>CM039733.1:14850077-16050077 GCA_022539455.1 Dendrobium nobile | reverse complement strand
TGATCTCGTCTCGTTGACTGGACAGGAAGGAATGTCGTTGAGCTAGCCTAGGCCCTGGAAGTTCTGGAGAGCGGGATCACGAGACGACAGTGCGGCTGGTCGTGGGATTGCGGGAGAGGACGGCGTCGTCGGCTTGACTCTCAAGTGCGGGTAGGGAAACGCAGCACGTGCCGCGACACTCACACAACGTCAATGTCGCTGTGTGACATGTTGCACCACGCAAACGCGGTTTGACATCAATGAGACAAGACAACAGAGTGGCATACACGATTCTTGGGTCAACTTGGGTTGGTTTCGGGTGTTTGGTTCAACCCAAATCTAATCCGATTTTTCAAAAGGGTCAGAATCCTGAACCCAAACCTAACCCGTTTCTCAAACGGGTTGACCCTAACCTAGAATTTTGGGTTGGGTTTGGGTCGTGTTAAATATTGACACCCCTAAGTTTACCTTCAACTCCCTCTCTAGTCTTATCAACAAGAGGATCATCATCAGCAAAAAGCATACACCAGGGTACAATCTCTTGCAAATGTCTAGTGAGAACATCCATGACTGAAGCAAAAAGATACGGGCTTAAGGCTGACCCTTGATGTAATCCAACTGAAATAGGAAAACACTTGGTCAAACCATCTTGTATTTGAACACAAGTAATAACTCATGCATACATATCCTTAATGACTTAAATATAAGCATTATTAACTTATTTCTTCCGTAGAATTCTATATAGCATTTCTCTTGGAACTTTACCATATGCTTTCTCAAAATCAATAAAAGTCATATGTAGATCCTCCTTATTCTTTCTATACTTCTCCATTAAACCTCTCAATAAATGTATAGCTTCCATAGTAGACCTACCTGGCATGAATCCAAATTGATTTTGAGAAACAATAGTGTCCGCCGCAACCTATGCTTCATAACTCTCTCCCATAGTTTTAATTGCTTAAATTTAACGTCTATAAATACTACTTTTATTTAAACTAATATGAATATAACCTTATTGCCTTGAGAAGCATGCAAGCATTTATTCAAAATCTTACAATCTTCTTTTAAAGTTTAATTCAGTACCTATGGATAGTCATGCCTTCAAGTGGGCTGCTCTACCGGTCGTGATTCTTATATTTCAAATTAGATCTTCTTCTTTATAAAATTGCATTTGACGATACTTGAATTTTATGAAAGAGGCTCAAACAATAGATTTTAAATGGTTTATCCTACTTTCACAAATGAATACGATAACAACAAGCCTTTATCCCACTATATGGGGTCGGCTACATGAATCATTATTCTCCATTGTGTTATGTTAAGAGTCAAATTCTTATCTAAATCTAATAAAGAAATGTCACTTTTAATATTTTCTAACCAAGTCTTTTTAGATATACTTCTATCTTTTTTTAACATAAGTCAAATCTAATACATCTACTTTCCTAACCAGGTCATCAGAAGGCCACCGTTTTATGTAAAAACCATCTAAGTCGACTCTCTCTAATCTTATCTTCCGCTGGAGCTACTCCAATTTTTTCATGTATATGCTCATTTCGTATCCACAACCATCTACTTTCACGAATGAATGTACAACTTTAAAACTCATGAAGATATTTGATTTTATATTTGTATCAAACCTTCAAGTGGGCTGCTCTACCTATAGGGTTGAGTCGTGATTCTTTTATTTCAAGTTAGATCCTCTTCTTTTATAAAATTACAGTTGACGATACTTGAATTTTATGAAAGAGGCTCAAATGGTAGATTTTAAATAGTTCGTCATAAATCCTACTTGCACTAATGAATGTACAACTTTAAAACTCACCAAGATATTTGATTTTGTATTTTTATTAGGCCTTCAATTTCTTTTAACAAAAAAATTATTAAAAATTACAAACTCTCTAGTTCATTTCTTGAATAGCAAGTTAATGCTTAAACCTTATCCTCTGTTAGCGAGTGAGCATTATTAGCAAGGTTTAAATTATAAAATAAGATCATTTAAACACCTCAATGATAGTCTTATTAAAAGTAAATATCAATGAAAGGGGACTGTTTCTTTCAAAATGCTCCATATTATAACAGAGAGCATTTTGGGGTAGCATTCAGATAAAAATATGAAGCCTCAAAATTTTACAAGAATTCAAAATATTTCAAATAAAGTCTACTGTTATGGATGGAAGTAAACACCGCAATGAAGCAGACAAGAAAAATAGAAAAGCAACGGAAAGTAAATGACACTAGAATTTAATGTGAAAAAATTTGAAATCAGGAGACCACGGAGCCACGCCACACCAAGAAATCCATTATGAAATTGGGAGAAATAAGTACAGATCTCACTTCTCTCTCACTTTCTCCTTGCTTATCTTCTGTCTTACACCATTCTCACACTCAAAACACAAGAAAAAATCTGGTAAATAACACCAATGGATGCCACCCTTAAGAAAAAAGAAAAAGAATAACTATCTAGTCCGCCTCGCAGCGCTGCAGAGTTCAGACGTTTGATCCCGTTCTGTCTGTGGATGTTGTAGTGCTCTAACCTGCAACGCTACCGCACTTTATAGGGTTGCAGCGCTCTGTTGTTTCTCCCAACAAACTTTACAGCGTCAGGGCTCTCGAACCGAAGCATGGGGAGGACCCCTCTAACGAGCACGAGAAATTGACTTGAGGTTTGAGGCAACAATACAACTTGATTGATCAACACAATCAAATTTCATACAAAATTACATATACTACCCATAAACAACATCAATAACATCAAACCTTTATTCCACTACGGGGGTCAGGTACATGAACAAGTTTTCTCCATTTTTTCCTATTAAGAGTCAAATTCTCATTTAAATCTAATAAAAAAAATGTCATTTTTAAAATTTTCTAACCATGTCTATTTTGTTATACCCTTACCTTTCTTAACTTAGTCCAACTCTAGTACATCTATTGGTCTAACGAGATCATTGGAAGGCCAATATTTTCTGCGACCAAACTTTTATTTGCCACTAGAGCTACTCCAACCTTTTCACGTTTATACTTGTTTCACATTCTATCTCTAAAGCCACTCATCTACTTGAGCATCATCATCTCGCAAAAACAACAATAACATTAAGCCTTTCATTCTATTACGTGGGGTCGACTAGATGAATACTTTTTCCCCATTGCCCCCACTAGATGGGGCCCTCTACAATAGTTTATCAAGGCTGATAAATTTATGATGGCCAATGTCTTAACGAGTAATTACTATTATTTACTCTCAAACAATCTCTCACCAATAAGGGCATGATATGTTCTTTTCCCAGTGGTTTTCTCTCTAAATGGCATCACATGTAAATAGTTTTGCTAGGAGTCCATCAAATAGGTGATTTTGTTGTAAAATGAAAATTAAATTATGTTTAAGGTCAGAGCCTGTAATTTTCCCAAATGGCTAAAAACCTCTTAAGTAATAAATCATAGTGCATTTAGTCTAATCGGTTTCTTCTACATCATCTAACTAAGTAAATTAGATATCATTTAAATTTGCAATGGTGAAATTATGAGGCCTTGATCGGGTTCATCATGATCTCCCCTGCCATTCGCTTTAGAAGGTAATGAATTTCAAACCCTACACCAAATTTGTCGTTATTATATGCCAAGTCCTTGGCATCCATTTAACAACTAGTCCTAATTGAAAATTCTCTTTCCTCACTTGAAGGAATAATTAAACTAAGCCATGGTCACTTTCTCTCCCTAAATAGCATTTAACCATTTATATAATCTCGTACACTTAACATGTTTGCACCACTGAGTGCAAACATCAACATATTGTTGAAAGTGCACTTAATCTTCTTCACTCTGCCTCAATACGTCTCATGCATTGGCATGTTGCCTTCCAAACAATTGTTACCTCATCAAAATAATGTCCTCATCCACAACACAACCAATCTCCCTTTTTATGTCTATTTTTTTACATCACCTAAGTACTTATCTATATAAACCTTTGGGTGCCTTGATTATCCCTGGCTACGACCTTACACCCTTCATAACTTTGAACCATGTTCCTGCACTAGCATTTTTATTGGTCATACTATCCCCACTACGCTCATCTATGTCTTGACCTAAATATATATCTACTTTTTATCTAGTGTCACTTTTGTTTTATAAAATATGCTTTTCCATTTCAATAAGAAACTCCCTATGCTCATCCAAGTATCACTATTCCGTTGGTACGTCACCCACCGTAGACCTTGCCATATCATTACTTCCCATCTATGACGCCTCACCAATTGTAGCAACATCCCTCCTATCCCAGCTAATTCCATCTTCTTCACCTTATGTCATTGCACAATCATAGAATGCCATGTCTTTTTGTGCTTGTGAACGGTGAATTTCACACCATTATACAAAATTTCTCATTGAGCCATAGCACATTGCGCACGACACAAAGCATATCATTTTAAACATGATGCTTAATATTAAATAATCATAAATAAAAATATGTATTAATATGAAATATTATTGAATAGAAATATAAATCATCATGATAATAAAAGCATTCAAAATGATGTTTAAGTTCAAGTAATCAACAACTCAATCACTCAAATTTGAAAACATGGTAACAATTTTTTAAATTTATTTATTTTTTCATAAATGAAACTAGTCTTCCTAGTATTCATCATCATCAAATGTCAAAAAAAAACATCATTTCCTTCATCAACATCATCTTGTAATTCATAATCTTTTTCATTTGCCCTAGAAAATATATGCCATACAATTATTATCACCTTCATTTGTCAATATTACATATTTTGACGCTATATATATATATATATATATATATATTGTGATTTGAATTATGTCCAACCTTTTATTGATTACCCATACGCAAGCATGTATTCAAATGTTTTTACCTTCATTTTGAATGGGTGAATGAAATAGTGAATAACAAGGAACATAATTTTGCCATCAATTAATTTGATGAAACATAAAAGATATTTTATAAATAACTTATGCCATCTATTTTAGAAATTAAGGCACATTTATATGTAATGACTGTACTATTAAGTTATTAAATAAATGATATGATTAATAAATATAAACATAAATATTAATTTTAAATTTAAAAAAAAAAAAACACACGTCGTGTGGGATTACACCATGTGCTATTTTTCCTGTTTGGCACAAATAGCGTGCTATTTTGAACGTGTGATGCGCCAAGAAAATAACATCAAGGGTGTGTCGTGCCACTCCATGCACCATTGCATTTGCTATTTTTTGCTATTGACATGTATGTGCCTTCCTCACAAACACTGAACTCATCTATCAACTTCTCTCCCACAAACTCCACACCAGCACTAACTTTGCTACTATTGAGTCCTCCACCTTTAACAAGCCCAAAATCAGTTTGCATGGCTATGGCAATGATTGATGAGTTCACTTGTCATGACCCAACTCCAAGACTTGAGATATCAAGTTGGGAACAAGCAGTGGTCGATTGTTGAATTTCTTTCAAACCACAATTATAAATCTAATAAGCTATCATCCAAAAATTTTGAAGAGCCAGTATTTATCTATCTTGATTTAAGACATAATTCAGTTATACTCCAAATTTTAAAAACTATTGAACAGGAATCAAATACATAGAAACTTTACATGCCTATTCATATTTGCTACTCTTCTTCTATATACAAAACTTTCTGTGTCGGCCCTCAAATATATTAGGAGATTTACTTGTAGCATTTCATTTAGTAAGTTGAGTTTCAATCTTTAAACTTAATGGTTAATTATAGTTTTTTAGTATAAAAAAAATGTATATGAGTTATCCTCAATGTTTAAAATTTCGTAATCGGGTATTGAGGCGTTTTTCATTTGTGAGGCGAGGCGTAAGCCTCAAAATAAAAAAAATTGCGTAAACATAAAATGATAAATTTTGTATGTATTAATGAGTAAATAATATATAAAACATAAAAATTCTACTTACCACATCTTTGAAGATAAATAGCAATCACATATCACATAAGAACTCATATGTCATCAACACTGTCATCAGTCATCGCTAAGGGGGTCTTCATTTGAATCATCATTATGATGAACTACTCTCTCCTCTTCCTCATCTCTTATAAAGTCCAATGTCTCCCAATCAGCTCCTTCCTCATTATCAATTATCCTCCTCTTCCCTAAATATTTTTGAACAATATCATAATGAATAATAGTGTAATACATTAATAAAAGTCTAAGAAAACTATATTATTTATATACATTTTTTAATTTGTTCTTAAGTTGTGGTGGATGTAAATGCTTTAAGACCATCAAAGAAATCAACATTTAAATCTTCATCTTGTAATTCAGATGACATCACTTCAACTTCATCATCTACAAACCACTCATCATCAGATGTCACATCCTCACAAAACAAATGATCTTCATCATCCATTAATTCTTTTTTCTTTAAATTCCTATCTCTGAGTCTCCTATTGTACATAATGTACACTAGTGAATTCATCATCAATGTCGACAAGGGATTTCTCCTTTTTGTATGTACTTAGTTGTAAGTATTCTAATTTCTTTCACAGCCAGATGAACATGTCAAGTCTAAAACTTTCACAACAAAACATTGCAATTCTGAGAGTCCTATCACCAAATTGAATCCACCACTCAACTAATATTTATATAAGAGAGTTTAATTAGTGCAAAAAAATAACTTTTAAATAAATGTTTAAATATTAAATAAAATCACCTGGAGATCGTTTGACAATTGTATCTTTTATTTGTTGTAATCCAAAAAAGCCTTTCTTTGTTCCTAAAAAGTACCAATTGCATGTCAGCATTTGATCTTTCAATTACATCACTTATTATACGATCCATGCAATGATATAATCTCAACTTTGTTTTAGGATTTGTAGACTTGTTCTCTGCATATTGATATTGAGGGTTTAGGTAATAGCCAACTGCATGCAAGTGTCGGTGAAGCTGTAGCTCCCATCTATCAT
This sequence comes from Dendrobium nobile, assembly GCA_022539455.1. NCBI lineage: Eukaryota > Viridiplantae > Streptophyta > Magnoliopsida > Asparagales > Orchidaceae > Dendrobium > Dendrobium nobile. The sequence goes on along the minus strand of CM039733.1, from coordinate 16,043,145 downwards.
CAATAATATTTCAAATTTTTCTAAAGCTTCCCTCATTGCCTCTTAAGTTGGAGGCAATCATCTCTTTGGCTTCATCCATGACATTGTAGATGAAACCCATTGCAGGCTTCTTCTCAGTATCCACCATCCTTAAAACATGAACTAAAGGTCTAGTGGTTGTAATGGCATATAAGGCACTTTGCCAAAATCTGTCATTTAAAACAATCTTTCTAATCTCTTTTCCCTCAGCCTTCTTCGCCCAAGCACAACCCAACCACTGTGTAGATGTGAACATAGCCTCTAAAGGTTTTCTAGCATCCGCATGCTCTCTAGGTCAATTAAGCTGTGGCAAATCTTGTTGTGCTGGCCTTAGAATTTCTTTCTTTGAAAATTTCCTCATAAGAGCTAGAACCCAAGAGTGGTTGTAAATAAACTTGGTTATTTTTTTTGCTTTAGTAAGTGCATTTTTATATTGAGGTAGCTCCCCAAGCTTCTCAAGAATCAGATCTATGTGCAGCACATAAAGTCCAGTATAGATGTTTCCTCTTCTCCATAAGTTTTTTACCTGCAGCCTTGTATGAAATTGCATTATCTGTCACAACTTGTACAACCAATTGTTTTCCAACCTTATCAACAATGTTATCTAATAATTCAAATATGAACTCAGCATCTTTGACCTGGTCAGATGCTTCAATTGACCTTAAAAATATAGTAACATAAGGATTATTAATGAGGATGTTGATTAGACTTCTATGTTTGATATCAAACCACCCATCTGACATAATTGTTATTACTGTTTGGGCCCAAATCCTCTTAATTTCTTCAATGCTTTTATCAGTATTTTCCAACTCCAAAATCCATATTCTCAAATCATACATGGTTGGAGGTTTGAACCCTCTCCCAAATGCTCCAACTGAACTAATTATATTGTAATAGGCAGGTGATGTTGCAACATTAAATGGAATTGTATTTTCGTAGAAGAATCTGCCTATATCCTTACACACTCTTCTCCGTGTCTCCCTTGTATTTTCTAGGGCCATCTTCTATGTAGCAGGAGGCCTATCCTCTGATGTGTTAACCATATAATGATCCATAGGCCCTCTAGCACCCCTAGATAAAATGGGCTTCATCGAAGAAGATGAATCCCTAACGCTGTGCTCACCCCCGTAGTAAGAGCCAACATCAACTCTGTCCTCAAATTACTTTTATGCAAGATGTTTTGATTTGGTAGACTTATTCATGTATGACTTTATCTCATCCCTTACAGTATCAGAAACTTTGGATCATGGAGCAACATTCTTGTGAGACCCTGAAAGGTGTTCCTTCATCCTAGTTGCATCACCTTTCACAACTTTATCACAATAATTGCATTTTAGATAGACATATATTTTATCACTTTCTCCGACATCCACCTGAGTGCTATGTTTCCATGCTGGGATTTTTTCTATGACCTGATGCAGCTTTATCCTTATTTCTGACCATCCTTTATGAGAAGAATAGGAAGTAAACCCTAACTCCAAGTCTCCAACCATGAATAAGAAGAGCTTAAAGCGGTCAGTCGGAGGAGACAGCAGCCTCAGGTAGAAGCGGTCGGTCGGAGAAGACAGCAGCCCAACTTGTAGTAAAAGAAACCTCCAAGCTAGCAAAAGGCGAAGAGCAGTTCTCGTTGCTTCAACACTTAAACCCTGGTAAAGGTTTAAGTCGTATGTGCTGCGTCCTTATGAATATGTTGAGCCGTCGAGGAAGCAGAACATTGCATACACTATGTGTATTTTCTGCATATTCTCTGTGTACGTTGTGTGTACAAACTGCGTACCTTGTGTGGATGTGCTGCGTTTTTTGTAAATCTATTTTTAAAGTATTTGTAAATTAGCAGTTGAAGCAGTTGTAACTTAATGTATAATTTTATATTAATAGTTTATAAAAGATATGATTTTCTACGTAAAGTATATGTATTGTATGTGTTCAGTAGTATATTGTGCGTAAACTCTACATATATTATGTGTAATGTCTGCATATATTGTGCGTAATATCTACGTATACTGTACGTACTCTCTGCATATACTTTGCGTATTTTGAAAAATTAAAAAGTTCTTTTTTCTTAAACAATAAAAAATATCTATGTATAAAAAAACACAATGAATCGATTAAAAGAATATTAATAACAATTATAAGAGAACCTATATATATTCTATGTACAAAATAAAAAAACACAAGGTGCCTTGCTTTCTTGCGGAGACATGATTATGCAAACAGAAGGAATGCAGCCTCAGACACAAGGAAATTTTTTTTACTTCAAAAATAAGTCTAAAGTTGCAGGTAGTTTGTGATTCATTTGAGGATGAGGATTAACTAGTTTTTTTATTCTTATGATTTTGTAATATGTTTAGTTATCCTCATCCTCAAAAGAATCATAAACTAACAGCAGCCTTAGACTTAGTTTTTAATGTAAAAAATCTTACCTTCTGTCCAGCCTACATTACTTCTGTTTGCATAATCATGAGTTTCCTAAGCCAAGTGTTCCCGCATTATATAGTGGAAATTAGAATATTGAACAATAGTAAGCAATAAAATGTCAATAAAGACTCATAAAAATTCAACCAACCCTCCCAAGAGTTAATCCATGTCGACATTTGGGGTCCTTCCCCTGTCTACTCTTACGATTGATTTCGTTATTTTTTACTAATTGTTGATGATCATACGAAGTACACTTGTATTCATATGCTCAAACAAAAATCATAAGTGCCTCACTACCTAGCTCACTTTATAAATTCTATTGAAAAATAGTTAAACTCATCTGTCCGAACCATTCGCAGTGACGATGGAAGTGATTTCAAAAATACTTACTTACAATCATTCACTTACAACCGCAACATCACACATCAATTTTCTTTCCCCTATACTACACAGCAGAACGGAGTCTCTGAACGTAAAAATCGGCATCTCTTAGAAACTGCTCGAACTCTTCTAATCTTCCATCCCAGTTCTGGTCTGAAGCAGTACACACTGTAGCCTTTTTCATTAACCGTCTTCCTTCCCCTAATACATCCTCTAAATCTCCTAACCATTTGTTATATAATACTCCTCCAGACTACACTGCTCTTCGTCCATTTGGCTGTCGTTGCTTTCCTTGGACACGACCGTCAGCTCCACATAAACTTGCTCCTCGATCGATTCCCTGTATTTTCCTTGGTTACACTACAAATTACAAAGGTTTCAAATGTTATAATCCGTCCGCTAACAAACTCATACTCTCTCGACATGTTCAATTTGATGAATCTTCATTTCCTTCCACTTCATCACCCAACACTACCCCCGACGAACTACCTTCCTCTACTGTCATTTCATATTTTCCTCCCTCTCTGACCTCAACCATAAATCCCACCTCTGTACCAACATCCAGCTCTCCTTCTCACTTCTCCTCCCCCAATTCACCTTCACTCAACCCTTTCTACCTCAACTTCCTCTCCCACTTCGTCATGCTCAACTCCATCAACCATTCCCACTATACCAAAATCGAACCATCCCATGGTCACCAGGCTACAGACAGGAACACTCAAACCGCGAGTTCTTTTAGATCTCTCTCATACTATCCAAACCCCCCTACTTGCTTTACTACTGCCAACAAAGGTCTTCACTGGCGTCATGCCATGTCAACCGAGTTTCGGGCCCTCCAAGCACAAGGTACTTGGTGCCTAGTACCTCTGCCAACAAACCAACAGGTAATTGATTGTAAATAGATCTACAAACTGAAGCATCTGGAGAACGGCACCATTGCCAGATACAAAGCCCATCTGGTCGCGCAGGGCTTCAAACAGGAATATGGTATTGATTATCTTGAGACGTTCAGTCCGGTAGTTAAGCACACCACAATCCGACTACTTCTACTCGTTGCTCTCCACCATGATTGGCCGATACATCAACTTGATGTGATGAATGTGTTTCTTCACGTTTCACTAAATGAAACTATCTATATGCATCAGCCACTGGGATTTGAGGATCCAAATTACCCACACCATGTTTGTTTACTGCATAAGGCCATCTATGTCCTAAAACAAGCACCCCGTCTTTGGTTTGCAACCTTATCAACTTATCTCAAACATCAAAGCTTCACTGCCAGTTCAGCAGATCCTTCTTTCTTTCATCTACATAGAGATGACCTTCGCATATATATACTAGTTTATGTTGATGACATTCTCGTCACCGGCAGTGATTCAAAGTACATTTCAAGTTTAATTGCTAAACTTCACCACAGATTTCAAACACGGGATCTTGGCCCGCTCTCGAAATTCCTTGGCACAGAATTTCTCAGAACAGCTCATGGATATCATCTGTCACAGCAGTCCTACATAACCGAGCTTTTGCACACTTCATCCATGTCCAATTGCAAACCACTACTGACTCCATTACCATCCAAATATCCTTCAGACACCGACCTCCAATTACCATTCTCTCAACCCGAGCTTTTTTGTAAACTTGCCGGCTCCTTACAGTATATTACTTCCACTCGTCCTGACATTGCCTTTGCTGTCAACAAGCTGCGCCAACATATGCATAATCCCCTACTACTTCGCTTCCAGCTACTCAAACGTGTTCTGCATTACCTGAAACGGACTATAAATCATGGCCTTCTTCTTCCCAAAACCAAGCTAACTCTCTCTGCCTATTCAGACTCCGACTGGGCTAGTGATCAATTAAACCGAAAATCCACAACTGGTTACTGCATTTTCTTAGGCACAGCTCTCCTCACTTGGTCTGTTAAAAAGCAAACGACCGTAGCCAGATCCTCAACTGAAGCTGAGTATCGAGTTCCATGGCTGCTGCCGCGACATACATCATCTAAACGCGATCTCTGCGAAGAATTTCTTCTTCCTCAACAGACAACAGTTCTTTTCTGCAACAATGTCTCTGCCATGTCCATTGCCTGTAATCCCATCTTTCACACCCGCACCACATCGAGATTGATCACCATTTCATCCGAGATTGCATTCAAGCCAACCACATTGCTGTTCATCATGTCTCAACTCTCGATCAGATTGCGGATATTTTCACCAAGTCTCTTACTTCTGCTCTTCTCGCTGACTTACGAACCAAGCTAATGGTCCTTCGTCCCATCAGCTTGAGGGACGGTAACAAGCATACTACACCCACTACGCAAAGCAGAACTAGCAGCTGCCTCCACCTCTCAAAAATTGTCTCCACCAACGCCTGCTAAACAGAACACTTTATGTAACTGTCAGGGTGATTTACATAATTACAGTTACTACATTTTACCTATAAAACAATATGTAATGTGTATTTCAATGTAATAAAAAACACGATAGATTATTGTTCATCTTCTTCCTCTAGACCTCTTACTGTTTATTTAGTTCCTTCAAACATGCCCACTTCCAAAGCTGTCTCCACTCCACTTGCAATAACTGAGACCTTAAGATTCAAGGACGATAGCTCTCTGCCAATGTCATTCTCCATCGTCAAGTGCTTTGCTCTCTATAATACCTCTCGCTAACTCATCCTAATGTTGCCATCGCTGTCAGCAAGCACCCTTAGCTCTACATCTGTTGAGCTTAACTGGCCTACTAACTTAATGAAATGCTTGCCTCTGCAATCTATTACGATAATGTTGATGTTACTTATGTTTGTGCCAATCTTGTCTTTAACTCTGGGATTAAAACACATTGCAATCGGCTTTCACATTGTTCATGATCAGGTTGATTCCGGTCAACTACATGTTTTTTCTTATGTCTACACATTAGATCAGCTAGTAAATCCCTTGCCAAACATTTTTCCTTGCTTTCATTTTCAATCTTACTTGTCCAAGATTAGCGTCCTTAACATCCTTAACGGTCAATCTTACAGGGTCTAGAATCAAGTCTCAATGAATCTCTCCAAAATATTGTGTAATTTGTGTAATATTCTACATTTACTTTACCTTAATTCAGCTCAACCTATTTATAATAGGTTCTTATTTTGGATCTAGTATCCTTATTTCCTTTGAATGTAGTTGTATAAATCCAAAAATAGTCAACGACGAGCTACCAGCCGTAGTCAATAGAGAATCATAGCACGTCAAATTACTTTTTGTATGCAGCTCATCTTGATCTGTTGGTTGAGAGTTTTGGTTACCAATTAAAAGGTATGGGTTCAAAACTTGTATATGTTATGTGTCTGTGAATTTGACTTAATTAGCTCAAAAGTCTCCAAAAAAATATCTTTTTGTGTAAAACTCTTCAATTTTCTTGTGTCCTTCGCCAAATTTCTGCATTTTTTGTGTTTGTTTTGCACCACACCATGCTCCTCTCTATAATGTTTCTCAATCTTCTCCTGCAACGCAGGTGCAGACAAGATTCATAAAAATGCTTACACCGAAGCTAGGACTTCTTTTAACGATCCAGCTTTGGATCTCCAAGTTTCTAATTCCTTATCCACAGAACAAACTCTTGCTATTCAAGTACCAGTTCCTGGCACCGATACATCCGAACATGCTTTTCCCAGCTGCTATTCTGGTTTAATCTCTGACACAACTTATTTGAAGAATAATGGCACAGTCAACAATTATGCTGTAGAGACTGCAAAGAACAATGAAGGAATGCATGAAACTACTATAGAAGTCGCAACTGGTAACAATTTGATTTGTAGTTTGAAAGAGAAGGATCCTTATTTAGAAGCTCTAAACTTTTATAAGTCCAGTCTTGCCTCCATTTGATCCTGGCTGTCAGTACTCTCTCAGCAAGAAGCAATTTTGGTTGATTTTAATCAGATTTCTTCTGCAGCTTCTTGAAAAAGCTTATAAGAAAAGGAATAGAAGGAACTTTTCTATTCTGGCATGATTAACAGAGTTTTTTGTAATGGAGTTTGTATAAATTTTTTGGAAGGGCTGTTCGTCCATTAGGAGTTCTTGTAATATAAAACGCCGCAGAGCTCTACTTATGGCTATAATTTGTCTCCATGCAGAATGATGAAATCTTGGAAGAAATGATATTCTGGTAGGTGTGTTTCTGCTTGTGAAGGAGATGTGCATGGATTTTATCCAGATATTACTAGTTAGGGCTGTTTGTTTATGCCATTTTCTGCATGTGGAGGGAGATGTGCATGGATTTTATATTATTATGAAGTTATAATATTAGGGATCGAGCGGTGGGCGAATTATTGCATCCGGACATCCAATCCATTCTCGTCACGTTATTCAAATCACTGGGACCCGGTGTATTTTGGTGAGGTGACACGTTTGGATTGGTGTCTGGACACCGGGTGTAATAATTTGCCCAAGCGGTGTGGCTCATTGGTTGACGGACGATAAGTCCTCGCTTCTCATAACCCTAAATATATATAATGTATGTAACAATAGGGGCGGAACCAATATTAGTTCTCAAGGGGGCAAGTGACAAATTTATATATAATTTATTTCTCATATAATTGTTTTTCACAAATTTATTTTTTATGTTAGAAAAGTTTAACATAATTGGATGAAAATGGCATAAGGTCAAGAGATTTTTCAATTTTTGGAGGGGTAAATTAAGTGAAAAAAGGTTGGTTGGGAGGAAAAAAATAAAATTTTGAATGGGGGAGCAAATTACAAATAATTTTTATTGTACTAAGAGTTTTAATTTTTTTAGGGGAGGGAGGCAATTGTCCTCCCTTATCACTACACAATTCCACCAGCAAAAATCATATTAAAAATCATTCAAAAATTATATAAGTTTTCCATGCTGAAAAAAAAAATTGAAATAAAATCAACAAAAAAAATTAATGTAATAAACTTGATTTGATTGCTTATATATTTATGCATGTATTCATATTTATTTTTATACGTATGTTTATAAGTTAAATTATAAAATAATATTTAAAGGTTAAGAATTAAACAAAATGGAATATATCATTGTCTTGGATTGAATTTAATGATTTTTATTTTCCAAAAAAAAATTTGTTTTTTTATCCGACCAAAATCTGATTTGGCAATTAGATCTTGGTAGCCTGCAATAGTGCAATTAGACTTGATCTTCAGCTAATATGTATAAATATTTATGTTTGGATTTCCTCTCATCAAGTTTAATATTCAAGCTTTAGATCTTTTGCATAATATTTCAAAGTCGAGCCTTCATTTAATGTTATCATTTGTATTTTTCTTCACATCTATCACAATATTAAATATGTTCTCAAATACATTTTATTTCTATATGCATCACATCAAGGCTATACACAATGAGATTATGAAGCAAGTATGAGAACTTTCAAAAATATGTTTCTATTTGTGGAATTATGTTTCTTGCCAAAGATAGGAAAAATTATTCTATGCAAACTCCGAACGGTGTCCGGAGACTAATTAGAACACGTCACGTCACTTTTTTATTTGGTACCGGTGCTCAATACCATTCGGTATCGGGTGACATGGCGTATTCTGGTTGGTCTTTTAACCGTCTGATGTCCGCACAGAATAATCTCTCCAAATATATGGATTTTTTGCTTGCCAGTATCTTTTACATTTCAATTTTTGATCATTTTTTTTTAAAATTTATCCTACTATTTATGATAAGGGTAATTCATTGAAAGTATTTCTAGTTCATTAATAAGCGGTAGCAAGAAAACATATAAATTTATTGTTGAATTTTTAGTACTTGAAATGATCAATGTTAAAAAGATTAAAAAATTATTTCATGCACATCCATAAAGACAAGTTGTATAGAATCACAAGCATTAACCCACATCTATATAATATGTTGGATCTCCCAAAAGTATTAAATCCATATGTACAAATATCAATTTGGACATTTTATAGTTATGAAATAATTGTTACATAATACGATTGAAGTGATCTCAAGCTTTTCCACCGAAAGGCTATATTAGAACACTTCTAGAGATTTCTTTTTAGCATATCAAATTATGTGTTCAATAGTCTTATTCGATACAATTAGGGGTGTCAATTTTTGACACGACCAGAACCCGACCCGAAAAATTCGAGTTTGGATCAACCCGAACCCGAAACGGGTCGGGTTCGGGTTCAGCAAATCAATCCGTTTTAAAAATCGGGTCGGGTTCGGGTTGACCCAGCAACCCGAAATTGACCCGAAAGTGACATGAAAAACTCATATTTGACCCGAAAACCCGAGATTAACCCAATTTTGACCCGAAAATCAAAGATTGACCCAATTTTTGACACGAAAATTAGCAATTTTGGGTCAATCCCGAGTCATTCGTGTCGGGTCAGGTTGACCTGAATAGTGCCGAGTCAGTTCCGATTTCGACCCGAACTAGACGCGTTGACCCGAATTGACACCCCTAGATACAAATAACCTTTGCAATTTTATAATCAACACAAAATAACAGAACACTTTATACTATACATTAATACCATGGCGCCAAATATTTCATTCATGTTAAAAAAATAAATAATTGATCAACATATAACTTCATTATAGTACAAAAATATTAATAGCTAATTCATCTTTCGAATATATTTTTTCTAAGAAATAACATTCAAATATATTTCTCTCGTAAAATAAATATCAAATAAATTTCTTCAATTATTGGGCAGCCTTTCCAAAAGTTACCTTTTTGTTTCCACGCAAGCTTTTTAAGCTAAGGGCCCTCTGGCTTGACTAATTTGTGCAGAAGGAGATCAATTTAATTGGAAACAACATTCCTATGGATTAGACTTTAGATGGCAGATAAATAATATTGTTCTATGTTAAATTTATCGACAGACACTAAGGTCTCGTCTGGGGCGGCTTTCTTTCTGCTTCTTAAAGTGGCTTTTTAGTATAAAAAATAAAATTTTTGTACTAAAAAATTACTTTATGAAACAGTAAGAAAGCCGTCCCAAACGAAGCCTAAGATTTTGTATGAGACAGCTTTTTTGCTACTTTCTAAAGTAAATTTTTAGTATAAAATTTTTGTGCCAGAAAGCTGCTTTAAAAAACAGTAAGAAAACTCTCCAAAACGAAATATAAGACATATTTTTTACTACTTTTTAAAGTAATTTTTTAATACAAAAATTTTTAAATTAATTTTTTTTATTAGAGAGTTTCTTTTAAAGTAGTAAGAAAGCTGTTCCAAATAAAACCTAATTTTATGAGTGAAAAAGATTATTAATATTAAATTTTTATGAGTGCCCTAAGTCAGTTATAGATTAATATATTTTAATATAACATATAATTCTTTAATTTGAAGTTTCATCAAATTAAAGAATTATATGTTATATGAGTACATAAAATATTTTAATTGTTAAATATATAAATTAGATAAAAAATTAAATTGGTTTTCATTATAGTTGCTTGTGTATTTTAATTTTCAACCGTGATTCATTGGCCACCGTGCGAGTGCGCTTATTATTAGGTCCGGACACCTAACATAGCTCTACATCCGGACGCCATTAGCATGTCGCCATGTGCTCTTACTCTTTACCGCGCGGCTCGACGACTCAGACCCAAACTGGAACCCGATATTGCTATGTTCGGGTATTGCTAGGTATTGCTCGGTATTGCTAAGTATTGTTTGGTATTGTTAGGTATTGCTTGACAATAACTGAGAAATACCGCTCTGTCAAGACCAATACCTAGCAATACTGAGCAATACCTAGCAAAATCTGGGTATTGCTAGGTATTGCTCGGTATTGGTCTTGACAGATTGGTATTTCTCGTTATTGTCAAGCAATACCGAGAAATACCGAGCAATAACTAGCAATACCTAACAATACCTCAGTCTGCACAAATTAGCTAATATATAGCAAAGTAGGGTCCGGGTCGTCGGACCGCACGGTAAAAAGTAAGAGCACGTGACGACATGTTATTGATATCCGGACCTAATAATTATTCGTACCGGTGAGGCGCGCTTTTGCAGGAAATATTTCACTATTTCAGCACCGACAGTGTGGGGTCACATGCTTGAGGAGCGCTGGCCTACGTTATGTGGCTGCTACAAAAGCATCATTCGTTTTTCCTATATATTAATTTTAAATTAGTATAAAAAAAATACGGCAAAAAAAGTTTTTTTTTTAATTCTTTAGCTTTGCTCTCTCTCTCTCACTTTATATTTATACGTTGTTAACTATTATTGTAAATTGTGAAATTTTGTTAGTGATAATTTAGATCTATTTGAGATTGGCGTAGCAATTTTTAAAAGTAATTATTAAATTATTGTGAGAAAATATTTTTTAAAGCATCTGTGAATATTATAAATGTATTTTTAAGGCATAATTATTTTCTTAAAGCTATCATATATTAGTAAGGCTTCATTTGAGTCAGCTTTCTTATCATTTTATTTTTCACAGCAACCAAAATTTTTGTTTGAAAGCTTTTTTTTTTATTGCTTTCATAAAATTTGTATGTTAGAAGATTATTTTTATAAAGTATTTTTCAAAAAGTTGCTTTCTCAACAACTTTATAATCATTTTAAAAGTTGCTTCTAAATGAACCCTAACTTAGTAATTATGGTTGTAAAAAATAGCTTTCTATCGTACAAATTTTTAGAAAACAACGAGAGGAAGTTATAAGAAAATCATAGCCAAATAACAAGGCGAGATCTAAAAAATAAAATATTAAGAAAGGTATTCCAAATAGATCTTTAAAGTTCTAAAATAATTTTATTGAGCCACAATTGTCATATTTTTCTCCAAAAAAATCATGATATTTTTGTGCTGCAATTGATTAATTAAATTCATAAAAAAAAGAAAGTAATTAAAAATAATCTAATCAGACTCAAACCAAAAAAGTGATTTGATTACCTATGGGCCAAAGCTCTTGGTCGGATTAGCCCTTTTCCTTTATCTAAAGTAGTGTAGAGGATCACATGCAACATTTAGCATGAAACCTTCCAAATTTTGATGGGATTAAAAGTGTTCAAATTTTATTGACATAGACTTATTTTGCGACAATTTTTATTTTTTATTTTTTTAATATAAAATTTTTTGAATTAAAAATTTTTATAATAAAAAATTTAGAAAATAGTAAAAAAAGCTATCACAAATGAAGTCATAAAAGGATGATATAATATAATACTTTTACAAATAAATTGAAATTATGAGTTGAACAACAAAATGTTTCATTTAGAGAATTATTTTTTTCATAAAAAAAAATATAGCTCTATAACAATATGGAAGAAAAATAGAAAACATTTTGAATTTAAAGAGAGAACGGGGGGTGATCATATAGCTATGCTTGGATAAATAGGGGCTCCCAGCGCAAATATTAGAATAAAAGTAAAGAACATTGACAATTTAAATAAAATGTTAGACTATAATACTTTATATAATTAGGGATGTCAATAAATAATCTGACCTGATAATCTAATATAAATGCAATCCAAAAAATTTAGGTTCGAGTTGATTTGTTTAATATGTGGGTCGAGCTTGGGTCAAGAATTTTGAACTATTTAATTAGCAGATCGAGTTCGGGTTGACCTGCAAACTTGATAATAACCCATTTAATGTATTTGCCTTAAATTATTTTGTTTGTTAGTATGAGATTTTTACTTTTTAATTGATTAACATAAACTCTATATTTAAAAAATCCCAGTTTTTTAATCAAAATGGATGATTGGGTTGGGTTCGGCTCGTCGAGGTTACTGACATATGAGATTTGAGTCTAACTTTCTAATCCGTTTACTAAACGGGTTGATCTCAGGTTCAAATCAATTGGTTTAGATCAAATAAATTTCACTTTAACAATATTATTAATATTTCAAAATGTATGAAAATTGTATTTCAATTCAAGAAGATAAAAACTAATAATATTTTGTTATTATTTAAAAGTTTGAATATTATATTAATAAATATCAAATTTTAACATTAAACATATAAAATTGTATAAATCCCCCTACATATATCATCAAACAAAATACCCGTTAAGTTTATCCAGTTGTCCTCAATTCATTCATAGAAAAGTAATAAAGAAGCAATCTCCAAAATAAAAAAACGCCATAGGCTACATGAACAAAAGGGAGTAGTAGCTTCCCAAAGCCAAAATGGCATCCAATGCTATGCAAAGCATTAAAGCTAACCCCCGTCCACTCACAAAAATCAATGGAATGTAATTTAAAAGATAATAAAATAATAAAATACAAATTTACTTCATTATTTAATCAAATTTATAAAATAATAATAATATTTTTTTAAAAAATAAATTTTTATGTCAAATAAGATTTTGTTTGAAAAACTTTCTCATTACTTTCTAAAGCAGATTTTTAGTATAAGTTTTTTTTCTTTGTTTAGAATGATTTTCTTCTTGCTTTTTAAAGAGGTTTTTTAGTAAAAAAATTAAAAGATTTTATACTAAAAAATTGCTTTAAAAATAATAAGAATGCCATAAGATGTCTTAGAAAACAGTAAAAAAGTCACGACAAACAAAGCTTAAATCTCATTATTATTAATTAAATAATAAATATTTATTTTATACTCTCTCTAAATATTAAATATTAAAATTAATTTATGCGCTCTCATAAAATTTTTTTTTGGCACATATAAGAGATATGAAAGAATTCTATGCAAATAATCAAATTAAGGCATATAAATATATCAAATCTTAGCAGGATGAGTGAGCTCGGCCTGTTAGGATTCTCAAATTTATTTCCAAATAATAAAGTTATGAGTTTGAGAGCATATCAACACTAATCTTAATGTAAATTAAGGGCTCTTAAGTTCATTCTAATATTGCTTGGCTTATGATATTCTTGTACAATTATTATATGAAATTAAATATCATAATTAAAGTCATCCAAAATAAATTGAAGTTAAATTACTGAAATTTGATAACTTTACTCTCCCTCTTCAGACCACCCTCTTCAATAATGCATGACATGGACATCATACTCCACGATGGCGTCACCTGTGGTGAAATTAAGCCAAATGGTCCGCGCCAGGGCGTACCCCCTTGCGAAGCGGAAGAGACCGCTGCCGCCGACGATGGGCATCTCCCTCACCGGGTGGAGCGGCGGGTTGCGGCCCAGTACGGAGAGGACGCTGCCGTTGTACTTTCCCGCGGTGAAGGCTAGGTTCATGGCCATGAGGAAGCCCAACTCCTCCTGGGCCGCCCCGGTGTACATGCCCTGGGCCCGGCCCACTTGCTCCGACTTCGGGTCGGGGCCTTCGGTGAGAAGATCGTCCATTATGGTTATAACTCCGAAGGCCGAAAAGGGCTGGCCGACGGCGGCAGGTTTGGTGACTGGCACGGCGGTGGCGTTGCGGCCGCCGACGACATCGTGGAAGTAGAAGTGGAGGTGGCTGAGCTTTTCTTTGAGCTTCTTTTTGTTGGGAGAGGAGGCGGTGGTAATGGAGGAGAGGAGGAAGAGGAGGAGGAAGGGGAGAAGAACGAGGCGTGGAGCCATAGAGATGGAGGGTAGAAGTGGGAAGCGTGGGTTCAAGGTAAGGGACATCGGGTTGCCTGCGGGATATATAGAGACGAGACTGATGCTTCTGAGTGACTCAAGTCAATTTATAATTTAAAAATATAATAAAGAAGGTAGGATGAGTGTAAACTAATTTAATTATTAATAATTTTATAAGGTGTTAATAATATTTTCTAGAAAATTTGACTTGATTTAACTTATAATGCATGTACGGGGAGAATATCTGTATTATTTTTTATAAGTATGTTGAACATAAGTTTTTAATATTTTTTGATTTGTTAACTCTCTTTTTTTTTTTGAATTACAGTTTAATATGAATATTTTATGTATATTGTTGCATCCTGAAATATTCGCGACAGTAGAGAAATATAAAATTAACATCTTAGCATTATACGAAAATCCTGCATGCAAACAGATAAGAGAGAGAATGTGTCATCCACTAGGGATAGCAAGATTTTTACGTGGAAAATCCCTTAGAAGGGGGAAAAATCACGGGGCCTGACTCAGTATGAATGAATCCACTAGTATTGTAGTTGATTACAAAGGAGGTCCTTCCTCGGGGGAAGGCCTTAGCTTGATGTACATCTTATAGAGTACATTACATGGTGAGAATTTAATGCATCAATATTGATGTATTAGTTTGGTCTGAAGGATTGTAGTCGGTGTGCGACGTAAGTTGGAAAGACCGTAGTCGGCAGGTGACAGAGGTCGGAAGGACTGTAGTCGGCGGGCGACATAAGTCGGAAGGACCGTTGTCGGAGGGCTATGGAGGCCGGAGGGACTGTAGTCGGCGGGCGACGGAGGCCAGAAGGAGTGTAGTCGGCGGGCGACGTTAGTAAAAAGGATCGTTGTCGGCTGGCGACAAAGGCCAAAAGGACTGTAGTCGGCAGGCAACGTTGGTAAGAAGAACCGTTGTCTGACGACAGAGGTCAGAAAGACGGCGTCAGGTAGACATCCAGTAATGGAGAGAAATCCAGCATTAGATAGGTGTCATATGAAAGTCTGACAATAGGTAGAAGTCTGAAGTCAGGTAGAAACTTGGCGACGAGCGGAGGTCCGGCGTCGGGTAGAAGTCTGACGCCAGTTGGAGGCTGAGGAGAATTCTGGCGTTAGATGGTATTCAGGCAGAACTCCGACGTCACTTGGAGGTCGGACAGAATTTCGACGTCACTTGGAGGTCGGGCAGAATTCCAGCGTCACTTAGATAGAATTCCGGCGGCGGTGGTCGAGGAGTTATTCCCTAATAACCTTCTTCTCTTGCTTCTCTTCTTGCTTGAGCCTCCCCCACAAGAGAAATGATGGGTTTATTTATAGATTTCTGAAGTGGCATGATCTGTAAATAGGTGAGAGATCAGGGGCAAATCAGGAGTGGTTTGAATGGACGACCGATATTGAATCCCTTGATCGTGGACCATTCATCAGATATTTGAAGGTCTTAATGATATCAAAATTCGGCGATCTTGGGCTCGTTGGATTCGTCTCGTCGAGCCACTCGATTCGATTATAAGCACGTCATATTTGGGAACCGTTTGGTAACTCAAATTTTTGTTCGAATCTTCCAACAGCTCTTCGGGTCTTCGATTTGGTTTCATTTGGGCTTGGACTGAGTCGAATTTGGTGTCGTTGGGTTCGTATTTTCGAGACGATCAGTTCAATTGTAATTTTGTTGAAATCGGAGTTCAGATAATACCGGATTTAATTTTTGAAGCTTCCAACTTGATTTTTTGCCTCGAGATTTGTGCTCGATCAAGATAATTTTTCGATGACATATCATATGTTATTTTTCATTTCTGTTTTATATTTATTTTCAGTTAAAATAGGTGATTGATATTCTGAGTAGAACCGAGATAAAATGCAAAAAAATGTAATTTAATTTGCCGCTTGGGTGGAGGCTCATCTGAACTACAAATAGGCAAATGGCTTCCAATATCCAATGTTAAGGCCATCATCAATACGTTGCTCATAATGGGAAAATCACACCATATGGCTTTCCCGAGTTCTCAAAAAATTCAAAGCAAGTGATTTTGGAGGCTAACTTGTTGGCTTTACAACCCATTCCAATGTCATGCAACTTCTCGATGAAGATGACATATATTAACCGAATTTCCATTACAATTTGCAGATGTTTATAGATCAAAAACTCTCCATCTCTCTCCATCTTTCCTTTTAATCTGGACTCTTATATCGAAATCTAGAGTAAAATTGATAGGCATCCTTTTTTTCTTTCGGGCTGATTAGGGGATTTTGAGCACGAGATCGCTGAAAGGAATTGCTTCTATCAATTAACAAGCCGCAACACTATCTTTGACAGGAGATATTATTGCGTGCGGAGTCTGAATGTAAGATGTGTCTGGATTTTGTGAGAGTACACAGCAAATATGTTATAAATAGATAGTGTTTGTAACTAATATGTATTTGCTATGTACCCTCAAATATTCGGACGGTCCGGATTCCGCACATAATAATTTCTCCCTTGATAAACATCTTCAATCAACAAATTACTTCCAGAGTCTTCAACTAAAAAAAATGAACTCTTTCCTACCGAATATTTAGTTTTTAAATTATTTTTATTTTTTAATTATTTCTTATTTACTCCTAATGCATTAATGTTTTGATAATTTTTCTCCGGTATTAAATGTCTTTTTTTTTTTTTTTTTTTTTTTTAACACAGCTCACCTTAGCCTGTTGGTTGAGAGCTTAGGCTTCCAACTAAGAGGTCTTGGGTTCGAGTCTTTGTGTATGCGTTGTGTGTGTGAGTTTGCCTTAAATGGCCTAAATGTCCCAAAAAAAAATGTCTTTTTTAGGGGTGGAAAAGAAGCATTGAAGTATAATTTTTACTATTAGTGAATGAATTGAAGAGCGTTGGCCGATGAGAAGTGAATAGCTTTGATGTTTCCATGGCCGTTTCATTTTTATTGTGTCGGTGATGACAGAGTGATGACGGCAGGATCGGCTGTAGGGTTGCGATAGGTTTTTTTTTTTTGGGTAAACCGGGTTGCGATAGGTAAACAAGGCCACTTCTTTTTGGGCTTGGAGTTGACGGGTACTTTACAAAAGGTAGGGCCGAATCTAACCACTAGCAGGACTATGAAAGTCTTTTAAAAATTTTGAATTATTCATATATATTAAGATAGTTTTAATTTTTTTTTATAAAAATATTCAAATACTTTAGAATAGATTTAAAGGTCTTTAAATCATTTTAAACAAAGCTTTAATTAAGATACCTTCACCTAATACTTTTTTCACTAAACGAATCATTTTATTGCTCTGTCGTTTATCAAAATTGGAGGGCTCAAAACACCAACAAGCAAAATTACTCTTTTGTTACCCCTTGTATCATGGTTGCAACAATTCCTGACGGTTTGTTTGGGGCGATTGTAATATTTAATAAAATTGATTGTTAAATTACAGTGAAGAAAGCAACTTCGCTACTATGGGCACTAGAACACCATTCGACACTCAGAATTTTTCTTTTATCACTTATGTGTCCCTACTTTCTAAATGGATTTTAGGCCAACGTTAGCATCCTTTATCCTCCCACATAGCAGGCATTGGGGCGTTGCTCATAACTGAACATGAGAATTTCATTGTTGTTGTGGGCTGTGACTATGAGTATCGGGACTAGGGGTGTGACTCGAAATTGACCCGGCACTATTCGAGTCAATCCGAACCCGACCCGTTTTTGTAAACTAGTCGGTTTTTCGGACCTGAACCTTACCCGCTTCGAACGACTCGATTTTTGAAATAGGTCGAATTGTTGAACCCGAACCCGACCCATTTCAAATTATGGTTGATCATAACCAGAAATTTTCGGGCCGGATTCGAGTCGAATATTTAGGTCGTCTTAAATATTGACAATGCACCCCTAATGGAACGATACTATTCTTGTGTTGAATGTCATGTTGTTCATCAATTCACTCAATATAATCATAACTTGATTATTCTCTTAGAAAACATCATAACAATAAGTCAATAAGAGTTTAAATAAACAGAACGAGTCAACCACCCTCTATTCTATTTTAGAACTTTTAATATTGACCATCAATTGTATTTCATTACTCATACCTATTATATTATATTAAAATATTTTTTAATTGTAAAAGAAGTCATATTTTATAATCATTTAGCTGACACTTGTAAGATTAATTTAATTAGGCACCTCCTTTGATTTTCCTTGTATCTAAATCTTTTAAATAAATATATATTTATATATAATATATATTGCTCACAATTTATATTTTGTATGATTTTTATAAGACTAATATTTCATTTGAAACGACTTTTTTATCACTCTTAAAATAAATTTTTAGTACTAAAAATCTGTTTTAAGAAGCTGTAAAAAAGTCATCCCAAACAAAATTTTATTTGGGATAGATTTCTTATCGCTTTCTAAAATAATTTTTTAGTAAAAAAAATTTTAAAAAGAATTATATTAAAAATCATTTTAAAAACAATAAAAGGCCGTCATAAGCAAACCATAAGCAAATTGATCCAGGGGGATAGCTGGAACATTCCTACTTGCTTAGATAGTCAAATTGCTGCCCGGATTAAATCTGTTAATATTAATTCTGAACCTGAGAACCATTTCTGGATAAATACACAAAACCCAAGTTTTAAAGATTTCAACTCTCATTTTTATGCTAATGAGATTGCTGTACCTTGGCATAAATATATTTGGCACAAGAACAATGCCTTGCGTTTTTCTGTATACGCTTGGATGATGTTTCATGGGGGATTAAAAACTGCCGATGTGCTTGCTGTTCGTGGAATTTTGGTTCCTAGCACCTGTTCCTTCTGTCATACTGATATGGAAACTATCACTCACCTCTATTTTGAATGCATATACATTTTCGATATTGCTAAAAGCCTTTTTCCCTGGATGCAAAATCTTTTTATGAGGCCAAACTACTATCAGGTTTTTGACAGCATATTTGACCAAGGGTTTGATATTAAAACTAGGAATCACTATCTCCTTATCGCCTCTGCCATGATTTACTTTGTTTGGAGAGCAAGAAATGACAGACTATTCGGTAGCATTATTGACAGCAAAGCCACAATTATTTCTAAAATAAAAAAAGCTGTGCTGATTAAAGCTTTGAAATGGAAAAAATAAGAATTTTTGAATTCTGGAGGTGGAGAGAAACTGTTTCTCTCGATTTTTGCCTGAAGGTTATTGATCTAAAGCTTGTGCAGAAATCTGTATTTGGTATTTTGGAGAAACTACTAGTCATGCTGTATGCTGGGGAATCCATTTTTGAAAGGACGATGATGAACGCTGATCTTATTCAGCTGCCTCTTGGACGGCCTTCTGGGCAACCAGAGGCCATGCTCTATTTAAGCCCCAACGGTGATTTTTGACCCTTTCGAGTATTTGAGCATTTTTCTGAGTCCTTGGCTTCCATTGCCAACCTTTTTGCTTCTTTTTCCAAATGTAATTTTCTTCTTTAGAGTCCATAATCTCTTTTTGTTTGTGAGATTGCTGGACTATAGTTTCGTTTTCTCTTACTTGTAATCTTCTTTTAGCAATGAGATGGGCTTATGCCCCAAAAATTCCCAAAAAAAAAATAAAAATTTTTTTACGGTCGTCAAAAATTTTTAGCAGTTAATAATATTTTATATTTTAGATTAAATGTATTTCTAATTAATTTTTTTAATTCATTATGCATTAATTTATTGATAATTTTTCTCCACTTTTTTTTTTGGGAAGAGAAACAGTTAAGTACAAGAAATCGGGAGCTCAGACCGATGACCAAAAAGCAATGGCGTGGAATTCCACATGGGCGTTTCAATTTCATTGCGTCGGTGCCGGAACAGCAGGATCTGCTGTATGGTTAAGAGCAGGAAACAGGATAAATAAAAACACCTTGGTGGCTAGGGCTGCAAACGAACCGAATCGAGCCGAGTATGTGAGTGTTCATGTTTGTGTTCATTTAATATCAGCTTGTTCAACTTTGGTTCATGTTTGTTCGAGCTTTATTGTTTGTGTTCATGTTTGGTTCATTTAAATTAATGAGTGTTCATGTTCGGTTCATGTTCAGTTCATGTTCGCTCGTTTAGTCTTATCGAGCTTGTTTGCGAACATATTTAATGACTTTTTTTTAACTATCAAACAAATACATTCATGAACATATCTATGAACAAACACATTTATAATAAAAGCAATTGTCTATGTAATAAAGGCAATTATTATTTATATTTATTAATTTTATAGTCAAATATTTATTATTTTTATCTTTTTTATTTTAGTAAAAGTAGCTACTTTGGCTTGTAAGTTGTAATATGGATAAACAGTATAGAACGTCTGTAAAGTAGTTAGCAAATGCAGGACAACAGCAGCCATCAAAGAGATGAAAGCCCATGGATTACTAAAATACTTTGGTTAAAGCTGGTTATCCAAATATTCCATTTATTGCTATAGTAGCAATTCACCTGCTCCAATAGCCCTGACAAGTAGCAATCATTAATGTTGAACACTACCTCCTGGCAAAGCCGGTTGAACATATCGGGCACCTCCCTATCGCTCCCGAGCCAATGCTCGATAATTTCTTTGTCATGCAAGTATCTGACATCCACCTCCGAGTTAATGAGGTTATTCATAAAGGTAAGGTATGAGGTTATGTGATTGCCACACTCCAAATGGCACTGCTCGAAGGCTATGAGATTAAGGAAGAGGGATTTGGTCCCGTCGTGGATAAAAAGGCGGGGGATGTACAGGACGCCGTCCTTGAACTTAATGTCCGAAAACTGGATGTATGTCCGACTCCGGAATTTGATGCTGGCGTCGCGGAGATCAGCAATACAGTGAATGAGCTGCTGACGCCGCTTGTCGGTGATTGGAAGCCAGCGAGCGGAGGAGAAGGGCGTTGGGCTAGCGATTTCAACACGCCGTGCGGATTGCTCACTATGGAAGCTCGGCAGTGGACATGAAGCTGGCGTGGGGAACCGGAGGAGGCTGCGGCGGAAGACGTCGAGGCAATGTAGGGCTCCGCCGCTGCTGCCAGCTTCGTAGAGAGGATTAGAAGACGCGGTGGGACGGAGGAGCTCCTCGGTGGGCATAAAGGGGTTGAAGAAGCGGAGCACGAGGGGAGTGACGCGGTATGAGCGAGAAGGCTCGCAGCCGTCCTAGAGGGCAAGGATCCAGTCGAGGACGAAGAGAGGGAGCTGATTCTCGAGCATTATCATGTCGTGCTGGAGCGAGTGCATGATGTCACGGTCGGCAAAGACGGGGTCGTTGGGGGAGTATTTGAGACCTTCGAAGCCCTCGCGGGCAACGCCGTGGAAGAGCTCTAATTATTTTTATCTAACTTATTCACGAGTTCAAAATCGAACACGAATCAAGCTTTTATCGAGCTTAATATCGAACTTGTTCACGAACTTCAAATGATGTTGTTCGCGAACATAAATGAGCCGAACGCATTAGTGTTCAAGTTTGTTTATTTAAGAATCGAGTATTTAAAATATTGTTCAAGTTTGCTTGTTTAGCTAATTAAACGATCACAAACGAGCTTTAATCGAACCGAACAATGAATAGCTCGTCGAACGTTTGGTTCGCTTGCAGGCCTGTTGGTGGCTTAGTGCTCATTGCCCAAATATAATCTGATTTCAACAATTAGGCAAATCTTTTTGACCTGAATTGTAGCTTTTTGGGATCGATACATAAATTAAAAATTGAAAATAAAAATATTTTTCAAATTTAAAATATGCAAAACTAAAATTATTGTATCATAAATATTTTTATTTATAACTAAATAAGTCGTAACTATAAGTTGAAGGCTTAGGACTTTGGAGATTTATTAAATAATAATAATAATAACTTTTGTGATTAATATTCTACGGCTCTAATAAATTTATGTGATGAAAGTTTGTATATTGGTTTGTGAGAGATTGGGTGAGAAAATTATTTGATCAAAATAAATATTAAAATTATTAAAGTTATTTTTAAATAAAAATAATATATATTTTAATTAATTTTACTTATTTTAATTATTTCATAATAAACATAATAGTTTTAAAATTTGTTTTAATTCTTTATTTTTTTTATATTTAACTCGATAAGTTCCTTCAAAGTTATTTAAAGATTATTTTAGGTTGGATGACTCATGACTGCATATTTATTATTATTATTATTTTATTCCAAAGTTATTTACCCATTTTTATTATTTAATTTATTTTTTTATAAATAGATTTACTTTTCTCAAATATTTATATATTTTTTGCAAAATTCTAATTGTCGGTTAAATATTATTAAAAATCAATAATAATATTTTGATATTAATTTTTATTTTTTTAATCAAATCATCCAAATTATTGCATGTGACAAATTATATTTTTGATAAATAATAAAAATATTTTGCTAATATAAGAGTCAGATGAATTTGAACAGTATATTCGGGTAGAATTGCAATTTTGCGTTAGTGCACTTTCACCAAGTTTATCCCACTTGAACAATTAAATATAATTTTAAAATATTCACATAAAATGATTAAAATAAACTTATTAGATCGCATGCGCCATCTAATTCAAAATTAAATTTAATTTGGAGGCCCAGATATGAAAAATCTCAATTTTCATTTATTTATTTATTTTGGATTAATAATTCATTGATTCAAATATATTATATATTATTAAATATGATTGATGATAAATATAGAAAAATCATAGTCTCATGCCGCCTAAGGTTTTGTTTGGCACGGTTTTCTTATTGCTTTCTTAAACAAATTTTAAGTATAAAAATTTATAGTTTTAAAAAGTGTCACGAAAATCCTTTCATAATGGTTTCAGCTTTGAATTAAAAAGCTTTTAGTGGGGAATTAATGCATTAATTAGGTGGTATGATTATTGCATGATTAGAAGATTTGATTAGAAAGTTTCTTTTCTAAATTTTCTCTATTTAAAGGGCTTGAGGGCTGATGTATGAGAGTATGCAAAAGGAAAGAGCCAATTGTAACCTTATTTTCTCCAATATAGTGAAAATTATCCTCTCCCTGTGGAGTCATCTTCGCCGAACCACGTAAATCACTTTGTGTTTGATTGTGATTTTATGGTTATTTTCGTTGCTTTGCACAACAAAAAGCCGCTTTTGAAGTTTGTAAAGAATCTGTCCCAAACGAAGACTAAAATTTTTATGGCTAAAATTTTTAGGATTGAATTATGGGATTAATTGAACTCTGATTTTTGCGTGCGTTGGTATCATCAAAAGGATTCTCTTGCCAAGCATCCAACTTGATAATCACACCTGATAAGTAAAACAACGTATGCATAAAACAGCTTGCATTTACATTACCCCTTCCATATTCTCTGTTATGTGACAGGAGCTCTTTTAATCACCATCGTGTGATCACTATCACATTCATCGTGACCATAGCTCTGTAACTAACCGGGGCTTATATATCATCATTACTGTAGCAGCTTTGTAGTAAGGATGGATTTTAAAGTAGTAAAGCTGTTTTACCTTCTTCCTGTTTTCCTTTTCTATCATTTTGTTTGCTTGCTTGCTTATTTCACTAACCTCTAGGCTAAAACCAGTGGACATCTTCATGGTATCAGAGCATTAGGACAATTGTGTTCATTTCTTTCTCGTCTCTAATGGTTGAGTCGTCAACTACCACACCAGTGGAGGCTTCCGACTCTACTTCTCCTGCTGTGGAGATTATTATTCCCCCTCAACTCAAAATTTTCATGTCAAATGTAAACGATTCTTACAGTTCAATTAACTGCTGATAATCATCTCATATGAAAGTCTCAACTTTTAAAACTCTTCACTGCAAACAACTTTGAAGGACATCTTACAGGATCTACTGTTCAACCGGTGAAACAAATTCATACCACTAATTGCCACTATTCGCATCTTGATGACCGTTTCTGTTATGCATAACTGGCACATTGTGCAATTAGAAGTCTCTAATGCCTTTTTACATTGATTTTTAAATGAGACTGTTTTTATGAAACAACCAGCGGGCTTTGTTGATCCTCAATTTTCGCATCATGTTTGCTTATTACGAAAAGCTATTTATGATCTAAAACAATCCCCAAGACGGTGGGTCGCTACATTCTCCGCTTATCTCCTTAATTATGGCGTTAAAACAAGTACTGTGGATCCTTCTCTCCTCTTGTTTCATTAAGACTCCATTCAATTATATATCTTAGTGTATGTAGACGATATACTGTTGATCAAAAATACACAAACAACAATAGAGCAACTAATTACTGCACTTCAATCTCATTTCTCTATGAAAAACCTTGGCCAACTAAATCAATTCCTAGGACTGCAAGTAGTCTACACATCTTACAGCATTAATCTCAATCAATCCAATTATGCAAAGGAAATTCTCAACAAAGCAGCAATGACAGATTGTAAAACCGTGTATACTCCATTGCCATCCAAGCTACCAACTATTGTACCTGACAGTGCACGCTATTCCGACCAGAGTCTATCGCCAGCTTATTGGTTCTCTCCAATATTTAACGGTTACTCGTCCCAACTTGCTGTTTGCTGTCAATTATCTCTGTCAACACATGCATAAGCCACAAATAATACATTTTCAGCTTCTTAAAGCTTCGTTATGTCCAATGCTCTCTTCTTCTTGGCTTACCAATTACTAGATACAATTTACAACTGACTGCTTTCGCTGATTCTGATTGGGCTTCCGATAAAACTGATCTTCATTCTATCACAGGCTACTATGCATTTCTTGGAACCACATTAATCTCATGGATGGTCAAGAAATAGACTTTCGTTGCTCGATCATCAACTGAAGCTGAGTACAGAGCATTATCAACAGCCTCTTGCGATCTTATTTGGCTTCATCGCCTACTTAATGAATTTTATGTTTCACTTACAACACCAATCAAACTCTACTGTGATAATGTCTTAGCTCTTGCTCTAATAAATAACCCTATTTTTCATGCTCGAACTAAGCACATTGAGATTGATTTCCATTTCATTCATGACTGCATTTGCTCACAACATATTTCAATTCATCATATTCAACTGAAGATCAACCTATCGATATCTTTATGAA
Source organism: Dendrobium nobile (assembly GCA_022539455.1). Taxonomy (NCBI): domain Eukaryota; kingdom Viridiplantae; phylum Streptophyta; class Magnoliopsida; order Asparagales; family Orchidaceae; genus Dendrobium; species Dendrobium nobile. The sequence goes on along the minus strand of CM039733.1, from coordinate 16,017,808 downwards.
GCCTCTCACTGCTGTCCATTTTGCTACTCTACGAGAGAAGTTAACAATTTGGTCACCATCTGTTAACTTGAGGGGGCTGATAAGCACACCTGATAAGTAAAACAACTTATGCATAAAACAGCTTGCATTTACACTACCCCTTTCATGCATATTCTCTGCTATGTGACAGGAGATCTTTTAATCACCACCGTGTGATCACTGTCACATTCATAGTGGTCATAGATCTGTAACTAACCGGGGCTTATATATCAGCATTATTGTAGCAGCTTGTAGTAAGGATGGATTACTAAAGTAGTAAAGCTGTTTTACCTTCTTCTTGTTTGCTTGCTTGCTTGTTTCACTAACCTGTAGGCTAAAACCATTGGACGTCTTCACAACTTCAATGCAGACATTTGAAGCGGAAGTGCAGACACAAAATCATGGATGTTGGATCTACAAATGCGAAACTGGAAGAAGAAGCATGGACACAAAATCACGAAAGATGGAACTTACGCCTTGCAAGCTGGCTCGCGAGCCCGCATCCTTTCTATGAGCCGAGCTCAAGCTCAAGTTCAAGCTAGCGACTTGGCCGATGAGCCAAGCTCCAGTTAAATATGATTAGAGCTCGACTCCACTCATTTACTCCTCTAATTATCAACACGAAAAAACATGAGAATCAGAAAATAAGAATATGAATTAAGCTATAGATTTGATTATTTTTATAGTCTAGAGGGTGAAATAGATCAGCACCCACGAGCTGAAGTTATTTGCCTAAGATAGTGCTAGAAGGAACATGCTTGCGATTAGAAATTAGAAAAATATATATATTTTTTGAGAGTCTATTTCATGTGATCTTTAATATTTATAATCCATTGGGCTGATATTATTTGTCTTTTCCTTTTGTGCGGGCATCATTTGTCTGCCTAATCATCAGTTGCTAGTAGCGCCCATCACTAGCTACCTTCTTTGCATAGAGCTTGCAATTTCAAAGTGACACAAAACTTTTTTTCTTTTAATAAATCAATAAATAAATAATATAATAGAATATAAATTCTCAAGGCTTTGAAATAGGATGGGGCAATGAATTGGAAGAAAGAAAACTTATCCGTTCGATACTTATTATATTTAAATATTATAATAATGACATATTTATTTATAAATATATTAAAAATTGAACATAATCATAATACGAAGCATAAAAAATATAATCGGCCGGTTATTGAAAACTGAGACCGGTTTGGCGATTCGGCAGTTGAACTACCGGTTCGAGCGGTTCTATACCGGTTTTGTGCGAAACCCATTTTGATATGAGACGTAACTAGCTGGCAGGCCGATTCGTGGTTCAACCGGTTGTACTAGCCGATTCCGATCCAATTTTAAAAGCCTTGTAAATTCTAGAGTATAACTCTAGCTTAGCACGAGAAATAATCCAATTTTAAAAGACTTGTAAATTCTAGAGTGTAACTCTAGCTGAGCACGATAAATAATTTATGAGATGAACTTGATAAATTAACAAGTTAAATTTGAGTAAATATCGACTCGACTCTTTAGCACGTGAATCGAACGGTTTAAAAAACTATTATTATCAAATTTATTCAAAATATATCAGAATACAGAAATTCAAATATACTAATATTAAAATTACTTAAAAATTATGTATAACTTTTTTCCTATCCAGAGACTCTTTATTATTTACGTAAGTTTGAAGGAAATGTGCTGTGGTAAAAGCGAATGGAAGCATGCCTCAGCATAGCGTCATTAGTACGCAAGGTAGCGTGAATAAAGTTGAAGGCTATTAAACATTTATTTAATGATCAATCTTTTAATGAACAGCACATGAGAAAATCTGTATGGGATGCTATCCTTTGATTATGCGGATTTACATTTAAGTATTTACATATTTAATATCTAAGTTTTTAATTTTTATTTATATAATATATTAGTTTCAGAATCACTTCAATATGTATAATATTTTATTTATATAATACTTACGAGGATAAAATTAAGTGTTGTAGAGATGAGGATGCTCATGTGGATGAGTAGTTTTACACTTAGGGGTTGTTTGGTATCATTCTGGATTTGATTTAAGTAGGATTTCGTAAATCCTCTAAATCCGGATTTCAGAAATCCTGAGAGGCTTAAATCCTGAAAACTGTTTGGTAACATTCATGATAAATCTTCTTAAATCTCATGTGACTGTTTGACTACAGAGCAGGATTTACTAAGCCGATTCTTCCTCTAGCATCATGGATTTCCTAAATCCTGCAAAATACAGGCCCGGATTTAGAGCGAATCGGCGGATTTTTCCGTCTACTGAGGATTTCGTTTGCCGTGAGATTTGGTTTTGCATTTTAGACCGTTTGGCTGGATTTCACTCAAATCTGCATCAAATCCAGCCTAAATCCCGCTATCAAACAGCCTCTTAGAGATAGAATGAGAAACAATTGTATGCGTGAAAAGATCGGAGTAGTTCCAATTGCAGATAAGATTAGAAAAAAAATCATCTTACATGGTTTGGTCAGATAAAAAGTCGGACTTCTGATGATAATTTTATTATAATAGGACATAATGAAGCAAAAGAATTCTATGTAACTAACCCTATGTAGCGGGATAAAAGGCTTGATGATATTGTAGTTGTATAATATTTTAGTTTAAAAAACACATCAAAATATATACAGGAAAAGGTGTTTTTTTTTTTTGAGAACAGCGGTATCTACCCGCTGCCACCTCCCGAAAGAGACGTTTGACGGTGTAACTAATCACTCGGCGAGTCTACCAGCAACCAACTCCACATGTGCAGGACCCACAATTCTTTTCTCTCCACTTAAGGAGTCGTGACATATGAGAGGGGATTCGAACTTGGGATGGGGGGTTCCCAACCAAGCACGCCCACCAACCCACCTAAGCCCGGTGGGGTAAAAGGTGTATCTCACTTTGAAAAAGTGAATGTTAGATATATTTTAGATGGTAGATATATAAATATATAATAATTATATGGTGTTTATATCTATTTATTCATTATTTTTTAGAGAATTGTCTAAATATATCTTACCAGTGAGAGACTCACTAATGAACTTTGGTTCGCACACCTTTGTTTTATATATTACAAATATTATTGGGTAGCTGCAAGGTCTATTGATGTAATAGAAAAATGGATTCTAATAAGTTTTCAATTTAAATATGCATTCAACAGTGCCACTGGAATTTAATCAGGCTCTATGGACAATGATGAATGGGTTTCATTCTTTTTCAGGCGGTGGATCACTAGTTCCTCTTGGTCAACCAATTAGAGATTGGGGATTAAGGGTGCAAACGAGTAGAATCGAGCTCAAATCAGGCTTAACTCGAGCTTGACTCACGAGTCAATTCCCGAGCTAAAACTCGAGCTTGACTCGTGCCACTAAAAACAAGTTCATCGAGTGGCTCGATTCTGCAGTTCAAACGTGCAAACACCAATTCGTGGATGCGGTTTGCATGAGCAGAGGCCATTTCCCCTTTCGTGTCCCACACGGGGTTTGTCAATTCACTTTATGTAGTTCACAAGCTCTTCGCCAACTTTTATGCTCAGATGCCCTTCGTTAGTTAGCCTTTCGCACTTTGTTAGTTACCCTTCAGCATTTTAAGCCACTTGACGAGTAATTGAGCCGAGTATCATTTGGATCAAACTCGAACTCGAAAATCAAACGAGCTCGAAATTTTACTCGAGCTCGAAACTCGATATGCTCGACTTGTGAGCTCGTTAACAAGTCAAATTCGAACCGGCTCGCATGCTGACTTGACTCTTTTGCATCTTTACTGGGGATCCACTTCTCTAATATTATAAGGTTTCTCATATGATGTGGAGTCCATATTCCTAACTCATTTGGGAGTTTCCCTTCTCCATATGTATTGGTTTTTGAATTTCAAAGACTTTCGTGTCTTTTTTATAATTTAATATTAAAGTTAATGGAATTTGTGTTATGCTCTTAATTTTCCCAAAAAAAACAAAAAGCATTGAGATTCGTTGCTTATGAAGCTGATTTATTATGGCATATCAATGCTCATCTCATAATGAATTTCAACCAAATTCTAAACATAATAAGAAAATTTCCTATTCAAACATCAATTAGAATGGGTCTCAAAATTCTAAATATAATTTAATTGAATATATAATTAATTAACTATATTGTATACACAATTTTGAAATATATAATAAAAATTTAAGATTTTTCCTCTTTTGATTTTAATTAGAATATTTTGACTTGCATTAAGCACTTTTTTTTAAGCAGTTTTTTTTTTTGTAGCATTTTGAGTGTAGAGTAGATGCAAGAATTTTGAAAATTTATGCATTTTAGATTATGGGTTTCAGTAAATGACCCTATCCATCAACTCAACCCTAAAAATATGAATTCAGATTGACCCGTTTAATAAACCGATTGGATTTGAGTTGAATTTTTTGACTCGTTTATTAAATAAGACGGATTCAGATTGAACCGCAAACCTATATTTCATCATTAAATAGTTTGTTTAATATATTTTTTCTATTTTTTTTTTTTTTTTGCATATGGGTATAATCCTATAACTTTTATCAAATATTCTAAATTTAACAGTTAATAAGTTATAAATTTTTAAGCAAAACAAGTTAAAGGGTCGAGTTCAGACCATTCGAGTTGTTAGAAAGTCAGATTTGTGTTGGCATTTTTGACCCATCCATTAAACTAGTCTAGTTCTACTTAACTGGATTCATTTCGGGTCAATTTCAGATCGGGCACAAACTCGAACCGTCAATCCATTTTGGATATCCCTAACTTGGATGGCTTTTTTTTTTATTGCAAAATATTTTATGAGTGAATTTGAAAATTTTCTTCTAGTTTCCCTTCGAGTGTATTTAAAATTCTCTCGTTTTCACTAAATTTCATATACACAGTTTGGATAAAAGCCACCCCGACTAGGCCGCGCTCCAACTACCACCGCCCATTGCAAGCTATTCCCTATTGTCGGCGACCACCACCACTACGATCTATTGCTAGCCACTAATTGTTGTTATCCACTGCCCCATCAGTCTTATTGTCGACCATCTTCGATCAACTATCACTCCAAATACATAAACACTATTATACGTTACTCTGCCGTATACACCAAACAAGCTGACCTCAGTATTTTTCTGTAGTCTTGGCCCTTATTTGACCATCGAATCATTAGCTTCCAACGGCTCTCCATTGCTGATACACACACAAACAGACTGCTCTAACTTGCAAGCAACGCCTTTCTTTTCCAATGAATATTAATTATATAATGTTATATAAAATCAAAATAATAATAAATAGTCATAATGTGATAATGGTTCATGTACATTAATACGCAGAACCCCTTTGAGAGCAGGGGGTAATTTTTTTTTTATTATATGATTTTTTAGAGTTTATTAAGTGTTTTTATGCTATTACGCCTCCTAAGTTTTAAAATAATATGGTCTTTAGGCAAGTGCCTCCTGTATAATAAACACATTGTGTAGAGATGTTGTTGTCAGGGAACGATGAACAAAATACAGGTCGAGCTCCACTAAAGAGCGCTGCCCCCTTGAACCCCCGACATATCTACCAACAGTTACTTATAAGTTTGCCTCTGCTAAAAATTATGGCTGGTTCCGTCCCTGATAATACTGTAGAAGTTCAAGATATTATTTCTTGAACTGTAACAGAGAATGGAAAAGAAATACGAGAAGAGAGAATAGAGAATAAACAGAATTTCAGAACAGAAGTATGTTTTCATTATTAGCTTAACACGGTACAAGTGTCTATTTATAGATTTACAGAGGAGAGTTGTATATATGGCAATACAGAAATACAAATAGTTATTTTAATCCTGTTGCTCTAATATTCCCCCGCAAACTGATGGATTATTGATAACAGTCAGTTTGGTCCTAAGATCTTGAAAACGAGAAGTAGACATGGATTTAGTTAGGATATCCGCCGTTTGATCGATAGTACTGATGGGTAGTAGACGAATGGTATTTTTGTGAATGTGATCACGAATAAATCTATGGTCGATCTCAATGTGCTTCGTTCGAGCGTGAAAAACCGGATTGTTGGCGATAGCGATGGCGGATGTATTGTCGCAATAGATGTCGGTGGGAGATGTGAGAGAGATGCCGAAATCTGAAAGGATCCTTCGAAGCCATATGATATCTGCCGTGAGAGCTGCTAACGCACGATATTCGGATTCAGTAGAAGATCTAGCAACCGTTGTCTGTTTCTTGACTGTCCAAGAAATGATCGTATTCCCTAAGAACGAACAATATCCAGAAGTTGATTTCCGGGAGATTGGATCTCCCGCCCAATCTGCGTCAGAGAAGGAATGAAGACACATATTAGATTTTGTAATTGGAATTCCAAAGTCAATTGTACCTTTTAGGTAACGAAGCAGTCGTTTGAGCATGTATATGTGCTGAGGTAATGGGTCTTGCATATGTTGAGACAGGAGGTTCACGCTAAAAGCGATGTCCGGTCTGGTTAGAACCAAATATTGTAAGGAACCTGTGATCCTTCGGTATAAATGAGGATCCGATAGCACAGGATCTGGAGCGAAATCCGGAGGAAGTTTCGTGCAGGTAGGGTTGGCCAGCGGTTTGCATTCGCTGAGTTGAGCCAATTGAAGAATTGATTTGGTATAGCTTGGCTGTGAGAGAAAGTACTCATTGTTAGTGTGAGAAATTTGTATACCAAGAAAGGAATGTACCTCCCCCAAATGTTTCATTGTGAATTTAGTATGTAGGAGTTGAACGACTTGAGTAATAGCTTCAGAATCATTGCCCGTTAGTAATATATCATCAACATAAATTAATAAAAATAACTGAATATGATTTTTATGAAATATAAAAAGCGATGGATCAGAAGTACTTGAAGTAAAGCCTATCGATTCAAGATGCGAGGTGAACGTATTGAACCATTGGCGCGGTGCTTGTTTCAAGCCATAAATTGCTTTTTGAAGCAAGCAAACATGATCGGGAAGATTGGTATCAATGAATCCGATCGGTTGATGCATATATACTGTTTCGGTAAGCTGTCCATGCAAGAAAGCGTTTGCTACGTCGAGTTGATGGACCTTCCAGTTTTGATGAAGAGCGACGGTGAGCATGATCCGGATTGTGGGTAATTTAGCCACGGGACTAAATGTTTCGTTGTAGTCGAGTCCGAACTCTTAGTTGTGGCCTTGAGCAACCAAGCGTGCTTTGTAGCGAGCAATTGATCCGTCGGCATGAAGTTTGGTCCTATACGTCCATCTGCATCCAAGTATTGTTTTGTCAGAGGGACGAGGAACAAGACTCCATGTACCTTGGGTTTGTAGAGCGAAGAATTCGGACGACATAGCATCACGCCACTCTTTGCGTTTATTGGCTTCATGGAAAGACGTCGGAACACGATCCTCAGATGAAGCCGTGGTATTATGGAGAAGGTTGAGGCGTATCCGAGGTTTGAGCGATCCCGTTTTCCTTCTTGTTTGCATGGGATGACCAGCAGGTTGTGGATGTGCAGTGAGCCGGTCTTGGTCAGTGCTTGGTAGTATAGGAGAATTAACGGGGACCGTCTCAGAAGGATGTGATGGTGGTCGTGGCTGATGAGTTGGCACCAAGTTTGTGACACATTTGGATGGTATATGGTTAGCCGGTTGAATGGTAGAAACGGGAGTTAGAAGGAACGGAGATAGTTCTTGCTGAGAAGCATTATTGGTTAGATCAGTAATAGCAAAAGGAAAATAGTGTTCATCAAAAATAACATTACGAGATATTGTAATTTTGTTAGTGTTTAAATCTAAGCACTTGTATCCCTTAGATTTGAGCGAGTAGCCTATGAACACACAAAGGTTGGCTTTTGGTTGAAGTTTGTTGCGAAGTTGAGCCGGAATGTGAGGAAAGCAGGCGCAGCCAAAAACCCGAAAATCTTTGTAGTCCAGTGTCCTGTGAAAGAAAAGTTCGATAGGTGAGATTTGGTTAGTATTAGGTGAAGGCATACAGTTTATAAGGTATGTAGCAGTGAGCATAGTATCAGGCCAGTAGAGGAGCGGAACATGAGCCGTATTCAACAGGGCCCGAGTAGTTTCAACGATATGTCGGTGTTTTCTTTCGGCGACGCCATTTTGTTCAGGCGTATATGGGCAAGAAGTTTGATGCGATATTCCGTGTTGATTGAGAAGTTGCAAGAAAGCCGAGCTAGAGTATTCGCCACCGCCATCGGTGCGAATACATTTGATTCTTTGAGAGGTAGCGTTTTCAATGTGTCGAATAAAATCGGTAAAAATATGTGTTACTTCAGATTTACGTCGCATTGGATAAAACCACGTAAATCTGGAGTAATCATCTACAAATATAACATAGTACAAATAACCAGAGTTAGAAGCAACGGGGGCCGGCCCCCAAACATCAGAATGAATGAGAGCAAGTATAGAAGTTTGTCTATTTGCAGTATGATCAAAACCAAGCCTATGAGTCTTGGATTTATTACAGGGATGACAATTATAAGTGTTGGTGTCAATTTTCAAATGTTTATTACAAGAAGAAATAGAAGTAAGTGTCCTTTGATTGGGATGACCCAATCTTTGATGCTACAGAACCGAAATCGGGAGAGAGGTATGAAGAGCCGTAGGTCGTCCAGAGCCTGCCGGAGCTCGTAACGGGTAGAGTCCGTCACGGTAGGGTCCCCGAAGGAGTTCTTGATTGGTCTGCATATCCTTAAAAACAAAACCACTAGGATCAAATGTTATGGAAATGTTATTATCCTTAGTTAGTTGAGAAATGGATAGCAAATTATATTGAAGTGCGGGTGTATGAAGAATATGAGATAAGTTGAACTTACGAGAGGGAGTCGGTAGCAAACCTCGACCAGAGTTTGCAATATTAACCGAACTCCCGTCACCAATAACTATGCCATCGGAACCCTGATAAGGAGCGGAGATGGACAAATTGTCAAGAGATCGAGTCATGTGCGCGGAAGCTCCTGAGTCTAAGTACCAATCCGTATGAGATTGATTGGAATCCGCAAGCAGAGCTTTGGCTGGCTGTTTGGCCGATCTTGGAACATATTGGAGGTTAGATCGGTGCCAGCAATCCGTCGCCGTGTGACCTTTCTTGAGACAAATCTGACATTGTATTACTGCCGCTGATGGAGGTTCAGATGGTGGATTTGAGTTAACTGGTGGACGTGTTCTTGAACGCCGACCGCGACCTCTGTTGACGAACAGAGCGTGAGATTGATCCGTCATGGAGGCAAAACAGACATTGTCCGCGGCGATGTGAAGTTCCTCGCTTATTAGCAGGGAATATAATTGATCGAGACTGAGCGGGTTCGTCATCGTGCGGATGTAAGTCTTGAAAGACTGGTACGCCGGAGGTAGCCCATTGATGATATGAATAATGATTTCTTCAGGATCAAGTTGAGCACCCGCTGCCGCAATGTGATCTACAAGAACTTTGACCTCATTCAAGTATTGCATCATGGTGGAATTCTTGAGAGAGACATGATAGAGTTCGTTCTTGAGTTGGATCACTTTAGAGCGGTTTGTAGCTTGAAATCTAGTTTCGAGTGTCTGCCAGATTTCGGAGGTGGATTCGAGATGTAAAACATAAGGAAGAACAGCTGCTGAGATCGTTGAACATATAGCCGCCGATAAATTTTGATCGGTAAGAAGCCATTGCTTATATTCCGGATTCTTAGAGGTTGTGCCGTCCTGAGTGGTGATGAAAGCTTCAGGAATCGAAATAGAGCTGTCAAGAAATGTAGAGAATCCATTTGCCCGGCAAATCTTCATGATCTGAGACCGCCAGAGGTGGTAATTGTCCGCCGAGAGAGGACTTTGAACAATGTTTTTAAGATTGGAAAGAACAAACTTAAGAGAGGAGGAGATGGCCGGAGTTGAGGATGACAGAGTCGTCATGTCGCCGGCAGTCTGGGAAGTAGAAGAAGACGCCATTGTTTTCCCGGGATCAGAAAGCCCCGTCTGATACCATGTAGAAGTTCAAGATATTATTTCTTGAACTGTAACAGAGAATGGAAAAGAAATACGAGAAGAGAGAATAGAGAATAAACAGAATTTCAGAACAGAAGTATGTTTTCATTATTAGCTTAACACGGTACAAGTGTCTATTTATAGATTTACAGAGGAGAGTTGTATATATGGCAATACAGAAATACAAATAGTTATTTTAATCCTGTTGCTCTAATAAATACAATAGAACATTTATTCTAAATAAAAATTATTAGATCTCAGGCAATCTCTCTCTAATGCAATCCGTCAGATGATCCTCAGGCAACTAGGGATCTTCTCCTCGTAATTCCATGATAAATCCTCCTAAGACCATCTCTAACGGAGAATCGCATTTTTCACTTCAAAATGCCGTGAAACTTAAAAATGCCGCGATTCATTTCCAATGGAACTCCATTTTGAGAAGGTAACGATCTTTTTTTTTTCTTTCGCACGCTTCTTGTCAAGTTCGGTAGACCGAGAAAAATAGCGATGATGAACAGTTCAACGCCAATATTGGTGTCCTACTGTTCACCCGCATGGAAATAGCGGAAGTTTCACCGTTCGGCTGGAGCTCGGAGACGACGGCATTCAAGCATTTGGAGTTCCGTTGGAGATGCCCTAACTGAGTCCTGGCATGCTGTGTGGGTCGGGCTTTTTCTGCCTCCTCTCTGTTAGTTTGTTTTGGTTCTTTTTTGGTGGATTTTGTTTCTGCTGGTATAGGTTTTAGTTAACCAATTTTGATTATTTTTGGGTTATTTTGAGCTGCTCCCGTTCTATTGGTGCTTTTAGTTCTTTCATTAATATACGGCTTCGGCCATAATTCTCCAAAAAAATAAAAATAATAAAAAATCTACTTTAAAATTCGTGTAAAATAAATTATTATTTATTAATATTTTTATCATAAACCGAGGAGCAAAGAATAAAGCGGCAGGCAATGAGCCCATTAGATTCTGTAGTCGGGCCTCTAACTATTTTACAGAATATTTTATGTGGTTTTCTTAAACGGGAAGAAGGAAGAATGGTTAAGTTATAGGCCTGTGATTAAGTATTAATTAGCAATGCTATTAGTCGTAAGTTTGAAGGAATAAAGTTTACTAATTTATGGTTAAATGTACGTATAAATCACGTTGAAGTCTAACTAATTATTAATTACGACTCAAATCTTGATGAAGAAGCACATGAGAAAGTCAGAATATATGTTATTAAACGACAGTGATAATGATTAGTAGTTGAGATTTGGGGATGATAACCCATGTTTAGTACTTGAAATTTGTTTATTATTAATTTAATAAGGATTCGTAATGTATCTTAATGCACAGACTAGATTCAAGCTAGCAAAGTTAATGTGATAGAAAATTAGATTTTTTTTTTTTAAATTTTATAAATATATGATTTAGGTTACTTTCATGAAATTTTTATGATAGGAGGTTGTTTTTCATAACATCTTTATAACTACTTTTATTAAAAATTGTAACCGACTCAAACGGACCATTGGGCCTGCCTTAAAAAGAGTAAAATTTTCAATTACTCAAGCAATTAGGTGATCATAAAAAATTGGAGTTTATAAGAGTGTTGCATTCCAAAACATTTGCAGTGATAGAGAGATATAGAATTTAGCATCCTATCTTTGTACAAAGATCCAACACACACATAGATATGAAAGAGGGATGCAAGTCATAAGGGTCACCATATATTTTATGTGGAAATCCTAAATGGGAAAAAATTTATAGGGCCTTGCCCATAAAACGATTTCACTAGTGTTTGTTATTGGTTACAAAAGATGCCATTCATCGGGGGAAGACATTGATACAATGTATAAAGATATATAATGTAGAGCATATTACATGATTGGAGTTGGAAGAATCCAATGTCATGAGAACTGTTCTCAAGAGAACGTTGGTTTATCGATTGTTCGGTAAGATCGTAATCGGGTGACAGAGGGAAGATGATTTGTAGTTGGCGGGCAACAGTGGTCGGAGGGACCGTAGTTAGGTGACAAAGGTCAAAAGAACCGTAGTTGCGGAGCGACTGAGGTCGAGGGGACCATTGTCGAGAAATAGAGGTCAGAAGAACTATAGTTGGCGGGAAACGAAGGTCGGAGGAACCATAGTGTGAAATCCTTTAAGTAAAAGAATGCTAAACTCTTAAATATCGAGGCGCCTTTTAGTGTAATGATTAAACTTTTTGTAAGAAACTCTATAGTTAAGCGTGCTCATCCCAGTGCAATTATGGGATGAATGACTTACTGGAAAGTTACGCCAACATGAGAAAATTGTGAGGCTCTTAGGCCAAAGTGGATAATATCTTGATAGTTAAGAGTTTTGACTATTATAAATGGTGGTATCAGAGTAATACACCAGCCAAAAGATGGAAACTAAATGTTATACAAGACAAAGTGCTATACTATTGGAGTCACCTCTTGAACAATGTATATGACAAAGTGCTACATGACGGGAGCCACAACTTGAACTTGTAGGAGCCACATCTACAATATTATCTACCTTGTGGATGATTCTTGAATAAATATGCTAACAAGGACGTCAATTACTTAAGTGATGGAGTTTGTGAAACACTACAGGAAAACCTGTTATTACCGGCGGACGTAATCCGCCGGAAACAATGCACAATCCGACGGAACCGTTAGTTTCCGGCGCATGTTCCGGCGCAAATATCTCCGCCGGTTTATGGTGCGTCGATAATTTGTTTCCGACGTATAATTTGCGCCGGAAACATTTTCGGCGCCGTTTCCGACGCATTACCGGCGCATTACCCGGTTTGTTTGCCGACGTGAAGAATCTGAGAATTCCGGCGCCCAATGCGCCGGTATTTACCGTCGTATAATGCGACGGTAATTAACGACGGATAGGTCGCCGGAGTTGCGCCATCGAAATTCCACGGTTATTTTACGACGCAATTCTTGCGCCGGTAATTACCGGCGGAATATCCACCGGACTTGCGACGGTAGTGGCCGACGGATCATATTCGCCGGTACGTACAATACACTTCGTTGTATCGTCTTTTCCGACGGATTACCGGCGCATAATCCGCCGGAAACCTGTAGCATTGACAAAAAAAAAATTGCCTTCCCAGCCAACAATCCCATTTCCACACCTGCAAACCTATCAATTCTAACACATACAAGTTCCACAACAGGTTCACAACAGTTCCACAACTTCACAATAATTTATAACAGTTTCAGAACAGTATTAATATTAAAAATCAACTAATAACATCACATTAAAAGTAATTGTCCAATAACATAAGTTCACATAAAAATACAAGTTCATTTCAACTAAATTACACTACTCTGACTCCGTCGACTCCTCCTCAGGTGGAGCTACGTCTTTTCCACTCAGTTGCTCCCTCATCTTGCGCATTTCATCCAGCAACTGATTGTGTTGCTCCGTACTTGTTTGCACCTGTGCTTGCAGCTGAGCTTGAATCTGTGCTTGCAGCTGAGCTTGCCAATCAACTTGTAATTTCCTTACTTGTTCTAGCTCAGCTTGAAGGGCAATTATTTGTTGAGCTTGTAAGGACTCATGCGAACTGGATGCGAAGCTGGATGCAGTAGAGGAGGTCATCCCCTCGTATGCCTGAGCTTGCGCACCTAAGCCATATACTCTACCATGCTGCATTCCTCCGACGGCCTGCGACCACATGCGATACTCAGAATACTCCACAGAGCCGCCAGAAGAGCCCTCACCTGATGCGGCATGAGACTCTCGAATCCGTGTATATTCCTCCTATAAAAATCGAATATAAGTATATATATAATTAAACTAAAACTTATAAAATATCAAATATTTATAAAAATATACTTACATGGGCCTTCCTTGCTCTCTCATCAATCCATTGTTGATCCTCCTGTCGCTTATGAGTGCGACTATGCAATTCCACAGGAGTTGGTTCTCTACCAAGTGACGCTTTCTGTTACAATTAAGAGAGTTTTATCAATACTAATTATTAAAAAACAATTTTAAAAAATAATTAAAATTCATTACCAAACGACGCCTGTGCTCAGTATGTGGAACGGAGCCTCCTGTATGAAGTGCACTACCTAAGCCCCCAACATCAGAAGCTCTGTTCTGTCGATTTTGATCCCTCCTCCTAGTGTACTCTTCGCTGCCCCAAGCTGCATTCAACTCAGCCCATATCTCCTCTCCAATCCACAATGGTCGCTTCCCAACCTTTCTAACATCTGTGAACATGTCGCGCATCCGAGTCGTGCACCCTTTCCAGATTGGTTGCTGTGCAGCATGCAATAAATCATAAAAATTTTGTGCCTCCGTATTCGGTAACTCTTCATAAATTCCAGTTGCATCATGAACTAATTCCTCAAGATTTGGACGGATATTTTCAGCCTCAGCAACATTACTACTTGTAGAAGGACCGCATTGATAATCAAATTGTGGCTCATACTCACCATGACAAGTCCAATACCAATACCGTGGCATAAATCCTCTGCGATACAGATCAACAGTTACGTCATCTGGTTCTAGGATCACTAGATTTTTGTGTTTAGAACATGGACATCGAAACTTTCCTTCAGATATAAAGATCGGCAGCTGTTTCGCTTGCTGAATGAAAAAGTTCACCCCATTGATGAATTCATCTGTTAATGTCTTCCGACTTTGAGATAATCGGTTATACATCCAACTTCGTTGATTTCTAATATCCATAACCTATAAATAAGAGTAAAAAATTAATGGATTTATATATTTCTAATATCCATAACCTAAAATTATGTTACACTTATTAATGAATTGATTGCTCAAAGTCACAATCCCCTCACTAAGTCTACTAACCACTAAAGCAAAAAGATATGGAGTAATGCTGATTTCCATAATCCAACTTTACCTTCAACTCCCTCTCTAGTCTTATCAACAAGAAGAATATCATTAACCAAAAGCATGCACCAAGGTATATCCTAAAGCAAATGTCTAGTGATAACATCCATGACTAAAGCAAAAAGATATGGACTTAAGTTTACCTTCAACTCCCTCTCTAGTCTTATCAACAAGAAGAATACCATCAACAAAAAGCATGCACCAAGGTATATCCTATAGCAAATGTCTAGTGATAACATCCATGACTAAAGCAAAAAGATTTTTCAAATTTACCTTCAACTCCCTTTCTAGTCTTATCAAAAAAGAAGAATATCATTAACCAAAAGCATGCACCAAGGTATATCCTCTAGCAAATGTCTAGTGATAACATCCATGACTAAAGCAAAAAGATATGGACTTAAGCTTACCTTCAACTCCCTCTCTAGTCTTATCAACAAGAAGAATATCATCAACAAAAAGCATGCACCAAGGTATATATCCTATAGCAAATGTCTAGTGATAACATCCATGACTAAAACAAAAAGATTTTTCAAATTTACCTTCAACTCCCTCTCTAATCTTATCAACAAGAAGAATATCATCAACAAAAAGCATGCACCAAGGTATGTCCTCTAGCAAATGTCTAGTGATAACATCCATGACTAAAGCAAAAATATAGCAAAAAAAAAAAATGCAATACCGATTGAGAGAGGGAGATGCTCGGCGGCGCGCGACCAGGAGAGAGGGAGATGCTCGGCGAAGTCCGGTGACCGTCAGCGGCGAAGTTCGGTGACCGTCGGCGACGTCAATCCACGGCGAGCGACGAACGGCGACGGGCGAAGGAGGCGAGGTGAGAGAGAGTAGCGAAAAGAATGACGGCCCAGAGGGCTCCGATTCGCATTTTAGGGCTTTTAGCGGCGGAATTTCCGGCGGAACGTCCGCCGGTAATGTTACCGTCGGACAATGCGCCGGAACGTTTTCGTTGAGTTTAAATAAGCCGGCGCACAATCCGCCGGTAATGTGCGCCGGAACGTTTCCGCCGTAATCTGCGCCGGAAATAATCCAGAGCCCTTTTCACCGGCGTAATTTCCGGCGCAATGGACGCCGGTAAATTTCCGGCGTCAGTTCCGCCGGAAATAACGCCGTAAACTTTACGTCGCATCATTCCGCCGGAACCTGCGCCGTCAATGCCGGCACAAAAATATCCGCCGGAAATTCCGACGGTAATCGCGTGTTTTCCCGTAGTGAAACCCTTTAAGTAAAAGAATGCTAAACTCTTAAACATCGAGGTGCTTTTTAGTATAATTACTTTGTAAATATGAGGAAGATCCGGGACAAATTCGGGGTGCTCCACCTGAAGTCCCATATTTATTCAATTGATCCTAGAGTATTCATATAGTATTTAAGTACATTAATGATGTTAGAATTAAGTGATTTTGGGCTCGATGGATTCATCTCATCGAGCCTCTCAATTCAACTATAAGCCAGTCCTATTTGAATATCATTTGGTTATCTAATTAATGCTTTGAAGCTTTAAAATATGTTTCGATACTTTGATTTGGACCCATTTGGGCTCGGATTGGATTGTTTTTTGTGTTGTTGGATTTGTCTCTTTGAGTTGTTCCATTTAACTATAAGTTTGCTTAAATCAGAGTGTGGATGGTCCCAAAGTTAATTA
Source organism: Dendrobium nobile (assembly GCA_022539455.1). NCBI lineage: Eukaryota > Viridiplantae > Streptophyta > Magnoliopsida > Asparagales > Orchidaceae > Dendrobium > Dendrobium nobile. Next base: position 16,001,329 of record CM039733.1, on the reverse strand, counting down.
TGAAAGTTTACAATTCATATATGCATCAAGATTAAAGCCTGATCAAGGTGATTTTTGCGATTTCTAGTGAAGTATAAAAGAGTATATAATTTATTAAATCTAAATTTGTCCCAAGGTGAGATTCAGACCTTAAGTTGTGTCCTTTGGCTTGCCCATTGAATCTTTATTTATAGGTGGGAGTACAGACAATACTTTATAAAAAAAATTTATGTCAAAAAATTATATACATGAATGACATAATATAGCCTAATAAAATTTTGTCACTAAAAAATATATATGCTAACTTTATCCCTTTAATCATATTAGATGTGGATATAGAGCTTTATAGATACAAGATGAACTCACATATAGCCACTAATTAATCTACTCCGATTTGATTGACCTATGAAATCAACCTCATTTAACCAATTTGTTTGACTCGAGCTCAGCATGAACAATTTGGAATACACATAATCTAATTCAACACTACTTTATTTATTTTCTGCATGAAAATTTAAAAAAAATGTTTCAAATAATTTGATAAATGTTTCAAAATGAATTGAATGGTCCATACAATATCGTAACCCCTAAAGCAAAAAAGAAAAAAATAAAAACAGTAATTGCAATGACCTTATCAATATAGCTTACAAATTTTGACCTTTTGGAAGGAAAAGAAGTAAGAAGTTCAAAGACTCAGCACAAAGGCTTTGATCATTGCGTGATTGCGTCCACCATTTAGCAAACAGAGATCCCTTCGAAGAAAAGAAAGAAGGATTATATGACTATTTCATGCTAAGTTTCTTTTTTTTATTATTAATGAGAATTTAAAGTTATGGAAGAAACTTTTGAAGTACCATTTCTCCTAATTAGAGAACATAATGAATTATATTATTTATGTACTAACCAAAATAAGCTAACATTAATGAAAATTGTTCTTTGCATACATTAAAAGTAATATGAATTTATCATAAGAAAATAATTTATATTTAAAAAGTTTACTATTTTATTATTTTGGTCGGTTATTATCTCTCATTTGTGAAATGATATGACTACTTATTTAAAAGGAGCCTCATTTGCAAAAAGATATGATTATTCGTCTAAACGGAGCTGAAAATATTTAATTTATTAAAGAATAGCCACAGCATATTCAATTATGATAAAATTGAAATTTATATGTTAGAATCTAATATGTGTTGATTTGATATTAAGAAGGTCTAGTAAAATAAAAGAAATTATTATTTCTATTGATTATGAAGTATATTTACAAAAAGGTGACAATGATATTGGTTTTGTTGATGACCATCATTACAGAAAAATCATTCATTATCAATGGATTTTCCGATGCAATTGATTAATTTTCTGGTGACTTTGTGAGTTTCCAGTGGATTTACGACGTGAAAAATTCCGCTAGTTAAACACATACAAGAAACTAAATTCAATAGGTTTTTTTCTCCAAAAAATTTTTTTGATAGATTTTCGGTGGAAAATATTAGCCGAAAAATAAAAATTTCCAACAAAAGAATTTAGCTGCTGCTCCGCTGCCCGCGAACCCCACTGACCACCGGTCCACCTACCATGCGGAACCCGCTTGCCTTGCTGGCCCGCGACCTGCATGCTACATGCAGATTGAACCCGCTACGAGGCCTTACCCTCCCATGGCTTGCCGCTGCACCTGGAACCCATGACCCTGCACGCGAAACCCACAACACCACCTAGGTAGCACACCGCTGCACGCGGACCTCGCTCGCCCGTGCGTGCCTAAGGATTCGAACACTGCTCTGTGGGGAAGATACCCAACGCACAAACCACTTCGCCTGAAACAAAAAAAAAAACTTTCATAAATTTACTGTTTATTTATAAATAATTTCTTTATTGTATGACATAATGTTCACTTGCTCAAAAAGACTCCCAACTTCATCACTTACCAATACTTAGCTTGCCTATGCATGATATAATCAAATAGGTCGAAGCATGTTGTTGACATCAACTCCGACTTATAGAGTTAGCACCAAGATTTAGACTTGAAAACTTAGTTTTCGACCTCCCCCTAAAAATAGAATGATCAAATAGATCATAAATGATCTCAAGAAAAAAAAACTCCAATATCGAAAGGCACTTCAAACTTTCACAATGGAATCCTTCATAACACAAATTAATAATATAAATAATGATAGAATATATTCATAAGAAAACAAGACTTAAATAATAAAATAATTTATATGCTAATTATTCATAATTTAATCATATTTGATATTATATACTTATCTTAAAATAAAACTCATTTATAATAAAGCACGATATTCACATTAATTTAATTAATGTAAGTTAAACAATTAGATAACAAATTATTCAAAATAATTAAGTAATCTAATTAAATATTCATCTTTTCAAAATTATAAAACAGATTTCATAAAACAACATAAATGAATATTTAGATAATTAACAACTTAATGATATTGAACATTTTTTTTTTTTTTTTTTTTTTTTTGAAATTACAAACCAAATATCTTCATAAATACTCCATAAGAGTCAAGTTAAATCACAACAATGTTTGCCACCAGAAACTTTAAACTCTCCCTTCGTCTCATGTTTACCATCCTTGCAGTTTTGTTAAAAACCTACTACATCTATCTGAAGGGGAATTAATAAGAAAGTATAGATCTTGCCTTAATTAATATCTTGACCACAGAAGGGAGAGACCCATGAAGAGTAACATGAGACGACTCTGAAGATTTTCAAGTGCTCGGAGCTGCTTCAGTTTCAATTTTTGTTGCTGAAGCTGCTTTATCTGTTTTCTCATAGTCTCCAAATTCACCTGCATCTTCAGCATCACCATCATCAAAATCGTCAACACCATCCATATCCCCCATATTACCTAACTTCGACAAGTCCATTCCTTCAAATTCGTCACCATTTGGACCATCATCTGCATCTACCCATTTATCCCAATCAACTTTTATGTAGTGAGGTAGTTTTCCATCACCACGCAATAGCTTCTTCCACCAACCATTCTCTGCTTTGTTTATGACACAAAAGATGCTCCTAACACCTGTGTTAAGTTTGCTTGTCTCTACATTAACTTTATCATAGAGCTCCAGTTTCAGCTCATAGAGAATATTTTCTGAACCAGCTATGCCAGAAAAGGTAAACACACCATCTGGTTCAAGGTTAATTTGAACATGTTTTGCATCAGCTAAAAGAATAGTTAGGTAGACCTTGTCAGACCTCTGAGCCCACTTGACTTCAGGATAACGACTCATCTTAGCGTGGGGGACTAAAAATTTAAACCCTAAAGGGAACGAGCGACGACAGAAATAGCAGCGCCTAACTTAATGATATTGAACATAATTTTAATAAATTTCAATATTTAAATGTTGTATAACACAATAAATTAGTTATTAATTTTTCATTAACATTTATCCATTTATTTTCATTATAATTCAGTACTAATTCTCTTAGTTTATAATCATGATATTATTTAAACAAACTTAGCTTTAAATTTTTAATATTTAATTAACTTGAATCATCTATTAATTAAACTTGATTAGCTTGTTAATTGTATTGAGTAATTATTATTTGTATTTGATATGTGATGATGATAATTATATAACATTTTAAGTAGGGGTGTCAACTTTTGACACGGCCCGAAAACCTGACCCGGACCCGACCCGGAAAATCCGGGTTGGACCCGACCCGTTTGATAAACGGGTCGGTTCGGGTTCACAAATTCGACCCGTTTGATAAACGGGTCGGGTTCGGGTTGACCCGGGCGGGTTGCCGGGTCAACCCGCGAACCCGTTTAATTCAAAAAAATTTGAATTTTTGCATTTCCCGCGCCTGCCCGAGCTGATGCCCGCGCTGCCCTCGCCTGCCCGAGCTGTCGCTCGCGCTGCCCGCGCCTGCCCGCCGCGCAGCCCGCGCTTGCCCGCCGCGCAGCCCGCGCCTGCCCGCGCTGCCCAGCTCGTGTCGTGCGCCCACCGCGCGCCATCGCGCTGCAGCCCGCTCTCGCCCGCCGCGTCGCCGTCCGCCAGCAGCGGGTTCGACCCGAACCGGGTCTGGTCGGGTCAACCCGGCAACCCGCCGGGTCGGGTCCGGGTTCGGATTTCCGACCCGTTTTCCTTCCCGGGTCAGGTTAGGGTCGACCCGTTTGAACCCGGGTCAGTTCCGGGTTCGACCCGAACCCGACCCGTGACCCGAAATTGACACCCCTAATTTTAAGTAATCAATGTGATTTTCAAATAATTTAGGCTTCGTTTGTGATAGCTTTCTTATTGCTTTTCATTTGAGGCAGCAATCACAAATTCCGTCTGATACAATTTTTTTATTGCTTAAAAAATTTTGTACGAAAAACTTGTTTTCTTCAATAATTTACAAAAAATATAATTCTCTACAACAACTTTATAAAAGAGTAATAAAATTATCTCAAATGAAGCCTTAGACACGTTATTGCAATTGCTACATTTGATATCAAAATTTATGACCAATCAACATAAATGTCAAAACATAAGGCATGTTGTAATAGGATGTTTGCCATATGGAGACCGACTATTCAGTCACAATCAGCTAGAATTCCTATTGTGGTAGCCACTTTTCATGGCATAGTCACATGAGTAAGCCTTTGTTCCAATTAAAAACATGTCATGCAAATTTTTTAGTACCAGAGTAGTAATTGATGATATAATATTTTATTTATAAGATTTTAATAAAGAAGAATATAGATGACCTCATCATTTTCTTTTTAAATATTTATTAATTTTTATAATTATTTATTATTACATGCTTGAAAGTTTATGATGGTAAATTATGTGGTTTATATCTTAGCTTTGTTAAAAAATTTAGCACTCGTATATAACAATTGTGAGGGAACGGAATGTTTTACGTGAAAAATTCAAGAATGAGAAAAAAAATCATGAGGCATATGGCCGAGTTATAATAATTGCTATATTATGAAATATGCAAGAATATTCATATTCTTACAATTGATGAGATTTTACATAAGTGAGATAAACTGTATAATTCTTATTGTAGGGATTTGAGAAATTTGATGTCTACGAGCAGATGTTAAAGACCAACAATATGATTATATATTAGTAGTCAAGTGACAATAGTTAAAAGACGAGAGTCTAACAATTGTAGTGGTGCATATATCTCCATTTGTACGTAAACCTAGAAAAATATTGTCCAAGATAAGACGTGCTTTAATGCTTCTTCTTGAATTGTAACAAACTATCCTTCAGAGTTATGGGAAATACCCTTATCTTTTAATTTCTTCAGGTTATGGAGATGCATAATTTTCCCTTCGTAGGATTTTAAAAAATAATATCTTTGATAGGCAGTGCGTATCCCGTTTACAAGCTCTAGCATTTTCACATATGTGTTGAGCCATGCTACAAGCAAAGTTACTAGTAACACTCAAGATTTTCACATATGTGTTGAGCCATGCTACAAGCAAAGTTACTCCTTTTCCCCTTTCTCTTCTTCTTCCTTTCATCTTCTCTCTCTTCATTTGAGTCCCCTTTGTGAAGAATGAGGGCTCTATTTATAGTTTTTCTGGAGTGGCATGGCTTGTAAATAAGTGTGAGATCAAGGGCGAATAGGGAGTGGTTCGAATGGACGGCCGATATTGAACCCTTCGATTGTGTACCGTTCGTTGGACATTTGGAGACCTTAATGATGTTAGAATTTGACGATCTTGGGCTCGTTGGATTCGTCTCGTCGAGCTGCTCGATTCGAGTATAAGTTCGTTAAAATCGAAGACCGTTTGGTAACTCAAATTGCGGTTTGAACCTTCCAACAGCGCTTCGGGTCCTTGATTTGGACCCATTTGGGCTCGGATTGGGTCGAATTTGGTGTCGTTGGGTTCGTATTTCCGAGACGCTCAGTTTGACTGTAAGCTCGCTGAAATCGGAGTTCAGATGCTCCTGAATTTAATCTTTGAAGTTTTCAATTAGTTTTTGCCTCGAGATTCGTGCCTGATCAAGATAAATTTGTGATGACGTATAGGTCTTAATATTGGTGTTGCCAAGTATCAATGTTGGCATTGAAACTATTAAAATTAGGTGTTGTAGATAAAATTGTCCTCTTTGCATAAAATTTTAAGTGGGAAGAGAACTCTTGTTAGACGTTGGAATATGATCAGTTTTGACATATAAATTTAATAATTTAGTATGTGACTTTAATATATATATTTCTTTATGCACAAACTTAATTGATATTTTTTTTTTTGGGACATTTAGGCCATTAAAGGCAAACTCACACACACAACGCATACACATAAACTCGAACCCTGGACCTCTTAGTTGGAAGCCTAAGCTCTCAACCAATATTACCTGGACGGAGTCTTTACGGGTGATCATTAATTGATATTTATAATCAGTTTGTTAGAAGTAATAAGCGTTGCATGTTTGTGAAACAATAATTCATATGCATGAGAACTTGCCCCCTATAAGAAATGAAGTCACTTACTTAAAATCTTCTAGATAGTACTTATAATAACTTGAAATTGTGAAAAATATTTTAAATGAAAATCTAAAAAATCAGGGCTAGAGTACTGCGACGCTTTACTTATAAGCATAGTAGTGCTATGCTTACTAGCGTAGCTACGCGCTAGAATACACCTAGAAAGCATTCGATGCGTCGTTGAGCTCTCTGTTCGACATTAACAATGGGAGCAACATGTAGCGCTGTGATCCCATATTAGAAGAATTGTGACACTAGGCACAGAAAATATTTTTAATATAATTTCTCCACCCAACAATTACTACCTATTCTAGTTGCATGGCTTACTTAGTAGGAAAGGAAGAGAGAAAGAGAGAAAGAGAATAGAAGGATAGGAGAGTCACAAGAGAGAATTAAGTTGTTATTCCTAGTTGCATTTTTTATTGCATTTATATGATAGCTCATGAGCTGATTGATAGATAAACATATAAAACTAACATTGAAATTGACAAAACATATGATAGATACACTCATAGATATTGGTAGATATATTGATGCAGTACATTAATATGACTACTGCTAGACAAATACAAATGACATTTAATTGATAGAAAGCATACGATGGAATCATTAACATGAATATAATTGATAGAAAATTGACGTATGTTTCACAGTATATCACTTGACATTACTTTATTAATTTTTATTGATTTTCTTATGTGTTGGCATATTCGAATATTTCTTTAGATGTCTTTGTTTTCTAATCATATTGATTTTTATTTATGTATTGATATTGATTGCTAATTTTATACTGATTGAGATAAGCATATATATTGTTATTATTGTTTTGCATTGAAAGCTTTGATAGTTTTGGTTACCTGCTGGGTTGTGTGTTTATTATATGAATTTGATTGATTTCAAGTTCATGAAGGTGACCAGTTGAGTGAGATTGATAGAGTCAAATTTGTAGATTTTTGTATTGTGTTATTCTTTTGAAATTAGAACCCCCCCCCCCCCCCCCCCCCTCTAAAAAAAAAGAGGTTTGCGAGTATTGCTCCATGATAACAAGTAAAGTTTCTTAACAAATTTTGCACATATTTTCCTCATAAACTTGCAAATAGTTTTTGAAAAAATGGCACCATGAATCCAATATGCAATAGTATTGCATGTAGTATATTTAAAAAACTGAAGCCTACCGGCAAAAAATATTGTCTTAACTTTTGAACCAGACAAATGATTAGTAATTTTCTACAACAAAGGGGATGTCATTAGCAGATTTTACAATGTAAAGTCTCTTATTTCTTATTGGCTCTCTGCTGGATACACTTCTCCATGGAAACCACATAATCCCATATCTTCTGCCTTTTCAAAACACATCTGCCTCACAGCTTCTCAGTTTAAACATAAGGTTTTTTTTTTTTTAATTATTAATGTTATGTCCCCTGTTTCTCTATACTGGGATCATTGGTGTTAGGGGTGTCAATATTTGACAGGACCCGAAAACCCGACTTGAATCCGTGGTCAGCTATTTATGGGGGTTTAGAAATGGCTGCAATTCTTGCATGAAGGAAAATTCAAATTGTTAGTGCTTGCTCTTTATGTCTCTGCAGTTTTAAAAGCATCTCGCACTCTTTCTTTGAATGTGATTGCTCATATAAAATTTTGATTGATTTGATCTCTGAGCTTAGGAATTTCTTACTAAGGCTTCGTTTGGGACGGCTTTCTTGTTGCTTCTTAAAGCCGCTTTTTAGTTCAACAATTTTAATGATTGAACTAGAAAATTATTTTAAGAAGCAGCAAGAAAGCCGTCCCAAACGAAGCCTAAGACTCACTCTCCTCCAGCTTTTTGAGCATTTTGACGGGCTAAACTTTCAAGTGACTGAGGTTAAGAACTTATTTTTTGCTTATTATCTATTGTTCTATATATCACATCTGGCGAGAAAAACGATCACAAATTTGGCACTACTAGTTCTTGTGCTGCAACTCTATCGCTCAAAATCATAAAAGCAATTAGATATAAGATATCTAAGAGGAAATGTAGGGATTCTATGTGGGATTTTGTGAAAATCTTATGTGTATTTTGGCTTGATGAGTTGGCTGTTTCTGTTTTTTTTTGCCTTCAATAAAGAGTTTGGTTTGTCCTAATGTTTATTTCTGCTATCTCGATTATTGTTGCAGTCGATATCTTTATGATGATATTTCTATCAGGAAATCTGGTCTGGAGGATCCTTTGTTTTGTTGGGCCCTTGAATCGGCCTTGATTCTTAGGGGGGGCAAATTTATAAATAACACTTTTACACAATGTGTTTAATTCTACTAACGGGCAACCACTTAAAGATAATAGTATTTTATTTTATTTTATTGGGGGGGGGGGGGGCAATTGCCTAAAAATAACACCCCCACCCGCCGGGGGCTAAGTGGTTCAGCCCCTGATTAGGGGAGTGTCCTTCGGGCAATTAGGGGAACTGTTGTTGCAATTTATGCTTCTAAAGTGTTTACCTTTTCAGTTTTGCCTTATGCTTTCACCTTCCTCCATCTGCTATAGTGTTCTCTTTTGTTCTTTTGCTTGGTTCTTTTTATTTGATATATGTTGATTGTTAACAGTATTGTTTTTTATCCTCCCAGATTTGTTGGGATTTTGCTGTAGCTTTCTCATCATAGGTTTTTCTTTTCTTTTTGCCTTACTCTGTAAGCCAACAATTTTGTTACTCTCTTTCTTATTGATTAATGAATGGGCTTTGCCTCTAATTTTTCAAAAAAAAGAAAAAAAAAATTGCTTGATCTTGAATTTTATTATGTAAGTTATTAATTCAAATAGTACATCAAGATTGATGACAATCAAAATAATTTTTGGAGACATTTCATTGATTAATTTTAATTATTTTTTATGTAAAAAATAAATCTAGATATCCTGAAATATTCTCTTCTCAAATAAAAAGTTAGCAGCTTTTTTTTTGGAACGGGGTATCCACTTGCTGCCATCCTCAAAAAAGTGCTTGGCAGCGTGACTAATCCTCAGCTGACCTAGAAAAGGCACCCACCTCAGAAATCTCCTGACCTGCACTTAATTGACCCCACTTAAGAGGCGCTACGGCTCGAGCGAAATCGAACACTGATTGGGGAGTTCCCAATGATACTTAACTACCAACTAAACTAAGCAGCTGTGGGAAGTTAGCAGCTTTGCACTAAAAATAAAGTATTAAACAATACCGACAACCTAACGTGGACCACATCAAGTAATAAAGACAAATTAAAGGCTCAGTCCTGAATATTAAAAAAAATTTTGATTAGAAATTACTTAAAATAATTTTAATTTTAAATATTTCAAAAATTCTTAAATATAATAATTATATTTTTTTACCATTAAATTAATAAAATTTCTTATCCACTATAATTTATTTTTGGCTTAAAACTAATCAATTGGATCTTTAAAAATTTATGTGATTGATAGCCATTGCGTGAAAATATGTTAAAAAATAATAAAAAAATTATGTAATTTTATAAAGGAGAAGCTTAAGCAAGCGCATGTGACGTGTAAGTTTTTATTTTCCATATAAACATCTAAGATTTGAGTCATAGAATTACAGAAGTAAATTTTATATAAATTAAAGGATACAATCATATAACTATATTAACGGTGTAAATTAGCCGAGCTGGTTCGAATTTGACTCAACCAATGAGCTCACGAGTCTAGTTTATTGAACCACATTCGAGCTCGGGCTCAAACTCTAATTTGACCTCAAATATTAAGGTTTTGTTTGGGATGACCTTTTTAATAATTTTTAAAGCTATTATAGAAAAATATTTTTTTAACTGTTCTAAAAAGTAACTTCTTCATCCAAAATTTTTTACAAAACAAAAATTATAATTATATTCTCATAAACAAAAAAGTAATAAAGTTGTCACAAATGAAGCTTAAATGAGCTAAATATAAAATTAATGATATTTTACTTGGTTCAAGGCCCCGAGGGGAGGTCCGCGTTAATGTCCAGGGAGCGGCCGAGCCTCATAATTTTTCAAAATATTATAATTTTGCAATTCGAACAATTTGAATTTGTGTGATCCGTATTTTCGGACATCTGGAGCTTCGACGTCCGAAAATAGTGAGACAACTAATATATCATAGAAAATTTATCTTGATATGGCATGAATCTCGAGGTAAAATTAAGTTAGAAACTTCCAAAATAAATTTGGGATGATCTAAACTCCGATTTTAGCAAACTTACAGTCAAACTGAATGTTTCGAAAATACGAATCCAACGACACCAAGATCAACTCAATCCGAGCCCAAATGAGTCCAAATCGAAGACCCAAAGCGCATTTGAAAAGTTCTAAGCATGAATTGGATGACCAAATGATTTCAAATGTGATATGCTTATAGTTGAATGGAGCGGTTTGATAAGATGAATCTAATGAGCCCAATATTATCAAATTACGATATCATTACGACATTGAAATGCTCAATAAATGGTCCACGTTCAAGGGAATTAGCATCGCTCGCCCATTCAATCCACTCCCAACTTACTCTTGATCTTCCTTCTATTTACTAGTCACGCCAATCTTAGAAAACTATAAATAGACATCTCATTTCTCATGGAAGGGGACCCAAGTAAGGAAGAGAAGGAAGAGAGAGAAACTAGAGTTATCTTACCACCAGACTCCTCGATCACCGCCAGACTTTCGCCCGACCACCAATTATCATAGGACTTCCACTCGCCTGCCGACTAACGCCGGACGTTAGCCCGACCACCGATTGACACCAAACTTCTGCCCGGTCGTCAGCTGACGTCAGATTTTCACCCAACCACCAAATGTCAATAGATTTTCATTCGATCTCTCATTGCCACTAAATTTCAACCTAACAGGTTGATTGTGGTAATCTAATCATTCTCATAGGACGGATCAATTAGCTGTAATCTATTCAAACACTAGTGAAATCATTTCAACAAAGCGTGGCCCCGTGATTTTTCCCTTATCCATTGTTTTCAACATAAAAAATTTGTGTTTTCTGTTTGTTTGTTGGATATCCATACGACGCTAAAATAAAAAATTATAACTCTATCGTCGCATATATTTTAGCCCACAATAATAATTATATTCTAAATAATAAAAAAATGAAAAAAAACTTTCACAAATAAAGCTTAAATGAGTTCAAAGTTGAGTTTTGTTGCACCCTAGAATATTTGCGACGGTAAAGAAATATAAAATTTAATGTCTTAGCTTTGTACGAAGATCCAGCACACAATTAGATAAAAGAGAGGGTGTGACATTCATAAGAGATACCAGAGTTTTTATATGAACCCCCCTAAAAAAGAGGAAAAACCATGGAATGAATACACTAATATTTACAGTCGATTACAAATGAGGCCCTTCCTTGGGGGGAAGGCCTTAGGTTGATGTAGCAAATGTATATCATATTACATGGCGGGAATTGGATATATTAGTATTGAAAAGTTCATTTAGTCGGTAGAATCATAGTCAGCGGGCAACGAAGGTTAGAAACAGTAGTCTGGTGATGATGGTCGAAAGGACCGCTATTTAGTGAGGGAGGTCGGAAGGACTGTAGTCAGCGAGAGAGTGGTCAAAAAAGATTGTTGTCTAGCAAGGGAGGTTGGAAGGATCATAATCAGTGGGAGACAGTGGTCAGAATGACCATTATCTGGTTAGGGAGGTCAGAAGGAACGTAGTCGGTGAGAGACTGTGGTTAGAAAGACCAATTTCTAGTGATGGAGGTCGGAAAGACTATAGTATGCGAAAGATGTCAGAAGGACTGTAGCTGGCAGGAGATAGGGGTCAGAAAGATCGTTATCTGGCGATGGAGGTCGGAAGGACCGTAGTAGGTGACAGAGATTTGCAGGATTATAGTCACCAAGAGACAGGGGTCAGAAAGATCGTAGTCATAAGGCGGTGGTCTGACGCAAATTCAGGCGTTTTTCGGTGGTCTGGTGGAACTCCAATTTCTATCGGTGGTTCGGTGGAGGTTTTGCAAAACTTCGGCATCACGCAGTGGTCCGGCGAAACTCTGATGTCAAGCAGTGGTCCAGTGGAACTCTGGCATCAGACGGTGGTCTGGTAGAAGTTCGAAGTCTGGTGGTGGTCCCGAGAGAAGTTCGATGTCAGGCGGTAGTCTAGCAGATGTCCAGCGTCATGCGGTGGTCTGGCGGAAGTCTGGCATCAGGCGGTGGTCCTAACGGAAGTCCGACGTTAGGCGAAGGTCTGGAAAAACTCCTATATCAGGTGGTGGTCTGGCAGAACTCCGGCGTCAGGCGGTGGTTCGGTAGAACTCCTGTGTCAGGTGGTAGTCCGGTAGAACTCCAGCGTCAGGTGGTGTTCCAGCGGAAGTCTGGGTGGTGGTCAGGAGGAACGAGGTGGCAAGAGCGATCTCGGATCTCTCTTTTGATTCCTTTATTGTGAGTTACATTTCTTTAGAAATGGGGGGCTTTATTTATAGATTTTCTAGAGTGGCATGGCTTGTAAATAATTGGAAGATCAGGGGTAAGTTGGAGTGGTTTGTATAAACGACCGATGTTGATCCCCTTGATCATAGACTATTTACTAGACATTTGAATGTCTTAATGATTTCATAATTCAGTGTTCATGGGCTCGTTGGATTTGTCTCGTCGAGTCACTTGATTCGACTATTAGCATGTGACGTTTGGAAACCGTTTGGTAATCCAAAATATGGTTTGAACCTTCCTACACCACATCGAGTCCTTGATTTGAACTCATTTTGGCTCATATTGAGTCAATTATGGTGTCGTTTGTTTTGTTATTGCGATGCGCTCAACTTGACTGTAGTTTGCTGAAGTCGGAGTTCGGATGGTCCCAATTTTAATTTTGAAAGTTTCAAACTTAATTTGCCACGAGATTCATGCCCGATCAGGATGATTTTTTGACGATGTATGAATTTTGATTACTCGTATACTTTGAGACTGTTTTACTGATTTTTAATCCAGCTTTTTAAAAGTTGTTTTAAAAGTCAATAGAAAAGCTAAATCAAAAGTGATGCTTTCAGTCTTTTCAAAAAACAAAATAATAAAACCTGTTACTTCCTTTATAAAAGCTGCTACCATTTCCTTTAAAAATGCTGGTGTCATTGCCTTAAAGCTTTCGCTACCATTATAACAAATAAATAAAAAGAAAGAAAGCTCTTCTTTACTGCTCTCCACCCCGCTTGTGACGACTTCTCCAGCAAGACGCCCTTTTCCAGCAAGTCATTATGATGGATGAGAAGTTCACGCTCGAGATCAATACACATGCTCGAGCAGTGCTCGAGCTAAGTTGAGGCCTGTCTTTTATTGGGAGAAATTATTACCTATGCTGTTTAGAACAATTATTACGTCCTCCGACCGGACGTAGAGGAACGTCCGGTCGGAGGCAAATTCCCGCAAAATACCGAGTTGTACCGAGCAAATACCGAGCAATATCAAATAATAACGAGGAATAACATCATGTGAAGATCCAATACCGAGTTATTTCGAGCTATCTTGAGCAATACCGAGTTATACAAAAGTTGTACCGAGTTTTTCCTAGAAAAAACTCGGTACAACTCGGTATTTCTCGATATAGCTCGGTATAACTCGGTATTGGTCTTCAAAGAGCGGTATTCATCGTTATTATCAAATAATACCTAGTTGTACCGAGCAAATACCGAGTTTTTTGGCGGAAATTTGACTCCGACCGGACGTTCCTCTACGTCCTTGCACCGGATGTAATAAAAGTTCGTTTAAAAGAGGTGAATGAGGATGCATCACATCATCCGGTACATAGTATTAAACAGAATCGATATAAAGTAAAATGGTAACATGGCGCGACCTAATTCACTTCTTTACGACGTCCGGTAACTACACGTAATAGTTTCTCTATTATTGGACCGGTCAAGCTCGAGTTAGATGTGACTGACTCGAGCTCGACTCGACTCTTTTACACCCATAAACTAGATCAGTTTCTTTCAAATCTTCTACCTAGCATTCATAATTTTAACACAATAACTATAATAAATTTGAGAATCTTGATGGCTTGAATTTTAATATTTGAGCCTCACCAAAAAAAAATTTTGAACCATATTATCTGAAGGAGAATCAGGATGTGTCATGTCACTATTTTGCTGTGTATCGAATTTGTGTACTGTGTGATGTGGCACATCATGTTTCATCTCCAAACAATCTGGTAACCGTACGTAATAATTTCTCCAACGACAGAGACGTGCATTTATACTAAATAAATTTTGACAAACTATTGAAGAATGGATTCTCGAGAGATAGGTAATCAGACAAAATTTTCTCATCGTGAGCTCTTTCTGATTCCACCCTATTTTTTAACCCAATAATTAATTTTTCACATTAAAATAAAATAAAAATAAAATCACTACTTTTGTTTGTTCTTCAGATTTCAGGCCCTCACCTCCAACTTAAATGTACTTATTTAATAAACTAGTGGGCCCACTCCTAACAGTTTAGAAGAACACAAATTATCAATAATGCATGACGTGGACATTATACTCCACGATGGCGTCACCGCTGGTGAGATTAAGCCAATGAGTCCGGGCTAGCGCGTAGCCTCTTGCGAAGCGGAAAAGCCCGCTGCCGCCGACGACCGGCATTTCCCGCACGGGGTGGAGCGGCTGGTTGCGGCCCAGGACGGTAAGTACGCTGCCGTTGTACTTCCCCGCCGTGAAGGCCAAGTTCATGGCCATGAGGAAGCCCAGCTCATCTTGTGCCGTCGCGGCGTACATGCCCTGAGCCCGACCCACGGGCTTGGAATTTGGGTCGGGACCCTCCGTGAGCGGGTCGTCCATTATAGTTACTATGCCGAAGAAAGACTTGGCAAGCGCGCCGGCGGGTTGGATGACCCGCATGGCGGTGGCGTTGCTGCCGCTGACGACGTCGTGGAAGAAGAAGTGGAGGTGGCTGAGTTTCTCTTTGAGCTTTCCTTGGTTGGGGGAGGAGGCGGTGGTTATGGTGGAGAGGAGGAGGAGGAAGGGGATGAGAAGGAGACGAGAAGCCATGGTTGCGAAGGGTAGAAGATGGAGTAGAGGGCTTAAAGGTAAATGAGCTTAGAGCCTTAGAGTTGCTCGGTGGGTGATGGGTACATATAGAGAGGACTTCTCTTAATGAGCCCTAGCGGAATAAAGAGGCATTTATTAATGATGAATTTAAAAGTTTTTAAATTTAATTTAAAATAAGTAAAATATAATAATTGATTCATTTTTTATTTTTTTATTTTTTTATTTCACAAAAAAAATTTGAAAGTATTTTTTTAATTTATTTCCCATAGTTTTCTCATTGATAACAAAAGATTCCAAATTTCACTAAAATTTCAAATATTTAGCTTCATTTATGATAAGAAATGACATTGAGGGAATTAAATGTATATTTTTATATTTTTATTTATTTATATAAGGTAGAGATAGAGGTAGAGGTAGATCTAAAAAGATTTGGTTAGAAAATATTAAAAAATGATTTTTATTAGATTTAAATAATAATTTTACTTTAAATATAACACAATGAAGAAAAAAGATTCTTATAGCCAACCCCACATAGTAAAATTAAGGCTTGATGTTATTGTTGTTGTTTTATATATTTAATATTTATCAAAACACATATATGAGAATATATATTTTATTTTAGATAAGTTAAAATTAATGATATGTTTGTCATTTAAAAATTAAGATGTTATATAGGTAAATTAACAGTTCCTCTATATTTTACACTATTTAGTATTTATGACTAAAAAAATAGCACGAGTCATCTTATAATCTGTTAGATTGATTGATTTTAAAATAATAAAGTTTGATATATAATAAAGAAACAACTTGATGAAGCATGAATCTAGATGCAAATTGATGTTGAAAACTTTCAGAATTAAATTTAGGATTGTCAGAGCTCTAATTTTGGCAAACATATAGTTAAAATGGATATCTCAATGAGATGAATCCAATGACACTAAAAGTGATTTGATATTAATCTGACTAAGTCTTATTCGTGCAGGAAACATAAATAAATGAGTTGGGTCAATCATCACATTTTTCTTGAGTAAATATCCATATTAGGTGCAATGACTGTTAAGGTCAGGTCCCTTGACTAAGTCCACTTACTTGAACATGTACAAGTATAGTTTAAAAATATTAAATGTCATTGACGTTCAATTATGACCCCCACATTATCATCACCTGATTAAGGCTCTTGACCACCAACGCTCGCTTATAATCTCTCAATCATCAACACTTGACTACAGTCATGCAACTATTGTCACTTGTACAATCCTTAGATCATTGTAGGCCAATTACAGTCATGCGTCCGTTGTCTGCTAAATATGAGCCTCTAATCATTGTCGCCCAACTGTATTCTTCAAATTGTCTTGGCCTGACTATATCTCTATCTTTTTTTGCATGACTACGATTATCCAATTATCATCACATAACTATGATCCTTTGAATGTCATCCCCAACTTATAATTTCTCAATAATAGTCAATTGAATACATTGTATTGGCTACAATTGCCCTAATATAGTCATTTGACCACTATGATTCGACTACAATCCTCTGATGACTATTGTTCAATCATAATCCTTAATCCTTAGACTACTATTGATCAAATAACAATCCTAAAATGATAATCATTAAATTATAGACCTCTGACCATTATTGTCTAACTATAATCCCCATATTAACATATTGCTTAATTATAATCATATGACTAACATCACACAACTATGATCCTCTGGTCATTTTGTCCGACTATGATCTTCTGATCGCCATAGTCTTAGTAGAACTTCTTACTATTATCTCCCAACTATGATCTCCTAACCAATGTCGCCCCACAACTCTAATGCCCTGCCAACTTCATTGATTGACATTGCTAATAGCACTAATGCATGGCATTAAATATAATATTAATGCACGACATCTACATGAACACTGATGACATTGAATTTAATCACCAGCTATTGCTAACAACATTAACGCACATCATCACACATATGAACACATATACATGATGAAAGTTGTTGACATCAATGCTAATGCTTATTGATCTTGCTGATTTCCATCACCTTCCAACATTTACATTAGATCTACGTCATTGACACTAACTATGACTCTTGAAGACAATAATAATGCCATAAGATTTTCTTAACTTCATTTATAAATCTCCTTATTTTTTACTTATGCTTTGATCAACATCATTCAATAAAAGAAAAAACATAGGATATAAAATTGGGTACATAAATCAAATGGATATGAGAGAGAGAGGAACTATATTGGTTGTTAGTTTCTCCTCTTATAAGGTGAATGACCGAGATAACTACTAACCATCACATCATGTACCCACCTCAATCTTCATTTATGGGACTACCATTTTTGTTTTCAAATAATAGTTATTGCCTAAAGAGAAAAAATTGTGATCTTTGTCTTGAATCCAATCAATCTAGTGAGGAAAATTAACCATTTTCTTAAAGGAAGACAAGAGCATCATTATATGGATTATAAGTCTTGGATACCTCTATCCATATTTAATCCATCTAATGAAGACAAGTAGTTCCTTTTTTGAGTTAAGATTAGGGATTTATCATGAGGATTATGAATCTTAAACATATATCAATATGTTCAATCTATTCAGCTAGAATTGACCTCTCTTTTAAAGGAATACCAAAGCTTTATTGTAGGATTAAAAATCACTATCATTGCTCAAAATTAAGCTTCTAATTTGATTTTTTTTTGGCTTTCTTTGGAGAAAATTAAACTATGAATAAAAGCTTTGATTTCTCTTCTCTAGTTATACCTCATGTTTGAAATCAAATGCCAACTTTGCTAATTATTGTCCTCCCCTACTATAAGAAGCATGATCAAGAAAACCATTGACCATTGTCTAATTTTTTATATTCCAAATATACTATCACCTGACGCTTTGCAATTTTTAATGTATGTTAGTCGCATATGTCTAACACATGCCTTCTTGGCTGTTAGTTTCTCCTCTTATAAGGTAAATTATCAAAATAATTACTAACCATCATATAACATGAATTATTTTTTTATTGACTACATCTAATGACTACTTATATTGTTCAGTGTATATCAATCACCAACATCTGACACTCTCCTTCTTAGTTACTCATAGGCCCTCTTATAAGGGAAATGCCTTAATTAAACATTGGCCATCAGCCCATCTTTGATATTTCCAATCAATTCTCAATAGATGCGAGTTAACATTCAATGTCTATTAATCATTAATGAGTAAATCTCAGGTTCATAGTCACTAATCTCTCATCTTATAAAGAGAATGTATGAGCAAATCATCGACTATCGTTTGATGTCCAACATTCCCACTCAACTATCATCTACCACATATCAATGCTTGACATCTTTTAGCTAGCGATGTTCGATGCTTGTCATTCCAATTGTTGATCTCCTCTAAAAGAAAAATGACTTAGTAGACTATCGACCATGGTTCAAAATCTAATGTGGAGTCCATTAGTGGATGCCAAGTAACCTGTACCTATTGTCCATCAACTACCCTCATTTTATGTCAGTCTTCTCGATCACTCAATCTCCACTTTTATTAGAATAGTGATTGACATGACTACCCATCATCACATATTAATTATCTACAGCTTAAGACTCCTCTCACAACAATATTAGATAGGTCTTATATAATCAATATATACTATAATATATTAACAACTAAAATTATAGGCAAAGATGTCTTCTCTAATATTTAACTTAGGTTTCATTTAGGACATTTTTTTACTACTTCCTAAAACAGCTTTTTAATACAAAAATTTCTTACTTCAAAAAATAATAAGAAAACTGTCTCAAACAAAGCCTTAGTTGGATTAGATCCATGACTTTTTACTAGAATTATTTACTTTAAAAATATTAAGATCCTTTAACTCATCTATCTTATGGAAAATTTCATTAAATATTATGATAATGAAAGCTTTCTATTGATGTGAATATTCTAGCTAGCAATGAGCATTATGCACTACTTTTTCTTATTTTAGTGTTCAACAAGTTAATGTTCATAAGAAACAAGTCATGATAAGGCATGCACTACTTTCTCCCATATTTTATTTTAAAATGAGAAAAATACACTATTCAAATGAGAAAAAAAATGCCTAAACGTAGATATCATTTAGATAGAAATAAAAAATAATATTATAAATCATTTTGAGCTTCTTTTGTTTTTATTTAAATTTTATTTAATAATTTTAAACATAAATCTATTTTATTATAATAAAAAATATAAATCATAATATTCATATTCTCGCATTTTTTTTCCCCAATGTAAGCAAAAAATTATATCCTAAGCATAGAGCTTTTGAAACCAAAAAACCACCACCAACCCAAATAATGAACCTAGCCCCATTAGTCAAACACAAAAGACCACTAATTATATTGACTAATCATACAAATAAATTAAACCATGCACCACGTGCGACCATTAATCAAACACAAAAAATATCATTTAAAAGACAATCATACTAATTAAATTAAATCATATATATAAATTATTTCGTTAAATTTAATATCAAACAAGAAAAATTTTAAACTTCACAAAAAGCATCATGAATATGATAATTTTATTTCAAATTAGAAATTAATACTATTTTTATTATTTAGTAAATTTATTTAGATATAATAAGTTTAAAATAAATTAAAATTTTAATTATATTCAATTTAAGTTTAGTTTGAGCTTGTAATTTATTATTTTATTTTTATTATAATATAAAATCACAAATTCCAATCTTAAAAGAACGGGTATAAACAAGTCAAGCCAAGTTCGAGTCACCTCTAGCTTAGCTTGACCTTAATTAATTGATTCTATTCGTACTCAAGCTCAATCTTAATTCTACGAATTTGATCGACTCATTTTTAATGAAAAAGATAAAATCATTATAATTCAAGAAATTATTATAATAAGTAATAAAAAAAAGAAGATAAATAATGAAAAATCTCATGTATAATGAAGTGTAACATAATTTTTAAAAGTTTTTATTAATTTTGTACTTCAACTCCATAATATTGATAGATTTTAAGTATATTTTATATCAATATATTTTACAAAGTATCTACTCATAAGCTAATGAGTCCAGCCGATGTTGGGTCAAACCCGACTTATTAGTTCATCGAGTCCAGCTCATGATCTATTTATCAAGCTGAGTTCAAACTTTATTCTATAGTAAACTTGACTCACTCTTACAGCCAACATAGAAGTAATATTTGTATAAATTAAAATATAATCATAACTATAATACAATGCTTTTTAAAAATCCCTTATTAATGAGGCAATGGTTAAATTACTCTTTGATTTAATTAATTATAATAATAAAATATCAAGTTTTCCACATTAAAAAAAACATTAAAATACAACCAATGATAAAATCACTCTACTTTATTTCTATAACCTTATTCTATGGGTACAATGAGAACGGTAACCTCAAAAAGATGAGCACACTTATACAAAGTACATTCAAAATGGTATCGATAATAATCAATAATGCATGACATAGACATTATACTCCACGATAGCGTCACCGTTGGTGACATTAAGCCAATGAGTTCGTGCCAGCGCATAACCCCTAGCGAATCGGAAAACCCCGCTGCCGCCGACGATCGGCATTTCCCTCACCGGATGGAGTGGCTGGTTGCGGCCCAGTACGGAGAGGACGCTGCCGTTGAACTTCCCTGCCGTGAAGGCCAGGTTCATGGCCATGAGAAGGCCCACCTCATCCTGGGCCGTCGCGGCGTACATGCCCTGGGCCCGACCTACGAGCTGGGAGTTCATGTCGGGACCCTCAGTTAGCGGGTCGTCCATTATGACTACCGCGCCGAAGAAGGCCGACCTGGAATGGGCGCCTTCGGCCGGTTGGATGACGGGAACGGCGGTGGCGTTGTGGCCGCTGATGATGTCGTGGAAGAAGAAGTGGAGGTGGCTGTGCTTTTCTTTGAGCTTCTTGTTCGGAAAAGAGGGGTTGGTGGTGGTGGAGAAGGAGGCGGTGGTAATGGAGAAGAGGAGGAGGAGAAGGAAAGAGAGGAGAAGGAAACGAGAAGCCATGGCGATGGAGAGAAGGCGGAGAAGGTAAAGGTATAGAGTATAGCGTAGCTTGGTCGGTATATATAGATAGGACCGACGGAGAAAATATGAACTATACTATGTGTGAAAAGAAGTGCATAATTATTCAACCTTTATGGAAAACAAAGCTAAAAGTTATCTAACCATTAGTAGTACACCAAATCAATTCTTTGACAATCTAAAACTGATTAAAAAAAATTCTCCAATTAAAAAACGATGATAATTTGTAATGAAAATTAATCTCAAATTAACTGAGAAGAGATCATTTGAAATTAATTTTATATAATTAATGACTAAGGATATATTTGGAATGGTTGTAACATTTTGCAAAGATGATAATGAGCTGTTATATATATATATATATATCATCAAAAATCTTTTTGATCTAACATGAATCTCGAGATTTGTTCAAGTTGGATACTTCCAAAATTAAATTTGTGATCACAAAAACTCCAATTATGCAAGTCTTACCTGGATCAAGCATCCTAATATTGTTGGTATGAGAGCTTATAATTGGTCGGTTGAGGAGAAATTGCTAATATATGATTATATGCCAAATGGAAAGCTTTCTACGGCAATTCATGGTATGTCTCCTTTTGACTTGATTGTTCTTTAGCTTTGTTGAATTTAATAGGTTACTTTTGAGTATCGTGTATACTTTACTTGTTATAGGTTGGATTAAATGGAATGTATCTTCACTACTTGATTCTGGGATGGATTTGGAGTAATGTTTAGTTTAACTTTTAAAATCAGCAAGATATGTAATGTTATATATAGAATAACTGGTAGATCTAACCAAAGAGGGTAATTACATTCTTATTTGCATCATAAAATTTTCATGTTCAATTTCTGTTAGCTTAAAAGTTTTAGAAATTTCTCAAAGTTTAATGAAAAAATTTGCCTTATTTTTTCATGTCACTTTTTACCTGTCCTACTTGCTCCAGTCATTGTTAATCTCATATCTATTTGTTGTGAACAATTCTCTTCTCCAAGTTAATTCAGTAACAATATGGATATTATGTGATTTTATAATACAACAATTAAGAAATTAAATGGGTAAACCAAAGGATGGTGGAGCATCTGCAACATGGGAGCTAGATGTGAAGATGATATTTTGTGATTTATGTATAAAAGAGATTGAACTTGGAAATCGACCGACAACTCACTTCAATAAAGAGGGTTGGTTGAATTTAATGAAGAATTTTAGTGAGAAATCTGGAAGAGAGTATGACAAAGTGCAGTTAAAAAATAAATGGGACCAACTAAAGAAAGATTGGAAATTGTGGAAGGATTTGAAGCGTGGGTCGACTGGATTGGGTTGGGATCCTAGGAGAAAGACTATTGATGCACCTGATGAATGGTGGAAAGAAAAACTAGAGGTAAATGTTGATTGTATATATTATTAGATATTTGACTCTTTTGAATTTTATATTATAATTTTTTATTCTTTTAAATAAATTTTACTTTGTAGGTTGTGCCAAATGCCAAAAAATTTAGATATTGTGGCATTAATCCTGAACTCGAACATAAGCTTGATTCGATGTTCATGGGTGTCGTTGCAACTGGTGTTCATGCTTGGACTCCAAACCAAGGGATTGACCATGAAAATGTTCATGAAGATACTGAAAAACTTGATACTACTACTGATTCTTTTGAAGATCCTTTACAAAGTTTCGATAGTATTAGTGAGTGCAGCCATTTCAAACGACCATCCTCTACAACTTCAACCGGTAGTAGGAAAAAAAAAATTGGATCTGGTTTTCTACGAAGTCAAATTACCCAGCTTGTCAATTCATGCACAAACATCAGCTCTGGAACTAATTCGTCACAGTCAATAATTAAGGCACTATTGCTTTCTGCTGCCATTAAAATTCTAGAACAAACAACAGAAGCATTTGAAGATCTGCCACTTTATCTGTTCTCCACAAAGCTTCTTGAAGATCCAATTAAACGAGAAGTTTTTATGACAATTTGTCCAGATCGAAGAGTTCAATATCTTCGTTACTGCTACGAAAATCGTGATACAACAACAGCATAGTTTCATAGATCGTTATAGTCAAGAACTTTGTAGTGCTTTTCTATAAGTTTGTATCTAGAAATACATATGATAGTCAAGACCTTTATAGTGTCTTCAAATTTGCATTTATATTTGGGAGTTGGATTATTTTGAAATTGTTAGTTATACAAACAATTATAAGTATATATCCTGTTTATTACCATGTACTCTTCAAATTAACAATGCATTCAGTTTGTTACAATGTATTCAGTTTTAGTGAAATTATGAAGCGTTAGTTTTGAAAGGTGTTCTCTGGCATTGCTTTAGTTTTCATGAAGGTGTTCTCTGGCATTTCTTTTGCAGTTCAACAAATGCTTCAACAAAAAAATTGTAATTTTTTTAATCTTTCTAAAACATTGACAGAACTGACAATTCTACACATGATCTGCTTGGTTGAAATTCCCCTGTTATATCATCCATATTCTTTTTTCTCGAGCCCGAGCTTAGGCATTAGCCAGTGCTTGTATGCAAACTGCTTGATAATTTTTTTTGTCAAACTGCTTGATAATTTTTTTTCATTAACACTTGATCATTCATATTGTTATATTTATGCAGGAATGGAATGTAGTGAGAATGCAAGTGAGTCACCCGATATTGTAAAACTCAAAAAAGTTATAATTGCAGCTTTATGTCTTATAAATGAATATTATGAGACATATATTCACAAGACACCGTGCATGACCTCGTCGTATAGAGGAGACAGTTGGATTGGAGAGCTACTACAAGGCCATCAAACGAGGTTTCATAATATGTTTCATATGTCTCAAACAATTTTTGTAGATCTTTTGTATGACTTGGAAAATGTTCATGGTCTACATGGATCATCAAGGACCACTACTAGAGAAGTACTTGCGATAACCTTATATATTTTATCACATAATGAATCAATAAGGTCGAAATGTGAGCGATTTCAACACTCTACTGAGACGATCAGTAGGTATTTCTCTATTGGATTGGAAGCTTTAGTGAAATTATCAAGTTTGGTTATCAAGCCTATAGATCCTAGTTTTGAAAATATTCCAAGGAAGATTTTGTATGACAATCGATATATGCCATATTTCAAGGTAAATGCTATTTTTATAATCTTATATGATTTATAAATATTTATGAAATATCTAATCATTTTTTTTCTCAATTAGGATTGTATAGGAGCTATCGATGGAACTCATGTGGATGCTCGTGTTTCAACTGTTGAAAAGGTGGCTTATATAGGATGATGTGGTTCAACGACGCAAAATGTTATGGCAGTTTGTGACTTCAACATGTGTTTTACTTTTGTAATGTCAGGATGGGAGGGTAGTGCACATGATAGTCGTATTTTAAATTTGCTATACGTAATCAGCAACATCAATTTCCTATGCCACCACCAAGTAAGTATGTATTTCTCTATTGTAATTAACCACCTTACTAATTTTTTAACTAAATAATGTGCAATTACAAACAGATAAATATTATCTTGTGGATGCTGGGTACCCGATGCAACGAGGGTTTTTGAAGCCATTTTTTGATACAAAATATCATATTCCTAATTTTCAAAGAGGGAGTCAAATTATACGTGGAAGAAAAGAAACATTTAACAAGCGTCACTCTTCACTACGAGGTGTGATTGAGAGATCATTTGGTGTTTGGAAAAAGAAGTGGGTTATATTGCGTGATATGCCTACATATCCATTTAAGAAGCAAGTGAAAATAGTAGTGGCTACGATGGCATTACATAATTATATACGACGTCATCCCTCTCGTGATGATCCAGAATTCAATGTTTGTGATAGGGATCAATCATATATACCTCCAGAAGCGTATGAGTATCGAATTGGCCAAACATTATTAGATAATGAAGGAGATGAGACAAATCATGAGGCACAAGATGGCGAAGGTGCTGAGGAAATGATACAACTACGGGAGCAAATCACATCTACATTGGTTAATGAAGAAATGAATTAGAAATCATCGTAGTTTTTTTTAATTGTTGTATGAACATTCTAGTTTTCATATGATTTGATTGTTATAGAGGTGACTTTTTATTAAGGAACATTGTAATGTTCATGCTGAAGTTCTTTAAGCAAAGAAATCTGAGATGTAATGTTGACTTCTGCGGGCAACCGCTCTGTCCAAGGTAATCAATTATCGTCTCAGATTCAGTTCTGCACTCTCCTGTACTTCCTCGTTACTTGGAGATTGGCATAGAATCAATGTTGGTCTCACCCGTGCAAAGATATGATTTTTATTGATATATTGAACTTTCTGGAAGTAATTGTTTTTTTTTTTTTTTTTTTTTTAAACTTTCTGGAAGTAATTGTTTGTCAACATGAAGCACTTCAAATGAACCAGGAAAATAACATGTTACTTCTAATCTATCCAAGACCGATTTGGTAATAGTCTAGTGCAAGATAAACATTTCTAATATCTGAATCACTTATTTGAATTTTGTGCCGTTAATGCAAATTAGCCAGTCAATAAAAATATATTTATAGTATGACAATCCTAGAAACTAATGCTGCTGTAATGTTTATCATGCGTGTAGAAGAACCTGATTATGGTTGAGTCTTGTGGGACCCTTTCCAACGTTCAACTGTTGAAGCTTCTAATAGATAAGGTGAATGAGCTGGGTGGTGTGCTGCATATTTCTAATAGTGATTTGGGCCAGTTTAAAGAGCTCAAAAAATGTCTGAACGTGATTGTATAGTTTCTCTCCTATGCTTAAAATTTGTTTTTTTTTCTTTCCTATTGCAATACAAAAGGAAACTGTTCGTGATTGCATTTCTGGGCATACGCAACTGAAGGCTTTTATCAAGGAACATTGTAATGTTCATGCTGGAGTTCTTTAAGATTTTTTTAGTATCAATTTTTCAAAATTTGTTTGATATATATTGAATTTGATGTGAAAAAAAAGATGAACTATGTTAATGCAAAAGAAGTTGTTTTTATGTTTTGTTTACGTACAACTTTAATGAAAAAGAAGTTTTTATATTTTGTTAAACATAATTTATTACTGTTCTAATCTGCTATATAATCTATTCTTTAATTTGCTCCCAAAGGCATTGATAATATATAAAACTGCTTTGTTTTATTTTTTAATTTTCTCTGTTATCCGCAACTTTTGATCTCTGGATCAATTGTTGATAGCCATTATGCTCATACGGGTGATCTATTAAGGGATGAAGTTGCTGCACAAGACAATACAACGGCAGCAAAGTTGGAAGAGAATTTTTTTGAATTTATATAGTTTAATTTTTTTTTAAATGAGGGTAGTAATGTAAATTGTTATTCTACAGCTGCAGCAAAGCAGTTTTACAATAATACTATCCAAACAAAAAATACAGCTTTCTATATAGCAACTTCAGAAAGCAGCTTTCTATACAGTAACTTTACAACCTGCTTTACTGACAGCTGCAGCCGTCCCAAACGCACCCTAAGGCTTCATTTGAAACATTTTTTACTGCTTTCTAAAACAACTATATAATACAAAAAAATTTAGTTTAAGAAATTTTTATACTAAATAATTTTAAATTAAAAAATTATTCTAAAAAATAATTAAAAAAAAAACCATTCCAAATCAAGTCGAAATTAGATAAAAAAAATAATTATATGACTTCATACAACTCTCTATAAGTTGAATTGATCACACAATCATTTGTGAGTCAAACATATTGGCAGCCAAATTTTATAATTTTATTTTATTGTACCCTGACTAATGTTTCCAGGTTTGAAAATATGGAGTGGCGATTGGTGGGCTTCGAAACGTGTACAGTGCTTATGGGTCGGTGGTGGGCAGAGAGTCACCGGGTCAACATGTTCGGTGGGTGTCGAGATCCGGAACTCGTGGTGTTCGAAGAGGAGGCGAATTGAATGGGCGGTTAATGGTTAATTAGGCGGTGCAGGTGACGCCATGCTGATCGGCTGTGGACTCGTATATATATATATATAAGAGAGAGAAGAAGAAGAAGTTCTAGAAGAACTATTTTTTTGTTTTTTGGGACCATTTAGGGATCGAACAGGAGCTGACGGGAGGCATTGCCTGCGCTAAACCACTGAGCTGCCCCTGCACGTCCCATAAATCTTAACTGTTCTTATATTAATTATTAGTTTATCCTCCTCTTATAAGATGAATGATTGAGATAACTACCAACCTCAATGTTCATTTTGTGGGACTACCCTTTTTTTTGTCAAAAAATAGTTATTGGCTAAGTTGAAAAAATTTGTGATCTTTGTCTTGAATCCAATTTATCTAATGAGAAAAATTAACGCTTTTCTTAAAGAAGACAAGAGCATCATTATATGGATTATAAGTCTTGGAGACCTCTTTCCATATCAAATCCATCTAACGAAGGCAAATAGTTCCATTTTCGAGTTAAGATTAGATATTCATCATGAGGATTATGAATCTTAAACATATATCAATATGTTCAATCCATTGAGCTAGAATTGACCTCTCTTTTAAAAAAGACCAAAGCTTTATTATAGGATTAAAAATCACTATCACTGCTCATAATTAATCTTTTTATTTGATATTTTTTAGCAATTTTTTTTTTGTAGAAAATTAAATAATGAGTGAAAGCTTTGATTTCCTTTTTCCAGTTATACCTCATGTTTGAAATCCAATGCCAACCTTCCTAATTATTGGTCTCCCCTTCTATAAGAAGCATAATCAAGCAAACCGCTTACAATTGTCTAATTTTTATATTCCTAATCTTCCTTCACCTGACGCTTTCCAATATGTAATGTATGTTAGCCGTAGGGGTGTCAATTTCGGGTCACGGGTCGGGTTCGGGTCGGACCCGGAACTGACCCGGGTTCAAACGGGTTGACCCTAACCCGACCAGGTTAGGCAAACGGGTCGAAAATCCGAACCCGAACCCGACCCGGCGGGTTGTCGGGTTGACTCGACACGGAACCGCGCGAGCGGAGCGGCAGCAGCGCGGGGCGACCGCGCGAGCATTGCGCGAGCGCGGGCGGAGCGCCGGGGCGACCGCGCGACCGCGACAGCGCGGGCGGAGCGCCGGCAGCGCAAAGCGACCGCGCGAGCGCGGAGCGCGGGGCGACCGCGCGAGCGCGGAGCGCGGGGCGACCGCGCGAGCGCGGTTCGACCCGCGCGAGCGCGGAGCGCGGGGCGACCGCGCGAGCGCGGAGCGCGGACTGGCTCGGACTCGGGCTGGCTCGGACTGCACGTTTTGGGTCAAACGGGTTGACCCGGCTACCCGTCGGGTCAACCCGAACCCGACCCGTTTTTCAAACGGGTCGATTTCTGGAACCCGAACCCTACCCGTTTTGCATTCGGGTCGAGTCCAACCCGGATTTTTCGGGTCGGGTTCGAGTCGGGTTTTCGTGTCGTGTCAAATATTGACACCCCTAGTTAGCCGCATATGTTTAACAATTGCCTTCTTGGTTGTTGGTTTCTCCTCTTATAAGGTAAATGATCAAAATAACTACTAATCATCACATAACATCATTTTTTTAATTGACTTCATCTAATGACTATTTATATTGTTCAGTGTCTATCAACTGCCAACATCTAACACCCTTATTCTTAGTTACTCTTATAAGGGAAATGTCTTAAAAAAACATTGGCCATCAGCAAATCTTTAATATTTCTAGTCAATTGTCAGTAGATTCATGTTAATGTTCAATGTCTAATAATTATTGATGAATAACTCTTAGGTTCATAGTCACTAATCTCCCATTTTATAAAGAGAATAATTGAACAAATCATCGACTATCGTCTGATGTCCAACATTCCCACTCAACTATTATCTACACATATCAATGTTTGACATCTTTTAGCTAGCGATGTTCGGTTCTTTCCATTCCAATTGTCGATCTCCTCTAAAAGAAAAATGACTCAGTAGACTATCGATCGATCATAGTTCAAAATCTAATGTTAGAGCTCATTAATGAATGCTAGTAACCTGCACCTGTTGTCCATCAACTACCCACATTTGATGTCAACCTTCCCGATCACTCAATCTTCACTTTTATTAAAATAGTGATTGGCATGACTGCCTATCATCATCTAATAATAATCCACACCTTCAGACTACTCTAACCACAATATTAGATGATCTTACGTAATCAATATCTACTATATTATATTAACAACTAAAATTATAGGCAAAGATGACTTCTTTATTATTTGACTTAAGCTTCGTTTGGGACAGTTTTTTTGCTGCTAAAATGATTTTTTAATACAAAAATTTTTTAACTTTAGAAAACAATAAGAAAACTGTCCCTAACAAAGCCTTAGTAGGATTAGATCCATAACTTTTTACTTCTTGAATTTATTACTTTAAAAATATTAATATGCTTTAACTCATCTATCTTGTGGAAATTTTCATTAAATATTATGATAATGAAACCTCTCTATTGATGTGATCGAATATTCTAGCAATGAACATTATGCACTACTTTTTCTTATTTTTTTATGCAACAAGTTAAATTAAATAATAATAATAATAATAATAATAAAAGTCATGATAAGTCATGCACTACTTTCTCTCATATTTTATTTTAAAATTAGAAAATACACTATTCAAATGAGAAAATAAATGCCTAAACGTAGAATCATTTAGTAGAAACAAAAATTAATATAATAAATCATTTTGAGCATTTTTTTATTTTAAATTTTAGTTAATAATTTTAACCGTATATCTTTTTATTATAATAATAAAAAATTAAATCATAATATTCATATTCTCGCATAAAATTATTTATTTTTTCAATGTAAGCAAAAAATAATATCCTAAGCATAGAGCATTCGAAACCAAAAAACCACCACCAACCCAAATAATGAAATAATGAACCTCGCCCCATTAGTCAAACACAAAAGACCATTAATTATATTGACTAATCATACAAATAAATTAAACCATGCACCACGTGCGACCATTAATTGAACAAAAAAATGCTAATTAAAAGATAATCAACTAATATAATTATATACGTTGTTGCTTCTTGAAATATTCGCGACAGTAGAGAAATATAAAGTTTAATGTTTTAAGATTTTACAAAGATCTAGCACACAAACAGATAAAAAAGATGATGCATTATTTAAAGATAAGCCAAGATTTTTAGGTGTGGAAAACCTTGAAAAGGGCAAAAATCATAGGGCCTAGTCCAGTTTAAATAAATCCACTAGTATTTGTAGTTGATTACAAATGAGACCCTTCACCTTGGCTTGATGTAATAGATATAGAACATATAAAATGCATTATATGATGGGACTAGAAAGAATCGCTATTGATATGAGTGTTTGGTCGGTAGAACCATAGTTGGTGGGCGACGGAGGTTAGAAAGATCGTAGTCTGATGACGATAGTCAGAGTGACCATTGTTGGCGACCGATGGAGGTCATAAGTTCATTGATGGATAGAAGTTCGGTGTTAGGCAGAAATTCAATGATGGACAGAAGTCCAGCGTGGGGTAGAAATCCAGCGACAGGCAGAAGTTCAACGTCAGGTAGAAGTTCGACGAAAGTCCGGCGACGGGTGAAAGTCCGGTGATGGGCGAAAGTCCAGCGTGGGGTAGAAGTCTAGCGATGGATAGAATTTCAGTGACACGTGGAAGTTCGGCGTCGGGTAGAAGTCCGACGAAGGGAGAAAATCCGGCGTCGGGTAGAAATCAGGGGATGGACAGAATTTTGACGATAGGCGAAAGTTGGGCGTCGGGTAGGAGTCCAACAAAAGTCCGATGACGGGCATAAGTTCGGCATCGAGCGGAAGACTGGCATTGGGTAGAAATCCGACGATGGGCAGAACTTCAACGATGGACAAAGTTCCGGCGACATACAGAAGTTCGACGTCGGGTAGAAGTTTGAAGAAAGTCCATCAACGAGCAGAAGTCTGACGGCGAAAGTCTGGCTTCGTGTAGAAATCCGGCGACGGTTGGAGGCTAGGTAGAAATGAGGGGTCCGCTCTCATGAGAAATGAGGGGTCTATTTATAATTTTTTTAAGAGTGACATGACCAATATATATGGAGAAGATCTTGGGCATATTGAAAGTGGTTTGAATGGACGGTCGATATATATCGATTCTTTTAGTCATGGGCCAATTTTTTGGGTATTTCAATGACTGAATGATATTAGAATTTGGCGATTCTTAGGCTCATTGCATTTGTCTCGTTGAGCCACTCAATTCGACTATAAGCATATCATGTTTGGAAACCGTTTGGTAATCCAAATTATGGTTTGAACCTTCCAAATGTTCTTTGGGTCTTTGATTTGGACTTATTTGTGCTTGGATTAAGTCGAATTTGGTGTCATCGGGTTTGCATTTCCGAGACGTTCAATTAAGTTTGCTGAAATCAGAGTTCCGATGGCCTCCGATTTAATTTTGATTTGCTTTGAGATTCATGCATGATCTATCTATATATATATATATATATATATATATATATATATATATATATATAATATATATATATTATATATATATATATATATATATATATATATATATATATATATATATATAATTTTATTTCAAATTAGAAATTAATAATAATTATTATTATATAGTAAATTTACTTAGATATAATAAGTTTTAAATTAATTAATTAATTTCTTTATCTTTTTAATTATATTCAATTAACCCTAATTTGGTTCAGTAATTTATTTTTTTTATAAGATAAAATCACAAATTCCAGAAAAATGGGTGTAAACAAGTCGAGTCAAGTTCAAGTCACTCATGCCTTCTTTGATTAATTGATTTTGTTCTTACTCAAATTCAATCTTAATTCTACTAATTTTAGCTGGCTCATTTTTAATGAAAGAGATAAAATCATTTTAATTCAAGAAATTATTATAATAAATGGTAAAAGAAATTAAAATTTTTAGAAGAGAAATAAAGAAAAATCACATGATACAATGACATGTAACATAATTTTTAAATGTTTTTAATAATGTTGTACTTCAACTCCATAATATTGATATATTTAAAGTATATTTTATATCAATATCTTTTTAAAAGAGTCGACTCACAAGTAGAGTCATTGGTTAAAGCCTGATTTATTAGTTCATCGAGTCAAGTTCACAATTTATTCATCGAGCTGAGTTTGAAGCTCATTCTAGAATAAACTTGACTCACTTAAAGCCTACATAGAAGTAATAATTGTATAAATAAAAATATAATCATAACTAATGATATATCATCAAAAAATTATCTTGATCGGGCACGAATCTTGATGCAAAATAAAGTTAGAAACTTCAAAAATTAAATTAGAAATCATTTAAACTCCGATTTCAGCAAACTTACAGTCAAACTGAAAGTCTTGAAAATACGAACCTAATGACACCAAATTTGACCCAATATGAGCTCAGAAGGATCCAAATCAAAATATACGAAGTGCATTTGGAAGGTTCAATCCATAATTTGGATTACCAAACAATTTTCAAATGTAAGGTGCTTATAGTTGAATCGAGTGGCTCGAAGAGACGAATCCAACAAGCCTAAGATCGCTGAATTTTGATATCATTAAGACATTAAAATGTCTAATAAATTGTCCACGATCAAGGGATTCAACATCGGATGTCAATTCAAACCACTCCCAATTTACCCTTGATCTTCCTCTTATTTACTGGTCATGCCACTATCAAAAAATTATAAATAGACCCCTTATTTCTCATAAGAGCGGACCCCAAGCAATTATAGAAGATAAGGAAGAAAAGAAGCAATAAGAGCAAAGATGGAAGAAAAGGAAGAGAACGAAGAGAGCTCTATTGCCACCAGACTCCACCTCGACCACCATCGGACTTCCACTCACCAGCTGATCTACGCCAGAGTTCTGCCCAGCTTCCAAGTGATGCCAGAGTTATGCCCAGCCGCCAACTGGTGCCAGAGTTCTGTGCGACCGAACGCCGGAGTTTTGTCAGGGCACCGAGTGCGCCGGAGTTATGTCTGACAACCAATTGATGACTGATTTTTTCCCGACTATCAATTGAAGCTGTATTTTCACTCGACCACCAAACGTCGCCGAATTTTTTATCTATGTTTGTAATTGGATTTAAACCTCACAATTGATTATTATAATCTGATTGTCCTCAATTTCGGGGACGAGTCAGTCACTTTTAATTAATTCAAATAATAGTAAAATCTTTTCATATAGCGCGAACCTATGGTTTTTCCATTTTTCAGATTTTTTCACGTAAAATTATTGGTGTTCTTTCATCCTCTGTTTGTATGCTGGATATTCGTACAACGTTAAGACGACAAATTATAACTCTATCTTCACATATATTCTAACCTACAACAATTATAATATAATGTTTTTTTACAAATCCTATATTAATGAGACAATGGATAAATATTACTCATTTGATTTAATTCATTATTAATATATCATTAAAAAATTATTCATATCAAATATGCATCTCGAGACAAAATTAAGTTCGAAACTTCAAAAATTAAATCAGGGACCATCTGAACTCTGAATTCAGTAAATTTACCGTCAAACTGAACGTCTCAAAAGACAAACCCAACGACCTCAAATTCGACTCAATTCGAGCCCAAATGGGTCCAAATCAAAGACCCAAAGCACGTTTGGGAGATAAAACCATAATTTGGATTAAAAAACTATTTTCAAGCATGACATGCTTATAGTCGAATCGAGTAGCTTGACAAGTCTCATCAAGCAGCTTGATGAGACAAATCCAATGAGCCTAAGATCATCAACTTCTGATATAAATTAAGATATTCACATGCCCAGCAAATGGTCTAAGATCAAGGGAATCAACATCGACCGTCCATTCAAACCACTCCCAATTTACCCTTGATCTCCTTTCTATTTACTGGTCATGCCACTCTTAAAAAATTATAAATAGACTTCTCATTTTTCATTGAGGGGGGAAAGAGGAGGAACAGAGGGGAGAGGAATAAGAGACAAATGAGATCTCTCTTGCCACCAAGCTTCTCCTCGACCACCGCTAAGACTTCTACCGAACAATCGCCAATTGCCGGACTTCCGTTAGAATTCTGCCCAACGCCAGACTTCATCCCATCGCAGGACTTCCACCCGGCCACCATCAGACGTCTGACTTCTGCTCGACACCAAACATTTGTCTAACGCCAGACTTCTGCCCAACGCCAGACTTTCACTGTGAGACCTCGTTCCCTTACTGTTCCTCTCTGATTTGGATTTTCCTCCCAGGATCGTCCAGGACGATAGTGAGATCGTCCAGGCCGATCTGCACTGTAGAAAATATCATCCTGAGAATAGTTCTGGGAACCGTCCAGGACGATTATTTTGGTCTGATCGTCCCAGGACGATTTGGCGATCGGCCGGGCCGATCTGCTTCATGATATAAGAAAATCAGCTCGTTTTGAGGAGAGAGAAAATCATTTTTAAATCAAAATATCTGATTTTAGAGAGAGAAAGAGAAAGGGAAAAAGAGGAAAACCTAGTTTTGGAGGCCGCGGAGCGCTTTTCGTCCGACGTCGCTGTTGGGAAAAGTGAAGATCTTGTGGTAAGGACTCCGAACCCTATCTCTGTTTTCAAAGATATTGAGTTTTGACCGAGTTGTGATCTGTTTTGTGTTTTCGTAGTCGACTTTTCGACATGATTTTGATTTGACACAACTTTCACCGCACAACTTTTGGTATGTTATAGATATGATTATTACACACGATTCGAGTATTTTCTACGACGATTTTACCGGCCGGAATTGATTCTACGCGATTTTTAATCGAATAGAAAAATATCAGGACTTGATTTGATTCGGATTCTATAGAATAATAGTCTTGTATTGATGTCGTAGATATTCTACTGTAATTTGGAAGAATTTGAAATTTGTGCTTTTTGCAGGATTTTTGTGTAAATTTGACCGACTGCTGTTACGCTGCCCGATTTTCGTATGATTTCCGAATTTTTTGGAATTGATAGATTGAATTGATATGTGTATGACTATTGATCTGATTGTTCTAGATTGCTTTAATATTTCTTATTGCATTGACTATTGATTGAATTGATTGTTACTGAAAGACAAGTGGGAACCTGGTTGAACGTTGGTTGGAGATAGATTTGACCTGTACAGGATGGTGGGCCGACGGGCTTTCCTTTAAACATCGATTATGGATTTCTACAACAGCACTATAGATGGGAGTCATAAGGAGTTTTATATGCCGACGGGCGGCCGACTGGCAAAAAGAGTGACGACTCTTATTGATTGAAACCAACGTACGGATATCTACAACAGCAATATGGATTCTACAACAGCACTATGGATTTCTACAACAGCACTATTGATCATAGCTAGTGTTTGTGCTTGTCTAGTAAGACCATTGTATGGAATTGCATGTATATGATATTGCATTGCATTGATTTATTGATTTCCGATTGATTTATTGATTTTGAGGGATTTATTGAATTGATTTATTATTGAACGGATTTATTGATTGATTATTGATCATTGATACTATTGATTTTGGCATTGATTTATCGTATTGCTTTTCCGATTGATTTTATCGACTATGGATTATGGATATGGATTGTATTGATTCATAGATACTGGCACCGATATTGATATGGATTCTGCGTATTGATTCATAGATATTGACATCGACATTGATATAGATTGTATCGATTGATAGGTACCGACATCGACATTGATATGGAAAATGATATTGACATATGGATACTATTGATACGATCCTGATAGGTTATTGATACATTGATTCGTCGTGCCGATTATCGATTGATTGATTGAATAGATTATTGTCGTATGGATTTGATTTATCGTAGGATAGATTTCTTTATAGAGCTGATTGTATTGATTTTTAGTGACCTGATGATTTCATTGTATTGATTTGATTTCAATTGATCTTTCGCCGTATTGATTTGATTGTTTATTGGGATTTGAGCCGATAGATATAATTGATTGGAAAGTGCTCTATTGATTAAGATGATTTTCCTATTGTAGCATCGTACGTCGTCATTATTGAACTGTCCTCGCTGCCGTAGTATCATATTGTATATTGATATCGAGTGAATTATATTGAATAATTGGATTGACTAATGTGCAAGAGTATTGACTGATTTGATAAAGATATAGATACAACGGATTGACTAGACGACACGATTGATTGAATTGATAGTATTGATTGATAGACACTGCTACGATGGATAGATATTGGCTTCCAGTCACATACTGATTTGATTGCTGGGGAATATTGATTTATCGATGTTTTTACCGCTGTGATTATTGATTATTGATTTCCGTACTGCATTGACTACTGATTTGATTTCCGCTGTATCGACTATTGATTTCATTGACGATGGATTTCCGTATTGCATAGACTCATTGACCATCGATTGACTTGACTTGATTGACCTGCATATTGATAGCATCGCCGTGCTTTGATTTCAGTTGTAGGCTTCGGTGACCTGCTGGGCTAGTAAGCTCATTATATGTGGTTAATATTTCAGGTGCAGAGCCTCCCGCGTGATGTTTCTTCGGTTGCTGTAGCGTTGTTTTATAGCCGTGGTAGACTTCTGTTTTGTAGCCGTTTGGCTATTGTATATGACCTTTTGGACGCTTATGTTGTTGTATGTGGATTACTGTTGTTGCTGTATTTCTTTCCTGTAATGCAATTATCTCTGGATGACTGTATGGATACGATCGAGAAAAAGAAAAGTAAAAGATATGGAAAAAGAAATGATAGAAGAATCCTTTCACTATTGATATCTGGGGCATCACAGTTGGTATCAGAGCGAGTGTAGTGAAAAGGATTTGATTATATCCAGAGTTGATAATTGTGTTATTCGATTCGTTTTGTTTTACGTGTTTGCCTCCGTGGTTTGATTTGGTTTGAATGATTTGAATTGATCAGGCAAATGGATCCGAAAGGCAAAAAGATTGAGACTGAATCTGCTGCTAACCTCCCACTCACATCTGAAAATATGAATAAGTTTGCTGATATGGTCGCTCAGATGGTAAGTGATAAATTAGCGAAACGCTCTGGGCGTAGCAAGAAAAGTGGGGAAGATAGCAAAGCAAGAATGAATGTTTGTACATGTTGTGGAAAGAGACATTTGGGACAGTGTTATCGGAGAACAGGGCAATGCTTCCAATGTGGTGGATATGGACATAGAATGACTGATTGCCCGAGTTCTGAACTTAGGCAAGGACTTGTTCCGACTGTTCAGACTGGAAATGTACAAGCCATGATGGAAGATGTTCCTTCAGTGCCTGCTGATGTGACTGGTACGAGTTTAATTTATTGTCTGTTCCGATGTGATTTGTGCGATTTTTCCGATCGATTGGATTTGTTTTGTTCCGGACACTTTAGGGAAATGTCGGGACGACATTTTTCTAAGGTGGGGAGACTGTGAGACCTCGTTCCCTTACTGTTCCTCTCTGATTTGGATTTTCCTCCCAGGATCGTCCAGGACGATAGTGAGATCGTCCAGGCCGATCTGCACTGTAGAAAATATCGTCCTGAGAATAGTTCTGGGAACCGTCCAGTACGATTATTTTGGTCTGATCGTCCCAATACGATTTGGCGATCGGCCGGGCCGATCTGCTTCATGATATAAGAAAATCAGCTCGTTTTGAGGAGAGAGAAAAT
This sequence comes from Dendrobium nobile, assembly GCA_022539455.1. NCBI lineage: Eukaryota > Viridiplantae > Streptophyta > Magnoliopsida > Asparagales > Orchidaceae > Dendrobium > Dendrobium nobile. The sequence goes on along the minus strand of CM039733.1, from coordinate 15,963,232 downwards.
CATTTTTAAATCAAAATATCTGATTTTAGAGAGAGAAAGAGAAAGGGAAAAAGAGGAAAACCTGGTTTTGGAGGCCGCGGAGCGCTTTTCGTCCGACATCGCTGTTGGGAAAAGTGAAGATCTTGTGGTAAGGACTCCGAACCCTATCTCTGTTTTCAAAGATATTGAGTTTTGACCGAGTTGTGATCTGTTTTGTGTTTTCGTAGTCGACTTTTCGACATGATTTTGATTTGACACAACTTTCACCGCACAACTTTTGGTATGTTATAGATATGATTATTACACACGATTCGAGTATTTTTTACGACGATTTTACCGGTCGGAATTGATTCTACGCGATTTTTAATCGAATAGAAAAATATCAGGACTTGATTTGATTCGGATTCTATAGAATAATAGTCTTGTATTGATGTCGTAGATATTCTACTGTAATTTGGAAGAATTTGGAATTTGTGCTTTTTGCAGGATTTTTGTGTAAATTTGACCGACTGCTGTTACGCTGCCCGATTTTCGTATGATTTCCGAATTTTCTGGAATTGATAGATTGAATTGATATGTGTATGACTATTGATCTGATTGTTCTAGATTGCTTTAATATTTCTTATTGCATTGACTATTGATTGAATTGATTGTTACTGAAAGACAAGTGGGAACCTGGTTGAACGTTGGTTGGAGATAGATTTGACCTGTACAGGATGGTGGGCCGACGGGCTTTCCTTTAAATATCGATTATGGATTTCTACAACAGCACTATAGATGAGAGTCATAAGGAGTTTTATATGCCGACGGGCGGCCGACGGGCAAAAAGAGTGACGACTCTTATTGATTGAAACCAACGTACGGATATCTACAACAGCAATATGGATTCTACAACAGCACTATGGATTTCTACAACAGCACTATTGATCATAGCTAGTGTTTGTGCTTGTCTAGTAAGACCATTGTATGAAATTGCATGTATATGATATTGCATTGCATTGATTTATTGATTTCCGATTGATTTATTGATTTTGAGGGATTTATTGAATTGATTTATTATTGAACGGATTTATTGATTTTATTGATTGATTATTGATCATTGATACTATTGATTTTGGCATTGATTTATCGTATTGCTTTTCCGATTGATTTTATCGACTATGGATTATGGATATGGATTGTATTGATTCATAGATACTAGCACCGATATTGATATGGATTCTACGTATTGATTCATAGATATTGACATCGACATTGATATAGATTGTATCGATTGATAGGTACCGACATCGACATTGATATGGAAAATGATATTGACATATGGATACTATTGATACGATCCTGATAGGTTATTGATACATTGATTCGTCGTGCCGATTATCGATTGATTGATTGAATAGATTATTGTCGTATGGATTTGATTTATCGTAGGATAGATTTCTTTATGGAGCTGATTGTATTGATTTTTAGTGACCTGATGATTTTATTGTATTAATTTGATTTCAATTGATCTTTCGCCGTATTGATTTGATTGTTTATTGGGATTTGAGCCGATAGATATAATTGATTAGAAAGTGCTCTATTGATTAAGATGATTTTCTTATTATAGCATCGTACGTCGTCATTATTGAACTGTCCTCGCTGCCGTAGTATCATATTGTATATTGATATCGAGTGAATTGTATTGAATAATTGGATTGACTAATGTGCAAGAGTATTAACTGATTTGATAAAGATATAGATACAACGGATTGACTAGACGACACGATTGATTGAATTGATAGTATTGATTGATAGACACTGCTACGATGGATATATATTGGCTTCCAGTCACATACTGATTTGATTGCTAGGGAATATTGATTTATCGATGTTTTTACCGCTGTGATTATTGATTATTGATTTCCGTACTGCATTGACTACTGATTTGATTTCCGCTGTATTGACTATTGATTTCATTGATGACGGATTTCCGTATTGCATAGACTCATTGACCATCGATTGACTTGACTTGATTGACCTGCATATTGATAGCATCGCCATGCTTTGATTTCAGTTGTAGGCTTCGGTGACCTGCTGGGCTAGTAAGCTCATTATATGTGGTTAATATTTCAGGTGCAGAGCCTCCCGCGTGATGTTTCTTCGGTTGCTGTAGCGTTGTTTTATAGCCGTGGTAGACTTCTGTTTATAGCCGTTTGGCTATTGTATATGACCTTTTGGACGCTTATGTTGATGTATGTGGATTACTGTTGTTGCTGTATTTCTTTCCTGTAATACAATTATCTCTGGATGACTGTATGGATACGATCGAGAAAAAGAAAAGTAAAAGATATGGAAAAAGAAATGATAGAAGAATCCTTTCACTATTGATATATGGGGCATCACATTCACTAGCCGTCGGACTTCCACCTGGCCACCAAAGGATGTCAGACTTCTGATCCACCACCGACTATCGTCAGACTTTCTCCCTGATACCGATTGTTGTATGACTTTTGCCTGACTCACAAATATCGCTTAAATTAAATGCGGCCTCCAACTGATGTCAGACTACTACCCAGCCACTAACGCCAGACTTCCACATGGCTTTGAATTATTATTGGACTTCCACCTAAAAATGTTCCTGCTGACCTCCATCGCCTGCCAACTATGATCCTTCTGACCTCCGTCGCCAGATAATGGTCTTTATGACCTCCGTCGCTTGCCAACTATGATTCCGACCTCTGTCGGCCACCACCGACGGTCCTTCCGACCTCTTTCGCCTGCCAACTACTATGTTTCTGACCTCCGTCGCCATACAACTGTCCTTCCGACTATGTGTAATATCAGTTTTTGCTCCAGGTTCGTCCGGGACGAAGATGGATCGTCCGGGACGATCGGTACAGGTTGTGCAGAAAATCAGTTTTGGTTGTATGATTCGTCGGGACGAAAATTGGATCGTCTGGACGAAAATTCTCCCGTGAACCCTTCGCCAGGGACGATATGTCATTTTTCGTCTGGACGGAATTCCTCTCTTCATGGATCGTCCGGTACGAAGCTCGATCGTCCGGGACGATCAGTCTGGATATATATAGAATTGAGATATTTTGAAGAGAGAGAAAAAGCTGAGGAGAGAGAAAAACGAAGGAAAAAGTGGAAAAGCGGATTTTCGGGCGACGCCGAGCTGTTTTCGTCCGAGGAGACTGTTGAGGAAATTGCTGTGCACGAAGTAAGGCACAATCCGACTTTCTAAATTTTCAGAACCGTCGTGTTTGGCGGTATTTTCTGTCCGGATTTTGTTTCCGTTAGCGGTTTTCGTCCGTATCTTTTGAACGGTTCAGTTTTTACCGCGTAAATTTTTGTATATTGTTGACGTGCCGAGTGTGCACATTTTGGTTATTTTCTGAAGATTTTCGTCCGGGCATTTTTGATTCGACTGTGTTTTTAGTCGACTGGATTTTTCTGTGAACTTGGAATTTATCTGTGCAGTAGAATAAAGGTTCTGAAATGTTGATATCTGTATTCTGTGCGAATTCGGTAAATTTTCTTTGCAGGAATTTTTGTGTAAATTCCGTATACTGCCGTTGTGCTGCCCGATTTTTGGGTAATTTCTGAATTGTCCGGATTTCTTCTGAATTGAAATGCTATGTGTATAAGCTATAAAAAGGGAGTTATAAGGGGCCTGAATCCTATGAGATTCAGTTAGTGAAACGGGAAATCTGAAATGAGCTCAATCTGAAATCTGATATCTGTTCTGTTCCGGATCCGATGAATTCTGTTTTGGTGCTATAAGCACATCTGTTTTGGTGCCGTGAGCACAAAGGGAGACATAAGGGGCCTGGATCCTATGAGATTCAGTCAGTGTCTGGGAAGGGAGGCATAAGGGGCCGGAATCCGTAGAGATTCCGTCAGTGTCAGGGCATTTAGCTATATGTATCTGTACTATTTTCTGTATCTGTTCTGTTCTGTACGAAATTGTGATTATGATATGATATGATCCGTACGATTCTGATTTCTGTTTCTGACTCTGTTGATTTGTTCCGTTCTGATACGATCTGTACGAATCTGATTCTGTTGATATGATATGTCTGATCTGTTCTGTTTCTGATTTAATACGACTTCTGTTTCCGTACAGTTCTGTTTGATTTGATATCTGTCCGATTCCGTTCTGATTTCTGTACGGATTTGTCTGCTGTGTTGGTTTTGAGTTTCTGAGGATTTTGATTGGAGGTTTGTTGCTTTGCTAAGCTGTTGAGCTCACCCTTGCTTTCTGGTGGTTTTCAGGTTCTGGGAAGGACAAGGAGGTCCAGGATTAGATTTCAGAGTCTGATCAGATTAGGTACTTTTGTACTTTTGATTTTTGTACAGTCATGGCTTTCCTGTTCTGTCTTTCTTTCTGTTGAAAGCCATGTACTGTTCTGTAGATGATTATTTTGAGGAAATGAAAAGATAGATGTTTTGTTCCGCTGCATTTGATATTTTTAGTAGCTCTGTTGTTCTGTGTGCTTCTGTTGAGTTAAGGATTTGGAAGATCAGTTCAGTAACCTAATCCAAAGCCAGATCCTGGTTAGCTATTCTCCGTCGCGATCCGGTGCGGGCGGGATCCGTCTCGTCTCGGGTCGGGTCGTGACAAGCTTTTGTGGTATCAGAGCACTGGTTTTGGAAACAGGTTGGATTGTAAAACAGAGCTCTAGGAAGTGATCAGTGAGTCTGTCTGGGAGGTAGTTTTGGGTCGTTTGGCTTTTTATTGTGTTATTTTGTGTTGTTTTGTGATAGTTTTCCGGATTTTCTGGATTTTTCTGTATGGATCAGCCAGACCCAGACATGGCAGATGGTCAGAGTGACGATCAGGCAGCACCAGTGGGGAGTACAGCCCCAGTGGTCGGTGCTGATACGCTTTCACAGTTTGCTTCACTTGTTGCTCAGATGATGAGCGAGACTCAGAGCAGAGCTTCGACTGTTAGATCTGAGGACATTGATCGACACCTGCAGTTATTTTTGAGGTTGAAGCCTCCGAGGTTTGAGGGCGCTGTTGAGCCCAGAGCAGCCGAGGAGTGGCTGAGGAGATTGGAGAAGACTTTTGACGGGATGCAGTGTCCTGCAGACAGGAAAGTTCCGTTAGCTGTTTTTCTGTTGGACGGAGAGGCTGAGCACTGGTGGGATGGCCAGCAAGCAGCCAGATTTCAGGGCAGATTGAACTCCTTGATCACTTGGGAGGAGTTCACCGAAGTATTTCGGGACTGGTTTGTTCCCCCTTCTGCACGACAGCAGATGCAGGAGAGTTTTCTGAGACTTGTTCAGGGGAGCAAGACGGTGATGCAGTACGAGGCTGAGTTTACTGCATTAGCCAGGTACGCTCCGCAGCTGGTTAGCACGTCTGCTGAGAGGTGCTACAGATTTCTGAGAGGCTTACGAGACACTTTGAGGCAGCCTCTGATACCGTTCCGGATTACTGATTTCTCTGAGCTTGTGGAGCGAGCTCGTCTGATTGAGAATGACATGACGGCTACTCAGCAGCGGTGGACTGCGAGTAGGAAGAGGTTTGGAGGAGAGACATCTGGCAGTGGTTCCTCTGGGAAGAGGAGATTTGTTTCTGGATCTGGATCTGGAGATTCCAGGAAGAGCGGAGGATCGTCTGGTACTGCTACCAGTACGACTAGTTCTGGATCTGTCAGTACGGCACCTGTGTGCCAGAGTTGTGGACGGCGACACCATGGCCAGTGCTACAGGATAGCTGGTCTTTGTTTCAGATGTGGTCAGCCGGGACATAGGATTGCAGAATGTCCACAGATGGGATATGAGCAGCGATCTGAGGGCTTTGTCAGACCTGTTGGTTCAGCAGCAGGAAGACCGAGGACTGTTCCTCCACGCCCTGAGGGATTTGCTGGTAGAGGTGGTGGTTCTAGTTCTGCACCACGGAGACCACCTACGATTCAGAGGGAGCAGAGTAGTTCTGTTGCTTCAGCTCCTGTTCCAGTTCAGCCACGAGTTTACAGTCTGAGTCAGCAGGAGGCTCGTGATGCTCCGGATGTTGTGACAGGTACGGTTTACATTTCTGATCAGCCCTGTCGTGTTTTGTTTGACTCTGGAGCGAGTCATTCTTTTCTGTCCGAGCATTATTTTGAGATTTTACATTTGGATTCGATGGTTTTACCGGTTTCTTTGTCTGTGATTTTACCGGCTGGGAATCCATTGATTGCTCGACAGTTTTGTTTGTGTGAGATCGAGATTTCTGGCAAGAAGTGGAAATCGAGTTTGATTCGATTGCCGATTTCTTCGTATGATGTGATTCTGGGCATGGATTGGCTGAGTCAGTATGAAGCCCAGATAGACTGTCTGAAGAAGCAAGTGAGTTTGCTTATGGCTGGAGAGAGAGTTGTATTTCAGGGATTACGAGGTGTTCTCTCCAGTCTGGTTTCTGTGTTGGAGGTGAGCAGAATGTGGAAGAAAGGATGCCCAGTATTTTTGGCTTCGGTGCGGGATCTGAACCTGGAGATTGGTTCTGTTTCTGAGATCCCTGTGGTACGGGAGTTTGCCGATGTTTTTCCTGAGGAGTTGGTTGGTTTACCTCCGGATAGAGATGTGGAGTTCTCTATCGATGTTTTTCCGGGTACCGCTCCGATATCGAAAGCTCCGTACAGGATGGCACCGAAAGAACTTTCTGAGTTGAAAGTTCAGCTTCAGGAGTTGGTTGACAGAGGTTTTGTACGTCCTAGTGTTTCGCCCTGGGGAGCACCTGTTCTGTTTGTGAAGAAGAAGGACGGTACACTCCGTATGTGTATTGATTACAGAGATTTGAACAAGGTCACGATCAAGAACAAGTACCCTTTGCCTCGGATTGACGACTTGTTTGATCAACTTTCCGGATCTTCGGTATTTTCGAAGATTGATTTGAGATCCGGATACTATCAGGTGAAGGTGAAGGAAACTGATGTGGTGAAGACTGCTTTCAGTACTCGGTACGGGCACTACGAGTTTTTGGTTATGCCTTTTGGGGTAACCAATGCGCCTGCGATTTTTATGGATCTGATGAACCGAGTATTCAGGGAGTATTTGGATCAGTTTGTGATCGTCTTCATTGACGATATTCTGGTATATTCTGCATCTGAGGATGAGCACGCCAGACATTTGAGGATTGTGTTGGAGACTTTGAGGAGGCATCAGCTGTATGCCAAGTTCTCTAAGTGTGAATTCTGGCTGAAGAGCATTTCATTTTTGGGGCACGTGGTTAGCGGAGAAGGCATTTCTGTAGATCCCCAGAAGATTCAGGCTGTTGCTGATTGGCCAGGGCCGACTACGGTATTTGAGGTACGTAGTTTCTTGGGCATGGCCGGGTATTATAGGAAGTTTGTGAAAGGATTTTCACAGATTTTGACTCCTCTGACGAGACTGACTCAGAAGTCAGTACCTTTTGTTTGGACACCGGAGTGTGAGACGAGTTTTCAGAGATTGAAGGATTGTCTGACTTCAGCTCCAGTGTTGGCACTTCCGTCAGGTACGGAGGGTTTTCAGGTGTTCAGTGATGCTTCACTGAAAGGATTGGGTTGTGTTCTGATGCAGCATGGTCAGGTAATTGCTTATGCTTCGAGACAGTTAAAACCACATGAGAAGAATTACCCGACGCATGATTTGGAGTTAGCTGCAGTAGTTTTTGCTTTGAAGATTTGGCGTCATTACCTGTATGGCGTTAGATGTGAGATCTTTACTGATCATAAGAGCCTGAAGTACATTTTTACTCAGAAGGATCTGAATCTGAGACAGAGGAGGTGGCTCGAGTTGATCAAGGACTACGATTTGACTATTCAGTATCAGCCTGGGAAGGCGAATGTGGTAGCGGACGCTCTGAGCAGGAAGTCTTCTGGATTCTCAGGTATTCAGCTTACCTGTGATGACTTTCTGATTCGTGATTTGGAGAGATTGCAGTTGGAGGTGGTTTCCTCCAGTGATTTGGAGTTGGCTCAGATGAGTATTCAGTCTTCTTTGGAAGCACGGATTCAAGAAGCCCAGAAGTCAGATTCTGATTATTCGAAGTTGATTGCACAGATTGGATCTGGTAAGACTCCTGAACTTCGAATTTCTGATTCTGGTGTTATTTTCTGTAAGAACAGGTTGTGGGTACCTGTGTTTGGAGACTTGAGGCAGGAGATTCTGTGTGAATCTCATCATTCTGGCTACACTGTTCATCCAGGCAGTGGTAAGATGTATGCTGACATGAAGCTTTTGTTTTGGTGGCCTGGGATGAAGAAAGATGTAGCAGAGTTTGTGTCGAGATGCGAAGCCTGTCAGTTGGTGAAGGCAGAGCATCAGCGACCAGGTGGACTGTTGCAGTCGTTGCCTATCCCTGAGTGGAAATGGGAGGAGGTAACGATGGATTTTGCGATGGGTTTTCCTCGATCTAGACAAGGACATGATGCCATTTGGGTGGTTGTAGATCGATTGACGAAGTCAGCCCATTTTCTTCCGATCAGACAGACGGATTCAGTTGATCGCTTGGCACAGATTTATGTGAAGGAAATAGTCAGATTGCACGGTGTGCCTCGTGTGATCGTATCTGATCGAGATGGACGCTTTACTTCCAGACTTTGGAAAGGCATTCAGCAAGGCTTGGGTACGAAACTGCATTTCAGTACAGCCTTTCATCCTCAGACCGACGGACAGTCTGAGAGGACTATTCAGGTACTGGAAGATCTGTTGAGACTTTGTGTTCTGGACTTTAGCGGAAGTTGGGAGGATCATATTCCGCTGATTGAGTTTGCTTATAACAACAGTTTTCAGTCCAGTATCGGTATGGCACCGTACGAGGCTTTGTATGGCAGGAAGTGTCGTACTCCTTTGACTCCGACCTCCTTCGGAGATAGACAGGCTTTGGGGGCCACTTTTGCTGATGAAACTGCTCAGAAGATCAATTTGATAAGAGAAAGATTGAAAGCCGCTCAAGATCGTCAGCAGAAGTATTACAATCAGAAGCACAGATTTGTTGAGTTTCAGGTTGGTGACTTTGTGTATGTCAAAGTCAGCCCGATGAAAGGTGTGAGCAGATTTGGTCAGGTAAGCAAGCTTAGTCCAAGGTATGTTGGACCATTTAAGATTTTGGAAAGAATTGGAAAATCTGCTTATCGCCTATTGCTTTCTGATTCTATGCCGGATGTGCATAATGTGTTTCACGTATCCACTCTGAGGAAGTGGGTTTCAGACTCTGGGAAGAAGTTGTCTGCTGATGAAGTTGAGATTCAGGAGAATCTGGTGTACAAGGAAGAGCCAGAGCTTATTTTGGCATACGACGTCCGAAAGTTAAGAAATAAAGAGATTCCGATGGTTAAAGTCCAGTGGAAGCACCGGACTGCACGGGAAGCAACTTGGGAGAAGGAGTCTGATATGAGACGGTCGTACCCGTACTTGTTTTGACTGAGTTTGGACTGGATAATGTCGAGGACGACATTTTTTTTAAGTTGGGGAGATTGTAATATCAGTTTTTGCTCCAGGTTCGTCCGGGACGAAGATGGATCGTCCGGGACGATCGGTACAGGTTGTGCAGAAAATCAGTTTTGGTTGTATGATTCGTCGGGACGAAAATTGGATCGTCTGGACGAAAATTCTCCCGTGAACCCTTCGCCAGGGACGATATGTCATTTTTCGTCTGGACGGAATTCCTCTCTTCATGGATCGTCCGGTACGAAGCTCGATCGTCCGGGACGATCAGTCTGGATATATATAGAATTGAGATATTTTGAAGAGAGAGAAAAAGCTGAGGAGAGAGAAAAACGAAGGAAAAAGTGGAAAAGCGGATTTTCGGGCGACGCCGAGCTGTTTTCGTCCGAGGAGACTGTTGAGGAAATTGCTGTGCACGAAGTAAGGCACAATCCGACTTTCTAAATTTTCAGAACCGTCGTGTTTGGCGGTATTTTCTGTCCGGATTTTGTTTCCGTTAGCGGTTTTCGTCCGTATCTTTTGAACGGTTCAGTTTTTACCGCGTAAATTTTTGTATATTGTTGACGTGCCGAGTGTGCACATTTTGGTTATTTTCTGAAGATTTTCGTCCGGGCATTTTTGATTCGACTGTGTTTTTAGTCGACTGGATTTTTCTGTGAACTTGGAATTTATCTGTGCAGTAGAATAAAGGTTCTGAAATGTTGATATCTGTATTCTGTGCGAATTCGGTAAATTTTCTTTGCAGGAATTTTTGTGTAAATTCCGTATACTGCCGTTGTGCTGCCCGATTTTTGGGTAATTTCTGAATTGTCCGGATTTCTTCTGAATTGAAATGCTATGTGTATAAGCTATAAAAAGGGAGTTATAAGGGGCCTGAATCCTATGAGATTCAGTTAGTGAAACGGGAAATCTGAAATGAGCTCAATCTGAAATCTGATATCTGTTCTGTTCCGGATCCGATGAATTCTGTTTTGGTGCTATAAGCACATCTGTTTTGGTGCCGTGAGCACAAAGGGAGACATAAGGGGCCTGGATCCTATGAGATTCAGTCAGTGTCTGGGAAGGGAGGCATAAGGGGCCGGAATCCGTAGAGATTCCGTCAGTGTCAGGGCATTTAGCTATATGTATCTGTACTATTTTCTGTATCTGTTCTGTTCTGTACGAAATTGTGATTATGATATGATATGATCCGTACGATTCTGATTTCTGTTTCTGACTCTGTTGATTTGTTCCGTTCTGATACGATCTGTACGAATCTGATTCTGTTGATATGATATGTCTGATCTGTTCTGTTTCTGATTTAATACGACTTCTGTTTCCGTACAGTTCTGTTTGATTTGATATCTGTCCGATTCCGTTCTGATTTCTGTACGGATTTGTCTGCTGTGTTGGTTTTGAGTTTCTGAGGATTTTGATTGGAGGTTTGTTGCTTTGCTGAGCTGTTGAGCTCACCCTTGCTTTCTGGTGGTTTTCAGGTTCTGGGAAGGGCAAGGAGGTCCAGGATTAGATTTCAGAGTCTGATCAGATTAGGTACTTTTGTACTTTTGATTTTTGTACAGTCATGGCTTTCCTGTTCTGTCTTTCTTTCTGTTGAAAGCCATGTACTGTTCTGTAGATGATTATTTTGAGGAAATGAAAAGATAGATGTTTTGTTCCGCTGCATTTGATGTTTTTAGTAGCTCTGTTGTTCTGTGTGCTTCTGTTGAGTTAAGGATTTGGAAGATCAGTTTAGTAACCTAATCCAAAGCCAGATCCTGGTTAGCTATTCTCCGTCGCGATCCGGTGCGGGCGGGATCCGTCTCGTCTCGGGTCGGGTCGTGACACTATGGACCCTGAAAAATTGCCCATCGATTATGGTTCTTTCAACCTCCGTCGCCTGCCTACTACAATCTATTTGACCTTAATCGCCAGACAACGGTCCTTCTGACCTCCGTTTCCTACTAATTATGATCTTTTCGACCTTCGTCGCCCTCTGACTATTGTCCTTCTAACCTCTCTGACTAGAAAAATGTCTCGAACCTCCGACGCCCGTCGACTACGGTCCTTCTGACCTGCGTCGTCCGCCTACTATGGTCCTTCTAAGCTCTATCACTAGACAAAGATCCTTCATACCTCCGTCACGTGCCGACTATGGCCCTTCCATTGCTAGACAACGATCCTTCCAACCTCCGTTGCCCACCAATTACAGTCATTCCGATCGACCTCCATCGTTAGACAACGACATTTTCAACTTGTGTCACCAACCTAGTAAGGTCCTTTCGACCTCCGTTGCCCGCTGACTGCGATCCTTCTAACATCTGTCGCAAGACAACGGTCCTTCATATCTCTGACTCCTGTCGACTACGGTCCTTCCGACCTCTGTCGCTAGACAACAATCTTTCTAACCTCCATCGCCCGTCGACTACGATCCTTCCAACCTTCGTCGTTATACAACAATCCTTCTGAGCTCCGTGGCCCACTGACACTAGTCCTTCTGACCTTTGTCACCCACCGACTACGATCCTTCTAACCTCTGTCGCAAGACGACGGTCCTTCCGACCTCCGTCGCCCGCTGACTACAGTCCTTCCGACCTACATCGTCAGACAATGATCTTTTTGATCTCCATCACCTACCGACAATGCTCCTCCGACCAAACGAATACGTTAACAATGATTCTTCCTATTATCACCACGCATGTAATGCACTCCATATGATGTATATTGTAACATCAAGCCAAGGCCTTACCCACAAGGAAGGGCTTCATTTGTAATCAACTATAAATAGTAGTCGATAATTTCAAACTAGGCCAGTCCCCGTGGTTTTTTCCCATATTCAGAGGTTTCAACGTAAAAACTCAGGTATCTCTTATGAAAGTTGCAACCTCTATTTTATCTAATTGTGTGTTGAATTTTTGTACAAAACTAAGACGTTAAACTATATATTTCTTTGTTGCCACGAATATACTAGGAGGCAACAATTATAATAAAAAAAAATCAAGTTTTCCACATATAAAAAACATAAAAATATAAACAATGATAAAATCACTCTATTTTATTACTATAAACTTATTCTATGGGTACAATGAGCACTGCGGTAACCTCAAAAAGATGAGCACACTTATACAAACTACAAGCAAAATGGTATACAATAATAATATTAATCAATAATGCATGACATACACATCATACTCCACGATAGCGTCACCGTTGGTGACATTAAGCCAATGAGTTCGGGCCAGCGCATAACCCCTAGCGAAGCGGAAAAGTCCGCTGCCGCCGACGATCGGCATTTCCCTCACCGGATGGAGTGGCTGGTTGCGACCCAGTACGGAGAGGACGCTGCCGTTGAACTTCCCCGCCATGAAGGCCAGGTTCATGGTCATGAGGAGGCCCACCTCATCTTGGGCCGTCGCGGCGTACATGCCCTGAGCCCGACCTACGAGCTGGGAGCTCATGTCAGGCCCCTCCGTTAGCGGGTCGTCCATTATGACTACAGCGCCGAAGGCCGACCTGGAATGGGCGCCTTCGGCCGGTTTGATGACGGGAACGGCGGTGGCGTTGTGGCCGCTGACGATGTCGTGGAAGAAAAAGTGGAGGTGGCTGTGTTTTTCTTTGAGCTTCTTTGTTGGAAAAGAGGGGGTGGTGGTGGTGGAGAAGGAGGCGGTGGTAATGGTGACGAGGAGGAGGTGAAGGAAAGAGAGGAGAAGGAAACGAGAAGACATGGCGATGGAGAGAAGCAGAAGGTAAAGGTATGGAGTATAGCTTAGCTTGGTCGGTATATATAGATGGGACCGATGGAGAAATTATTAACTATACTATGTGTGAAAAGAAGTGCATAATTATTCAACCTTTATGGAAAACAAAGCTAAAAGTTATCTACCCATTAGTAGTACACCAAATCAATTCTTTGACAATCTAAAACTTATTAAAAATATTTCTCCAATAGAAAAAATGATAACTTGTATAGAAATTTGATCTCAATTTAACTCATAAGAGATCATTTGGAATTAATTTTTTATAATTAATGACTAAGGATATATTTGTAATGGTTATAATTTTTTATAAAGATGATTAAAAGCTCTAGTAGAAAAAGAAAAAAAAATTAAGTTGTTATGAATATTCTAAGTATTTTGTTTTTTTTTGAAAAATTTGTGAGCGGTTATTTCATCTCACAAATCTTTTAAAATCATAAAAATATAGTAGTAAAATAAAATTAAGATTACAGTCCAAAAGAAATAGTAAAAAAATTACCCCAAATAAAGACTAAAGCTTAGTTTGACACGGCTTTCTTATTATTTTCTAAAACGTCTTTAAAGTACAAAATTTTTATTTCAAAAAAAAATAGTAAAAAAATGATTTAAAACAATAAAAAAATAAGAAAAATTATTACATGCAGAGACGGGACGTAGAGTTACGCCCATACTCTAATAAAAATATGACGCGTAGACTAGTGTATTACTAAGTATTATTGTGTATTACTATATATTTCTCTATGTATTATTGTGTATTAATGTGTATTGATATGCATTATTTTGTACTACCTAATACACCGCTAAATAAGCATTAATACATAATAATATTTAGCCTAAACATCATATTTTCATTGGAATCAGGATATAAATTCTACGTACAATATCCACAAGCAGCAATTTCTTCTAAAATCAAGTCTAAATTAGAACAAAAATATGATTATATAACTTCATATTACTCTCTATAAGTTGAAATAGGTAGTTGATCACAAAATCATTTGTGGGTCAAATATATTGGTAGCCAAAGTTTATAATTTTATTTTATTCTACCCTGACTAATGTTTCCAGGTTTGAAAATACGGAGTAGCGATTGCTGGGTTTCGAAACGTGTACAGCGCTTTGGGGTTGGTGGTGGGCAGAGGGCAGAGGGTCACCGGATCAACATGTTCGGTGGGTGTCGGATCCGGAACTCGTGGAGTGTTGGAAGATGAGGCGAAATGAATGCGCGGTTCATGGTTAATTAGGCTGTGCAGGTGGTGCCATCTGATCGGCTGTGGAGTTTGGACCAGGAAACAGTTGAAAATAATAAGATCTTGTGGTTTGGAGTTGTCCACGGGGCAATAGGCAAAGTGGGTCCTACTCTTAAAGCCGAATCGAGAGCCTGGTGGTTTTAAAAAATGTTTTCGGCCGATCTAGAACCCGCAGTGGAGCGGTAGGAAAAAAGAAAACCCCTTGACTTTCTCTTCAAACTTATTAATTATTTTAATATTTGTGATTAGGGTAAATTTGTAAATTAATAATTAAAACAATGTCAAATCAATTTAATTATTATTATTATTTTGGAAACTGGTATCTATCGCAGTCACCCCGTAGAGAAGGGCAAATTATTGCATCAGGTGACCAAACAGAGAGGATCCGTTCGGATCCTCTCTGTCTACAGTGAAGCGCAGGTCACTGTAGCAGCTGCTACAGTGACCTGCGCTTCACTGTAGACAGAGATGACCGAACGTGTTCGGTCACCTAATGCAATAATTTGCTGTAGAGAAGGCGCTTGGCCGAATAATTAATCCCTCATTGAGCCTAGCGGCAACAAGCCCCATAGGTGCTGAACTTATTTTCTTCCTACTTAAGGAGTCGCGCCACTTAAGAGAGAAATCAAATATGAGTTGGAGGGTTCCCAACAATGCTCGCCCATCAAACTATCTAAGCCCAATGCGTTAATAAATTGAAATTTTATTCAAGCTTGTTTAACCATAGGTGGCTTGCAAGAAATTCAAAATTATATCTAACTTTTCTAAGGGGCTATCTGATTTGATATAATAAAAATGTATTGCATCAAATGTTCATTTAGTTGTGAAAGTTTTGAGATAAATTTATTTGTAAATATTTGTTTTACAAAGATCAAGTATTTTTCTAGCTAAACAATTAAATCTATTTTTTTTTTCTCAAGGTATTTGAAATTCATTCTTAGTTTATTTTTGATAAGTATGAAATCATATGAATTAGATGATTTCATAATACACTTCATTCCAACTATCTTATCACCTCGAGCTTCTGACATGAACTCCATTGTCCTTCAAACACTACTATTCTCGTCAGAGTTGACCCCAACTAGTTCATGTCATGAAGTTCTATAGTCTTTCATGGGCCATTGATCCCGTCGCAACGAGCTCCCTCACAAAGATCCCATCTCCTTATGTTAGATTTTAAATTATGTCAACAATTACAAATAAATCCATAAGCAAATATTCAAAAAAGAAAAAACAAAGAAAGAGAATTCAAATACCATGGGATCAATGTCATACTAAGACTTCGTTTAGGATAGCTTTCTTATTGTTTATGAAGTAGTTTCTTATCATAAAAGTTGTTTAATAAAGTAGTAAAAAAGTTGTCTCAACTAAAGCCTAAGGCTTCGTTTGAGACAGTTTTTTTAATGTTTCTTAAAGCAATTTTTTAGTATAAAAATTAAAAAATATTGTACTAAAAAGCTGCTTTAAAAAGCAGTAAGAAAGCTGCCCCAAACGAAGACTAAGTTTTATTAAAATTCATATATTCAAAGAATATTCCTACATCCATTGATAATGATTTCTTGATATTGCAGAAATACTATAGTAATTGTTCAAGAGTGGATGAGCACAAGTATAAATTTGGTTTTATGTGATCTTCCTCATCCATATCATTGTTGTTCCTCTATGTGTACTTTTCTTGATGGGGAGAAGAAGACAATAATCACAATATGCATGACTTAGGTTTCGTTTGGGATGGCTTTCTTAGTGCTTCTTAAAGCAACTTTCTTGTACTAAAAATTTAATTTTTCTACTAGAAAGCTGTTTAAGAAATAATAAGAAAGTCATCCCAAACAAAACCTTAGTGCACGAGGGATCATAATTAAAGGAGCATTTATATAAGATTTCCATAATCCCCTAAAAATATATCTATTCAAATATTTCATATCAATTTATGTGATGTATGTGTTTAGATTAACTACTCTTAGACCATATATATATAAGAAATTATATATTGCCTAATGTAGGAAATGCGATTTCCTTCACATGTAAAATCTGATTTCCTAAAAAATTAAAATGATATTTTAACATTATAGACATGGGAAATCTAATTTGCTAACAAAATTCAAATTTGTTTCCCAAATAGGCTGCAAAACTATTCTCGAAATACTTATATCACATAATTTCTTTGACGTGCATCTATAAGCTATTTATTTTAGAAATTCTCCTTAAATATTCTGGTCTATTTCATGTTTTAATAATAGAATCACCAATGTTTTTGTTGAAATATAATCATGACTGAATCACAAACATCACCATATTAATACTCACAATGACATTAATCAAATATGAATGAGTAGAATAAAAATTACATCTAATGCCTACTTTCAATTGATCCTTCTTTCGTCATTAATTAGGTATTTCGGTAGGTGGGATCGTGGCTATCTCTCCGTTATTTCACTGCTGCTATGTTGATTTTAAAGACAGGTTTTTCCTATTGGTGTGCTAGGATGATCGAATTGTTTTTTTCTCACTTTTGACGGCAGTTTTCCTGTGGGCTATTATTCATCTGCAACCAGGTTGAGAGAGTTGCAATTCCTGAGCCCGGTGGTAAAATATTTCAGTATGGAATGGGTTTATTTTTGGTGGGTGCTATTAGCTTTTTGATGTTATGTGTTTCCATGTAACTTCTTATTGATCTGGGGTTTTTCTATTCCCCTATTTTTTTGTTGTGTGCTCTTGCACAGTTTGCTTTTTATTTTGCTTTTACTTTCCTTAAATATAACTATTTTTATTCAATGAAAACGGGTTAAGCCCATAATTTTCCCCAAAAAAAAAAATCATTCTTAATGTAATACAAATATTGTAAAAATAATTTATAAGCAAGCCACTTCCACTCCTCTTCTAGAAACCTCTTTATAACTCACGCAGGCTTAAATCATTAAAAAAAAAAGTTAAAATATGGGTCAAAAGATAAGCATGCATCATGATAATAATTTGGTTTGTGCCTAACTTTTGATATTGTCCAATGCTTTTGAAATTTTATTTGGGATTCATCCTTACTTTTTAGACTCCCAAATTATTTTTTTGGACTTCATGTGTGTGTAATTTTCCCGATATTACTAAGGCTTCGTTTGGGACGGTTTTTTTACCGCTTTTTAAAGCTGCTTTCTAATACAAAAATTAAAATTTTTATACTAAAAAGTTATTTTAAGAAGCAGTAAGAAAGCTGCCCCAAATGAAGCCTAAGGCTTGCTTTTTTGTCAGTCTAAGGCATAATTTGGAACAACTTTTTTTACTGCTTCTTAAAATAATTTTTTAATAAAAAATTTTCAATTTTTATATTAAACTAAGAAATTCACCTCAAACAAAGCCTAAAGCTCATAGAGAGTTTTGGCAACTAATTTGTTCGGTACCCTATTAAAAATGAATATTGCATAATCTTTAAATCTTATCCTTAAGGGAACTCTAATTAGGAGGAATGGCAATATGTGATGCAATTGTTATTTAATATTTATCAGCCCAAAAAAAAAAAAAAGTGTATCTTTACATAACTTCCTTTAATTTTATTTGAATGAAGCAATTTATATCTAGCAATTTTTTTTATATTTAACTTCAAATTTTAATATTTGCATTTGAGATAACTTTCTTCTTATTTATTTTTTTAATCACTATAATATGTTTTATTTGGCTACTATATATTTGTTTTGTTGCTTTTAAAAAAAATTGTAAGGAAGCTGTTTTTTACAATAATTTTCATATTTTTTTTTTTCACAATAATTTTGTAATCATCTTTACAAAAAACTAGAACTAATACCATCCCTCTAGATTTTTTCTAGAATATTCTATGATAAACCACTTGTTTGAGAGTTTGTCTCATTCAAGAGATCATGATTTAAATAAATCTATTTCAGAGTTTAAAACTTTGATTATTTTTTTTTTACTTAAACGAGAAGAGAAAACAATGATTATTTTATATAGTAATGCTGTGTGATGAGCAATGTCCTAACCAAATATTATTTTTAAAGTAGAATTATATTCATAATAAATAAAAACTTGTAAAAAAAAGATTCTTCATATATGCCAGAAGATATATAATATAAAAAATTTATTTATTTATAATTATAAAAGAGATGAGATATCTACCAATCAAATGATTAATCATATCATATCTTTCATATAAAGACAAACACTTTAAAATTTGATGCATCAATGATTGAGTTTGTAGCCAAGGAGAATTTTTTTTTTTTTTAACTCACATATCGGGCTATGCGTTAATATAAAAAGATATTACAAGTTATTATAAAATCAATAGCCTTCTAAAATACAACATTTGAAATAAAACTAATGAGCCTTTGATTTCACCATCACAGCTAGCCCCACACCCAAAACAAATCCAATCGAAAGAACAACACCCACCAGAAAAAGCGAAGAAACGCATAGGAACCCCTAGCAGACTGAGCACACCAACCAAAATCCAAGTAAACAATCAAGGGAAGGCCAACATCATCAAAGACGATTGTTATCTTTGCCTTCACAAGGCATATTGTTTTTTAAACAATTATTCAATGTTTAGGGTTCATATTGTTATGATTACCAATGTCCTAACCAAATTAAATATATGTTATCTTACAATTCTATAATAAAATATGGAAATGAACATATAAGAATGCAAAAATTGAGTATAATTGTAGAAATTTGGAGGTATCATAGTGGTTTTAACGGCTGCAAAAAATTCAGCTACAAAGTCAATAAAGCATGAGATTTTAAAAGAAAAATTATGCTTACTATTGAGCAATCACTTTATGGGTAAAATTTTTTTAGAACGATAAGTGATACGTTATAAAGTGTATAACTCGAACACATGATTAAAAAAAAATTTGTTTCATAGCATTAGGCCTCACCTTCGATGAGGTAACCCTTAAAAATTTTTTAGTTAGATAATCTTAGTTTTTTAAAAAATTATTTATCAAGAATTAAATATTGATGTAATGAGAAGTTTTTATATTGTAAGAATATCATATCAAACATTGAACTCTATTATATATGCATTATCCATTTATTAAAAAATATCATTTCCATCAAATATTAATTTAGCAGAATTCATAAGTATAATTTGTATTCTAAGGCATCATTTCGGACAGCTTTCTTACTACTTTTTAAAGCAATTTTCTAATAAATTTTTGTACTAAAAAATTACTTAGAAGCAATAAGAAAACTGTCCTGAACAAACTTAAGTTCTTCAAAAAAACCAAGCATTATCTTGCATTGAGAATAAAAGGAAAAGATGAAAAAATATATATCTCATGCTAATTTAATTATTTGTAAACTAAATCATATTTTAAAATTTAATTTTTTATCTTTATTTATTTTTAATCTAAAATAAATTATTATTTCTAAAAATTTAAAAAAAAAATATATCAAAATATTTTACAAAAAAAAAAAAACAGATTGACCTTTAAAATTATTTGCATTTATTTAAAATTTGATATAAACTAAATCAATATTAAAATATGATAATTAAAGACAAAAATTAAAATTAATTAAAAAAACACATAAGAAAGAAATTACATGCTTTAATAGAGAAATGAAAGGGGGATTTGAATATTCTATTCATCGATTAGTCATTTGACTGTATATTTCAGAATAAATTCTGTATCTTAATAAAATTTAAATTTTTAAAAATAATTTTGAGATAAATATAATATATAAATAATTAATATTACAATTAAATTAAATTAACTATAAAAATTTTGATGCTCATATCTATCAAAATATTTTAATCTAATTTTTTATTTATGAAAACGACAAAATTGTTCTAGAAAGTATCATTTTTGTTGCTTAGAAGAATCGAACGATACCGATTTTTTTAGCTTATTTTTTGTCCTATGGTCAATTAATTTTCTGCTCCAAAAAACTAGCTCATTGACCGGCTGCAATCCGCATCCCAATCCAATGATGAAAGAAAACTGTTCTTTATACTTACAACCCACCGCTGTTTGTCTGGATGGTGAAGAACCGACTGGTCAAAGCCTAGGTCCCTGGTTCGAATCCCTTGGCAAGCAGTGAAAGTCTTAAGTGTTGGCCCGTGTAAATTGGTGTGGGTTGCATGCTAGGTCGACCGGAGTTTTCACTGGCCCAAGAAGAGTGCTTCATTGTCACAAAAAAAAATACTTACGAGTACAATATATTTTCCAAATTTATTAAATAATAAAATAATGTTCAAAATTGCTACTTTCCCTAAAAAAACATGTGTAGTCTTTGATAATAAAAGTTTTTTTATTTTTTATTTTTGAATATTTAGGCCAATTAAAAAAACTCACACACATATCATATACATAAAACTCGAACCTAAAATCTTTTAATTGATAGTCAAAATTTTCAAGCAACAGATAAAAAAATTTATGTAATATAAGTAACAATTAATCATTACTCGGTTCCACTTGCCTGTTTCTTAATTGCCCCAATTACATGTTTTTATAGTATAATACATTTTAAATAAAAAATATTTCAAAAAATTCAAGTGTAGTCAGATGTGAATTTTACAATTCACCTTTGGATTCAATTTTGATATTGAAAATTATTAGATTTAATTTATTTTTATTTATATTATAAATTCTCTTCGACTGACATCATCACCAGCTAGCTTCTGGCTTGTTGGCTTTAGTCGTCATCATTAGCTGACGCCTACCACTGACTGTCTATTATATTTATTGACCGATAGCCATTGGCCGCTACTATCATTGGCATTCACATCACATTCATTTTATTTCAAAAACAGACAAAAAAAAGTAACCTCTTACATTTATTCTACGCTTATTCGAATAATTCCAAGAATTTCAAATACATTATATCCCTTTTTAACTCTATTCTATTTTGTTATGTATACCTTTTTTAGCAAATCATACAACTCTGACAAATTTATTTTAATATTTTAAAGCATGCATTTAATTGATTTTACTATACACATCAAATAAAAATTTGCAACGGTTTAAACTCTATTAATCGTGTTGCGAGCTAGAATATACGCGGCGATAGAGTTAGAATACTACGTCTTAGCGTTGTACTGATATCCAGCTCACACACAGAGAACACAATATTTTTACTTGGAAAGCCCTAGAAAAATGGGAAAACCACGGGGCCTGGCCCAGTTGAAAATGATTCCACTAAAACTTGAGTTGGTTACAATGGGCTGACTCGCCTCCAAGGTCGATCAGATTACAAGTTTCAACTGTAAGACAGAAGTCGGAGTGTCAGATGATGGTCCGGCAGAACTTCGGGCATCAGGTGGTGGTCTGACAGAATTCCGGGCCTTAGATGGTTGTCTGGCAGAACTCCAGACGTCAGGTGGTGGTCTAGCAAAACTCAGGGCGTCAAGTGGTGGTCCGGCAGAACTCCGGGCCTTAGTTGGTGGTCCGACTGAGCACAGGGCATCAAGCGGTGGTCCGGCGGAGCACAGGGCATCGGAAGGTGGTCCGGTGGAGCACAGGGCGTCAGGCGGTGGTCCGACAGAGCACAGGGCGTGAGGCGGTGGTCCGGCGGAGCACTGGGCGTCAAGCGGTGGTCCGGCGAAGCACTGGGCGTCAGGCGGTGGTCCGGCAGAGCACTGGGCGTCAAGCGGTGGTCCGGCGGAGTAGTGGGTGTCATGTGGTGGACCAACGGTGGTTCGGCAAAACTCTGGCGGTGGTTCGACATAACTAGTCGAGGAGGCAATAACGAGCTCTGATCTCTCTCTTTTTTCCTTAGGCTTCGGGGAGTCCCTTTCCAAGAGAAGAGGGAGCTCTATTTATAGATTTTTGGGAATGACATGGCCTGTAATTTAGGTGGAGGATCAAGGGCAAGTTGGAGTGGTTGGGATGGATGACCAATATTGAATCCCTTGATCATGGACAGTTTGCTAGCTATTTGAAGACCTTAATGATGTCAGAATTCTTTGATCTTGGGCTCGTTCAATTCGTCTCGCTGAGCCGCTCGATTTGACTATAAGCATGTCATGTTTGGAAATCATTTGGTAATCCGAATCATGGTTTGACCTTCCAATAGTGCTTTGGGCCCTTGATTTTAGGGAAAATTTTTAAAAGGAGCAAAGTTTATAATTCTATTAGGAGTAGGAGCATGAAATTAATAAAATTTAAAAAGGAGCAGAAATGCCATCTTACTTTGCGTTTTCTGAAGAAAACGCAAAGCAGTATCGCATTTTCTGGAAAATGCGATCCTGCTTTGCGTTTTCTTTAGAAAACGCAAAGCAGGCCTGCGTTTTGCATGAAAATGCAAAGGAGCTTCCCGTTTTCTTCCCAAACCCGCGAAATTTAGCGAAATGCATGCAAAGGTGGCAGCGTTGGTTCAAGTAGTGGTGAAAATTTGATTAATAATATATAATTAATAGGCCATTGGCAGGCGGAATGTTGCCTCAAATTCAATAAATTTTTTATGATTTTTTGCTCTTGGAATAAATAGTTAGTTGCTACGGTTCCCAGATTGCCTCAAAGTCAATAATTTTAAAAGCTTGAGTTAATATTTTATTTTGTTATTTATAAACATGTTAATAATATTATTAAATATAATTAAAGTTTTGTTAATTGAGAGATTAGAATAAAAAAGGCAAAATATATTTTTAAGATTAGTTAAAAAAAATTTTAAAAAATATAATTTAAAATAAGTTGTATATAATCTAGAATTTACTTTAAAAGATATGATTGAATTTAAAATTATTTGTATTTGTATATATATTATTATTAAGAAAATATGAACGCATAATTTTGTTATTCATCTTTTTTATAGAAAGATTGGAATGAGAGTAATGCGAAAAGTAATTAACACAAATTAATGAAAATACATGATGAGGTCAATAAGAAAATAAAATACATATGATGAGTTTAGTTACTAATTCATGTTGTTAAGTAGATATCGTAGACGATTCTGGAGCTGTGTTTGTGTAGGACAACATTTGAAGTTGATCTGAAATTGAAGTTGTAATTGCTGCCAATCTTCTCCATTAAGAAAATCCTTCGGTTTTGAATTTTTAGAATTTTGTAACAATTGTTGATACGAATCTAATATGTGCTTATCATGATACTGATCTCATTTAGAGTATAAAATATAGTTATCTATATCCATCATGGACCTTCCCATACCTTGTGCAACTGTATTGTCTTTATCACAACTAAGTTCTAGAATTCGACCTTTTAAGAAATCTTTTGCCACAAGGTGGTGCTTAAAAAGGGGGAATCCTTCTTGTACATAATTCCAGCCTAACTCTCGACGTGCAGGGTTACCTTTAAATTCCTTAGCTGTCTTCATATCATCGTGTACGTTCCACAGTAACTCATCTTCATCTTCATCCCAAGTATGTATTACACACCTGAATAGTTCATTTGATAATACTCTGGCTTCAAGGTCCTCATTGATAGAATAAGATAAGCTTTTACGCACCTGGATAGTACCCTCTGTAATCAATTATTTGGTTTCATCACTGTTGGTAGCAGCCAAATTGTGGGAGTACATTCTTGATTAATGTAGCTGAAAAGAAAAATTTTCATCCATCATTGACTATTGTAGAATTTCTCTTTATTATGTAACACTAACTAACGAAGAAAGAAATGACCAGTAGGAAAAAAAAAGCTTGTAACAATAGTTATGAATTAACCAGCATTTTTGATAAGCAAATTTCATCATACGAATAAATGTTTACAACCGGGACATTTGTATATCGAATATAGTAACTCATTAAAAATAATATATTACATAATCATAAAAAGTCACCCATGAAAGTTTAAAGACAATACATCATTGAGGTTACCTAAATTTCTACTACCACTTCTTTCTAGGTTTGAGATCATCTGTACCGGGGGTGTATCTTGAGGGTACCCGCCTACTCCTCTGGAGTTGTGGTTCTTCTTCTTCTTCATGATGCACCTCCTCTTCTGCAGTGTTCATGTCAGGTTGGTCTTCTTCAGTAACTATGCCATACTGTGATGGAGTTACTGGCCAACCAAATAGTGTCGTCCACATGGGATTGTTCAAGTCATATGGAGCATTTGGCCCATACGAAGATGTTGTACCAGGCCATTGTGATTCTGGAATTGTCCAATTGCTTCCTCCTCTGCCCTGAGATGAACTCCCTTCACCACGTATTATAGAAGGCCCTGCTCCCATCATCCCTAAAGGTCGGCTAGAATCAGCTGATCCTACGTACATAGAGTGTCTTGGCGGATCTATAGGATTTGAACGTAATCCTAAATTATGAGATGTAGATCTCCTTGCAGGCTGCTCCATTACTGAAGTTCGTCCTCCTCGTCCAGGTTGCCGGCCAGTGGTATCAATATATACAGATTGTTCCACTTGTCTTGCAAGTTCGACAATATCAGCATATCCTTGATTTATAGACCCCCCACTCTCCATCTAACCCGTAGCATATGATTCAGCAATTTCTTTGCTCCGCAAAAAGTAATCAACCTATAAATGCAAATTTATTAATAATTATAATATAATCAACTTGTATATGACGGAACATTTAAATATGTACAAAATCACTTACCACTATCCTCTCCCCCGGTGACCCAGGATAAATTGTTTTTGGTGGATTTGTCGCCGCTTTAAGTAGGTTGATGGGCACCCAAGATTTGTACCATTGTAAATAATCTGATAACTCCTTCTGACCATCTCCCAATGGATACGTGATGGTTGTAATTAGTGCTAATCTGTTATTCCATAACTCAATATATCCTCTATGATAATGAAGCTAATCTACCTCAGCTCGGCCTCTCCCATCAACCCGTCGAAATTCACGCTCCATGGGCTCAATCGTTCGAGGTTGAATGCCTCCAAATTGTCGCATCACCCTGTCAGGCAAATGCCACTCTACCCGTTTCCAGCTAATCAATGGGACACGAGCCATCCATAGGTTGTTCGCTTCATGGCATATTGCAGGCATCATGCCCATTATAGCATCCGAGTAAGGCATAAATATTGTCTGCGTTGAGAGATAAAATTACTAATTAATATTTACTAGGATGATATGGTAGATTTAAATTAGAGCTACCTGGCTAAGTTGAAGTCCATCCAGCTCATCTCTGTATGTCATCATGTTCCCAAGTGGAACTTCTTGCACTCTTTCTTCAGCCCACCTATAATAATTTTATGTTTGTCAAATTAATCATTTTAACAAAAATACATCATAAGAGTTTTAGTGAATGCCAAATTACCTCAAAGCTAGGGGCTTTCCAATGATATCCCGTGGGTATGGAACTCGAAGTGTTGGCCTGCCAACATGTATCCGCTCCCAAGCCCATACCTGCAACAGAGGTAGGCATCCAGCTATGTACATTCTTGAAGGTCGTGTCGCTAGATTCAACTCTCTATACAGATGTGCCAATACCGCCGAACCTAGAGAGTAATGGGCAAAATTCTCTATGTGCTCAAGTAATGAGAGATATTTCATATGCACGTGGGATCCGGATGTATTAGGCAATAAATAACAACCAAGCATATACATAATGTATGCCCTAACATGTCGAAGGAACACATGTCGGGGTAAATCTTCATATGACTCCCGATAAAAGGTCCATCGTAACCATCGAAGCGGTATAATTGAGTACGCTTGTGAATGCCCCATTCTGAAGATAACCTCTACATCGTTATCGTCAGGATCATGGTACGTAACATTTGGGTCTGCGTGGGACCCTAATAGCTCATTACAGCACTCTATCCATGTATCCCAATGTAACCCGTCTCCGACCAATGAACTACCAATAATTGGCGCACCATCTATCCTGATGCCCAAGAGCAACTGAATATCCTGTAATGTTATCGCCATCTCCCCCACCAGTAAGTGAAAGGTGTTTGTTAGTGGACACCACCTTTCAACCAATGCACCTATTAAAGTGTGGTCCAATTGTATGAACTGTTGGTGCCGAATTGAGTCCAAGCCTGTAATCTGAAGTGCATGAAGTATTCATCTGCAATGAATTGGCCACTCACGTGCCATATGTAGGTGGGTTGAACCCACAAGATGCACAGCCTGTGGAATAATAAATTATGAGTTGATGAAAAATTTGCATTATAATTGATATATTGGGAGAAAAATTACCTCATTAATGCATGAAGCTCTATGAGCATCCCCCAATAATCTTATGCTAGGAAGCTCTTCTACCTCTGGCACATCTACTTGTGCATGACTACCTCGTCTAGATCGTCGTGCCCGACCTCTTTTTCCTCTACCTTCCATATCGTCTAATTGAAAATATAAAGAATCTTATTGAGATGAGTAGAAGCAAGATTAAAGTCTTTACAGTATTTACTAATATGCAAAAAAAAAATGTGAAGCCCATTTAACAGCATTACATTAATTAAATATTCAAGTACAAGCAAAATGACATTTGAAATAACATATCCATTACAATTTCTCAATAACCTTAATCTCTCCTCGTTGTTGTCCTTGGATTAGTAGGGCAGGTAGCAATGTTGTGACTCTTGTTATGACAGAAGGAGCATGTTCTACTTGAGGATGCACGGGTTTCATCCATACTGTTACGATAACGGTTAGTTCTAGGTCTCCCTGAACGACGCCGGATTGTAGGAGCTAATAATGGTATAATGCCAAGATCTTCATTATATGGTGGCCATAGTGTCCTCTCCGGGATTACATGGAAAATTCCTGAATAACTTTCTTTGTAACACACTAAGCTATAGTAGGTCGATACAAAAGCATTGTGATCCCAACGTCGTGAACTCAAAGCAATTACTGCATGTTTGCATGGCATGTGATAAATTTGTGGGTGACCACACGAACAAGTGCATGTTTGTGGAGATGTAATAATAAAGCGAAATGACCTACATGACATGCCAAACACCTCGAACTCATGGTTATTAATTTGGGTTGGTTGTGGACTTCTACGTGCCTGTCGTTCAGCCAATTCTAGAATTGCCTTTGTGCGTGGAACAAATGCTGAGCTATCAGAAGCAATCCATTGTTCAACCTTGACTGTTCGCTTTATGAATAATGAGACAAGATTGTAATATATACTCATGATTAGGCCTTGTATAGGTAATCCGCGGGCTCTTCGTAGGACGCCATTAAAGCATTCAGAGGCATTTGTTGTCATTACTCCATACCGAAATCCACCATCGTAAGTTAGGGCCCACTTCGTGCGATCCCTCTCCATCAACTAATCGTAAGCCTCTTTCTTTATGTTTTGTATGTCTTTCATGTGTCTTTCGTGGATTTTAATATCATATGTATTTCCTGCCCAATACATTTTATCACAAACAGCATCACAATCACCGACGGCTAGACGTCGCAAAACTTTCTTAAAATTTTCTCGCAGGTGACGCAGACAGTGTCGATGTGCAGCCCATGGGAAAACCTCAGAACAACCGCGTATCAAGCCGGCATGTTTGTCGGATATAATACATAAATCAGGCCGGGAATGCGTACTCAGAATCAGATCATGCAGCATCTGCAAGAACCATATACATGATTCTATGGATTCGGATTCAACCACTGCAAATGCAAGAGGGTATAAACCACCATTTCCATCGACACCAACAGCAGCAAGCAATGTTCCTCGATATTTTCCTAATAGGAAAGTACCATCTAGACAAAGAATTGGACGACAATGTTGCCATCCCAAAATGCTTGGCCCAAAGGACCAGAAAATGCTCTTGAATCGCATACCTTGTGTGACTTGAATATTATAAACAGATCCAGGCACTGCTAAACGTATTGCTTTCATCATCCGGTATAATGAATTGTATGATTCTTCGTAACTACCAAATATTGTTCTTATTACTTTTCTTCGTGCATCCCAAGCTTTCATATATGATACTTGAACATCAAATTTTGAGCTGATTCGGGTAATGATTTCTTTTGGTTTTAAATCTAGTTGTTGTCTTAAGGTTCCTGTTATAAATTGGCAGATGAACTTCGAAGTACAGTTCCGATGACTTGCAGACAATATCGGGTTGGTGCATGTATGTCGTCCGGTTATGTTTGAAATCTTCCATACCCCTCCGAGGCGTTTACTCTTTGCTGCATGGAAACGTCAAAGACAAGGACGAGTTTGGTTATCGTGTTGGACACATACTACTGTTAGACGTGTCTTATTTGAGGTTGATTTCTTGAACTCTACATTTTTAATTATGGACCACCCAGATAGAGCACATTGAAGTATTTCCTTGCTACCAAATGTCAGACTCTCATACAGATGATCTGGAATGTTGGCATCAAAGTTTTCTTGATGATTATTGACCGGAACATCAATACCATCACTTGCGTCCCACTCTTGTGCAGTGCGTAATTTTGCTTGGAACTCATTACTTACCATCATATCATCTAGATTTTGTACATTTTGTGTAGTATGTTGCTGAATAATTTGATCTGCACGCATTGTTGCCTCCACATCCTCAATAGGCAGTGCTTCTGGCTCCCCGCTCGAGTTTTCGCTAGAACCGCTATACATCGTCTCATAATCGGGTAGAACTGCTTCGCTGTTAGGATGTGTTGACTGTCCTTCAGCTGGTGCACTGCACTCCCCTATATTATGCCCCATCGAAGGTGAGTCTAATATACATGTTGGTATGTTGAGGTCGAATGTCGATCGTGAGCTCATGCTCATCCGACGTGAAGATGAAGGCTCGGTTTCTATGGGTGTTCGCCTACAACGAAATTTTGACCATGGATTTATAATTATATTATAAGTATGCGATTGGTTAGCATAAATTCACTAAAGTATTAACATTGAATTTTACCTAGGTATGTAGGTGGAGTTGCGAGGGTTATCAAATACTATGTTTGGTGGAGAATGAGTCCGGAGCACTGGCGCGGGTAATTCTTCAAACTCAACATACACGATCACAGTTCTTCGTCGTCCTTCTGTTAGAACGAAGGTACAAACTTCATCATCTGTAATTTCAACTGCAGTGTGACCGCCATTATTCCGCAGTCGACATGCAAGATTCACCGTGTGCGTGGTGTAATCACGATGTAATGCTCTAAGGATTCTAATTTTAAGGTCCTCTAGGGTAATAATGTCGTTAATCTGCAGAGGTCTATTTCTTCCACCAATATATGTTGGTGTGAAATCTTCCGCTAGTTGTAGGGCCCCGTCAAAGAACAATATGAGTCGTGACATAGTTTCTGATGATCAATGATAAGATACGTAAATCATATTAAAATACTTTTTTTTAATCAATGAAAAAATACTAAATCTGTATGACATCTTATTCAAATATCTTATGCATCAACTATCTCTCCCTCATATACTCTATCTCCCACTCTTAATCTCCCACAACCACTCCACATATTTAACTCTTTCTTCCTTATCTATTACTCTATCCACCTTTCTAAAATGATTAATTATATTAAATAAGTATGAATATCTAATTATATTAAAATCTCGCTCAACCGAAAAAAGAAATACATATACTTGTAAGCTTGGATGTTTTAAATATGTGCTATCATAAATTTAAAACACAATCCATAAATATATATGTTAACCCTATTAGAGATTAATTTCATAAAAATTAACTTTTGTACATATTTTTCTACAAAATCAAATAATAGAAATATTTTTTCAGTCATAATTTTCATGAGTGATACAAAATCAAATTTGCAAATATATATTCTAGAGCATGCAAATTAAGAAAAAAATTATAACAATATATATTATCAAATTTACAGTAATTAAAATGGTCTTGAAACTCCTTACATTAGCTTTAAGTTTATTATTATATTAATTATTAATATATTATATTTATCTCAAAATAAGCCTAAAAAAAGTAAATCTAATTCTGCAAATATTTAACATAGAAAGTCCTGACACAATTTTTTTTTTATATATTTTTCGTAAAAATCTATAATTTCTTGGAAGTGGACGTAATCATAAGAAGTTGGGCAAACAAACATAAAATCGTTTTCAATCATAAATTTTCTTAAAAAAATAACAGGGAGTTAAATAATTAAAAAATAATGTTAGTTTTTCAAACACAAAACACATATTTTCTTAATTCAGTATGTCAATAATAAATTTAAAATACTACATCAATCAAACTAATTACAACTCACTATGTATTACTAATTGAACCAAATTCTTTTATACAAAATATATTATTACAGACTTCAAAATTTAAAATTTATATTAAGATTAATGATATATATTATATATTGAATGTTAATGATTTTATATTAATTTTATGCTTAAATAAATATTTAAAATATTTAATTTAGTTATAATGTCAGATAGAATTTTTTAGTTTAGTTATAAAATTTCAATAAACTTACTTTAAGACAGATATTTATAAAAAAATTATAATATTTTTATTTATATAAATTTTCTTTTGTTAATTTTATGTTAAATTTGTGTTTATAAAAGAAGTTAGTAAGCAACATAGGCATCCAATGTTATTTACTCTAGGTAGATAAATGAACCTAGGGGTTAAGCCTTGTTTGTGTCGACCTCATAATGCATTAAGGGCTTGCAGCCTCAATTTAAAAAATTTCATATAATCACAATGATTTCCGAATACTATAAGGTTATTTAAATCATATAAATGTCATAATAATAGAAAAAATTTCATAAGAATCTTATGCGTGATCAACAAAATATTAAAACTTTATATATGGCCGCCTCTCAAAATATTTAAAGTTTATATAAATATTATATAAGATTTTTATTTATTAATTTAACGTTTAAGTTTAATATATAACTTTAATATTTAATATTATTAATTACATTATTTTTTCTTTACAACATAAACAATAAAACTATTATTATTTTTTTATAATAATAAAAATTCATCATTTATAAATATTTTAATTACATTAACTCTCGTATTATTTTAAATTAAAAAATTATCAGCCTCTCTGTTTGCCTACGAAATGCCCTTTTCTCAATGAATTATTTACTCAAATTTTTATTTTTCCGTGGCAACAATTTTCACAACTACAACACCCTATTTATATAAATATGCAACATGGAAAAAAATTAACACAAATTAAAATATACATAATAACAACATAATAAGCACATAAATAAGATTTTATGTTCTAACAATATTATTGACCCAACGATACTGTCAAATATTTTCAAATCCATATTTCAACATTATTTCCTCTCAACAACAACTTCTCAACAATATTTGAAAAAAAAAAAAAGCAACACTTTACAAACATGATATAAAATAATACCAAAAAAAAATTCAGCATAATTTATACTAACAACTTGCAAAAAAATGTTAACTGTAAACAACATTACTACTTCAACAATATAAGCTCTTAAAAATAAATGTAAATACATACCTTAATGTATACAACCCTGACCTTAACCTCAACTTCGAACAGCAAAACCCTTCTCGCTATCAGCTGATATTTATAGACAAAATTAACCATTTAAATTTTTTTCCCATTTCAGCTAAAAGCTTCACAGGCTAAACAGCGGCAATCACGGGATTCCATACCCGTGAGCAATTTCCGCTGAATTCACGCAGGTTTGGGTCCGCCGAGGAAGAAAACAAGTGCCACGTTTGGTGTGGGGGTCTGGTTTAGGAAGAAAACGGGAAGCTCATTTGCATTTTCATGCAAAACGCAGGCCTGCTTTGCGTTTTCTTCAGAAAACGCAAAGTAGGATCGCATTTTTGCTCCTTTTTAAATTTAATTAATTTCATGCTCCTATTCCTAATAGAATTATAAACTTTGATCCTTTTAAAAATTTGCCCTTGATTTTAACCCATTTGGGCTCAGATTGGATTGAATTTGGTGTCGTTGGGTTCATATTTCTGAGAAGTTCAGTTCGACTATAAGTTTGTTAAAATTGGAGTTCAGATGCTCCCAATTTTAATTTTGGAAGTTTCTAACTTGATTTTGCCTCGAGATTTGTGCACTATCAAGATAATTTTTTTACGATGTATCAAATCCAAAACGTATGTTTAGAAAATAAATTAGAGAAAAATATTCTAATTAAGTTAATATGAACATGATTTTTATTTATTAGAATACCTCAATTATTGGTGTCAATAAGTGACCTGACTTACCAACTCAATCAGACACCAATTCAGGTTTGGATTGACCCAACTAAAAATAGGATGGTTTCTGGTTGAGCTTTCTAACCCGTCTATCAAATTGGCCGGATTCAAGTTGACCCGTGAACCCGTTGTTGACCCGAAAATGACCGTGCAATGCTTTTTTTCAAAAATATTTATTTATGAATACAATCTTTTTAATTTTTTTTATCAAATATCTTAATCCTTCAATGAATGATCAATCCATTTTTGACATCCCCAACTTCAATCATGAATTTATATTGAAATATTTTTTCGCTGTGGTGACGAGAAATTCCGTCAATCACGGCATGATAATTTTCCCACTGAGAAGGAATTGTTGAACTGAAGCTTGACGTAATCGATGAGGTGTATCTTAGTGAGACAGATTATTTTAAAATATTTTTAATTAAATGATGAGCTCTTTAGAAAAACATTCTAGAAGATAGTGAGAATGGCCGTTCATTATTTGTATGTATTATTTACTCTTTTTCTCATCATTTAATATTGCAGACGGCACATTTTTTCCTTTCTTTGTGAAAGCGAAATGCCTTTTTTATTATTATTATTTAAGAAAACTAAATATATTAATAAAGATCAAATACGATTACGACAGCAAAAGTTCAAATCAAAAGAAAAACAGGAAAAGAAATAACAATAAAAAACGGGCTCACTAAGTAACGGCCGAGGCTCCCAGCATCCCAGAAGCGACGCACGGACCATCCAACAGGAGACAGCATCGCCCGAAACCACCAACTCAAATAAACTGCACCAATGGTTGCCACCAGCGAGGCGAAAGGGATACGAGCTCCAGCCACATCATAGCCCTATAAACCATCGCATCACCATTCGCAAAACCAACCGCAAAAACAAATGGACCAAACATCAAACAGACAGCTTATCTTCTTCTTCGTCCCCTCCCACGAAATCTTCCACGAGGGGCAACCGAAACTACATGCCTATCACGAACAAAATTGAAGTCGTTGCCAGGGTACCGTAAACATCCGGGGAAACCAATCCACAATCTGAAAAATCAAATTCTGATCCAAACTCGGACGAACCATTCAGCCAATCCATATGGTTCACCATGTCAAACCCAGAATTTTCCCCCAGACGATTGACCAAAGTATGCGTATCGATCAATTTTACAGGGACATTAATGAAATTGTTAGAAAGTACCGGAAAATCCCTCGAATTTTTCACACAAATAGCATTATTTTCCACCTGCACACACTCTGCACCTGGCGACAAAATTACAGCCTCAGCCACAACAATAATCGGATCAATCGAACCACCAGGTTGCAAAGCCTCATTACACAGCACAGAAGTCGAAACCAGAGGAGCCACCAAACACTCAGAAACCTCACAAGGATTCACAGAAGGAATCACAGCAGAAATTTCTTCCGAAAGAGAAGAATTATTCAAAGGGTTACCCGACAAAGCCTCATTACTAGCATTCGCCAAAACAGGAAGAAAAAAAGGTAATGCATTAGGAGATAAAACATTAGTAACAAGTTCAAAATTAACACCGCCAACGTCCGGCACGCCAATATCCTCCCTAGCTAAACTAGAATACACCAAAGCAGACACAATCAAAGCATCCTGAGCTCCAGCAACCGATTTCACAATAACAGAGGTAACAATTTTAGCATTAGGTTATACAGTTTTAGGTAAAACAGACGATTCCAAAGCAACATTTTTAGATTGACATTCACCCATTGCATGACCGAAACAACGATAAGCACCGCAAAATGAAGGAAAATCATTCATCACGACTTGCTGGACATATCCAAGCTTTTCAGAACGTAACCAAATACGATCAGGAAATGATTTAGTGATATCAAGCTCAACTAACACCCTAGCTAAAGACAGTCTAGAACCCAAAGACGTGGCTGTATCAATTTTTAGAGGCTTGTCAAAAATGGTTTCCAAGCTATGAAGAATTTTAGGTGAAAACAAATGCGACCGCAAAGAGGGAAAGGAAACCCATATTGGGATCTCCGGTGATTCAACCCCGATATCAACAGTAGGCGACCATTTCGTTAGTTTCATAAAGCAACTAAAGACCAGATAAGATCTATGACAGAAAATGCGACAATAATCAAGATCATTTTCCAATTTAATCAGAACGTGGGATGAATCCAGCAAAGTAACCGAAACATCGCTATTTAGCTTGAGATTAAAAAAGAATTTACGAATAGATTCAAGAGACGGTCTCTTAGTAGGAAAAAACCCAACTAGAGCAAATTGAAAAGGCACAGTCAAAGCCTTGATTTCTTCATCCGAAATCCACAGTGAAGGCATACCGCGGAAAGAAGACACCTTAAGTTTAGGAAACTCATTACTAGCAGAAGATCCCGAAAGAGCTTGAAGAAAAGAGCGAGAAGAACTCGAAACCCCTAAAAAACCAGGGTCAGCAAGTTTCGGGGCCATCCGGCACATGCCGGAAAGAAAACCACAAACAAAATCTCAGAAACAAGAACAAAACCCAGGAGAAAGTTTAATGGAGAACTTCCCTAGAAACCAGAAGCCAGCCCGCCCTACCGGAGAGCGGCACGGCGCCGCAAGGATTAAACCCTAGAAAAAAAGTATTTCTAAATTGTATAGATCGGTAACGTGAAAGCGAAATGCCATTGTTTAAGGGATGGTCTTATCTTCACATAATTGAATGATATTAATTTTGTTATATATTTTTAATTTTATATATCACATATTATCTTTTGATATATGAATTTATTAAATACAACAACAACAACAAGCCTTTATCCCACTACGACAGCCAGCGTAAAACTTGTCGAACAAAATGATATGAATTTATTAAATAATACAATAAATTTTAAAATAGATGATATAATTAAATTATTAATAATTTTAACTTAAGAGTATAAGTTTGTCAAGTTGGCTTGAGCTTAGCTTGGTAATGACTCATGAGCTGATCTCAATGAGCTGATGAGTCAAATTTGAAAAAACTCTGACTCGGCTCGTTAGCTTGCAATATGACTCATTAAGAAAATATTAATGTAAAATTTACTTAAAATATATTAGTATTTGGGAACCTAAATACAAAACTATTAAGAATATTTAAAAATTATATCATTGTTAATTTATCTAGTAATTCTTTAATATTCTTATATAATATCTCTTTTCTTTTATTATTGTATTATAATATATATTTTCATTAAGATCATTTTCCCTCATTCATAATAACTGAATTGGGTCGTGTGCCGACTTGAACCCGTAAGGTTAAGCTCAAACTAAATTAATTAATCAAGCTCAATCTCAAGCTCTGCTCCATTTGTTTACACCCATAATTTAACTAAATTATTAATTATTCAAAATATAATTTTCTATTATGACTTAAACTATATTTTATTTGTATTGATGGATAATATTTAAAACAAAAAATTAAAATCACATGTTATAAAAAAATAAAAGAAAATTATAAAAAAATATCATAATCTAAAAAGAATCAAGATGGACTTCAAAGCCCTTACATTTACACTGAGATTAATTAATTAATACAATTTATGATATAATATACAACACTAATATCAATAAATACAAAAATATTAGAGTTCATTTGATATATTATTTCAATAGAATATCCCAACAGAAATTTTCTTACAAAATAGCGTCATTGTAATATAGAGCACCAAAGTCATTATCCATGCTTTTCTTTATGTCTTGTTGAAGTCTTTCTCTAATTAAAGTGAAGAGAATATTGCATTATCAAAGTCGTCAATTGTTAATATAATAGATACTTTTCATAATAATTAACAAAAAAAAATATGAAGACGAAATGACGTTCAATTCCACTTAAGTGGTGTCACATTTAGCCTTAGCACTAGACTTCAATCATCATGATTAGGACTTTGTTGGAACAGCTTTTTTCTACTTTTTAAAATAATTTTTAGTATAATTTTTATTTTAATAAAAAATAGTTTAAATGAAGCCTAAGATTAGGGATGAGAATCATAGGGTTGGGTTCAGATCAAGTCAAATTAGACTATAATTTTGACCAAATTAAGTTGGATTATGAAGATTTAGAACTTGGCCAAATCTGAACTGCTTGGTGATTAGGTCAATGAATCGAACTTGGATTTGAGCTTTTTCTAAATTGAGTTCAGTGGAAGACGAGTCGGTTTAAATACAAGTATGACAAGGATGTAGTTGAGATCGGATTTGCTTGTGTTGATCGATTCTACTAGATACACGAGTTAGAATCATATCATAATGAGCTAACTTATAAGTTTAATTTGGGTTGGAAATGAATTGAACCAAGACAAGTAAGAGCTCATTTGTCAAAGAGTATTCGTAATAATGTTTAAGCCCGGCTCATTTTGAGTTCCGACTTTTTTTGAGTTTGGCTTAAATTTAACATGTTAGCTCATCAAATAAGTCCAATGGAACATATTGTTATAATTATCTGAACAAGCCTCATGGAGCTTACTAATAAGCAACTTATGTAGATTAAAAAAGTATACTTTAATTAAATGAAGTACAAAAACATCAAGCAATTTAATAAGCATAAACAAATAACTTGTATTCATGAACAAAAATAATATAAAATAAAAAATTACAAGACTCAGATATCCTAATATTAAATAAATTTATTATTAAGACTTGAATGAGCATATTATCAAATTTTAATGAGCTTTAAATAATGTTATTTATAATCACAAACGAATCGTATATCAAATTGTTCAAACTTATTCCTTAATCAATCAAGTATTTATAAAAATATTCAAATTTATTCAATGAGTAAAATAAGATTTTGATTTCTCCAGTTCTTAGATTTCTTAGAAAAAGATGTAAACTTCTTAGCCAACTCTGATTTTGATTTCTTAGATTGATGTGCATGTTAAAGTATGATTTCTCCAGTTCAAAGGTTTAAAAACAATAACATTTTTGATAATCCAATGAGACCCAACCGACTATTTCGATGAAATAGACCACAATGAATTGGTTTCAATAAATCGTAGCCAAAATAGACCCAATGAGAACCAACCCAAAACCACCATAGAACCGAAAAAATTTAAAATTTTTATGCTAAAAAATTGCTTTAAGAAATAATAAGAAAGTCATTCCAAACGAAATCTTAATTGATCAGCCATAAAAGATATTTATGTCCCTTAGTTATTATAAATTTATAAGGAAAGCATACACGCAGTTATAGCTCAACAGTGCACATTATTAAACAAATACTCCCATTAGAGCTGTAAAAAGCAGCTAATAATCTGATTTACTTCAAAAGTGATTATATTTATGCAGGAAAGAACAAGCATGGTAATGATAGCTTGGGGCAATCTGTATTCAGCAAAATATCCTGCAAGACTTCAATACCTGTGGGCGAGTTTCTCCTTCTCCTGGTAATGCTGAACATACCTGGTTCAATAGAACGACAATGTAATTTTAAATTTCAACAATATAATAACAGAGCTATTATTTATGAATCAAAATGACAAACATTGATCATAATGTTGCTTTTGCTTTGCTGGCATGAAAATTAATAAGTTAACTGTTACTTAAGAAGCAAAATGGGAAACATTGATCATTTATTTTTGCTCTTTAGAAAACTAAGGTTTCCTTTGGGACAATTTTCTTAATGTTTTTGTTAGACCGGTCCAGCCGGTCCAGGCGGGACCGGTCCAGCCGGTCCAGGCGGGACCGGTTCACGGACGAAAATCACAACCAGGCGGAGAACGAGCGGCCCGTCCGCCCCCGTAGAGCTGTTTAGGAAGTTTTTTTGAGCGTTGTGAGAGGGAAATTTGAACGTAGGGACTGTTTAGGGAATTCCTTTTGATTTGTATGCATTAAATAGTTGATTTGGCTAGGGTTTGAGTATCTTGAATTTGGCTGAAATTTGAGATCTCTTAGATTTAGGTTTTCTTTGGGCTCTAGCGGCGTCTAGAGATTTGGGAGAGATCGATCCTCCTCTCGAATTGAGGATCAATTGTATCTTTGCTGTTTTCTTCTTCTACTAGTGGAATACAAATCTTGCTTTGAGTTTTCTTTCCAATTTCCTCTTAAATTCTGCTGTAAACTGCTGTAAACAGCAAATTTGCTGTGTTTTCCTGCTGTGGACAGCAGTCCAATCACTGTTTTTGCTATTTTTCAGAGATCTACAAGTGTTACCTATCAAATTGGTATCAGAGCGTCGTTTTTGGGACCATCGGCGGCTGAAATCCTGAAATTTCAGCGGGTTTTTTGGCATTCGGAGGAAGATTTCTTGTGACTCGTAGAAAGAAAGATGGCCGGAAAGAAGATCGAAGTCCTGGAAGGCGAATTTGGCCAATTAAAATCATATTTGGAGGAAAAATTCCTTGAAATCACTGCCAATAATGAAAGGTTGGATGGGAAGTTCACGGCTATGGAAGAGATGATGAAGAAATTACTTGAGATGAAGACTAATCCGACGGCGTCAGAAGCAAGAGAGACTATTGGCGACCATGGCGTAGGAGGAAATCCGAACCCGCTTAAGGGGAGGAGAAATTAGGATGTAGAGATCCTTGAGGGAGAAGACGACATGCCACCTCTAGAGCCATTTTCTAGGGAGGAGATGAGCATGGGAAATGATCGAAGAGGTGCTGATTGTAGCGGGAGAAGAGGGGAATTTCAACGTCGAGGTGCTGATTTTGAAGGTAGAAGAGGGGAATATGACGAAAGTGCAGATTTTGGCGGAAGAAGAGAAGAGTTTCAGCGTCGAGGTGCTGAATTTCAGCGTCGAGGTGCTGATTTTGAAAGGGGAAGAGGGGAATATGACGACGGATTTGAATACCAACGCCGGAGGGAGGACCGGGACACTTGGGGAGCACCTCATTTTCGAGGAATGGGAGGTTATGGAGAGTACCGGGGTAACGGAAGGGATCCGAAGGTGAGGAAGTTGAAGATACCCATCTTTGAGGGCGAAGATGGCTATGGTTGGATCTATAAGGTGGAGCGTTACTTCGCTGTCAACGGGTTGACAGATGATGAGAAGCTGACGGCAGCAGGATTGTGTCTGGAAGGGAAGGCGTTGGCATGGTATCAGTGGCGAGACAAGAGGGAGCCTATCCGGAGCTGGAGAGAGTTCAAGGATTGTTTATTAGAGCGTTTCCGAGCCGATGGGGGAGGAGACTTCTATGAACAATTCTTTGCTTTGACGCAGGAGGGGACTGTAGTCGATTACCGGGACAGATTTGAGTACTTGGCTAGCAGATTGGATCACATTTCAGAGTCAGCCTTAGAAGGGAACTTCATGAAGGGGCTGAAACCCGAGATTCGAACAGCAGTCAGGGTACTAGAGCCGAGGAACCTAGGAAAGGCTATGGAGCTGGCGCAGTTGGTAGAAGATCAAAAGAAAGCAGAAAGAGGGGCTCGAGGAAAAGCCTCAGGAGGCTCTAACAGGACGACGACCACTCTTCTAGCACCCAAGGGGCCTGTATCAGACAACAGTAATGAGACCACCCGGGAGAAGCCAGTAGGAGGAGGGAGTGAGGAAAATTTCAAGAGGCTAACAGAGAAGGAGATGCAGGATAAGAGGACAAAGGGGTTGTGCTTCAGATGTG
Source organism: Dendrobium nobile (assembly GCA_022539455.1). Classification (NCBI taxonomy): domain Eukaryota; kingdom Viridiplantae; phylum Streptophyta; class Magnoliopsida; order Asparagales; family Orchidaceae; genus Dendrobium; species Dendrobium nobile. The sequence continues at coordinate 15,923,314 of CM039733.1, read as the reverse complement.
ATGAGAAGTACATGCCAGGGCATAGGTGCAAGGACTGAACTCTTCAGGTTCTCCTTGTCTGTGAAGACGAGGAAGACGAGGAGGGAGGTGGGAGCAGATTTGGAGAGGAGGATGAGAAGTTGCACCTGGATGTGGCAGAAGTCTCTCTGAACTCTGTAGTGGGATTCACTCCGAGTCATACTATGAAAGTAAAAGGAGAGATAGCTGGCCGTGAGGTGGTGGTGCTAATTGATAGTGGGGCTACCCATAATTTCATTTCCACTCAGGTTGTCAACCAATTGGGAGTAAAATTGGTGGACATCGGTTGTTATGGGGTGATGATGGGTACAGGGAAGGTGGAGAAAGGCCAAGGAATCTGTAAAGGAGTGGTGTTGACCATCCAGGGGATTCAAGTAAGGGAGGACTTTCTCCCACTAGACTTAGGAAGCACTGATGTCATCCTGGGATGAAGTGGTTGCAAACCTTGGGGGAAACCAAGGACAATTGGGGAGCACTCACGATGGAATTAATGGTGGATGGGAGAAAGGTGGTTATAAGAGGAGATGCAGGGCTATCCAAAGCCATGACATCACTTAAGACCAGGGTCAGGGATATGCAAGAGGTGAGGGAAGACTATATGGTGGGACTACACAAGCTGAATGTGATCAGGATGGAGGAGGGAGGGGATGTGTCTCTTTCCGTGCATCCCTTGGTTCAGCAATACAGTAAGGATTTTCAGTCACCTCAAGGATGGCCACCTCCACTGGAACACGAGCATATCTCCACCTTGAGGACAAGGTGGATCTTTGGTAGGGGAGTATTGTTAGACCGGTCCAGACGGGACCAGTTCATGGACAAAAATCGCAAACAGGCGGAGAACGAGCGGCCCGTCCGCCCCCGTAGAGCTGTTTAGGAAGTTTTTTTGAGCGTTGTGAGAGGAAAATTTGAACGTAGGGACTGTTTAGGGAATTCCTTTTGATTTGTATGCATTAAATAGTTGATTTGGCTAGGGTTTGAGTATCTTGAATTTGGCTGAAATTTGAGATCTCTTAGATTTAGGTTTTCTTTGGGCTCTAGCGGCGTCTAGAGATTTGGGAGAGATCGATCCTCCTCTCGAATTGAGGATCAATTGTATCTTTGTTGTTTTCTTCTTCTACTAGTGGAATACAAATCTTGCTTTGAGTTTTCTTTCCAATTTCCTCTTAAATTATGCTGTAAACAACAGATTTGCTGTGTTTTCCTGCTGTGGACAGCAGTCCAATCAATGTTTTTGCTATTTTTCAAAAGATCTACAAGTGTTACCTATCAGTTTTCTAAAAAAACCTACAACAATAACAACAAGCCTTTGTCCCACTACGTGGGGTCGGTAACATGAATATTTTTCCCCATTGTGTCCTATTAAAAATCAAATTCTCGTTTAAATTTGATAAAGAAAGATCATTTCTAATATTTTCTAACCAAGTCTTTTTAGGTCTACCTCTACCTTTCTTAATATAAGTCAAATCTAATACCTCTACTTTCCTAACCGGGTCATCGAAGGCCGTCGTTTTATCTGACCAAACCATTTAAGGCGACTCTCTCTAATCTTATCTTCCACTGGAGCTACTCCAACCTTTTCAAGTATATGCTCATTTTGTATCCTGTCTCTGAGGGTAAATCCACTCATCCACCTGAACATCCTCATCTCTGCAACATTTAACTTAATATTAAGCTTCTCTTTTAATGGCCAACAATCTGCACCATAAAGCATTGCAGGTCTCACCACCATCTAGAGAATTTTCTCTTAAGTTTGAGGGGAACTTTTCTATCACACAACAAGCCCGATACATTCCTCCACTTCAACCATCCAACTTGAATTCTAATGATAATATCCCCATCTATTTCACCATCACTCTGAACAATAGATTCAAGAAATCTAAAATGTGCACTCTTGTTAATGATTTGATCGCCCAAAGACACAATCCCCCCACTAGGTCTATTACTACTAAAATTACACTCTATATATAATGTTTTAGATCTACTCAAGCGAAAACCTTTAGACTCTAAGGTTGACATTCATAATTCCAGTTTACTTATAACTCCCTCTCTAGTCTTATCAATAACAAGAATATCATCAACAAAAAGCATATACTTGAAATTACTCTAGGAATCTTTTGCCTAAATCCGTGTAGCTAGCTATTTTCATCCTTAAAAAATCACTGGCGAAATTACTACTTCCGGCTAATTACCGTAGCTTCTCCAAATGATTGCCTCCTGCCACTATATAGCCCAAAGGTGGCGATCATGGAAGCTATTTTTCCTAATTTTTCTCTCTTCAATGCTTATATGTACTGCTCCAATAATTTTTTTTTATGGTATTTATTCCCAACCATATTTTGATCTTGAAAAGACAAAGATAGCATATATAATTTGTTTAGTCTCTAAATGGTCTCTTTGCTGTTTTGGATGTAAGTGTTCAAATACCGTCATTCAACAAGAAATGCAGAAATCATATTTTGTTATGGTAGCAAAGCCAGATTCCCAGCAATAATCCAAGATTCGGTAAAGATAATGGCACGCCATGAACATGAACGGTCGACACCTAAAGTACTCTCCATCAAAAAGTAGGAGCTTCAATAACATTGACTATGGATCAAATTTTCATCCCAAATATAAAAGTATATCCCTCCAAATCACTCAATAGAAGCTTATTTGAATTAAATTTCATGAAGGGTTCCACTCAATCATGCTTGTCATAATAGGAAGAGGGAACAACGAGTATCTAACAGGAACTGCAATAAAACTATCTAGAGATGCATCAAATTACAATTACAGTAAAACCGAGAATTTTGTTTTCATGGCTTCGCTCATAAATTCTATGGAGGCCAAAAGCATGGACGAACCTACCTCTACAAAATTGCTAAGAAATTTTGAAATGTTGTCCAAGAGATCTACTCAGATATAGAAAATATAACCTTGTATTTTAATATCAGATCTAAAATCAGAAACACTCTATAAGATAACAACATCATCACCGAACACTACAATTTCTTGGATATTCAACAACCATAAATGTTACTCACCAACCCTACACTAATTTTTTGTTTCTATCGATGTAATATTCTTGAAGATATTCCTTTTCTACTCACAGGAGAGAAGGAACAATAAAAAATATCACGATAACCTCATTGCCTCCTTTCCTATCTCTACAAATATTTCTCGCATCCAATGTTACATCTAACTCTCGTATTTAAAAATTTGGAAGAACTTAAATATTTCTTTGAAATTGAAGTTGCTAGAAGAATGGCATTTATTTTTTCCTAAGAAAAATATAATTTTTATGTGCTCAAAGAGATTGGAAAATTAGGGTATAAACCTATTGGTTATTCCAATTGAAAAAGATTAAAAGAAGAAAGGAATTTATGAGGAACCAACAATTGATAAAGAATGATATCAACAGTTGTTATGTAAGACTCATTTATTTATCATTAACTAGACCAGCCGTAGCATATATAGTGAGAATGATAAGTTATTCAATTCATTCGCCCACTCAAAGGCATTTAAATTCTATAAAACATATATTACATCATCTTAAAAAAGGTTCAAGAAGAAGCTTAATGTTCCACAAAACACAAAAAAGAAAAGAATATAGAGGGATACATTGATACAGATTAGGAAAGGGGAGAGAAAAATATATCCACCTCAAGTTTTTGCACAATTTTACAAGGGAATCTTATCACTAGGAGTAAAAAATAAAGCATGTTGGCTACTAGAAGAGACGCAACAAATTTTTTTGGTATTGCTTAAAGAGTGGAGATATCTGACTCGAAAGATTGATGGAGGATCTTTAAATGCATAGTACATTTCCTATAACTCTATAGTGAATAAATCTGCAATCAATATTGTAAACAATCATGTTCAACACAATGGAATGAACCCCATAAAAAGGATCGCTCATTCATAAAAAAGAAAGATTGAAGTAGATGGAATAAACCTATGCTACATTCCTATATAGTAAGCTAATGTACTCGCAAAAATCTTAAACAAAGAAGTTTTCAAAGATACGTTGAGTAACTTAGGAATGATAAATATTTATTCCTAGACTTGAAGGGGTGTTTGGAATAACAGTTAATCCTACAATGGGTTAAGAGTTGATGGATTTCTCCTAAAATTAGGGAATCATTGATGCGGACATTAGTCAGAGATTTTGACACGTGTACCATCGACGGAGACGTAGATCGATGGCCACGATTCATAGTCTGTACTTTTGATATATTTTGTAATTTTTATTTATGTTATTTCAGTTTCTTAGTTTACCCCTAAGGGTAGTGAGTCTCTTTTGTAGCCCCGTGGGCATTTGTCTTTTTCTATTTTCTTATACTTGAGGCCCATATGTAAGGGTCTCCATGCTTTGTATGATTATTATTGGATGAATGAAAATTTTGTTTTATGATCTCTTAGTGAGTTCTTGAGTGAAATCCCAAGATCTCTTAGTGAGTTTTTGAGGAAGGGATTTTTCTAGTTGGGTTCTCTCATCTCTCCATTATTCTCCTACCCCACCTCCCTTCTCAAGTTCCTCCCAAGCTCCACTGCCCCTTCCCTCTTTCCCCTCCCACGGTTTTCCCCACCTCAGCCCCATCCCAGCGCCCCAACCCAGCCCCGACCAGCTGCCCTACCTCCACCGCAACCCCACCCCTCCTCCCTGCCCTACCGCCGGCTGGAGCCAACCGCAAGCCAACCGATTCCACCCCGCCACTCCCTTTGGCCATCCAACCTTGGCGCCGACCCCCCTTGATCTCCTCTTTTGATTTTCAAAATTCCCTCGATTAACTCCCTTTCCTAAATGGTCTTCCTCTATTTTGGAAGTCAATTAAAGGGAATTAATCCAAATTTGAAATTCAAATCCCTTTCCCTCCCATATTACACCAAATTAGGAAGCTTTCTTAAATTAAATCAAATCTGAATTTAAGTTCAGATTTGAACATAATTTATTTATTCACTAGTGGCCCCACCTAATTAATTCCAAGCCCTCTCTCCTCCCCATATGGCAGGCCACTCCTCCTCCATTCTTTCTCTCTCCAATTGCCACCTAATCACCACTTAATACCTCATTAATGCCTCTCCCTCCCAAATTTTAATTTCAAATTTCAAAACCTGAATTTGAAATTAATTCTTTTTTCTTCTTTCTTATTAGGAATCTGAAATTAAAATTCAGATTTAGTCCTTCCACAAAATAGCCTCACCCTCTCCCCTCTCTCCCTCCCAAACCGTGACCCCATCTCCTCCCAAGCCCACGGCCCAAATCTTTCCCTCACCCCTCTACCACCGACTACACCTCCCCTTCCCTTAGCTCTTCATTCTCCCAATTCAATACTATCATGAATGGCGGATCCAGAAGTTGATCACGGATTCGTAGGGGATATCAACGGGAGAACCGATATTCTACACTCCCCTTTCTTTGATCCTTACCCGGGTTGGGATGTCACGACCGATGGCTACCTCAATCGGATCCGATATCAACTAGCACTATCAATTGAAGAGCACCTCCCATCCGGACGTTGGACCATCATAAGCAACCGGCCACTTCCACCACCACCGCCTCCTTCTCCACCACTACGTATCGTCTGCACCGTCTACCTTGGAGTGATTTCGTTTCTCGTGTGGTTCTTCTTCCTTCGTCAACCCTAGAAGTAGGAGAGCGACTTTGGACCTCGAGGTGAATCGATCATTTTGTTAACCGTCGGATTCTAGTTGACTAATCATTCCATTACTTTTGTTTAAGTTGATATTTTAAGAACTTGCAAATTTAGTTGTAATTGATTGCCTCAACATCGTTTGCTTCTAAGAGCTTCCTTGAGTCTTCATTGCGTCTTAAGATTAATTTTATCATTGCTTAACAACTTTTATTAATTTCATAAAACAATTCCTAGATTTACATCAATCATATTCATTTAAATTGCTCTAGGGATCTTCAGCCATTACCTTCCTCGATCCACAGCCAACAGTTGTCCTCATTACAACATTCATGTGGGTGAATTACTACTTCTAACTAATTAATGCCAGTGTGCCCAACTACTTTATACAAATGGCTAACTCCTGCTATTGCCATCCTGGGTGGTGATCCGTGGGAGCTAATTTTCCTTATTTTCCCTTCTTCGAGCATCAATGCCTTCCTTCTATGCACCCAATAATTTCCTGATGATCTTGCAAAGAACGAAAGACAAACAATGCAACTAATTTAGTTTTTATTATAATCTCTACTATTTGGATGTAAATGTGTATAAATATCAAGTGATTTAGCAAGAAATGTAAAAATAACATTTCTCTCAAAAATTATATTTTGCTCATAAACATTCAAGTGTTTTGGGCATGAGAAAATGTGGGTAGAAAAAGAAAAAAATAAGATGGGCAGATAGAAGTAATGAGAAAGCATTGACGAAAAAAGGGGTGACCAAAAGTCACTTAGGCTTTAAATTACCAAAAATATTATTATCACATTAGATATCATTCAGCTTTAGTGGGATGGAGACAAGGATTCACGAAAGTGACTCCAAATAAGGAGTCTAAGGGAAAAGAGACCTTGGTCCACAACAGACAATTTCAACAAAAAAAGAAAATGGAGATCTTATGGCAATCTATTTTAGAGTATCGAAAGACCTACTATATTAGGATTTTTCAATTGGATTGGGTCATTTTAGGGAAAAGATATGATGCATAATAAAGAAGATGACCATAAAAAATTTTGAATTTTTTTAGTATGCTCCTATTGGTGTGATCCTAATGTAGGATTTCTTAAGATCTAGGTTTTACCTAATTGAAAATTTTTCAAGAGTCCACAAATACTACTAATAGCCATCATGTTTCACCTTTCCTCAAAGCAGATTATAATGACTTTCATTATATTTTAGGTCAAATTTAAGAATCAATTAAAAAGAGCAGCGAAAACCAATTTTATATGTACTCCAAAAATTATCTCCTATAACAATGAGTGCATATAGCGAAAAGTACACTTGAATCCAAGTTGATTAATTCATGAATTCACTTAAAAAAATTAACCAGAAGAAGAATAAAATACATACCTAGGATACAAGGAAAGTAATCCTTGATAGATGCTGAGCTAGAAAATTTGAAATGCTAAGTTACAAAGCAAAACTAACTATTTCCAAAGAAAATTAATGCACTAGTAAATTGTATTGCAAAAAAACTTAAAATACAGGTAACGAACTATCAAGAAGGCTGAAAGGAAAACACCAAAATTGTGACAAAACATTATAGATGCAAGCTAAAAAAATTGTTATAGGAGAGAATTTTTGGAGTACATATAAAATTGGTTTTCGCTGCTCTTTTTAATTGATTCTTAAATTTGACCTAAAATATAATTGATTCTTTGGAAATAGTTAGTTTTGCTTTGTAACTTAGCATTTCAAATTTTCTAGCTCAGCATCTATCAAGGATTACTTTCCTTGTATCCTAGGTATGTATTTTATTCTTCTTCTGGTTAATTTTTTTAAGTGAATTCATGAATTAATCAACTTGGATTCAAGTGTACTTTTCACTATATGCACTCATGTAAGCTCTGAAATCAAATTCGAAGACATCATCGGGTTTAGAATTTTCTAATAAAAACCCAGATTGAGATGCACAAAAAAAAATATAATATTAAAATTTGCAATCCACTAACTCTTAGTAGGGTAAGACTTAATCACTTATGATACAAAATTAAAAAGCACATAAAACTTTCTTTAAACAATAACCTAAATATCATCAAAATGACATTCGAAAGAAATTTGAGAACAAACAAAAACAATGATGCAATTAAAACTAACACATCAAAAAAAAATCAAGTTATAGCAATCATGGCAAAATTTCTATAGCACACATAAAAACTAATAACAAAATATATAGATGAAAAAATAAACAACAACAATATAAATCACTAAAGATTTAATTCATATGCCAATACAAGAAGAAAATTTATTTTACCCAAAAGTTTTTGTCAACACACGAAACAAGCTCAAAGAATAATGTTGAAAGAATTCACACTCAATCATCGATTAAAAAGGCGTTCGAGGCGGACGCCTCGAGGCGCGCCTCGAATCGAGGCGGAGGTCTGGCGAACTGAGGCTTAAGCCTCGAACGCTCGGGCAAGGCTTACGCCTTTTTCCACGGAGGCGTACGCCTCACCGCGTGAGGCGTCGAGGCGCATCGAGGCAGCGCCTCGAAAGTGAGAAAGTTACCTTCACAGTCAGCGAGCTCCCGTTGTTTCTTCCGATCAAAATGTTGTAGCTTACGATCCGACAGGAAAGGGAAAGTCGTCGAAGGAGCAAAGTCGAACAGCCACGAAGGAGCTAAAGAAGCGACGCATGGCATTGCTCGGTACTAAGTTGTACATGCTCGGTACTGAGCGGTACATGCTCGGTACTGAGCGGTGCATGCTCGGTACTGAGAGGTGCATGCTTGGTACTGAGCGGTGCATGCTCGGTACTGAGCGGTACATGCTCGGTAGTCGGTACTAAGCGGTACATGCTCGGTACTGAGCGTTACTGGCTCGGTATTGAGTGGTACATGCTCGGTACGCTCGGTATTGAGCATATACAACAAGTAGAATTTCAAAATTACTCTTATTATAATTTTGTTCCGGGGGCGCTGCCCCCGGAAACCCCCGCAAGTCGAACCCCGCCAGGGGGCAGCGCCCCCTTGGACCCCCGGCAGACTGGTATATTTTTGTATTCATGTTATTTTATTATTGGAAGTACAAATAATTATTATTTTTGTTATTTTTTGTCATTATTTAAAATTTTAAATTAATTTATTTTAATCGTTTTGAGGCTTACGCCTCGATCCGCCTCGAGGCTTACGCCTCGCCTCGTTTAGAAAAAACGCCTCGATTCCCGATTTCGCCTTTTAAAACCTTGCACTCAATAACAACAATAACACCAAGCCTTTATCCCACTACATGGGATCGGCTACATGAATCATTTTTTTTTCCAATGTGTCCTGTTAAGAGTCAAATTCTCATTTAAACCTAATAAAGAAATGTCATTTCTAATATTTTCTAACCAAGTCTTTTTAGATCTATCTCTATCTTTCTTAACATGCTCTAAATCTAATACATATGCTATCCTAACCGGGTCATTGGAAGACCAACATTTAAAAGAATTCACCCCAATAGAATGTTAATTATTTACACACAAAATTCTTATTTATAGTAAAAAAATAAACTATAGTTGATAGTTTTAACAAAAACAAGTTAACTAGAGTTGATAGTTTTAACAAAATTCTAAAATCTGACCTAGAAAACAAAAACAGGTTACTAATTTTAAGAACCTTGATTTCAGTAAATTCCAGGCTAATGGCCATAATGCAGGATCAGGATCTCTGAGGAGGAAGGTTAGAGGAAGGTTTAAAATAAGGGCTACAATACCAAATGTTGTATCTTCAGAGAAGGAAACCTTTAGCTTCATCAAGAGTGCTAGAGAAATCTATATTGGCAAATAAGAAAAGTACCACATGCAAAAGTAGCGATAAAAGAATTTTTAAATCAACGAGTAAACAACCATAGTAGGAATATTGTTGGTCGAAGGAAACATCAAAGCACTGACTCAATGCGAAGTAAAAGATCCCTATAAATCAACTTCCCAGCAATCGTAATAGCAATCAAATGAATTAATAGCTGTAGTTTCAAACCAATTCTTATTATATGCAGTGCAAAATGATTTCAATAGGATCACAATTATAAGCATATTCATAACAAAAGAATACTAAAAAATATATAATTTAAAAAAAATATATCTGATAAATGCAAACCTCAAATATCCATCACTTTTCTTATTACCAAAACTAATATAAAAATCATTATGAGCCTCAGCTAATACATTCTTACTCAAAATTTTTCTACTGAAGTACAAATATGTTTCTAGACACTCTTGAAACTTTAGTGTCATTGGAATTAGCTATCTTACACCAGCTTCGATTTAGCTCAACTAAAGAATTTCAAATTTTCTCTCTTCGAACCTATCTTGAAAAATCAATAATTTCTAACCTGAGGTATGGCCCTTTGTTATCTAAGATGGTTATTTCTTTGAATGTTTTCTTAATACTCCTATCTTGAATGATTAATAATTGTTCGCCTGAGCTTTGCATCAATAACTACTATATATTGTGCACCAATCTCTATTTTAATCATCTATTTATCTCAAAAACTTTGCAAAATAATTTTTCTTTCATTCAAAGTAAAAAAAAAGAAGTATATAAATGATTTGAGAGCTCCCCTTTTGCAAGTAATAAGTGCAATTTTATTTCTTATAATGTGTTAGCTACAACAAAAGCATAAGCTAATACAAAATTATGTATAGATTATCTCATTACATTCTATTTTCAATACCATACTTATCATTAAGCACCTCATAGACAATCCTTCTAGACCCTATAAATCCATTTAAATCACCCCCAATAAATATCATTTCATCCATATATTTGTAGTTCATTCATCTTTTCCCAAAATTAATTTTTTAAACATCTTCAAATCCAATTTGGGGAACATAGAGCGCAACACATCAATAATTAATAGCAATCACCCTACCACGTACTCCATTCAACTCTACGATATATCTTTCAATACCTCTTAAACCTTTAAACAATCACCAAACTCTTTAATGAGGAACTCTCTTAAACCTTAACCTGGGAGATACTTCAAGCAGCCAAATAATGAAGGAAGACATTTTTATAAAATGGGATGATGCCCTCCCCCTAATTGTAGACAAAAGTGACCAACAATTTTTTCTCTAATCACCAGCAAATTAACATAAATTACACCCATCCCTAGTTTGAAATGTCATCTATTCATATTTGAAAATAGCTGTTTCAACTTGCATGGTTTCAAAGAGATGATCTCCAATTGGTAGAAGAATTACTCTACTCAAGGTGATAGGGTCAAGTGCTTAGTTTTAAAACTCAGACTTACTAGAAGGTGGCTTAAGGCTTGGAAAAAACAACACAGCATCAAAGGGAAAGAAAAGAAGACTGATCGAAATGCTCAATAAAGAAAGAAGTTTTTATAAAATGATATGGTGTCCTTTTTCCCCCAATTGTGAAGCTTTATTTCCTAATTGTAAGCAAAGGTGACCCCTTGTTTCCTCTTCTCATCATTATTATTGGGGATGTCCTAACAATATGCTCAAATTCACAACCAAGTACAGCTAGATTCAGGGAAGCAAATGTGACAAAAGTAATATTATCATTAATAATATGCAATTTACAGATGATATCCTGGTGTTGCTTACTCTCAAGTCATGGCTTTCGAAAACACTTTTTTCCTCTTTTGTAGTTTGATATGCTTCTTGATTTACATAAAGAAGGCTTGGGCACCTTCCGAGTAGGTGTAGACTCCTTAGAGAAGAAGGGAAGGGAATAGAGACTAGAAAGGGGGAAACCATAATTTTATTCATTCCATGCCAAGTATTTACAATTAGAGAGGTGTTTATAATACTTAAATAGACCAACATGCCACTAAAGAACCAGTTTACCTAAAACAAGTAAAACAAAAACTAGAATAGTGTTTTACATATTTGTAGACCAATTTCTTAAACTTTATGTATTCCCAAAGAGATTGCTGATGTGAAAACAATATTGTTCTCAAGATTGAGAAAAGAAGAAGACAAAGAGAGGTTGAAAAAAATTCCCATGTTGCATCATCCTATACTTTACTTTCCTTTGCAACAAAACTTGACCGCGAAGTTGTAAAAAGGTGGAAGGAAATAAAAAGAAGATAAATTTAGCGTTCATGAATAGTTTAATGAGCATTTTTAGGATGGATCCTCACTGGCTTAGAGGCAGAAAGAAAATGAATGTTAGGAAAAATCTCTATGTAATTCATCTAAAAATTTATGTACTTGTACTATTAGCATATAAAATGTATCTTGTATGGTGAGTATTTTAAGGTCTCTGGCAGTGGCGGAGCCAAAAATTTTATTCAGAGAGGGCGCTAAATTAAAATAGTTATGTTTGCCGTTTCATTTGGAAGGTTAGAATATATTAAACTAGTTATGTTTGTCGTCTTATTACAGGAGCCAAGACAAGCTATAAGATCAAAATTAAGAATGCAAATAACATGGCCCTTAGAGCTTAGAAGACATAAGCATCTGCCACGGACGGTCTTCGTTTGGGGGCGAGAGAAGAGTGAAAAGGAAAACGAAAGTCGTGCTCGAGGTCATGAGTTATGAGTCGCGAGTCACGATAAAGGAGCAAATGGAAAAAAGAAGCATTGATGCTTTTCGTGTGTCCATAAAAAGATGTTGGTGGCATATCTGGATTAATAAATAACTTTAAAAGAAAGAATTACAAAAATTAGAGCATGTTTCATTGTTGGCGAACTTATTGCTCTGTTAAGCCACTAAAACAATCATCTTTAAGCCCCTTTAGACTTTCAATTTTAGCTTTAGTCAAATCCTTTAGTGGAGAACTCTGCGTCAAAATCTCTTTTCATCATTCCGTCCACAATGGAAAGTCATTCATCCCTCACTCTTTCAATATTTTACCCCATTAGTCTTTCTATCTCTACGGCTGAAGCATTGCATGGTCCGGAAAGAAGGTTGATTGAAGACTTGAAATGGAAAAAGCTTGTAATAAATAAAATGAAAGCTGATAAGGGGTTGTACAATAATAATGGAGAGAGAAGCTCAATATTGTATAGCCGCAGCCATTCCATGGATGGGAAAAAGTTCTATATGTGGGCTTATGCCGTCCATTGTTCATTAATTTGTTGATAAGGTAGGTGTCTATCCTCCTTCTAAGTATTTTATTTTTAGGAGGGGAGGGGAGGGGAGGGGGGGTGCCTTCCCTCCCTTCCCTCAACCCATGATCCCTAGAATTAATGCAAAAAAGTCAAGTACCATCCAGTTTATGATCAAGCCGTATTGGGATGGGAAAAGAGCTGGAAATAGAATAGCTTCCTTATGAAAATACGGAGAATGATAAGGATGGATGATAACAGGTTGAGATAAGGATGAGAGAAGAAGAAGGGATTCTTTCAGAGGAACCAATAATGCCACCAAAAGAGGAAAGATCTTGATGGAGTGGAGCAAGTGAGCAGTCAATAAACAAACTATCAAGTTTCTTATCAATAGAATGCATGAAAGCATAAATATGTTGAGTGATGAGCCAATGGAGGCAAAGTGAACATTCACTTGTTGTAGATATTTTTTTTATTTCAGAAAATTGATATTCTTGATGTGATTGCATTGTACACAAAGCCTCCGCCAAGTTTGCATTCTTCATCTAGAATCGAGGAAAAAATTTTATTTGCCAATCTGTTTCCCTGTTGAAACTTGGTTTAGATTGAATTTGAAGATTGTCGGAGCCTGGACAAGGCTTAATATGATTCAAGATGGAGTTCTTGATTTCGAAAACCTGCACCTGATGGCTTCTTACAATGTAGAGTGGTCTGAAATTTCAATTACAGGCGGCATTGTACTGTGCTGGACATCTAGACAGCCGAAGGAAGATAAAGAAAGGATTTTGTGGTAAGCATAAACTGTCGTTTGCCTGGACTGTAATATTGCTTGGCAAGAAGAGCAGCTCTGCAAGACTGTTGTACCGCTACCTGTAGAAGGGTAAACTGTTAGACTAGTCCCTAGTGGATCGGTCCAACCCCAACTGGCCCCCTTGAAGGGGCTGGTTCTTTGCTACAGGAGGGGCAGTGGCAAGCCCAAGGAGAGAGAGAGAGAGAAGTGGGACCCACTAGGAATTCAAATTCAAACTATTTGAAAGCAGAGGGGGCGACAAGGGCAAGGGAGTAATTTGGCTTAATTAATTAATTGTATGCTTTAAGTAAGATGAAGGAATTAGGGTTAGGTTTTCATGCATGATTATTGTTTCTCTTGGAGTTCTCTTTGGTGTTTTGGGCTCTAGACTTCTAGTCTAGAGATTGGGAGAGAACTATCCTCCTCTCGAATTGAGGATCAATTCTATCATTATTTCGTTCTTGCTTCGCTTTGAATCCTATAAAATTATCTACCGTTTTTATTGTTTCCACCAAAGTTCTTCTATTTTTCTCGCTGTTTTACCGATTATTATTATACTTGCTTTTTTTAATTTATTTTATTTCCTTCTTTGGGTACATAAATGGGTCATTACTAAAACTAACAGCATCAAAGAAGCTTTTCGTGGAAAGAAAATGCAGGAAAAGAAGTTTCTCAAAGATTATTTGGAAAAACATAAGACTTTTGTGTGCTTGATGTTAAAGATCTTCACATTATAAATATTTCTCCTCTCTAAATGAATCAGAAAATCTATACTTGTGGACTCATAAGTCAATTACAAGCACTACCATTAATAACAAATATTTGAAAACATGGTTTAAAATTGCGCAATAAAAGGCGTGCCTCAGCGCAATATAGCCCCTTTAAGCCTCAAAGCCGAAGCAATAAGTTCAGGTTTTGAGGCCTCGCCTCACAGTTTTGAGGCGTCTGCCTCTAAAAATTAAAAAAAAAAAACTAACCTAATATATTTTTGTTCAGTTTGGACCCCCCAATTGCCGACGTGGATTGCCTGGTGAAATGTCGATGTGGCTTCAAAACTTAAACCCTGATAAAGGTAAAATGGCAGAAAATTTCACAGTTCACGCGGCTTTTCGATTTCAACTTCCAGCATATGTTTCAAGCATTCACTCTGGAGCAATTTCAAGCATTCATTTAGTTCCTTCTCAGATGTTGTCACCCCCAAAAAGAAAGGTAATTTGCTGTCATGTTTTATGTTCAAGTTTTGCGTATTTTATGCTTATGTCATGCGTATGTGTTTAGGGTTTTGAAGTTCTTCGTATTTTATGCTTACGCTATGCGTATACGTTCCTTCTCGAAACTTTTTAAATGTTTGATGTCATCATATTTTCTTTGTATTTAGGATTTATGTTGAAAGTTGAAAACTAAACATGAACTAAATTTTAACAATTAAACTTTAACAAACTTTTAAAATAGAGTAATTTGTGCCAATGTTGGCGTAGGATGTGTGTACGCTGTGTATAAGCACTGAGTACTATATGCGTATACTGTGTACTTGTGCGTATGTTGTGTGTACTTTATATGTATGTTGTGCATCCTCTATGCTTATTTTGTGCCTGTTATTAATATCTTTTTTTACTACCTTAATTTTTTAAATATATGCTCGTTCTATTACCTATCAATGCTATATTTCGCCTTTTCGAACAATCTGTCATAATTTTACTCAACAAATTTCTCTTGAAGTCATAGACAGATTGAACCGTTTAAAAATTATATAATTTTTGCAATTTCCAGGGTTTGAGCAAAATGTCCCACTTATTTACGAGTTGATCTCAATGTAGAATATTTTAAAGCAATGTTTTATTCTAAAAGATCATCATATTCCTTTCACTGCTGATGAAGTAATCTTTCTTACTGGTCTGCCAAATAAATGAGAAGAAATATTTTGGCTTTCCTTAGCATATGCATTAGTTACATCATTGGAAATTAAGGCAGACATGTTAGAGTTGAATAAGCAAACCCCCCCCCCAGACTATCTTAAGAATGTTTATTATGTTCAAATTTATTTTTTCAAATTAGTAACTTTAAAACCCATCGGTTGCTTCAAAGAATAACAAATAATGTATATGATTTTTTGTCAATAAACTGGGTGGGGTCGATTAAAGAATTTTTAGTTACAGAGTTTAATAAGGCCTTCTCCAAGATTTCAAATAAGAAGTCAGCAGGTTACATCAATGATTTTGTGCCTCTGCTAATTGTGAGTGCTAAATTCAATCGAAATTTTATTTAATTTTTATAATTCATTTGCTAAAATTTTCTTTCATCTTCTATAGGTTTGATTCCTGAAGCATACTTCTATTTATGCTCCTATATATGCTGATAAAATGCCCCGTTTTCTTCGAAGGGTCGATGATATTGCATATACTACAGAGACGGTCACTAATTTATTTGTTAATTTAAGAAAAAGTCAGATACATCTTATATCAAATTTCAATTAATACATCTATAAAGAATAAGATTTTGGTGATATACAAATTTTTTTGAAGATTTTTTATGTTCTCCGGGGAGTTTCTCAGACTGAAATTGATCTGATTAATATCAAGAAATATCCATCAGATAGCCATCCATCTCATCATGAAATATCCACCATCAAACCCCCCACCAATCTCCCCATCATACCCCACCTCCTCAGCAAGACCCCCCTCCTCAGCAACCACACTTTAGTTTTTCTGCTGAAGCACTTAATTCTCTCCAATAAAAAGTAATCAAATCTTGCCAAGAAACTTGCACAACTTTTTCTTGAATTTGAAGGTAGGCCGAGCAGAACGTTTGAAGATCTAGTTGAAAGAGTATAAGTTATTAAGATCAAGCTCAATAATTACATTGATCATAACAAATTATTTCCTCATAAACGATCTGTTAATTACTCTTCATCTTCCAATAAGAAACAAAAATCAAATATCCCTTCCCCCAATAAACTAATACAATCCCAAAATATACAAATCTAATCCCGAAATGAGCTAATCCCCCAAAATGAGCTAATCCCAGCCGAAATATAACTAATTCCATATCCAAATCCAAATGAACCACTACCACTCGATGACATTCAAATAATTCCTGATTATGCAAATCAAATAATAAATTACAAAAATATTCTGAGTTCTGAGAAGAGAAATTTTAGTATGA
The DNA here is from genome assembly GCA_022539455.1 of Dendrobium nobile. Taxonomy (NCBI): domain Eukaryota; kingdom Viridiplantae; phylum Streptophyta; class Magnoliopsida; order Asparagales; family Orchidaceae; genus Dendrobium; species Dendrobium nobile. Next base: position 15,906,674 of record CM039733.1, on the reverse strand, counting down.
ATGCTTGAAGAAGTTCAATCAGAGGTAAAAATTGCAATTGTAATGAACTCATAATTTTTTTAGTTTTTACCTCTGATTGAACTTCTTCAAACATTCATACATAAAATTCCTTTTCTTAGAACTCAGACTCATAATGCATTTAGAATTTACTATTTGTTTTGCATAATCAGGAATTATTTGAATGTCATCAACTGGTAATAGTTCATTTGGATTTGGGTATGGAATTAGTTGCATTTCGACCGAGATTGTCTCATTTTGGGGAATTGGCTTATTTTAGGATGGAACTTGTACATTTTGGGATTCAATTGATTTATTGGGGTGAGGGATATCTGATTTCTGTTTCTTATTAGAAAATAAAGAGTAGCTAACAGATCATTTATAAGGAAATAATTTACTCTGATCAATATAATTATTGAGCTTAACCTCAATAACTTCTACTCTTTCAGCTAGATCTTCAAACTTTCTATGCAGCCTACTTTCAAATTCAAAAAAGAAATTTGTAAAGATTTCTTGGCAGGATTTGATTTTTTTTTAGAGAGAATCCAGTGCTTCAGCAGAAAAACTAAAGTGTGATTGCTGAGGAGATTGATGGGGGTCTGACTGAAAAGATAGAGTATGATGGGGAGATTGGTAGGGGTTTGATGGGTGGATATTTCATAATGGGATGGAAGGCTATCTGATAGATATTTCTTGATGTTAACCACAATTTCAACTTAGGAAACTACCTAGAGGATATCAAAAATCTACAAAACAATAAAACGTCAGCAAAATCTTATTCTTTATAGATTTTATTAATTGAAATTTGATACAAGATATATCTGACTTTTTCTTAAATTATCAAATAAATTAATAATCGTCTCTGTAGTACATGCAATATCATCGGCCCATCAAAAAAAATGAGGCCTTTTATCAACATACATAGAAACATGAATAGAAGTATGCTACAAGAACCAAATACATAAAATGAAAGAAAATTTTAGCAAATGAATAATAAAAATTAAAGAAAATTTTGAAAAAATTTAGCACTCACAATTAGCAGGGCATAAAATCGTTAATATAACATGCTGACTTCTTATTTGAAATCTTCGAGTGGGCCTTATTAAACTCTCCAACTAAAAATTCCCTAATCGACCCCGTCCAATTTATTGACAAAAAATCATCAACATTATTTGTTATTCTTTAAAACAACCAAGGAGTTTTAAAGTTATTAAGTTGAAAAAATAAATTTGAAAATAAATATATAATAAACGTTCTTAACATAATCTCGGGGGGGGGGAAGGTTTGCTTGTTCAACTCCAGCATGTCCGCCTAAATTTTCAATGATGTAACTGATGAATGTGCTAAGGAAAGCCATGACATTTCATCTTCTTTATTTGGCAGACCAATAAGAATGACCACTTCATCAGCAGTGAAAGAAATATGCTAACCTTTTAGAATAAAACATTACTTTGAAATATATCCACCCTGAGATCAGCTCATAAATAAGTGATAAATTTTGCTCAAACCCAGAAAATTACAAAAATTGTATGATATTTAAGCGGTTCAATCTGTCCACGACTTCAGGAGAAATTTGTTGAGCAAAATTATCACAGATTGTTCGAATAGTCAAAACAGAGCATCGATAGGTAATAGGACGAACATATATCTTAAAAATAAAGGTTAAAACATATAAAATAAATAAAAAAGATAGTTATAAAAAGCACAAAATATGCATAACATACGCATAGAGTACGCACAATATATGCATAAGTACGCACAATATACGCACAACATACGCATAAAGTACTCAGTGCTTATACACAGCGTACGCAAATCCTACGCACAACATTGGCATAAGCTACTCTAATTTAAAAGTTTGTTAGGGTTTAATTGTTAAAATTTAGTTAGGGTTTAGGTTTTAACTTTCAACATAAACCCTAAATACAGAGAAAATACGATGGCATCAAATATTTAAAAAGTTTAGAGAATGAAAGCTTAGCAAAGCGTAAGCATAAAATACGAACTTCAAAACCCTAAACGCATACGCATAGCATAAGCATAAAATATGTAGAACTTAAACAGAAAATATACCAGCAAATTACCTTTCTCTTTGGGGGAGAAGATATCTGAAAAAGAACTGAGCGAATGCTTGAAATTGCTCCGGAGTGAATTCTTGAAACATATGCCGGAAGTTGAAAACCGAAAAGCCGCGTGAACTGTGAAATTTTTCTGTCATTTCACCTTTACCAGGGTTTAAGTGTTAAAGCCACATCGACAATTCACTAGGCAATCCACGTTGGCAATTTGGGAGTCCGAACTGAACAAAAATATATTATGTTAGTTTTTTTTTTTTAATTTTTAGAGGCGGACACCTCAAAACTGTGAGGCGAGGCACACCTCAGTAAACTTGAGGCGTACGCCTCAAAACCTGAACTTATTGCGTGGACTTTGAGGCTTAAATGGGTCATATTGCGCTGAAGCGCGTCTTGAGGTACTCCTTTTATTGCGCAATTTTAAACCATGATTTTAACCATTAGGAATCCAATTGACTATTCATTTTACTTATGAACTCTTAAAGACTTTATCTTTCTATCCATGAGATCCTCGTAAATCAAGGTAATGATAAGTAACAGCATTGTCAAATTGATCATTATCGTTTAGAAAACTAAATTATATGACAAGATTAGCCAGCATCATAAGCATTAAAATAAGTTATGGTGCATGATAGTTCAAAAGGTTGTTTGGTGAGAGGCTCGCGATGTTTTTTAAAATAGAAGTTGAAGAAGAATATGTAAGAAGCTGAGAAGCATGTAGAATTAAGAACCTTGGTTTTGGCGGATAAGGAGAATGAAAGTTGGGATGTGGAAATGGGCAATGGTTTCAATCAAATGAAAAGGAAAGAAAGGGGCTTCGTGAATAATAACAAAATGAGAGAAGGTGATGTAGACTTGGGTAACAGCAAGAGGAATTGGAAATTAGAAGAGAAAGTCTTCAATTAGGAGAGAAGAGAATAGTAGATAAGAAGAGGATTCAAATTTCAATTCATTATTCAATTGAATTCAGGTACAAGATATGAATGCCCTAGTTGCAGAAAGAGTTTACAATAAGATCAAATCAAATTAAATTCAAAGCTAATCCTATCCAAATCCTTTTATTCAAGTTCAAAATGAATATTATCCAACAGGTTAATTTAACTTAGTTCCAATTAAAATAAAACCAGAGAATCCTAATTTAAATGATATATGAAAAAAAAAAAAACATATTACTAATTTCATGGGTAGCGTGAATTGTCATGGACCCAAAAAAGCTTTCTCCTAAAGAGTTGAACAGATGGCCTTTGCTGAGCTGAGAAGTTTGGTGTGGTGGCCAAGATGAATTGGTTCATGTACATCCTTTGGACCATCTTCAGAGACAAGGAGATATACACGAAAAAAAACTAAAAGCAACAAATCATCACATCTGTAGACTACTTAGAACAGTTTCTGATATGGAATGTATGATAGGAGTTCTAGGCAGCATACTTATGATGGAAGTAGAAAAAAGAACTCAATCATTGGAACTTGCACTAAAGAAGATGGTTATAATATGCCATCTATGGATCATCCCAAGGTTTAAAATTGCGTAAATAAGCCTCGAGGCGTTTTTCGTCCGTGAGGCGAGGCGTAAGCATCGAGGTGGTGTGAGGCATAAGCCTCGAGGCGGTGCGAGGCGTAAGCCTCACGGACAAAGAATTGCGTAAATGAGAATTTAAGTATTCTAGCAGATAAATAGCATGAAGAGTCTATGATATAATAAAAACATCTAAAAGAGAAATGAACTTAGTGAAAAACAAAAAAAAATAGATGCAATGTATGCATCTCATAGCATAATTCAAAGTACAAAACTACAAATTAAAATCTATCAGAACTCCCAAAGTACAAATAAGAAAATACATCAAAAATCCATTCATATCCATGCCACTCGTTATTTCACTATTGCTTATTTTGCTGCCTTTCTTAAAATATTGTTGGTGGGAAGTAATTTCTAATAGACAAATATATTAGAGTACGGTAGCTATAAAAAAAAGCATTACGTTTGATTTTTTTTCAAAAGAAAAAGTTACAAAGCCCACATTAAGTTCATCCTAAAGTTTTATTTGAACTGTCTCAAAAACATCCATGATTTATGTAAGTCAAGCAAACTTAAGCTTGATCTTAAGTATAATAATAACCTCTAACGAAGTCTCTTGATCAAGTTCTAGATCGATCTGTATTTTTAGCATAGAATTAGCATTCTCACAGTCTAACTATGCTTCAACCAAATCATCATGTTTAAATTTAGATACAATCTTTCTTATATATGCACAACTTCCAATAAAAGCTTTTTTGATAGAATATTCTGTAGAATTTAAAGCAGAATGAGATATGGGATTATCATTTGCATAAGATCTATATTGATTATAATAATCATAATCTAAGTGATCCACTCAATATATAAATAATGATAATGTTCATATACTTCAACATCAGCATGCCTTGAAAATGATTTACAAGATCTATGAGTCTGATGATGAATGGAATGATAGTCAAGTTTATAATACAACACACTGAAATCATGATAAAAAACAAGAGTTATGATAATACGCCAATTTTGAGATGGTCTTAGAGCCATATGAATAGCACTTCTTGAATTTCAAGTACTTATAAAACTGATGATAATTTTTTAACACGTTGGCTCTAATTAAATTAGGAGAATTTCATACTGAAATACTTCCTCAAGTTTAGTTGTTCCTAATATATCCACCAAGCATACTTATTACATTCTTCACATGAAAAGAATTTATGTAATGATCCCATAATAATTCCTTTAAGCATTCATTGAATTTGATGACTGCCTTGATTAGAGGATGAATATGATTAAGTGCTAAGTAGTCAAGTGGCATAGTTAGGTCAAACAAACCAAATAAAGGCCTTGATATATACAACCTGATGGTTGCTTGCAAAAAAAAGAGAAACAGCAATGAAACTTGCAATGCAAAAACACAAATGGATAGCACAACATAGGGTACAAATGTTGTTTGGACAGATCGGATCATTTGCAAGGAGGTAAATTGCGTGCTGCAATACAGGGTAGTAGAGGTAGTCTCATGCAGGCTAGCAAACACATGGTATTGACGTGAGCATTTGCACAGTTGAGAGGGGTTGTCGAGCGATGATGGAATTAAATTTTGGTAATTAAATGCAATGGTGAATCCAGATTGGAGGGATGCAATTTCTCTAGTTGCAAATATGAGGACTAACTGGTGCAGGTGAGCTGGCATGACAACCCATGGGTACATGGGATTCTAATTATCGATGCAACTCAAAGGAGCATATGATTGGGGTTAGAAAGCGTGTAGACTGCGCTTGGGTGGGAGCAAATCCCACATTGATGTTGCAATGTGTGAGGAACAAGATGATGAATTGCAATCAAGATGAACAACAAAAAAAGATCACAATTAGGTGAGGGCCTGCGCAAAGAAGAGAACATAATTGTGGATGGTTGTGGGATTAAGGCATTGCCAAACAGAAGTAAAAGTTAATTGATGCTCTGAAAATAATTCAAATGGGAGTAATGATTTGGCTATAATAACAAAATTGATGAAAATTAGGGTAAAGGGAAGAACAATAAAGTATTAGAAGATGAAGGCCCAAGGTATGCGAAACAGAAGAACATATAAGAAGGTGATCCTATTTTCAATTCTTTATTCATTTGAATTCCATTACAAGCTATGAAACCCCTATTCAGAAAAATTGGGTTAATAAGACAATATCAAATCAAATGAGTTAAAAATCATATCCAAATCCTAAATACTTTAAATTCAAAATAAAAATTATCCAAAAAGATAATTAAACCTAATTCAATTAAAATAAAGCAAAAATAATAATTTAAATAAAATGCATAAAATAAACTCTTTAGTCTTAAACCAATTTCTTGTGCTAAAACAAAAGGCTTCATAGTTTGTGAGGATTAAGAATCGGTGTCTTGGGAAATGAATGTATGAGCATAGGAAATTTTATTGAAATGAGGGAACTTCTTTTTTGGAAGAGGGGGGGGGGGGGGGGGGGGGTGGGGAATCATCTTAATTAGGGCTTAACTAGGTTAGCTAAAGATTAAAGTTGAAAGAGCAGCAAGTGGAGCATAGGAATCAGAAAAGAAGGGTGAAGCATGCAAAAGTAATCGGAAACGTGTTTAAGGAAAAAGGGAAGGGTTTATGCAACAATAAGAATATGAAAGGTTAGATAATAGTTTGAACTAAATTAATAACATGTAAATAGAATTAATTAGGCTGGACTAGGATTGATCAAAGGAGGTGGAAGCAAAGAGAAATGCGATGGGTTGGTATTGGTTTGTCGAATATGGAGTTTGAAGTAGCGGTCAAAAATTACGATAACAACAACAACATCAAGCCTTTGTCCCACTACGTGGGGTCGGCAAAAATTATGAAAACAATAACCATATATATCGCATTAGCACCTGAAATTGATTCAATCAGTAGAGGGCAAAATGAAATAAGGATATGAAATTTGGTGAAGTATTTGAATGTAGCACTAGGAAGTTTATCTCCAAATTTCATGGAATTTTGGTTTAATTTGATAGGGTACTCGTAGTAAGCAACCATGAAATTTCAACAAACCAAAAAATAGAAATTGTCGTAATGGGATCTTCGGCTTGAAGGGTCTCAGTTTGAGGTTGTTGTAGATGATTTTGAGGAGTTTGTGGCTCTTAGTTTTGGCTATTATGGGCATGGGTTGATGCAGAAGATGTTAGCAGATAAATGGAAGTGCTAAAACAAAAAATATAACACCAAAATAAAAAACAAATGTTAGTTTGATACCAAAATGGAGGGTGTGGTATCAAAACAGTAAAGGTTGTAATTAAAAATGAAGAGAACGTAGAGAAGGAGATGGAACAAGAAGAAGATAAACTAAACTTACAGGTTAAAACTCCTAGCACATAGCATAGTGAAGATCTTTGGATGTAGCATAGATCCGGAGGAACACATAGCGCCAAAAAAGTCATTTAAGGACTCACCAATAGGGTAGCCAAAACTTCCACTAAGGATGGTTTTGTATATTTCAAATATTTATTCATCATTAATCCCAATACCAGGAAAAGATGTCCATATGTAAGAAGCTTTAAATCAAATAGATATAAATACAAACCTTCTGTAACTAAACAAAATCCTTAACATCCTTTTCATCATTTAAGCATAAAAATAAAATCTAAAATTACAATCACAGTTCTATGACAAAACTAAATACATAAAAGACCGTAATTATTACATAAACATAAATCTAAACATGTAAACAAAATATTTAGCACTATGATCTTCTGACACCATACTGTCACTCTAAACTTTTCCAAGTCTCAAAGTTGATCAAAGAATTGAATCCCACAATAAAAAAAGGATTTGCATGTTCAAATAAAATTTTATTAACCATCCATGAGCCATTTTCTGATTTAGCTATTTATAATCCTCATAGAATAAGAAAAAGAAGCTTCCCAAGAAACAATCACTGAAATCATCCACATGCACATCATTCACTAAATAATGCAATCACAAGAACCATGAAAAAAAGGTATTTCAAAATTGATGGTCCTAGAGAAGACTCAACAAATGGAACCACATAAACAAAGCAAAAGAAAGGCATGAACTGCTGCATCTACAAAGGAACCGTAAAGGAAATAAAACTAAAAACAGCTCATAAAGGAAACAAAACAACAAAGAAATCACAGAGGAATCGAAAAACCAACAATTTGAGCTATAGTATTGCCTCTAAAAGCTGCAAGAATATGAGATGTCCGCATAGGACAAAATCACCACATCACTTGGTACCTTCAAAGGACGTTTATAGTACAGAATAAATCATTTATAAAAGAAATCAATAAAATCAATGAAAATAAAACGTCCAATATAGACCTTTTTTAACAAAGAGTAGAAGTCATATTAAAATAAGAATCATTTTTTGCCATGCTATTTGGTTTTTATTCCACTCTATTACTCTTTCAAATAGCCAAATTCTATAAGACATCGAAATAAGATTAAATATTATTAAGTCATCAAAAATAATAAAGAAGATTCCAACCTATGACAGAATGGACTTAATGGCGTCCTTGCTTTGACTCTAAGTATCAACTGGTCAATTTTTTTCCTCTGCTTTTCCACCCCTCAAAGCCCCCCACCCCCAAAGCTTTCTTTTTTTCCCCTTTTTTATTATTATTATTTTTTATTTTATTTTTATTTTATTTTTTTATTTTTTTTGTGATACAGAGAACTTGAAGAGAAGCTTTTGCTGGTTATATAGACTTCTGACATGATTATAATGCCACCAAATAATAAAAATGTGGCCTCCGATTTCCCATTTTTTCAAAAAGGGATTTATAAGTTCCAAGCAACCAATTATTATTAAAATTTTCATAACATCCTCAAATTCACATGCCTACAATGACACTAATTAAACCACTCTAAGCACCTTGTTGAAACCCTTTTAAGCCATACTTTCTCTTTGAGAAAAACCACACACAAAAATTCCGATGCTTGAAAACTAACAGAAACATGTAAAACATAGTTTTTGTTTCCAAGACAACCAAGCTGCACATCAATACTTCTTCATAAAAAAAAATTGCAATATCTCTGCCACCAAAAAGGTTTAACGCAAATTGGGAGAAAATTTGCTGACAAACAGAATCAAGTGGAATGTGGCCCGTGTTACCAATAAATAAAGGGCACACACCAAAACATCTTCAAACCATTTTCTTCTGTTACAACTCGGCCTCGGAAACCCTTTAATCGCAATAATCAAGACAACATGCAACCCCTTGTAGTGATCAAGTCAATAACTATTTCAGGTCAGATTTCTAGAGGAGAACAATTTCACATCAAAAGGTATTTCATTTCTGAATCAAAACCCCAAAATCAAGCAAAGCACAAGTTCACGATCTAGAACGTTCAAACCCACCATAACAACAATATCAAGAATTAAAAAAAAAGTAGAGAGATTACCAGTAGGTTCCGATGAGCGGGCCAAGGAGAAGAGTAGCGCTGAGCCAATTATCAGAAACTTTGTGGTGAATCTTGGTCGTAAGATCTTTCCACAATCCCGGCATAACCTTTTGCTGGAATGGCGACAGCGAATAAACCACTGCTTTCATCCTCACCGGCGTTTTCCCCATCTCTCTCTCTCCCTCTCTCTCTCTCTCTCGATCTCTCTCGATTTCGATCAAAACCCTAACAAAGCCGACATTGAACTATAGACTAGTTATCGAACCAGGCGGAAGTCTTTCGAGTCCTAACTAATTATCTAAGTCGGCTTTAGGTGTGAGCCCAATAGACCGGCCCACTATACAAATTCTTTCGGCCCACTCAATATGATTAGTTTTTTAGCTATTGATACGCAGCCCATCTAAACTTGTTGACAGCTTGGATTTCATCAAAAGATCTTATTTCAAGATTTAATTTCTCAAAGTAATAAAATAAAAAATAATTAGATTATTTTTTAATCTTGAGAAAAAAATATTTATTTATTAAATTTATCAAATTAAAATTTATGATTTTTTTTTAATTTTGTTCAGACAAATGATAAATTTTAAAATTTTTAGAGGAAAAAATGGAAGAGGATATTTTGATAAAAATTTGATAATTATGATTTTTAAAATTCTTAAATATGCTCAAAGATTGGTGAGATTGAAGAGTAAACTAATTATTTATAAGTTATACTTATTCAAAAAATTTCAATCAATGGCTTAAAATTTCATCCCTAATTAAAAGATTCCCTTATAATTTTTATATTAGCTTTTGAAAATAATCATAATGCCTAAAAATATAATATTTTCAAATTTTATTAATCATAGTAAAAATTTTATCATAATTATAAAAAAATAATATTTTGTTTAAAAAATATTATCACAGTTAAGATCATTGTTAAATCTTGTAATTATAAATATTAATAAAATTATTTTAAGAAGATCCTTTTATTATAAATTTGAAAAATTATATTAACCTTAATCCATTTTTTATTAAAAATTATAAAGTTGGAAAATTTTAATAACAAAATATCATGACTAAAAAGTAGTCAATATGAGTATCAAAACTCTTATATTATTTCAAAAAAGGATGTGAAATATGTTTTAGACTCACAAAAAAAAAATTCATGTACAAATAATATAAATAGTATGTATAAGAGTAAACAATGGAAAGCAAAATAATATTTGTATTATGTTTTTTATAAATCATAATTAGTGTACATCAATGAAACTGGAACAATAATAAATGAAAAAAAAAAATTAAAAGAAAAAAGTGCAAAAAGAAAACTACTCAAATACAAAGGAACTGCAAGTAGAACTACAAAAAATTAAAATGTCAAATGAGATCTTTGTGCTAATAAGTATACTTTTGAGATGACGGTCCACCAAGAAGTGTGGTAGAATTCCTATTATGAGAAAGATTAACAATGGAACAATTATTAGGTCAGGACATCTGACATAGCTTTACATCCGGACGCCAATAACATGTCGCCATGTGCTCTTACTTTTTACCGCGTGGCCCGACGATTCGACCCGGAACGGAACCCAGTATTGCTATGTTCGTGTATTGCTCGGTATTGCTCTGTATTGCTCGGTATTGCTAGGTATTGCTTGACAATAACGAGAAATACCGCTCTGTCAAGACCAATACCGAGTAATACTGAGCAATACCTAGCAAAACCGGGTAATACCGAGCAATACCCTGGTCTGCACAAATCAGCTAATACATAGTAATACCGGATTCTGGTCTGGGGCGGGTCGTCGAGCGCGGTAAAGAGTAAGAGCACGTGGCGATATGTTATTGGCGTCCGAATGTAGAGCTGCGTCAGGTGTCCTGACCAAATAAAATTCTTAATAATGAGTGGGTTTGAGAACTCAAATCCAATAAGTAACTACTATCTATTAAAACATAAATAAAAAGGTATTGGGATAGTATAAAGGAATAGAAGGGCAATAAATAACTCCGTAATATTAGTAAATACTTAATATCATCCTATAATAAGGTTATTGTAATATTGTAATATATAAAGAAACATGTTGCATGCTGTAAGACAACTTTCAATATGGTGATGCTCATTATTAGTATATATGATAGTTATAATAAATGTTAATTAATTTCAAAACGTTCAAATGCAATAATATGAGGCATAATCATATCTCCCAAAATATGTCTCATCAACCATTTTATTATTTCGATGCATGCAAGTTTACATATATTCGATAAAGACATCTTAAAACTCTAAGATAAGCATTAAACCTAGAAAATCCAATGATTTTCTATAAAGTTGTTGTCATACCCCAAAATTTAATTTAGAATAATTATTTTTTATCATTTAATAAACAAAAACTAGAGCTACACAATTTATTTTATCAATATAAATAGCATAAATAAATACTAGAATCTAATATATATATATATATATATATATATATATATATATATATATACACTACAAAAAATAATGGCTATTAGGGCACCTTAAAGTGCTATAATATGTATCTATTAGGGCACATTATATATTGGGGCATGAAACATTGGTGTCAGTTGAGACGAGAAAAATGAAATACATAGTAACTAATCACACGATGGCTCTGTTAGCGCCTTAGCGCCAAATCGCTACATTAATGAGCGCGAAATCAAAATATGTCCTAATAAATATCTGTTAAGGCACTTGAATATAAGTGTCTTAATATATATGTTGTTATAAACTAATTTTTTTGTAGTGATATAATCATTGCTCCAAAAAAATCATGTATGCTACTCGAATCAATCTATACAATCATATCACAACTACTATATCTTGAGTGCAAACGAACAATTAAAATAAAAAGGAATAGAACTTGAGGAATCCTGATCAGTCTTCCACTCATGCTCCCTTGCCTTGACTTGAAATCCTTTAACTACATATAATGAGTTCAAAAGCTCAACTAGTAACTAAATCCTACAACATACCAAATGCACGATAAAAAAGAAATTTACATGTTAACAGTCAAATCACAATAGTAGTAATCACATAATCATAAATCATTATAGAAATAATAAAGCTCAGATGAAGTAGCAGTAACATCTATTAATAAAATAGCATGATATTAAAGCTAGTAAAACAGTAGAATGGGGAAATCAGTAAACTAGTATGGATGTCGAATTAATAAAGTAGTTTTCATATCAGTACTTTCAATCAGTAAAGAAATCGTATATAGAGATAAAATTAAAGCATCGATAAAAAATGTCCAAATCATATCAATATAGTGAAATCATATTAATGTGTATGTGTGTGTGTGTGTGTGTGTGTGTGTGTGTGTGTGTGTGTGTGATCTAATATGTCATATGTTTAGTATATTATGTGCTTATTGTATCATATACTCAATATTAGTATGGTGAATCAGTAGTATCAAATAGTATCGATGTTCATATCTATAACAATTACTAATATCATTAGTAAATTCAATGGTTGTAACAGTAAATCAGTGTAGTCACTATAATAATAGGATCAATGCCTCAATAATATGAATTTCACTAGTCATATTAAATAAGTAAGAAATCCTAATTTAATCAATATTTTTTCAGTATTTTATTAGTATCAATAAATCGTTGGCTCAATAAATAGAGTCATCACTATTTGATCGTTAGCACAATAATCATTTCCTTACAACTCTCAATCAATATCATATGAATCAGTAAAGGATAAAATCAAATCATAGTATTAATTTAAAGGAAAGCTTGTCGTCCCACCATCCTATACATATCAATTAGAATCCAACCAACATCAGTGAATAATTAGTATTTTTATTTTTCCCTCACACATCTTATTATCATAATATTATAATAGTAATAACAATCAACTATTACTCAATTACAAATTCATATTTCAATACATTGAAGTAAATGTTTAATTTAGAAAGTGCCCAAATGTCCTGATGGTAGGCAACATAAATCCTAATAAGTAGAAGCTCGCATTTTTTAGAAATTAATCAAATTATTATAGAACATGCTTAACAACATTCTGAAGCTTTAATTGAACTAAATCATTATTTTATATATCAAAATAAAATTTTGAATATATAAAAATTAATATTTTTTAAAAATCACCTGCAAAAAACTTTAAAAAATATTTAAAATATTTATAATATTAATCTCTATAATATATAAAAAAATTATGCAATGAAGTTTTATCAACACAAAATTATCCTCATGTTTTGTTAATATAAATACAAATTTGATAAAAAAAAATTTAATATCAAATTATTGAAATAATAAATAGAATAATGATTCCTTACAGTCATACGAGCAATTTTTTTAACAACGTAGATTGTTGATAATCATTATATAGCCTCCAAACCTATGCTTTTATTTTCTCTCTCCTCACATTTCTCTCTTATTTTCCTCACCCAAGTCTCTATAATTAATTGAATGAAGAAAAAAAAAGATCTAATGAATTTAATAAACTAATGGCTTAAGGTATTTATAAATAAATAATAATATAATTATATAATTTAATCAATTTTTAGTATAAAATTCATATAATTCTTTTTTTTTTGTTTTAAAAATTCTAAAAAAATATGCATAAAATAACTTATTTTATTTAGAAAGTTTTAGTAAAATCGGTTTACAAAACAAATGCCTAACTGTCCTAAAATCTCAACTTGTACCAATATGTATCAATTTCTTAAAGTTTTGCATCAGTGTCAAAAAATTATTAAAAATTAGTGTAATTAAAGCACTATAATAACTATGTTATGGCAAAGATGATTATAATTTTGGCTTATAATGATTCCTAAAAAATTTTATTTAGTCGGATTAAAATATGGACTATTATATTTATCCGCCTTAAAAAATGTCATCCATGACATTTCTCTTAAGAATTCAAACACAAAATCAATATAAATAAATATGTACGATCAAAACTCAAAGAAAATCAAACTTCAATAAAAATTTATCAAAAAATTAAACTCAAATCAAAATTCGTACATTAATGTAATATATTATATCACATATCATTCAATTATATTTAATATACTATGTCATGTAGTCATTTAAATAAATTTCTTATAGTGGAACTTTCTGGTTATTATTAGTCTTCCAGATACTGTAAGTTGTACACATGTGGCATCACTCTAGTAGGTATAGTTAGTTGTGGTGAAACAATTTCCCTCTTGAACCCTATATAGGATAAAGTGTTGCGTGAGGGGGAGTCACCACTTGAACTTGTAGATGCTACCTCTAAAATTTTATATATCTAGTTAATGATTCTTGGATAAAGATGATGACGATAATGTCAATTACTTAAGTGTGAGAGACTGTGAAACCGCTTAAGTAAAAGAATCTAGCTAGACTCTTAAATATCGAGGTATCTTTTAATATAATGGTTAGAATTTCATTAAGAAATTTCATAATTAAGTGTGCTTGTCCCTGAGAAATCTTGTGATATGTGACCTTCTAGGAAGTTACCCCAACATGACAAATTCTTGAGGTCCTTAGGCTAAAGTGGACAATATCTCGATAGTTAAGAGTTTGAGCTATTACAGTTATCTTTTTATGTATTTGTCAGCTTGTCAAAACAATATCTAAATGAATTTTACTAATATATAATCACCACACCAGGAATATAATTTCTTATAAGAAATTTTACATCTGATATTATATAGATAATATGATAATGGCTAATTTCTAATAAATATGATTTACAAGACTAACATTTATGGTAATAAACACATGTAACAAGGAAAAAAACTAAACATTCTATTATAAGAATCAATACAATATAAAGGAGATTATGCAATAATAAATCAAGATGAAATTATTTCTATTACTTTATAAGTTTATTATGAATATTAAATGATATTTATTAATACATGTATAACAATTAAGTATTTTTAAAAAATATATAGCTTATAAATATCTAGAACCTAATGCAAGCAACAAAGATAGCGCCCTTAATAAAATGGATGTTTATCCTTCACTATGCTCTCTTGGAATCCAATGAGATAACACTATATGGTTATTATCTCAAAAGCCCTTAAAAATACAATCTCTCGTATTAATCATATGTGTTATTAAAAAAAAAATCATACATGTGTTATTCATCAAGCGGCATACTCTCTACTAGGATTTTCCTGCCCTTGTCGTTCGCCTCCATGTCATCTTCCTTGTTGTCTATGGTCATCGTTTTGGCATCAGGGATGTTATTTTTACTTCCTCTAGTTCTCGTGTTATGTCCCTTTTTTTTATTTCGGTTTTGGTTTAGTTGAATCCATGATGCCTTCACGGTTGATGGATCCCGGGCTTTTGATCGCAAAAAATTCTATTTGTTCTTTTAAAGATACTTTAAATGGTGTTTCTTCTTCTTCTAAGTTTCCTGATCTTAAAATTACTTCACATCATTGTTTGTAAGCCTTGTGGATTTTTGAAGAGGAAGTTATTGCGCTTAAGGCTCCCCTTGAGTTTGCTTTGGTCAAAAATTTTTTGCTCGTAGACCTTTGCTTGACACTATCAAGAAATTCTTTTTTAACCTTAAACTTATTGATCAATTTTATGTGAATGTTCTCAATCTCAAACATGTGTTGATTAAGCTTGGGAATGATCTTAATTATTGCAGGGTATTTGCTCATAGATCTTACTTTATGAGCAATTGTTTCATGAAAGTTTTCAAATAGACTCATTTATTTGATATTGATGTTGAATCCTCCATTATTCCTATTTTTGTGTCATTTTTTTTCCAATCTTAGGCCTCATATGTTTTCTATTCATATCATGTATGGCCTTGTTTCTCTCATCGGCAGGCCTCTAAAGAACGACAATGCTACTTCTTCCGGCACTCGTCCCTCTATTGCACGATTCCTTGTTGTGTTGGACGTTACCAAAAAATTTCTGGATAAAGTTTGGATTGGCCTTGATAGCCTGGGTTACATTCAATTGGTAATTTTTTATGATTTTTCCTTATATTGTTCTCACAGTAAATCATTAGGTCACTCAAAATTGGAGTGTAGCATCTTACATCCTCATTCTACTCTTACTATTAATGTCAGTGGCAAGGTGGATATTGATGTGTTAGGTAATGAGCTTGGCAATGTTTCTATGGGCAATGAAGGTCGCATTGGGCCTGTGACTTTGGTTGAGAAAGCATCTGAACCTGTGACTTTGGTCTCTATTGCCCTATTTTTGCATGTACTGGTGTTAATTATTTAGCTTTGAATTAGGGTAATGTTGTTTCTTGTGTTGACAAGAATTTGAATCTGAATATGGGTCATATTGATGTTGTTGTCAGAAATGATGTTGGTATTTCGGTGGTAGCTGGTAATTCGTTGGCTTCTATCTTACCCTTGAATGATCCTGATTATGTTGGGGAGGATGTGATGCCTTCATCTATTCATTGTACTAACTTAGTTGATGATTCTATGAATGACAATAATTGTTGCATTAACTTTAGAAATAGTCTTACTTATGCTGATGATGTGGAGGTGTCAAGTAAGGCTTCTTTAGCTTCTGGGAGGGTGGTGACTCGGTTGAGATGGGTAATTCAGAGGATGTTACTTTTGATGAGGATAATGATGAAGTTGTGGTGCCTCTGGTTGATGTACCTATATTCGTTATTTTCAATATTGAGGTAGGTCACCTTGCTAAGACTAATGTAGTGCAGCAAGGAGATTGGCTAAATGATGACAATTCTTTAGTAGGAGGGGGAAATTAATGAGAAAGAATTAGATGTTAGGGACAACTTTGACTTAAGTCTTCTTCAAATTGTGGATATTAGTTTTTTTTTTCAAAAATAGTGTTAAGTATAGAAAACGTAAACCCAAAAAAGAAAATAATTCTTCTTTTTGGAAGTTTATTGGTTGTGGTTTTTTTGGTTTATTCTGGTGTTATTTTATTTGATGTGATGGATTCGATTCAAGACAATAATGAAGCAAAATTCCTGCTCACTTCTCGGACAACCATGGCTTAGTTAGCAACCTTGGTGGTTATTTCTCTATCTGTTTTGGTGGGTTCTGATTGCAATTGGATTTTCAGCTGTTATCATCTTTTCCTCCTTGAATGACCCAAGCTTGGCAACTAGGTGCTGGTATGAGTCCAATTATTTTTGGGGTTGTTTTTTTCTTCATTTCATTCAGGTTATTGGGCATTGAAGTGTATTGTAATTCTTTGATTGTAATCTTGCTCTTTGTGGTCATCTTATGACCTTGTGTTGTATTGATCTTTTTATCTAATGGATGTTTCTTTTAAAAAAAATCATACATGTGTTAATAAAAGCATTGATGAACAAAATAAGTAAAACTAATTAATTAGTTGCAACTTAACCCATATAGATTATTCTATAGAAAATCTAGATTAGTTCCATACATGCCAAAAAATTAAACTTACCACTAAGAACCCTAACTAATATTTTCTCCAACAACATGAAAACATCAATGTATTTGAATGATGCTTTTGCGTATTATTAGCTTTGACATTGGTTTAGTGGTATGATATTATTCATATTTTTGCTTACACTCCCTATTTATTTTATTTTCACTCTTTCTTTGTTGATGTTTTAATTTAATTAATTCATCTTGTAACATAACCAACCATGCCTATCTAGGCTTCGTTTAAGCCAACATCTTACTGCTTATTAAGTAGTTTTTTAGTACAAATTTTTTTGATCTAAAAATTCTGTACAAAAATGTTGCTCTAAAAAATAGTAAGAAAGTCCTTTCAATTGAAGCCTTAATTTATTCATTTGTTTAAATAGTGGTTGCATGATCTTTTTTCCTTAGATTATTTTCTTTATATATATAATATTTTAAATTAGCTAATTCATACACCATTGACTAGCTTATTGTATTGATTAAATTATCTAAACATTAAATGTGTCTAACTTATAGTATTATTTTACTCATGTTTTAAAAAAGATAAAAAAAAAAATAAATGTGTCTAACTCATCACCTCAAATATTTGACCAAAATTTTAATTTATTTATAAAATTTAATCAAAAACTAATTCCATTTATTAAATAGAGACATATTAGATTTTTTCTTTTTTTTTTGGGAATTATATGTGCTAGGTAAATCAACTACCTTCAATTCATCATAGAGAGCCTGACTCTACAGCAGGTGCGAAATCTGTCTCTTTTAAGAATGAGTAAAATAAAATCGTGAAATATATAATTTTACGTATGAAATTGAATTTAAAAAAAAAACAAATTTTTGTTAGAAATTAAACAATTATATTTATAAAAAAGCCAAAATAACTAAAATATTTATTTAAAAAAATAAGGTGGACAATTAACCACCGTGAGCTCTTTGTGATTCCCCGTGTCCGACAGTCAATCATATCAAGCATCTGTGAACTGTTGAGGTCACGTGGAGCTAATTGGGTACGTGTCAGATGTCGTCCTGTCATCTCATGGGCCCGTTCAATTGGCCCACATGCACTGACCTGATTTCTGTTCTTAATGATTTGGTGGCAGAGCTTATATGCAATAAAATGCATCAGTAAACTATTTTTTTTATTTTAATAATTTAATTAATACTTCAACTAAACTTATTTATATAAAACTTTTGACATTTATACGAGTTCATTTATTAAAATTATTGATAAAGGGCAGGGCCTAAAACCTATACAATCCGAGTAAAAATGTTAAATAAAAGTTATATATAAGGACTCTTAGGGTGTCAATTCGGGTCATCAGTTGGGTTCGGGTCAAACCCGACCCGACCCGACCCGGATCATAAATGGGTCAACCCGAACACGACCCATTTTTACAAACGGGTCGGACATTTCAACCCGGACCCGACCTGGCCGGGTTGCCGGGTTGACCCGACCTGACCCGCGACCCAGTTGTATCACGCTCGGCACGCAGGTTTGGCAGCGGCAACGTCGCGGGCGCGGCAGCGGTTGCAGGCGGTAGCGCTGCACACAGGCTCGGCACGCGCGACACGCGGGCAACGGGGCAGCGCGGGCTGGGGCAGCGGGCAGCAGGCAGCGCGGGCATGGGCAGCGGACAGCTGGTAGGAGCAGCGGGAAATTCAAAAAAAAAAATTTTAAATTAAACGGGTTGTCGTGTTGACCCGGCAACCCGCTAGGTCAACCCAACCGAACCCGTTTTATCAAACGGGTCGAATCTGTGAACCCGAACCCAACCCATTTATTAACGGGATGGGTTCAACCCTGATTTTCCCGGTCGGGTCCGGGTCGGGTTGCCGTGTCGTGTCAAATATTGACACCCCTAAGGACTCTAAAAGAGGGTAAATCTAGAGATATTAAAAATAATTCAGTCAAAAATAAAATTTATGATTAAATTTTCAAAATTAAAATTTAAGATTAAATTTTCAAAATATTTATTCAATTATTAGTAAATATCCAATTTAATCTTAAATTTTCAAAATGATCAAATATATTTCTCTAATTATTAGAAAATATCTCAATTTAGTCCCATTAAATATACTTGTTAAAACTAACCCCAACACTTAAATGCAAGGGCATTATGAGATTAGAGCATTTATAATAAAATTTAATTATGTTTATTAATTATTTGCTTTTGTTATTTAGCCAGTTAACCTCCATTATAAATTTTTTATTTATTTTAATATGATAAATGATAAAATATGCAAATACTAATATAATCTTACATGTACCCTAATATCTGAAAATTTCTCATATGTAACTGTTAGGATTAACTTTAACTGTTATTTTGGCATTAGCACTAAATTGGAACATTTTTTAATAGTGGTGGACTATAATGAGTTATTATAAAAGTCTAAGACTAAATTGAGAATTCCCTAATTGTCGATGGACAATTTTGAACTTTTATTTTAAAATTTAATACCTCAAAACATTCGATATACCAAAATAAGATATATCAAAAAGGAAGTAACAAATAAGATTTACTTTTGACTGCTCTCTGATTATTAGGATTTATAATTCCTCCTCCTTGCTCTCATCCGCGCTGTTTAATAGATATTGCTCTCTTCTTGGAAGAATATTTTCACTGCCTCATCTCCTATGTGGAAGAGTATAAATGATACAGCCCTCAAAGTTAAATATAATTTTTGTTTCAATATTAAAGCGATCAGACTCATTTCTCTTAAATGGGATCACTGATGCAACATGCATTCTCTTACTGAGATGCCCAATCATGACTCTCTACTTGAGATTTTTCCCTATGTTGCTAGGCTTAATGTGTTGTTGTGCTCCACGGGTTGGACTCTGCCCTCTCTATCAATGAGGCTTTAAGTAACACTATTCGATCAATTCCTATCTCTTTTAGGATAACGCTTGCTGCTTGAAATGGAAGTGGGATAATGGATTTGGCTCATTTAAATCCTACATTTTTTTAATATTTTAAAGATGATTGTGATGTCTCTTGGTATCCTGTTGTGTGGCATAAACACTATGTGGTTAAATTTTCAATTTTTGATTGGTTAAGCATGGTTGGAGGTCTTAAAACGGCTGATATCTTGATCAGTAGAAATATTTTAGTCGAACCTTTGTGTTCCCTGTGCAAACAAAAGCAAGAAAGGATGACCCACCATTTCTTTGAATGTGATTTCTCTTTCACTATTATATCTAGCACTATTCCTAGCTTCAGGAGTTTTCTTCTTCGGCCAAACCTGTTCCAAATTGCTGATTTCTTTTTTGAAGTAAATAAGGAAAAAACGATTAAGTTATCTTTCTAAATCCTGTGGTGTTT
This sequence comes from Dendrobium nobile, assembly GCA_022539455.1. Taxonomy (NCBI): domain Eukaryota; kingdom Viridiplantae; phylum Streptophyta; class Magnoliopsida; order Asparagales; family Orchidaceae; genus Dendrobium; species Dendrobium nobile. The sequence goes on along the minus strand of CM039733.1, from coordinate 15,885,984 downwards.
TGTCTATTACATTTGGCGGGAACGAAATGAAAGGACATTTGCTTCATCTGCTAAAAGTGCATTTACAATTAAATAAATTATTAGAAAAACGGTCTTCATGAAGATTTCAAGGTGGAAGAATTGGGAAAAGTTTAAAAGTATTATTTTTGATGGGGATTAATTCTTGCTGTGTTGGCTGGCTGCTTGCTATGGGTGGTTGTTCCTGGAACATTTTCGATTTCACTAAGTTGTTTCCTTTTGTTTGAGCTGGTTGGCCTCTTCTTTGGCTCTTTGTGGGCCATAGGGTTTTGCTTCTCTCATCCCCAAATATTTTGATATTTCTACACTTGATCATGATTTTTTGGCATTGAGTTTGGTATTTTGGGGCTTGGATGATTGGATTGCAATCCTCTCCCCCGACAACTCTTTGCAACTAGGTTCACCTTGGATGACATGTTTCGCAACTGGGGACTTCTCGTGCGCTTGTTGGATGCAATTCAAATACTGAGCCTTTTTTGGGTGCTGAAGCAGCGAAGCTCCTATCGTTTTGTAACGTTTTTCTCTTGTGTATTTTATACACATTTTTCTTTTGGTGCTTTTATTTTGTTATTTCACAATCCTTTACATGTAATTAGCTTTAATTAATGGAAATGACCCTTAATTTTCCAAAAAAAAAATTTGTCTGTCACTGTAGAGGGTGTTAACTCTAATGAGTTGGTGGACAAGTATCTGTGGAATGATGGATGATTTTGCACATACGATAATAAACTTTTCGGATAGAATCAGAGTTTCAGGCCTTAATTTTATATGAATATTCTGCATATAAAAATAAAAAAAGGATAAATTTTTAAAATGAATTAAAACTTTTTCTCCATAAATAAAAAGAATATATATATATATATATATATATATAGCAAATAAAAAAAGGAAAAAATGAAAGAAAAAAGTTTCAAATTAAAAATGCAAAAAAAAAAAAAAAAAAACCAAAAATTTTATGAGGACAAAAAAATGAATAAAAAAAAGAAAGAGTTTCAAATGAAGAGCAAAAAAGGAAATTAAAAAAAAAAAGTCGTACTTGGAAGGATCCCCCAATGACTTTCTAAGCATCTTTAATACATGAATTATAACATAGCTCATCTTATTCTGCTGGTTGAGAGCTTTGATTATTAACCAAAAAAACTTTTAATTTGAGTTTTACGTATGTGATGTGTATGAATTTCTATAAAATGATAGCATCTTCACCATTAATAGTGAAATAACTTTATATTGAGTTTTAGTGTGCCAATATAAGTGAGAAGGCAATCCTTTCAATCACGAGTAAGGCTCCATTGAATTCAGTAATATCCTTGAATTACACTAAAATTTATCAAAATTAAAGAAAAAATATAGGAGTTGCGTAGCCTATTTCTTCTTAAAGAAAAATGACTGTCAAATCGTTGGATATCCAATTTGGAGAAATCATCTGTTAAGCTAATAAGAAGTTGCTCACTTGACTTGCATGAATAGACAAATAATTGAATAGACGGTCAATAATTTCCTATATTAATGAAGTTGTCAACTTGAAGAATCGCTAGAGCCGACTTGATTGATCATATTCGCCAGTGTGAGATGAATTCACAAGTTTTAGTCACTTGCTTAGGATGAATTTATTTGTTCACTTCTGAATTTCTTTTGAGTTGAGAACAAATTAACCTAATTTGAACCAAGTTAGCTTGAATTGAATCTGATTTTTTTAATAATTAGTTGTACAAAATCCTCTTTAAAAGAAAGTGATGATCTATTAATTAAAAAAATTTTGAAAGAAAGAGTGATGCTTAGAAGAATCTAAATTTTTATTTTTACTTTTTATTAGTAAAAATAAAAATAAAAATATAGGATTGGACAACTTTTTTGTTGCTTTGATTTTCACAAAGTAATCACAATTTCATTTATGCTTCATTTGGAATGGCTTTCTTAATGCTTCTTAAATCAATCTTTTAGTTAAAAAATTTTAATTTTTATACTAAAAACTGCTCTAAAAAGCAGTAAAAAAGCCGTCTCAAACAAAACCTTAGTTGATGTTTTCTCATTATTTTTTTTAAAATTTCTATGACAGAAGACTACATTTTACAATCAAAATGATTAAATTACTTTCCCTACCACACTTCACAATCAGCTTTGTAAAACACTTTAGCAGTCCTAAAAAGATCCATAGACTAATTATGAAATCAAATTCTTCAATTTATTCTAAGAATAAAAAATTGGTACACTCTCTCATCAAAGCCTTAGCTTTTCACATAGTTTTACTGTAATAGCAATCCACATATGCCAATTTATATCATATTTTTTCGGCTAACTATACATGCCTCTCCCTTGTTGTAGCTAGACAATAATAAGACAACTTTTTTACTATTTTAAAAACAGTTTTTTAGTACAAAAATTAAAATATTTGTACTAAAAAACTGCTTTAAGAAGCAGCAAGAAAACCTTCCCAAATAAAGCCTAAGACTTTGTTTCCGATAGCTTTTTTATTGATTTTTAAAATAGTTTTTTAGTAAAATAATTCTTAGCTAATTTTTTTTTGTTTTAAAAAATAGTAAGAAAATCATCTCAAATGAAATCTAAGTTCAAACTTGATGTCTATCATCACAAACTCATATAATGATTACTTTTGTTGAATTTAAAAGTTTGAAGATAATTTATAGCTCATTTATTAATGAAAATTGTATTATTTTCATTTATTAAGATTATTTTTTAGGACATTTAGGTCAATTAAGGCAAACACACACAACACATGCATAAGACTCGAATCCAAGACCTCTTATTTGAGATTAATTATTATGTGCGGAAGCCGAACATCTTCCGGAGATCAATCAGAATGTGCCACGTCATCCCTTGCTCAGTATCGCTAGGTACCGCGGCTCGGTACCGCTCAGTATCGTGGCTCGGTACCGTGAAGTGACACATTTTTATTGGTCTCCGAATGAAGTTCTGCTTCTGGTCAAGCCAATGTGAGTTGTGTTTATTTTATGTATATATATATATATATATATATATATATATATATATATATATATATATATATATATATATATATATATATATATATATATATATATATATTATTTTGAAATCTTATAAATCATAAATTGTTTATCAAAAATAAATTTATTAAAGATAACACGAGGCCAGAGCAACTGGTGGACGGTGGGTGGGACAAGGACGTTCAATAGTGGCAGTAATGATCAGTCGCGATTAACAAATGATTATTGCTTGCACATGAATAGTACTATCAATTTATTGGAGGGCAAACCGTCAAATAGATGCTGACGGACATTCAATCCCATCAGCTATCAAAATGAATAAAATAAAATCAAAATATATAGAAAACTTTTAAAATTTTAATTTAAATTAAGAAAAATAATAAATGAATTTGCATTATATTTTGTCATAGGGACTGTAAAGATAGTGTAAAGTATTTTAAATATAGAAGTTTTAATTGAAAATATTGATATTTGATTTCAAGCAAAATAAATGAACTATGGAATTTTGATGCATTTATAATACATCATCAAGTTCATTTGTAGTGTATTTGAAAATCAAGTGACTTGAGCGAGTTCTAAATAAAATGAAAATCCATTGTAAGCCAAGAAATTCCTTCATCTCTTAAGCATTTTTACACCTCTATTGGAGTATCATCAGTTCCAACAGCTTTTCCACAATTCATTTTCTTTAAAACATCTCAAACTTTAGTTTTACCAATCACATTCTCATAATTTTTATTGAAAAGTTTAGAAAAATGTCTTATCCATCTCTATTGAATATCTTCTTTTAATAAGAGTACTTTGATCTTCATAATTAATACACTACACTTAACTAAATCCTTACTACACTTATATCTTTATTTGGCTAACTTATACATATATCTTTCATTATCCTTAGTATCTAATATACTATATAAATCATTAAATGCTAAAATATTTGCATCGCATAATGCATTCTTAGACTCTTTAATGAGCCTCTTTATATCTGATATGTCATCAAAAATTGCCTTCATCGAACACGAATCTCATGACATATTTAAATTGAAAACTTTCGAAATTAAGTGAGGGACCATCTGAACTCTAATTTCAACAAACTTATAGTCAAATTGAACGTCTCAAAGAGACAAACCTAATGACACCAAAATCGGTTCAATCCAAGCCATTATGGGTCCAAATCAAGGGACCAAAGCACATTTAGAAGGTTCAAAGCATACGTTAGATGACCAAATGATATCTAAATATCTTATGCTTATAGTCGAATCGAGCAGCTTGATGAGATGAATCCAACAAGTCCAAGAACATTTGATTCCAGCATCATCAAATGCTCTATGATCGAGGGAATATATACGAGTTGTCTGATTAACCACCCTGATTTTGCCCCATATATTCTTCATGGTTACAGTGCATGCCACACTAAAAAATCTATAAATAGGGTCTCACTTTCAACATGAATGGGGGCTTGGACCTTATGCTGGAGATTGAAGAGAGCTGTGAGGCTTCAAGGATCTAGAGCTCCACCTGGCTACCTTCCGCCACCAGACTACAACCCAACCATTATCGAACCACTGCCCTGCCACCGACTGTAACCAGACTTCCACTCTACCGCTGCCAACAGACTCCCACCCGACCATCATAAGACATCTCGGCCATTGTCCGCAGTTGGACTTTCATCTGACCATCATTGGACTACTATCAGGCCTCCAACTGCCAACAGACTTCCACTATGCTGCCGACCATTGCACACTTTCACTTGACCATCGTCGAACCATCCCCCTTACCGACGACTGCCACAAGAATTCCACTTGATCGTCGACTTCCACCAAAATTTCATCGGGTCGTCGACCGTTGTCAGACTTTTGCCCGACTACCATTGCCCGCAGACTAAGGTCAATCCAACCAACGTCGCCCGCCGACTACATTCCCTCTGACCTTGTCGCCCACCTATTATGGTTCATCCGACCACTGTCGTCTGTCGACTAAGGTCCCTCCGATCTCCGTTGCCAGCCAATTATGGTCCCTCCGACCACCGTCGCTAGTTGACTAGGTCTATCCCACGATCGTTGCCAGTCAACTACGGTCCCTCCAACCTCCATCGTCCACTAACAATGGTCTCTTCGACCTTTATCTCCCGCTAACTACGGTCCCTTTAACCACCGTCGCCCACTGACTATGATCTCTTCGACCAACATCTCCTGCCAATTATGGTCCCTCTGATCACCATCGCCCAAATACAATCCTAGTAACCAAATGAATAGATGAAAATTTTCTTGAGAATAACTCCCTTGTCATTGGATTCTTCAAATCCCAATTATATAATGTGCTATATATTATACAATGAGCCAAGATCATCCCCGCGAGGAAGGGCACTATTTGTAATTGACTACAAATCCTAGTGAAATCATTTTAACTGGGCCTGACCCCATGGTTTATCCTCTTTTTATGTTCTTTCATGTAAAAATCTTAATTGGTGTCTCTTATGACTCTCGCTCCCTTCTTTATTTATTTGAATGTGTTCTAAATCATCATTCAAAACTAAGACGTTAAGCTCATTCTCTCTACCATCACAAATGTTATCGTCCGCAATAATAACTTTCCAATTATTTGAAATTTTACATCTAAATTAATTTTTATAACAAATCTTCTTATTTTTATCTTTTATTGTATATTTTGATTTTACCACCAACTATTTACACTATTCGGAGTTTTTTTTTCCTTTGATGATCCAAGCACATCTTTTACAACATTCTTAACACCACTAAGCACTTTTTTCAAATAACATTAGCTTCTTCATGCACAGAAAAAATCATAAGATATGATATCTTACTCTAAAAAATATTTGTTATTATTTTTAAAAGCCCTTCATCTAATACTAGAACAATGTTTCACTTTACTTTTTATTTTCTACCCATTTATCTTAAAAGCCAAAGGTAATAAGCGATATTGGATACATTTTTTTTAACAAAAATATTTATTGATTAAAAAAGGAAGGGTACAAAATCATAAGTCCATCAGCCCGGGATACAAACAGTAAATACCCAAAGCAACCAAACAGAGCAAAATAAGCAACGAAATGAGACTCAGGAATGGAAGCCCCTAGCACTAGCCTAGCTGCCAATCACGAACCATTCGTAGATGACAGTATACAATCGCAATCCAAAATCCAACGCCGAGGCACCCAGGTTGCTAGCTAACTCAGCCACGAAGGGGAAGCAGGGGCCGCATCATCGTCCACTAAAACTCTAAAAACCAATGGCAAAATCGCACGAGCCAAATCACAAACCCTATTTCTTTTTTCCTTTCCTTTTTTACTTATTACTACTCGCATTGGGAACACCACAAATAGCAGGACAGTTCTTCTCAAATTCATGATAATTAATTTTGTCCTCACTAGAAGGAGCAGAAAGGGAGTCCTCTAAAATTAACCAATCATTTTGAACCAAAATAGAGTTTTTCGTAGAGTTAACCACATGTTTTTTCATTTCAATATTAGACATAACCGAAATAGGGATATTAACAAAATTAACATTGCCCTCATAGTTGTCATTGGAAAGTAAAACCGATTGATCATGAACCTGCTTATCCAACACCAAATTAACAAAAGAGGAGCCAGCATCCTGAATCACGAGACCCATAGGGGATGGGTCAGCATAACCAGGTAACTCCCGAATAAGAGAATAAGAAGAACCAGACAGTTCAGTGACCACACCAGGCACCTCAGCCATAGCCAACCTGCACAGGGTAGGCACAGAATTTGCATAAGACAAAACAAGTTTAACATTAACCTCACAATTCAATGCACCAACATCACTAACACATAGCCGTGGGGCCTGGGGTATAGACTCAACCCATACCACAAAGTCTACCAGGGCTAAATTAGGATTAGTAATAGCAGGTGAATCACGAACAACATGAGCAGCAAGGGAGAGTTCAGGGCAAGATACAGGCTCGACAGCAGGCACAACCGCATCCCAAAACATGAAGGATCTTGGGAGCGAAAAGATGTGGCCAAAGGTTAGGGAAGGATATCCAAATGGGTATAACCTAGGATTCCACACCGATATCAAGGGCAGGCGACCATGTAGTGATTTTCATGTAGCAATTGAAAACCAGGTAAGAATGATGGCAAAAAACCCTATTATAATCCATGTCATTAAACAATTTAATCAACACATGAGAAGCATCTAGTAAAGTAACCGAAAACTTAGTTGATAGCTTAAGGTTAAAGAAAAAATGCTCGATAGAATCTAAATTAGGGCGGCGGGAAGGAAAAAATCCCACCAAAGCAAACTAGAAAGGAGCGGCTAAAGATGCAATCTCCACCTCAGAGATCCATACAGCAAGTAAACCACAGAAAGAAATCGATTTGAGAGGCGGGAAACGAACATCCGACGCATTACCAGATAAAACATCCAAAAATGAACGCGACTTCTTAGATCCATCTAAAAAACAAGGATCTAAGAGACTATTAGAGGCCATTCCGGACACCCGGGCCAAGAGGAACTAAACAGCGGCAGAAAAACAACAAGGTATAAGGAAACTCCCCTAAAACCAGATAAAATCCAGTAGCACGAAGAAGAAGAACATTCGCCCGGAGAGAACCAGGTGAAGCAGGGCGAGAGGCCCACGCGCCGGAGAAAATCCTAGCACGCAGTGAAAAAGAGTATCTGTTAAACGATATTGAATATATAAATTTTCACTCAAAATAATTTTATGATATTTATAATCTAAACAATCACTTGGAAGAAATTAAATTCATCATACGAACACATCAACATAAATAAAATGAATTAAATTTAATAATACAACGTTTCAATAAAATTGATTTACCATTTATTGGCTTTATGCAATCAAAACCCAAATATTTTACCTTCTAAAAAAATAATAAGCATCACATTGATCTTCTGTGAGTAGTTAATATCATATGTGGCAATGCCCAGCTCGAGCTAACTGGCTAAGTTCGGAGTGTTTGAATTAATAGTGTTAATGTTGCAATTTTCATATAAATAGGCATGTTTTTATCGTTCAATTATAAATGTGATGTGAATATTGAATTTAAAATATTAATAATAATTAATAATAATTTAAAATTATTAAGAGGTTATTTGTTTTGTTGGAAAGAAAAAGTAGAGTCAATTAGACTACAGTATACAACTAATAAAGTGTATTTCAAATATTTCAAGTTGTTTGAATGATTATTGTTGCGGGCTAGGATATTTATGGCGGTAGAGTGAGTAAACTTTTTGTCTTAGCAATGTACATATATCTAACACACAAACAGAAAGAGAAGTAATACACCCAATCTTTTTTACCTGGAAAGCGCAAGGAAGGAAAAACTACGGGGCCTCGCCTAGGTGAAAAGATTCAACTAATTTTGAGTGAATTACAACTGTTGACTAGTCCCTTGACTTAGGGGCGGACAAATTATAGTAGTTTGCAGAGTTAGACAAAGGTTTGACATTGGTCGGGTGGAAGTCCGACAGCGCTCGGTCAGAAGTTCAACTAACGGGGAATGATCCGACAAAGGTCGGGCAGAAGTCCTACTCCACTCGGCTACTAGGTGGAAGTCTGGAGGTGGTCTGCGGCCGAGTGGAAGTCTGGCGGCGTTTGGCGGTCGGGCGGTGGTGCTGGAGCTCTTGAAGCTTCAGAGCTCTCTTCAATATCTAGCCAAAGGTCGCCCTAATGTAGAGAGTGAGCGTCTATTTATAAATTCTCATAAGTGACGCACCTCGTAAATATAGAGAAGATCCAGGGTAGGTTCGAAGTGCTTCATCAGATGGCCCATATTGATTCCCCAATCATAGAGCATTTGTCGGACATTGGAATGTCTTAATGATATCAGAGTTTGACGATCTTGGGCTCGTTGGATTTTTCTCGTTGAGTCTCTCGATTCGACTATAAGCGTGTCACGTTTGAAAACCGATTGATAATCCAAATTGTAGTTTGAACCTTCCAAAAGTGCTTCGAGTCTTTGATTTGGACCCATTTGAGCTTAGATTGAGTCTAATTTGGTGTCGTTGGGTTCATATTTTTGAAACGATCAATTCGACTATAAGTTTGCTGAAATCGGAGCTCAGATTATCCCAATTTTAATTTAGGAGGTTACCAACTTAATTTTGCCTCAAGATTCGCTCATGATCAAAATGATTTTTTTTGATATATCAATTATAAAATAAATTAAGGTGATTATATATACATTTTTAGTTTGATTGAAAATAATATGAATATAATATAAAGCCTAATAATAGTGGTAATCAGTAGTCAATCACAGTAGCGGGTGGCGGCTGCATTGGGAGGCTATGGTGGTGGGCAGTGGTTGGCAATGACAGTGGCAATCGGCGTCAAGTGGCGGCCAGCTGACTGTGATGGCAACGAACAGCTCACGGCTGCAAGCAGCAGGTAGTGTGCGACAGATTGCACTGAGAGTGAAGTTAACTTACAATGCATTTAAAATTTGATACAAAAATATACAAAATTTGAATATATAAAAGAGCTATAATTTAAATTTAAAATGTTTTCCCCAACATCCCTATGTTCTAAACTAATTTTCATCAAGTTAGCAGGTTGCCACCCAGCTAAAAAAAAGGAAACGACTTTGTCTTGTGCGGCAGGACGGTTGCAACATCCGAACCTTATGTGCGACAAATGTCACTCATTGCATTGCAAGCTTTTTTTTTTAGAAATTTAAGTTAATTAAATTAAATTCACGCACATATCATATTTGCAAGATTCAAACCAAGATCTCTTGATTGATAGTTAAAGCTCTCAACCAACAGATCAAAATGAGTTACGTAGGATCTCAAATTTTAATTCTTATGAATTTTCTCGAGGCAGAAGATGCCTTCTGGTCCGAGCAATGTCATAATAGTATAATATAACGTCATGGAGATGTTGATGTGAGTTGCGGATGCAAATAAAAAAAAAAAATTTCCTAAATGTGTATAAGGTTTAAGGATTAAATGAAAAATGTATTTTTATTGAAAAAATAATGTGTCTTTCATTACAATCACATTTATGAAAAAAATAACTTATAATTTTATATATTTGTATATGCCACAATTAAATTATTAAGAGTTTAATGAAATAAAAAAGTTGTGATTATAGTGTGAAAAAATATGGCATTAAAATTTTTCCTTATTTATAATTGTGAAAAAGTAAATTATTGAACGATTTTTTTTTTAACTATCAAACAAACACATTCATGAACATATCTATGAACAAACACATTTATAATAAAAGCAATTGTCTATGTAACAAAGGTAATGATTATTTATATTTATTAATTATATAGTCAAATATTACTTATTTTTATCGAGCTTATTCACGAGTTCAAAATTGAACATGAATCGAGCTTTTATTGAGCTTCTTATCGAGCTTAATGTCAAGCTTGTTCACGAACTTCAAATGATGTTGTTTGCGAACATAAATGAGCCGAACGCATTAGTGTTCAAGTTTGTTTATTTAAGAATCGAGTATTTAAAATATTGTTCAAGATTGTTTGTTTAGTTAATTAAACGATCACAAATGAGCTTTAATCGAACCAAACAACGAGTAGCTCGTCGAACGTTTGGTTCGCTTGCAGCCCTGTTTTCGCCTTTAGGGGCACTCGTCTTTGGAAGATTCAGCCCTCTCAAATTATCCTCAGCTGAGGCCATTGGTCTCTAATGGTTGTTCTAGTCCAAGCTAAGAGAACTACACTATGGAACACATGATCATGACTCCATCAACTGTGTTCATCCCTGGCTCATAGTCACATTTGTTCAGCAGACTCATCACACACCCCGAGCGACTCGCCTTCAAAAATTTGTCTTAGAAATCATTCTTAAGGGCATGCTCAACATACTCACCAAGGGCTTCTCCCAACCATATCAAAGGCAAGGGGTCACTTGGGCAACCTAGACCACATGTCTATATTTGTACCAATAATACATTATTATTTTTATTTATTTTCTAGATATAGCATTTCCTATAGTCCTATTAACCCTATAAATAAGAGGCTCAGAGGCATACTTGACATCTTTCATGGAATGAAAATATTTGTTAATAGATTATTTGCACATACATAAAATTTTTCTTGCAGAATTCTGCCTTGGACTTGCACACTCTAAAAAATTATCAATACTTTTAACATAATCAGGACTTTGTTTGAGTTTTGTTATCCAACTCTTATCCATTTTAACTGAAAAAATAAAGTTTTAAATTACAACTAAAAATAAAAATTTGCTTAAATAACTTAACATTTAATTGATATATACAATATAAAAATGAGATTATAAGATTACACATCGACTATAATGTAGAAAAATAGCCAAATAATGGTTAATTATTAGTGTATTTAACACAAGTTAGTGCACCAAAAGAGGTTTATAGCAAGTTGATCTAACTTTATCATTCTCCTATGCTTATAAGAAATATATAAGAATTTCCAATCACATCAAATTAAGGTGAGTTAAGTTCATTCGAGAATTTTGTATTTGAGCACAAATCATATCTTCAATTTTTTTCTTAAGAGAAAAAGACAATAGTGTTTAATGATTCGTTTGGGATGGCTTTTTTACTGCTTTCTAAAACGGAGTTTTAGTACAATTTTTTTTATTTTTTACTAAAACTCCGTTTTAGAAAACAATAAAAAAGCCGTCCCAAACGAAGCCTAAGTCTCCTGGGTTGGATGATTGAATTATGTTCCAACATTCTATCTACAAATCTAACGTAGATTAGTACTGTTTTTTCATTTATTCGTGATTAATTGATATGCATGTGTTAATTCTAATTTAATCAGCTTATTGCATTGTAACACCTACTCAATTTTGATATAGTTGCACCAATTTGACCCTATATGAAAAAGGTAATTTATTGAATTTTGTATTTGAAACATTTTGCATGTATATGAGAACATTTTGTATGTATGTGAGTGTTTAAATCTAATCTGAAGAGGATTTTGGGGTCCGTCTTCATGTTTGGTTAATCTAAATTTTTTTTCCTAGGGCACTGCGCACTGGGGTAGGTAGTGCCGCGACTTCAAACTTCATGTATTTTTGTCAATTTAATTAAGAGTTGCGGCACTGCGGCGCAGGGCCCTCCCAGAGGGAGCACTGCGGCATGCAAGGTCGGGCATTGCGGAGCCAATCCCAAATTTAATAATAAAATATCATTTTAACCAAATGAATTCATTTTTTTCCCCAAACCATTCAGCTAGAGAGAGAGAGAGAAGGAGAATTTTAGAGATAGAAAGCTTGTATTTGGGCTACTTTAGGTCATTTTTTGTTGTAGGCTCAGTTCTGAGAGTTATTTGGTTCGAGGCGGGTTACATTTTTTACTATCTCAATTTTAAATAATTCAACAATTTTGTGAGTTTTTTTATTTAAAATATAATTTATAGTGTTTAAACTGAAATAATTTTCAATTGATAAAACTTTCATCACATAACTTATGGTATGTTGTAGAGAATATAGTTGTAGATATTTAGCTATTTTTCTATAAAATTTTTTATCATATATTTTTGAAAAGCGGCTTTTCTAAAATTATAGAAAAAAATTCAAGTATTGAAAATAATATTGTAGAACAACTAAAACCTTGAAATGTAATTATGCACTCTTTAGTAATTCGGTGGAATTTTGAATCACCAAATTTTAGCTATGATGTTATAGATCTGATTGCTAAAATGATACCCGTATGGTAAAATTTCTAAAATTATGTTAATAGTTAAATTTATATTTAGCTGCTTAACTATACTACGACATAATTGATATATTTGTACATCTCTGTATGACACTGTCTATATCTAAGGAGTTCGAAGAGTGCTCGATTTGGAGTTCTATTATATAAGCAGAGTTTCTTTACAAAATTTTTGAATGTGTTAAAGGCACTGGGAGGCCTAAGGGCCTGGAATTTGGAATGGGAGGCTTCTGAATGGAATACATAAGGGCTGGAGTTCTATTACTTTTGGTAATGCACTATGTGTTTATTTACATTCTATTCAACGTATTATATTCTGAAATCTATAATCAACTTAGTTATTTGCAAAATCTTGTATTTGTCTAACACTACTCTAATGTAAGCCTGTTATTAAAATTGTAATAACTGATTTATTTTAAGTTATTTGTTTTACAGTTAGTAAGACATGCTTTGGGGTAATGTAATCTATTATATGACCAAAACAATTTTAGGTCTTATGATATCAATGAATGCAACCTAAGGAGAGGTTAGTTGGGTCAATGGCGGCAGGGGCGGATCCAACCTTAATTTTTATGGGGACAAACTTATAAGTAAAAATTTAGAAGTTCAGATATTTGTTATATATATATCATTTTAATAGTGAGTAATGAATCTTTGTACTTGAGTACATAATACATTTAAAAATATTATCAACATTTTATATAATGACAATTATTCTTAAACAAAATTTAGGTTGAAGTATGGATGATTTGTTTGAAAAAATAATCAAAATGATGTAATTGATTAATCATTCTATTTCTACAAAATGTATGTTGGAGTTGCCTTGAATTTGGCTCTACCCCTGTTTGTTTATATCCTTGATCGGTATACGTTTCGTAGATATGTTGGGGGTCTAAGGGGGCAGCGCCCCTTGACGTGATTCGACCTAAATGATGGGGGTAGTGATGGCCACAAGGCTTCTTGCCGTAATAATATTAAAAAAAAATGAAATTATTTATATTCTTATTTCAAAAAATGATTTTTATTTCGCATAATTAACATAATAAAAAAACCAATGTAACAATACATTGTCAAGCATAGCCTTGATTAAAGGTCAAGCATTGCATACATTATAAAAATGAATAGTGTTGAATAAGTCATTCACTTTAAACTTTTTAAGTGCAAGTAAGGTTTTATTTATTCACCTAAATTAAACTATAAGCATGACAACATTAAAAAATTCAAGGGAGAGGAATAGGAGAGAATCAATATCAATGAAGAAGAAAAACCTATGCCTTAAAGTGAATGTAATGCTTGAATTCACAACATGCTGATCGAAAATATATTTGGGAATCCTGATGAGTCAGATTCGAGCGAATATATTGCTTGAATTCGTAGCACATTGATTAAAAATATGTTTGAGAATTCTATGTGAGTCATATTTGAGCGAATACGTTGTTTAAACTCGTAGCAGACTGATTGAAAATAAATTCGAGAAGTCGAATGTGTCATATTCGAGCGAATATAGTGCTTGAACTCGTACTGTATTGATTGAAAATATATTTGAGAATCCTGATTAATCGAATACGAGTGCCACTCTGTCAAAAAAAAAAAAAAAGAATATAACTAAGGAGAAGGTGCATCTATATTCCTATATCTTGGAGAAAATAAATATATAATAATAATATATTAAAGGGAGTAATATTAATAAATCACCGCCAGCTCTTTCTAATTGTCGTTTAGGGCATCGCAGGCCGAGACACTTTCGACAACGTTACGTTTTTCCTACCTTCTTAATAATTAATTATGATAATTTTTTTTTATATATCAGATATAGAGCGAGATAAAGAGAGCGAAAGAGCATTGACTCTTTAATTAATTTGACTTTTAAATATTAAAAAATGGTTACAAGTTAATTAATATTAATTTAAGATTTATTTTTTTTATTGAATATAGAAATATATTAAAATGAGTATAAATGATAGAAATGTTATTTAAGAAAATGATTAGTGAATTTTATTTTTATTTGTTTTAATAGCATGCAATATAAATAATGAATTAATAATTATTATTTTGATAGAATTGTCATTGAAAAGCTCATCTTAAAAAAATAAAAAAATAAAAACAAATTGAAAAGCTCATCTAAGACTTTCTTTAATATATCTTTTTTTAGTGCACAAATTTTTAAAATTATAATTTTTTTTGGTGAAAAGTTACTTTGAAAGGCTAAAAGGAAGCTGTTTCAAATTAAGGGTAAGGTTCGTTGAGAAAGTTTTTTTATTGCTTTCTAAATTAATTTTTTAATACACAAATTTAAAAAAAAATTGTACTAAAAACTTGCTTTACTAAAAATTTGCTTTAAGAAGTAGTAAGAAAGTCGTACCAAACGAAGTCTAAGGCTTCGTTTGGGACGGCTTTTTTACTACTTTCTAAAACAGAGTTTTAATGCAAAAATAAAAAAATTTGTACTAAAACTCCGTTTTAGAAAGCAATAAAAAAGCCGTCCCAAACGAAGCCTAAGACTTCATTTGGGCCAGCTTTCTTCTTGCTTCTTAAAGTGACTTTTTAATACAAAAATTTAAATTTTTTAACTAAGTGGTAAGAAAGCTGTCCCAAATGAAGCCTAAGCCTTAAGTTACAGTTGTGAAAAGCTATGCAATCTAATTTTTTATGAATGGGATATGGTCTCATACTTATATTATGTGATTGATTTTTCTTTGGGCTATAATGAATTAAATATTTTATTCATTAACATTATCTCATTTATTTAATTAAATTTGAACTAAAATTTTAAATTTTGATGTATAAGTGAATAAATTTGAATATTGACTTGCTTGTTTTTTTATGATTATGATCATATTTATTTTTGTTTAAGAAAAGCTCATTAACAGTAAATTGATTTATCAATAATTTAATTACATTTAATATCTTATTTTATATTTTTATATCAATTTTTTAATATCTTGCACATTTCAAAAAAATATTCTAATGCTAGAAGCATAAGCATGATAGAAATATCGAGTAGAATATGAGATTGACAAATTAAATATTTATTTATTTTTTAATTTATATTTGATAATAAAGATATTAAATAAATACTTAGATTGATAGATTAAAATTATATTTTTTTATTAATTGGTCTATATTTTTATAATTAATTTTCTTTTTCCTATATAAAATTTTCTTTGAAAGTCATCATCTCCGGCAGGAAATCATGCAATTCTATGAAATTGTGCTCATGTAATTGAGTGTACCACAACCTAATGGAGCTAATACTCTTTTTAAGCAATCAAAATTAGGGTTTCAGCTTTGTTTAGGATAATTTTCTTATTATTTTCTAAAATATCTTTTTAGTACAAAAATTTTAAATTTAGAAAATTGTTTTACTAAAAAACTATTTTAAGAAGCAGTAAGAATAAGAAAGCTGCCCCAAACGAAGCCTTCATCTGATTTTCTTTCCTTACCTCATAAGCAAGACGGGGAGTTATGGAATTAAAAAAAATTATATAAAAATATTATGATACAAATTATGTTGGTACGAGCTTAAATACTTTTGAATTTGTATTAAGATTAATGCTTAAATATGATATCACGACATGCACCAATCTCAAATTTGAAGGCATTCAAGTTGATCCTTTCAAAAATTGTGTTGAGATATCCTCTCACAATTTTTTTTCTTATGAAATATGGAAACCCTAAATATTTGAACTTAAACATTTTACCAACAAACAACAACTAAAAATAAAAATAAAAAATAAAAAATAAATCAACAAATAATATCTAAATTTGCATAAAGAATAACTCAATGAGTTTAACCTATCAAAAAATAATTTTGTAAGATAAAACTTCCTCTTATATTTGATTAATTAAAAATAGAGCACCTGAGGAATTATATAAAAGAAAAAAAAAATCTATTATAATATCCAAATAAAAAAAATAAACAGAATGTGCCGGAAAATCTTTAGATTTTCTTTTTTATAAGTTAACTCTTTGAGTCTTGTTGCGGGCTAGAGTATTTGCTACGGTAAAGTAAAAGGATTTTATGTCTTAGCGTTGCACGTGTATCTAATTCACAAATAGAGAAATTGAAAACTCAAATATTTTTATGTAAAAAATCCTGAAAAAAATGAAAAACTGTAGGGCCATGCCCAGTTGATATGATACATCTAGTGTTTGAATAAATTACAAAGATCGTTTCTGAACTTGAGGAAGGTTAGACTACAGTAGTCCAAGAAGTGGCAGAAGTCCGATGGTGGTAGATCGGAAGTCAGACGGCTGTTGAACAGAAGTCTGACGATAGTCGGTGGCCGGGCGGAAGTCCGACGTAGGTTTGTGGGTGGGCGGTGGTTGAGGAGGAGTCGGGTGGCAAGAGCGCTCTCAGATTTCTTTTCCTCTCTTCTCTTCTTTTTCTTGCTTGCTCCCCCCTTTAGTGAAGAATGATGGTATAATTATAGTTTTCTAGAAGTGACATGACCAATAAATAAGGAGAAGATCAAGGGTGATACATCATTAAAAAATTATCTTGATCATGCACGAATCTTGAGGCAAAATCAAGTTGGAAGATTCAAAAATTAAAATTGAGACCATCTAAACTCTGATTTCTGCAAACTTACAGTTGAACTGAACGTCTCGGAAATACAAACCCAACGACACCAAATTTGACTCAATCTAAGCCCAAATGGGTCCAAACGAATGACCCGAAGTGTTATTAGAAGGTTCAAACCACAATTTGGATTATCAAACGGTTTCCAAACATGACATGCTTATAGTAGAATCAAGCGACTCGACGGGACAAATCCAATGAGCCCAAGATCAATGAATTTTGATATTACTAAGACATTCAAATGCCCATCAAACGGTCCAAAATCAAGGGATTAAACATCGGTCGTCCACCCGAACCACTTCCATTTTACCATTGATCTTCCACTTATTTACAAGCAATGCCACTCAAGATTTCTATAAACAGAACCCCAAGGCAAGAAATGAGAAGGAAGAGTAGGAAGAAAGCTCCACCCGCCTAGCTCCTATTCGACCATGTTTGAGTGTTGCCACACCACTGCAAGAGTTCTGTTGCACCACCGCCAGAGTTCTTCCGCACCACCATCGGGTTCTACCGTACCACCGCCAGACCACCAAGGGACGCCAGAGTTGATATGATACATCTAGTGTTTGAATAAATTACAAAGATCGTTTCTGAACTTGAGGAAGGTTAGACTACAGTAGTCCAAGAAGTGGCAGAAGTCCGATGGTGGTAGATCGGAAGTCAGACGGCTGTTGAACAGAAGTCTGACGATAGTCGGTGGCCGGGCGGAAGTCCGACGTAGGTTTGTGGGTGGGCGGTGGTTGAGGAGGAGTCGGGTGGCAAGAGCGCTCTCAGATTTCTTTTCCTCTCTTCTCTTCTTTTTCTTGCTTGCTCCCCCCTTTAGTGAAGAATGATGGTATAATTATAGTTTTCTAGAAGTGACATGACCAATAAATAAGGAGAAGATCAAGGGTGATACATCATTAAAAAATTATCTTGATCATGCACGAATCTTGAGGCAAAATCAAGTTGGAAGATTCAAAAATTAAAATTGAGACCATCTAAACTCTGATTTCTGCAAACTTACAGTTGAACTGAACGTCTCGGAAATACAAACCCAACGACACCAAATTTGACTCAATCTAAGCCCAAATGGGTCCAAACGAATGACCCGAAGTGTTATTAGAAGGTTCAAACCACAATTTGGATTATCAAACGGTTTCCAAACATGACATGCTTATAGTAGAATCAAGCGACTCGACGGGACAAATCCAATGAGCCCAAGATCAATGAATTTTGATATTACTAAGACATTCAAATGCCCATCAAACGGTCCAAAATCAAGGGATTAAACATCGGTCGTCCACCCGAACCACTTCCATTTTACCATTGATCTTCCACTTATTTACAAGCAATGCCACTCAAGATTTCTATAAACAGAACCCCAAGGCAAGAAATGAGAAGGAAGAGTAGGAAGAAAGCTCCACCCGCCTAGCTCCTATTCGACCATGTTTGAGTGTTGCCACACCACTGCAAGAGTTCTGTTGCACCACCGCCAGAGTTCTTCCGCACCACCATCGGGTTCTACCGTACCACCGCCAGACCACCAAGGGACGCCAGAGTTGATATGATACATCTAGTGTTTGAATAAATTACAAAGATCGTTTCTGAACTTGAGGAAGGTTAGACTACAGTAGTCCAAGAAGTGGCAGAAGTCCGATGGTGGTAGATCGGAAGTCAGACGGCTGTTGAACAGAAGTCTGACGATAGTCGGTGGCCGGGCGGAAGTCCGACGTAGGTCTGTGGGTGGGCGGTGGTTGAGGAGGAGTCGGGTGGCAAGAGCGCTCTCAGATTTCTTTTCCTCTCTTCTCTTCTTTTTCTTGCTTGCTCCCCCCTTTAGTGAAGAATGAAGGTATAATTATAGTTTTCTAGAAGTGACATGACCAATAAATAAGGAGAAGATCAAGGGTGATACATCATTAAAAAATTATCTTGATCATGCACGAATCTTGAGGCAAAATCAAGTTGGAAGATTCAAAAATTAAAATTGAGACCATCTAAACTCTGATTTCTGCAAACTTACAGTTGAACTGAACGTCTCGGAAATACAAACCCAATGACACCAAATTTGACTCAATCTAAGCCCAAATGGGTCCAAACCAAGGACCCGAAGTGTTATTAGAAGGTTCAAACCACAATTTGGATTATCAAACGGTTTCCAAACATGACATGCTTATAGTAGAATCAAGCGACTCGACGGGACAAATCCAATGAGCCCAAGATCAATGAATTTTGATATTACTAAGACATTCAAATGCCCATCAAACGGTCCAAAATCAAGGGATTCAACATCGGTCGTCCACCCGAACCACTTCCATTTTACCATTGATCTTCCACTTATTTACAAGCAATGCCACTCAAGATTTCTATAAACAGAACCCCAAGGCAAGAAATGAGAAGGAAGAGTAGGAAGAAAGCTCCACCCGCCTAGCTCCTATTCGACCATGTTTGAGTGTTGCCACACCACTGCAAGAGTTCTGTTGCACCACCGCCAGAGTTCTTCCGCACCACCATCGGGTTCTACCGTACCACCGCCAGACCACCAAGGGACGCCAGAGTTGATATGATACATCTAGTGTTTGAATAAATTACAAAGATCGTTTCTGAACTTGAGGAAGGTTAGACTACAGTAGTCCAAGAAGTGGCAGAAGTCCGATGGTGGTAGATCGGAAGTCAGACGGCTGTTGAACAGAAGTCTGACTATAGTCGGTGGCCGGGCGGAAGTCCGACGTAGGTCTGTGGGTGGGCGGTGGTTGAGGAGGAGTCGGGTGGCAAGAGCGCTCTCAGATTTCTTTTCCTCTCTTCTCTTCTTTTTCTTGCTTGCTCCCCCCTTTAGTGAAGAATGATGGTATAATTATAGTTTTCTAGAAGTGACATGACCAATAAATAAGGAGAAGATCAAGGGTGATACATCATTAAAAAATTATCTTGATCATGCACGAATCTTGAGGCAAAATCAAGTTGGAAGATTCAAAAATTAAAATTGAGACCATCTAAACTCTGATTTCTGCAAACTTACAGTTGAATTGAACGTCTCGGAAATACAAACCCAACGACACCAAATTTGACTCAATCTAAGCCCAAATGGGTCCAAACCAAGGACATGAAGTGTTATTAGAAGGTTCAAACCACAATTTGGATTATCAAACGGTTTCCAAACATGACATGCTTATAGTAGAATCAAGCGACTCGACGGGACAAATCCAATGAGCCCAAGATCAATGAATTTTGATATTACTAAGACATTCAAATGCCCATCAAACGGTCCAAAATCAAGGGATTCAACATCGGTCGTCCACCCGAACCACTTCCATTTTACCATTGATCTTCCACTTATTTACAAGCAATGCCACTCAAGATTTCTATAAACAGAACCCCAAGGCAAGAAATGAGAAGGAAGAGTAGGAAGAAAGCTCCACCCGCCTAGCTCCTATTCGACCATGTTTGAGTGCTGCCACACCACTGCAAGAGTTCTGTTGCACCACCGCCAGAGTTCTTCCGCATCACCATCGGGTTCTACCGTACCACCGCCAGACCACCAAGGGACGCCAGAGTTCTGCCGCACCATCGCCGAACCACAAAGGGACGCCGAAGTTCCGTCGAATAACCACCAGACCGTCAAAGGACGTCAAAGTGCAGCCCAAAAGCTGGAGTGTTCACTGATGCTGAGGTGCCACTGCCAGACCATCGCCTGGCACCAGAGTGGTGCTGGACCACCACCTCACGTTGGAGTGATACTGGACTTTTGCGAAACTCATCTTTAGGATGAGTTAAACTATTGTACTTTGCTCAATTTTTAGTGGAATCATTTTAAACTAGACTAGGTCCCGTGGTTTTTTCCCTTTCCCGGGTTTTCCATGCAAAAATATTATGTTCTCTGTGTGTGAGCTTGATATCCGTGCAACGCTAAGACGTGGAATTATAATTATATCGCCGTGTGTATTCTAACCCGCAACAAAGGGCATTTTGGGAGTGTTTCGAATGGACGGCCGATATCAACTCCCTTGATCATGAATTGTTTATCAAGTATTCAAGTGTCTTAATGATGTCAAAATTCTACGATCTTGGGCTCGTTGGATTCATCTCGTCGAGATGCTCAATTCGACTATAAGCGTGTCATATTTGGATAATATTTAGTCATCCAAATTATGTTTTGAACCTTCTAAATGTATTTCGGACCCTCAATTTGTATTCGTTTGGGCTCGTATATGATCGAATTTGGTATTCTTGGGTTCGTATTTTCAAGACATTAAGTTCAATTATAAATTTACTGAAATCGGAGTTCGGATGGCCTCAAATTTAATTTTAAAAATTTCAATATTAATTTATCTAGAGATTCATGCTCAAACAAGATAATTTTTTTGATGATATATCACGTCTAAATAGGAATCTGATTGAAATACGAGCAAACCGTTGGAGCTACTGATTTTTGATAAACTAATCTTTTCATTTTCTTTTTTCTCATATTGGGCTATCAATTTTTCCAATTTAGGTTACCTGTATAAGTTGTCTATTTTGACTAGTTTGAGACTGTCCTTTTTATTAAATTAAAATAAAACATTTTTCATTTTTTTCCTCATATGTATAGTATTGTCAATTTTATTAAGTGTGATACCTTAAAAATCAAATCTATTTTGCACTTTGATCAATTAGTATAATTTTTTTATTCATTTCATTTTGTCCCTCTTAGAAATTTCTCATTTTGAATGTATTAAAAATAGCTCTATTTTGATATAAAATAAAATTTTCTAATTAATTGATTTAATTGAGCCAAAGATAGGTAGAAAAGTGCATACATGATTTATGAAAATATTTACACTCATATTCATATAATTATACAATGTCCCATCATTTTTGGAAAAAAAATAAAGTATTTATTATTTTAAAATTAATTAAGAAAAAATATGAATAAATTTTAAAGATAGGTCTAGTCGCCCGTGCGACTTGGCGCTAAACTTGCCATGGAATCAGCACCCGAGTCACGAGCTTGCGTTGTTGTTTTTATTTAAGACTAGCTCTTGAATATGAATATTTGACATAATTTGCATTATGATGAGCTTAAATATTTGCAAATTTACATTAAGATTAGTGTAATTCATATAAATTTAAAAATTAATCCAACATTTAAACCCATCTTAACGTATTTTACATCTGAATATTTTCATGTAATTTTTTATTTCAAAATTATAAACATATTTTAAGAAAAAAAATCAACAAGCATGAATAAATGAATAATGATTTGTGAAAACAATTTTGGTATGCTCGGAATGCGAGTCTATTTATTTTGATATATGATGAGATCGGCAAAATTTCCTGTGATAATTAATATATTAAGCACAAGTTGCATGCGAAAAAATTATATTATTATTTTTATTAGAATTATAAAATAAAGAGATGGCTATATATATATATATATATATATCTTAAAATAACTATATTATTTTTTTTTAGAATTAATTATTTTCTTTATTTATGATTTATCATATTTTTCTAATTATGATAAATAACTAATAAAGAAAATATTAATTATAATAAAAATTAATGTATTTATTTTAGGGTAAAAATATGATCTTATTTATATAAAATAAAATTAGATGTTGATATGATTTTCAAAATAAATTTTATTAGAAATATTAAAAGAACATTTAAATCTTACAAACTCCCAATTTTACATAAATAGTCTAAATGAGTCTTATTGAGGCAATTGAAAAAAGCACAAGTTCGTGGGAGTCGAACTTGACATGGGGTCAAAAACATCTGAATAAAAAAAGCATTGAAAACTCCTTGCAGCGCATACCAATTACAGTGGTCCTGTAGCGATTTTGGAACGACTACAAGATTTTTAGTAGCGATTAAAACCCACGGGACAGCCTTCAAAAGCGATGCGAAAGCCATTTTTTATGATAGAGTAGCTCTATATCAACAACATCAATACTAGCATTCACTTGTTATACAACATTAGCAATTAACCAACATTAAAGCACAAGGTTGCCTAACATAAATTTGGTTGTCAACAAACATTGAAATTCATTGAAATCCAGCATACAATATCCGCCAAAACTAGACTCATGATGTCCATCAAGATCCAACTCATGTTGTATGTTGATGTCAAACTATTAATACACATTGTTACCTCTCACTATCTCTTATTGGTCTAAAGCATCAAATGTTCACCAACTAGAGCCACCCAATGTCCATTGAACTCCCAATGTCATTAGTTACACATTCATTGACACAACATCCGCCAATTGGCGTTGCTTGACTTTCTTGCCATTTTTTAATGTCCTATGTCAGATGTCTGCTGCATCCCTCTTCTACGAGAAATTATTCTGTGCGGAGGCCGGATCCAAAACGTCGTCCGGAAACCAACCAGAATGTGTAATATCAGCAGTATCGAGCTACGGTACCGAGTGCAGGGGTGACGTGACGCATTTTGGTTAGTCTCCGAATGACGTTCGGTGTCCGCACAGAATAATTAATCATCTTCTACATTGCTGATTGACACCCCCGCATCGTTTACAGAGATTATAATCTCCTACTACTAACTAAGAAGACAATCTCAAACCCAATTTTATTTTCATGAATTCCCTAACGTTCAGCCTATCATGTTAAAGCTCTTTTAGGACATTTTTTGTCTAGCCACCATTACATCTAACAAGCTCAATTTCGAATGTTAACAAAGTGTCAATTTTAAAGAATAGGAATACTTAGTACAAATGAGAAAAAAATATAGTGTGTTAAAGTGTACTTAGCCTAATAAAAACGAGGAAAATTTAGTGAGATAAGTCTCACCCTTCGCCCCCCACTTGATTCCATCGTCGATGAAGAAAACATATAAATAAATAAATATATTTATCAAGGAAGGCTTTAGCACTTGACTTCTTCTGGATAATTCAGACACTGAGGTTAGGTAGTATCCTCAATTTAAGCATGAATTTAAATAAGAGAGCACTGACTACTTGAAATAATTAAAAAAAGAGACCGGGTCTTATAGCATTTCTTATTTCAATGAACCAAAATAACTTAATTAGTTATTTCATCCAATTATTTTATTCATTCTTAACATGAACTCTTTGTACTATTTATCAAGCTCAACCACCATAGAAGTCACCCATCTTAATGTCACTTAGATCATCTCCAATCGAACTGCATACCATTGTATGCCGTCCGCGAATCACTGCATTCGAACTCCAAATATCATGCCAAAATTCAGCAGGTGAAGAATGGGACGTCAATTTTGGCGTCAGATTTTTCACCTACGCCAAAAAAAGCGATCACCTTCGTACTCTGCTTAGCTTCGCAGGAAGCGTGCGAAAAAGGAGAAAGAATGTTACCTTTATAAAGAAGAACACGAAAAAAGAAAAATGGAATCCCATTGGAGATGAACTATCGCATTTTGAAATTTTACGATATTTTAGAGTGGAAAATGGGTTTTCGGTTGGACATGCCCTTATGCTCAAACATACTAGACTGCGGAGTTTTGAGATCCGGTGACTGATGCTAATAGTAAATTATAATAATTTTGAGACACAAATTATTAAAATTTGATAATGATAGATTTGACTTAAAAACTTTTCAAATACAACATACAAGCTTAGATGGAAATTTTTTGTCAAAATCAATTGACAATATTATGACCCTCCTCCAACTTAAAATCTGGTCAAAATATTCTGAGCTTATAATACACAAATGGAGAGTCCTCCAATCACTTGGCAATGTCAGTTACGTTGTTCCTCCAGCAGATAGTACCCTTTCAATTTGAATCATTCAGAATCATAAGCTGTAAACATGCTTAGAGAACTAACCAATCTGATAATAATGCTTCCTGCAGATTGAGAACTTCTTATCATCCCCCTTAGTTGTCCAAATCTTATTTGTTGCTAATTCTGGCTTCATAGCTCTTTGCCACTGATGCAATATTGTTCTGTACAAGCAATAATATTTCATCCTTTGATTAGAAAAATTGGCTGAGATGAAAAATTACAGAAGGTTAATTGCAAAGGAAAGGAATCACTAATGTCCAAATTCTAACTTCCATTACTGGTTTAGAGAGAAATTTTGAGATATTCTTAACTATCCTACCTAAATTTAATTAGATTGCAAAATTTATGATATAATATAGTTATTTCGAAATAAATTTGATAAATATAAAGGAAATTTCCATTGAATTTCAATCAAGATATCCTAATTCAAAAATTTTTTTCTCAAAAATTTTTTATTACAGGAATAAGGAATTACACAGATTTATAAGAAAAAAAAAAACTTGCAATAGAAACTATATTCCTTAGTTCCACAGTAATTTATGTACTTACTCCCACCAAATTTCACTCCGACCGCCGGTCCAACACCCCATACGAACTAGCTGCCCGAACCCTCGATCTTGGAACGACGATCGTCGCATCAGATACTGAACACGAGGTTTTGCAGTTGAAGGAGGCGAAAAGGTCGAGGAAACCAACTCGATCGGGCATTATTGTACGGCGACAGATCCCTAACATCTTACCTACTGTTCCCACCGATTCATCAGATCGCCGCCACCACATCGCATCAACACCGGGGGCATCCTTAGCGCACTCGACGAGTGCAGCAGTAAATGGATCAACGTCGGAGGCGGATCGCTTCTTCTGACTGATTCCGGAGACGGATCTAACAGGCGGAGGAAGAGGGAGGAGGGGATTGCGGTCGCCGGTGGCGGGTGTGGCGGTGATGGAGGGGGATTTCGGAATGCCGGGCTGGCGTTCCCAAGAGAAGGGGATGGAGGAGTAGGGGAGGATGCGGTGGAAGGGGGAATGGGAGGAGGAGGTAGAGAAGGAGGAAGGGGAGCCGGAGAGGGAGGAGGCGGAGCTGGAGAAGGAGGGTGTTCGAGAGGATGGCCGCCGGGGAGGTGGCTGTCGGCCGTCGGATGAGGCCGGAGGTGGTGGTGGTGGGGTCTCGGTTGTATGATCGGTGAGAAGATACAGCTTTGGATTCGACTTGGAGTCCATGTTTTTCATGAAAGAAGGGCTAAAATTGAGCAATTGAAGAGGGAAGAGGGAAGAGGGAAGAGGGAAGAGGGAAGAGGAGGGCAATCTTCTCTGCTGTAGTGGGAGAAGATATCCTTCTTATTGTAGTGGTTCTGTTGCGGGGGGACATAAATATTCTGGCGTTTTGACATGGAAACCCTTAAAATTTTAACATATTACATTTCTCTTCACGTAATTAAGAAAAAAAAAAGCACATGAAATGATGAAAATGTCTCCGTTAGATGAAAACCTCGAGTCCGGCGAGGTTGAAAAATTGAGAAGTTAAAACCTAAAAGTTAAAACTTTGACTTTGAGGTTGTAAAAGTAATTTTTTAAAAGATTGATGAACTTCGGTTGTGGATCTATAAATGACTTTGACTTAAAGGTTGCAAAAGTAAATTTTTATTTCAACAAACTGTGAAATTATTTATGATCCGCATCTCATTTAGAAAAAAAAAATTGAGTTTTGATAAATCATTGAGATTTTATTTGGGACGCTTTTTTTACAGCTTTTTTAAACAAATTTTTAGCAAAAAAATTTTAATTTTTGTATTAAAAAATTGTTAAAAACAATAAAAAAGCAGTCATAAACAAAGATTAGGACTTCGTATGTAATTATTTTCTAAATCAAATTTTTAGTTACAAATTTTTAATTAAAAAAAATTATACTAAAAAATTATTTTATAAAACAGTAAGTTGTCCTAAGCTTTTTTATTATTACTAAATTAACTCTTTAGCATCAAAATTTTTTGAATTAAAAAAATTTCTACTAAAAATTATTTTTAAAAAAAATGTGAGAAAGTTGTTCCAAATAAGTTCTAAATAATTAAATATATTTTAAATCATATATATAATATGAACAATAAACTAAAATTTTAATTATATTTAATTTAAAATAACCAAATTTTCATAATAATACGCTACATTTAAATAAACAATCATATGATAATAATTTGAAAGAATTGATAAACTATTACATATATGCCACCTTATCAATCACTTTATGTGCTCTATACATATAGATAATCATATAGACTTTATAAAAACTGGAGATGTAGCCCTTTCGAAGGCCTTGAATATTAAAGCTTTTATTTCTTTTGTTTGGGGCATATAGGCATTTAGGAAGTTAGAAGATGGACATGAATGGAATGAATGAAACTTATTTGGAGGTTCATAAAAAAGAATAAAAAAAGATATATTTTTACTTGATCGAATTTTGGTTTACAAACATGCTTATATAAGTTTACGAATAGAGAATAATAAGAAAAAAAATATAATGAATGAGAATATTCTTTATAATGAGGATGTATTATAACATTAAATACTATTATATATCATCAAAAATTTATCTTGATCGGCCTCGAATCTTGAGGCAAATTTGAGTTGGGAACTTCCGAAATTAAATCCGTGACCATCTGAACTCCGATTTCAGCAAACTTATAATCAAACTAAACATCTCGAAAAGACAAACCCAACGTCACCAGATTTGACCCAATATAAGCCCAAATGGGTCCAAATCGAGGACATGAAGCACATTTGCATGGTTCAAACCATAAATTTGATGATCAAATGATTTCTAAATGTTGCATGCTTATAGTCTAATTGAGTGGCTGAACAAGGCGAATCCAACGATTCCAAGATCATTGAATTATGACATCACATTGAGCGACTGGACAAGACGAATACACCAATCGTCACCGGACTTTTTCTTGACTTTTGTCAGTCCACCAATTGTTGTCAAACTTACGCTAGGCCACCAATTGTTGACAAATTTCCTTATGAACATCGTTGCTTGTTGACTACGGTCCTTCAAATCTCGATGCCTGACAACAGTCTTTCTAACCACCATTGCCCACAGGCTACTATCATTCCGACCACTGTCACCATACAACATTTTTTCTGACCACTATCGCCTGTGAACTACAATCATTTCAACCTCAGTCGCTAGACAACAGTCTTTTTGACCACCATCGCCTATAAACTACAATTCTTCCAACTATCGTCACTAGAGAACTGTCATTTTGACCACTGTTATCTACTGACTACGATCCTTCCAACCACCATCACTCGTTGACCATGTTGCTCGCCTACTACGGTCCTTCCGACCACCATCGCTTGATGACCATGTCATCTGCCAACTATGGTCCTTCCGACCAACGTCGCCCAAAGATCATGTTGCCCATTGATTATGGTTCTTTTGACCAACGTCACCTACCGATCATGTCACCTGCCTAATACGATCCTTCCGACCACCATCGCCTGTCAACCAGTGTCCTTCCATCCACAATTACTTACCGCCAATGGTCCTACTAATCAAATAAATATGTCAACACTCTCTTAAGAATAACTATTATGCTATTCTCTAACAATGTATTGTGCCTTATATAATTTATACATCTAGTGAAGGCCTTCTCCCCAAGAAAGGGCATCATTTATAATCAATAACAAATACTAGTGGATTCATTCAAATTGGGTCAGACCCCATGAATTTTCCCCTTTTCAAGTTTTTTATGTAAAAATTTTGGTGTCACTTATGAATATTGCACCCTACTCTTTTATATATATGCGTGCTTGTTCTTCGTACAAAACTAAGAAGCTAAACTTTATATTTCTCCATTGCTACAAATATTCCATGATGTAATAATTATAGATTCCTATCATAAATGTTAACCTTATGTGATAACATTGATATGATTATATCTTAAAACCTAGTAACTATAATAGCTCTAATATCAAATCACAAACTTATGATGTGGCTGCAAGAAGTAGATAGAGTTTTCCAAGCAAACTGTAAAATATGAATGTGGGTGTGAATTGGATAGATGGAGCGGTTAATAGGTTGCCAACAGGGTGGTGGAGAAGTGAGATGGATAAGGGATTTTGTTTTTCCTTGTAGTGGATTAGTGTTCGATGAAAAATCATGATGGAAAGGGGAAATTCAAGGAGTGATTATTGGCTATGAAATTTAAGAGAGATGATAAATCAAATGGGTTATTGGCCTGCAATTGAAGCCATAGAGAGAATGAGGATTTTTGGAAGAGCAAGTGTGGAGAGATGGAAATAAAGAAAATAAGAGAGGAGTGAGTGAGACAAGAAATTTCTACTTGCTATCATCAAGGGTTTGATACTAGAATCATAAGAGCACCTTAATGAGAGGTGCAACAACATAAGAGGAGGTTGTGAGACATTTAACTATTATTAGAGAATATAGGAGGCTATGGATACTGAAGATTAGGTCGTGTGGAATGCACACATGCAAAAAAGTGAAGCACAATGGCTTAAAGGTGGGGTTGTGCACTGAGAATTGTGATGATATTGCAGCTTACAAAATCATGCAAGGTAGTTGTGTGGTTGGCTCAAGAATGATATCAATGTTTTTAGAAGCAAGTGGGTATGCAATGGTGAGTTCATAAAGAGGCATGAAGAGGCTACAAAGCTTGTGCATTAGGAAAGGTAGATTGGAAATCCAATCAATAGTTTAGACCATGTATGATAATTTAGTCATGTTTATTTTTAAACTTTATTGTATTGTCTAATAGGTTATATTGAGTAAAAATACATGACACATAAAACTAAAGATGCATAGTAAAAATAGTCTCATCATGTTACAAAACGTATCAATATATCTAATATGAATATGGTCGAATCCATAGATATGAGTGACATGGTCGAGTAACAAGCTTAACTTAGAGAACCAAGGCAAGAAAGTACAAACTACATCAACCATCAAATTTAATATGGAGAAGAATTGAATAGAGTATCTTTGGGTTTAAAATAAATTGGTGAGTTGAATATAGGTAGTGTTATAATATGAAGAAGGACACTTGTCAATCTTCTAGTGGTTAAAGAAAGTAGTTGATAATATCAAATACTGTATGTAGTAGAAGGATATAACAAAGAAAGATATGCACACAAAAAATAAAAACCTTAACTTTTTCTTTATATCGCTTGTCTTCGAGTTATAAGTATAGTCAATTTTGCTTTAGAATCTATGTTATCTTCTATATTTTCTCATTTTTTCTCTAACATTTAGTGCTCTTTTTACCCTTTCATGCCAACAAACTTGGCTGATGAGCATGTTCTTTTGTCAAGGTGATCAAGTGTATTTCATCCACCAAATATCAACTCCAAGCCATTATTGAATCCTAACACAAAAGCAATCGTCGCCTTACCATATTCAATATTTGGCAAAATTAATAATTTAAAGGTAAATTCACCATAATGACATCTCCACTATTTACCACACCACCGCATGCATCTATAATTTAATGGGTTGCAATCCATTTAAAGTGGGTTGCCTCATCATTCTGTGTTATGCCAGCAACAATCCAGAAAACTATATTCAAAAGGTTGAGTAATTTTATGAATGCCATAAACTATCCAACCAAGATACACTCACTAAACATCTTTCCTCGTGGATATTCTAATGAAGGAATGCATCTATGGATAACCAAGATGAAGTGTTTAATGAATCATGATAGTTTCATTACTACTATGCAAACATGTTGGCCCATATACATATAGGAATTTATGTTAAGAATTAACAAATATAACCCAAATAACCACAAAGTCTTATCAATTACAATTCGAGCAACTCTCCAATCAAGTCATTTGGATCAACAACTTTTTTCTATAGAGCTACTTCAAATTTAGCCTCAAAACAACTATCTGCAAAGATGTCTAACTTTACCTACCAAAGATAATTGATCAATTAATCTTGCCATACTAATGGAAGAAAAGATCAAATATTCCAATATATCAAATTGGGAATCTACACCCTTTCATCTATCTTTTCCTCCAAACAACTTCAAGCACTATTATTATCCAACCCAACTAGACCCATCACACTAGTGGTAAACTCCACTTGATATGTATGTAAATCCCTCATAATGTTAATATATAGATTAAGTCTTCATTTGGGACTGTTTTTTTGCTGCTTCTTAAAGAAGATTTCTAGTACAAAAAATTTTTGTACTAGAAAGCTGTTTTAAGAAGCAATAAAAAAACCGTCCCAAATAAAGTCATAATCTAGAAAATATTTTAAGATTTTAAAATTAGTAAATATTTATTAGATTTTAAATATGAAGATTGACAAGTGCTAGGTCAATTCAGGTTTTGTTTGAAACAGCTTTTTTATTGATTCTTAAAGCAGTTTTTTAGTACAAAATTAAATTTTTTTATTAAAAATTGCTTTAAGAATCAGTAAGAAAGCTGTACCAAATGAAGCTTTAGTCATAATAAAATTATTAAAACATAGGCTCCCTTTAATTTTAAAATTTTAAATATGAAGAAATTTAGGCTTCGTTTGGGACGGCTTTTTTATTGCTTCTTGAAGCAGCTTTTTAGTACAAAAATTTTAATTTTTGTACTAAAAAGCTGCTTCAAGAAGCAGTAAAAAAGCCGTCCCAAACGAAGCCTTAAAAGTTATTAGAAAATATAATTTATAATAAATCGTAAATGACCCCACTTAAAGATCACCTCCCTTTAAATAAAGTTTAGTACAATGAAATATTTTTTGACCGTGAGATACTTTGATGTGCGCTTGCTCGCATAGCAATACGGACTGTTTCAGCTTTTAGTGGCCTACTAAAAATCATTCTTAATATACCATAGACAAATATTATTTTTTTAAATAAACAATCAAACAATTATGAAACAACAAAATATTAGGTAATCTAGTGACGTTAAATAACTGGCTTAAAAATAGTTGTCGCGGTGTCCTTTCAATGGATTACCTTCACATACATATCTTTATCTTGATCTGTTGGTTTGGAGCTTTAGTGACTAATTAAGGCTTCGTTTGGGATAACTTTCTTCCTGCTTCGTAAAACAGTTTTTTAGTACAAATTTTTTAACTTTTATAACAAAAAGATGTTTAAGAAGCATTAAGAAAGCCGCCCCAAACACAGCCTAAGGCTTCGTTTGAGATAGCACTAGACTATTATTTTTTTCTTGTTCTCAAGAGATTTTTGTACTAAAAATCAGCGTTACAAAACAATAAGAAAGCTATCCCAAACATAGCCATTGGGATAATTTTCTTATTGCTTTATGAAATAATTTTTTAGTACAACAATTTTTAATTCAAAATATTTTGGTATTAAAAAATTACTTTATAAAATAGTAAGAAAACTGTCTCAAATGAAGCCTAAGAGGTCTTATATTCGATACTTATGTGATGTGCATAACACAGCTCATCTTGGTGATCTGTTGGTTGAGAGCTTTGGTTATCACCTCAGAGATATTGAATTTGAATTTTGAATATGTAATATGTGTGTTAGTCTGACTTAATTGACCTAACAGTTCAAAAAAAAAAAAAAAAGGTGAAGCATATATAAATTTAGGGGTGTCAATATTTGACACGACACGAAAACCCGATCCGGACCCGACCCGAACCCGCCGGGTTGAACCCGACCCAATTTCAAAACGGGTCGGGTTCGGGTTCTAGAAATCGACCCGTTTCAAAAACGGGTCGGGTCCCGGCGGGTTGCCGGGTCAACCCGCCAACCCATTTAATTAAAAAAAATTGAATTTTTGCATTTCCCGCGCCTGCCCGAGCTGCCGCCCGCGCTGCCCGCGCCTGCCCGCCGCGCAGCCCGCGCCTGCCCGCCGCGCAGCCCGCGCCTGCCCGCCGCGCAGCCCGCGCGTGCCCGCGCAGCCCTCGTCTGCCCGCGCTGCCCCGCTCGTGCCGCGCCCCCGCCGTCCGCCAGCCGCGCGCCCGCCGCCCGCCGTCTGCCACCGCGCTGCAGCCCGCTCTCGCCCGCCGCGTCGCCGTCCCCCGCCGTCCGCCAGCAGCGGGTTCGACCCGAACCGGGTCGGGTCGGGTCAACCCGGCAACCCGCCGGGTCGGGTCCGGGTTCGGATTTCCGACCCGTTTGCCTTCCCGGGTCGGGTTAGGGTCGACCCGTTTGAACCCGGGTCAGTTCCGGGTTCGACCCGAACCCGACCCGTGACCCGAAATTGACACCCCTATATAAATTTATCATAATGATTCAAATGTCCCAAAAAAATATCTCTACGTGTACTGCGGACATAGATATAGGTGGACCGGTTATAGCCCCCATATATTAGACAATGCTCTCTTTCATTGTTGCCTGGCGAGTCGCGAACGAGTCAATTAATTAGCACTAAATTAAATACAATAAGTATCGTTATTCTGAAGTTGAATACCGCATCAAAGCTCAAAGACTTGGCAATAGTTCCGGCAAAAGAACGAGTCTCTTATAAAGAGAAAGTGATGTATGTAACAAAGCCAGTTATGATATGCTGTTATATTGCCTTTCGCATATTCTCAATAAGATATTTCTTTGTGAAATGGGTCGGGGTCGGGTTCAACAAATCGACCTGTTTTAAAAATCGGGTCAGGTTGACCCAGCAACTCAAAATTGACAAAAAAATGATCCAAAATTGACACGAAAACTCCTATTTGACCCGGAAACCCGGATTGACCCGTTTTGACC
This sequence comes from Dendrobium nobile, assembly GCA_022539455.1. NCBI lineage: Eukaryota > Viridiplantae > Streptophyta > Magnoliopsida > Asparagales > Orchidaceae > Dendrobium > Dendrobium nobile. Next base: position 15,852,290 of record CM039733.1, on the reverse strand, counting down.
CGATTTTTGACCCAAAAATTGAAGATTGGCCCGATTTTGACCCGAAAAGTAGCAATTTTAGGTCAACTTCGGGTCATTCCTGTCGGATCGGGTTGACCAGAACCTGAATCGGGTCGGGTTCGTGTCCGGAAACTTGCCCCGTTTTTAAAAATGGGTCGGATTCGGGTTGACCCGAATAGTGCCGGATCAATTACGGATTCAACCCGAACCTGACCCGTTGACCCAAGTTGACACCCCTAGTATTTCCTTATATATAAAAACCATAATGTCAGCCTTATAATGATAGTGTTAGGCTTTATTTGTGATCTATTTTTTTTATGTTTTTATTTTCAGACTGTAACTATAATTTTTTGTTATTATTTTTTAGTTGCTTTAAAAAAATAGTGTATTAAAAATTATTTTTTGCAACAATTAAAAAAAAAATGCTTTAACCATAACAACTTCGGACCCTTAATCATAAGCAACTCAATCCATTGCAAAAGCCTCATCACTGACACCTTTGTTTTCCTCATTTATGGGATCATTAAGATTTTATTTGAGACGATTTTTTTTACAGTTTTTAAAACAGTTTTTTAGTATAAAAATTTTTTAAACTTAAATTTTTTGTACTGAAAAACTGTTTTAGAAAATAATAAGAAAGTAATAAAAAAGTTGTCCCAAACGAAACCTAAATCTAACATTAATGTCTTAGTTCTCCAACAAGACCAGCATTAATATTTTTGTGCCAAACTCGAGTTGTTGAGTTATTATGGGCAATCAAGTCATTTTTTGGGACATTTATGTTAATTAAGGTAAATTCACACACACATCACATGCGTAAAATTTGAATCTGAAACCTCTTGGCCCAGCCAACAGACCAAGGGGAGCTGCGTGACAATAAGATCTTAAAAGAACAGAATGCTTAATTTTATGCTATAGAATCATCAACCCACCCACAATCAAATATTGTAAATCTTAAAAGATCTGTAAAATAAGTCATAATTGACAAAAAAGTGAACATTCAAATTTAAATAATTCGGCTAATGTAAACTTATTTCTACAGGAGATGAAGGAAGATCTAATCAAGCAACGAAGAAGTCACAATTAGTGCTCTGAGTATTTAAAATTTAGTTAAAAAATTATTTCAAAATATGTTATTTTTTTAAATATAAATCTACATTTATTATCAACCAACACGAGATTTTATACTTATCACAAAATTTTTATATTTATTTACACAGGGGCGGATCCAGCTTTTTTTTAGGTTGGGCAAAAAAAATTTTTTTTATAGGGGATGGACAAAGATGCTTAGAATTAATAAAATTAGGGCAAAAAAATTTTTTGAGGGGGGGCAAAATACCCAAAATATCCAAATATTTTAAAATATCCCCTCTAAATATTTAAAATTTTTTTTTTCAATGCCCACCCTGAGTCCTTGGTGGATCCGCCCCTGTATTTACATAATATTTTATTATATGAATCACTTTGATTTATATATATATGAAAATATATGTTCTATTTTAAATAAATTAAAATTAATAATATTTTAATATAATTTAAAATTTTGAGTATTATTTTCATAAAAAAATTAAATATTAAATATATAAATAGATGATAACTTTATGGTATGTATGTAAATCTCCTAATTAAAATTATAACGGAAATAAAAATCGAAACGTTAGAAACCGTTAAAAGCGCAAGAAAAACGGACTTCGGAAGCTCCATCCAAATAAATTCAAAACCGAGTCCTTACTTTTAAAACCATCAAAGCCATCAGTCAATTTCAAAATCCGATTCTTCCAGTCAAGTTCTCGGCGAACGGCCGTTGAGTTTAGTGGCGACGAACCACCGCATGGCATCCGCCTTTCCATTGTTTCTGATCGTGCTGTTGGCTAGGGTTTGGTACTTAGACGTCCGGCTAGTGACAGCCCAGCCGTTCGTGGCTGACGGCACTGTGATCGAACTTAATGATTCAAACTTTGAGTCTGCTATCTCCACCTTCGACCACATCCTAGTCGATTTCTACGCCCCCTGGTGCGGCCACTGCAAGAAGCTGTCTCCCGTGGTCAGCATTTTTCACTTTTGTTGGCTCTTTTTTTTCTGTATTTTTTTTTAAATCTGAAGATCTAACATTGTTTAGTTCTTTATTTCATCTACGGGATCTTTTGTTCTAATTTCCGTTGTAGGTTTGTTGTTTCAAGATAGGATCCTGGTTGCGATTTTTTCTTTTTCTCCTAATTGGATTTGCACGTGAATGGCCAAAATTTGAGGAAAAAGAAAACTTATTATATTATTTGAAAGCTGAGACGAAAATGCAAACATAAAAATTGAAGGTGCAAACTCTGCAGTTAGTTGCTTAGTTTGTAAATTCAGGGATGTTTATTAAACGGACATTCATGCATATATATGCATCAGGAAAAATTGTGATGGGATCTCTCACCTGTGTTTTGTCAGAATCAATTTAAAATTTTGATATGTTTCATTAGTCAGTGTTTATGAAAAAAGTATAAATATCTTTAAAATTTATTGCTCTGTCTTCAAAATTATCTTCAAATTTTTTTTTTTGGTGTTCTTAATCAAAATCAGAATCTCATGGGCATAAATAACTTCACAAGTTAATATTTTCTCCTAAAAATGAATATAATGCTTTCATTTTTTCTATAAATTCTGGAATAAGAAGATGGATTATTTAATTAAAAATTTCCCAAAAAAAGGGAGATTTATATACATACAACTTTATTTTATGCTATTTACATATCTAACACTCAAAATAAACAAATTTGGGTTCATGGAATGAAATGTTAAAGTTTATAGGATGATATGAATGGTAGAAATGAATTATAGGAGTCGTATATTTAATATTAAAGTTGTGTATGGGTGGTAGACATGTAATATTAATGTTTTGGATGTTTGATATGTAAATAGCATAAAAAAGAATATTTAATCAAAATTTATTCTTGACATATCTAAATGGGACATCCAAAGAACTATTTCTCATGAATATGGGAGTTTAGTACATGAAATATTTGAACTATACTTTTGACTTTTGAGGCTTAAAATATATGAGTTCTTTTCCCATACAACTGAGAAGATACAGAAAATTATTAATTCTGAATAATTCATACATATGTGTATTATACGAGTATAATGAGGAACTATTGCTATGGTTAGTCGTATGATCATACTGCATGACAACCAATGCTTCCCACACCCACAAAATCAACACATTTTCAAGTTATGCAAGAGGAGCTTTTTATTGAAAATGTGTTAAATTAATGGGTAAGAATATCCCGTTTATGATAGAAATGCATCAAATTATGATTGAGTTTTTTTTGCACTGTATGTTGTGAGGATTTGCTTGTTTCGCAACATTTATTGTATATTTTCTACTGCGGTTGCTCATGCCACTGTTTGTTGTTGCATGCTGTATTGTTTTTTATAACAGTTTCTGTGGAAGCTGTGATCTATATCTTTTCCATCTAAAAATTATACATCATTGAATTCTTGTGATGCCAACTTCTTCTTTAGTATTCTTTGCTAGTTTCTTCTGACCCTTTATTTCAAAATGTTTCACTGATGGTATTCTTTCACCTTAATTTTAGCTAGATGAGGCTGCACCAATTCTTGCCAGACTGAATCAACCTATTGTGATTGCTAAACTAGATGCTGACAAGTATCGGAAGCTTGCTTCAAGACATGAAATTGAGTTTGTTCTAGACCCTCTTATTAGTTTCCTCCATTTCTGAATTCAGAGTATACAAACTTTTGTTTCTGGTAGTTATGTGCAATGTAGTATCTTCCTATGCTTTATATTATTTACACTATAACATTTAATTTCAATTGACTTTTTGTATTTAGTTGATTGGAAAAATTTTTAAATGTCAATAAGGTATCCTGAAATTTCAAACTTTTTCAACTTCATATGTCATTCGACACCGTATAGATCTTCATGATCAAACGATGAAAAAAAAAATGTCATTCTACACCGACTTTATTCATACTTCATTTTCTGTTGCAGTGGCTTTCCCACACTAAAGCTCTTTGTGCATGGTGTTTCGATTGAATATAAAGGCCCTAGGAAAGCAGAGCTGCTTGTCCAATTTCTTAAAAAATATGTAGCACCTGATGTTTCTGTTCTCGAGTCAGCTTCTGCTGTACATAGCTTTGTTGACGAAGCTGGAAAGCATTTCCCTATATTTATTGGCTTTGGCTTGGATGAATCCTTACTTTCTGAGTATGGCAGAAGATACAAGAAAAAGTCTTGGTTTGCAGTAGCTAAAGATTTTTCAGAGAAAATAATGGTAGAATATGATTTCGAAAAAAGTCCTGCATTGGTAGCCATTCATCCCAATTACAATCAACAAAATGTTTTCTATGGCCCTTTTGAAGGTGAGATAAATCCTGAATGGAGTTTATGATTATTTTATTTTCTATCGTGGCAATCATTTTCAGTATTAGTTTTAATTGGTGTAAGATATATTAATGTTGGATGCTAGTAAGTATAAAGAGTGACTTGGCATGTTCAACATATATCTATTTTGATACAAGAACGCTTTTTATGTCATGCAGCCCACCTTAGCCTCTTGGTTAGACTTCCAACCAACAGATATTGATCGGAAGCTTAGGATTCTAGCCAAGAGATCTTTGGTTCAAGGCGTTGTATATGCGGCATGTGAATTTGTGATCAAATTCATCCTTAATTAATATTAATGTGACAACATGGATCAAACAACCCTAGGCATTGAAAGAATATTAATTGGCATTATATAATATTATGATTATTGTTCATGCAACGTAGATGCAATGTAAAACATGATAGACAAAGTTTTAGGACTATTTGAAATTTAGGGGAGTTTTGAATATAATGTTAAATAAATACATGTATTTTAGAAAGCAATAAGTTGTTTGGTTGGATGCAAATAAAGTGTAAGGTTTTTTTTTGCTATGATGCATTACAAATACAAGTATTTTAGAAATATTGCAGGCAACAATGGCATGAAGCAGCAATTAACAAGTGGTGATAACAAGCAGTGACGGCGGTGGATGATGGCAACAAGTGGTGATTGCGATTGACAATAGTGTTGAGGGGTGGCCGGTAATGGGTAGTTGTGACGGGTGGCAGTTGTATGTGCGGAAGGGGAAATGATATATTTGAAAATTGCTAAAATTTGGCAATTTTGGATACACCACAAGAAATAAGTGATGAATTTTGAATACATCAACAAATTATTTTAAATTTATTTTTTATTAAACCAAACACCTAAAATTTCAAAATACTTACATTTCTTTTATTCTACGCTTAAAATACTACAAACCAAACAACCCCTTTAGTGGCCTAAGACTATCTAAATGAACGCTGTGTTTTCTCAGGAACTGCTCCTGTTTTATGACCACCAATTTGTGGACAAACTTTTTTTAGCATTTTTTCTGCAAATAAACTCTATGCTCTTTAACCTTTGTAGTATTTATGTACTATTTAGTCATGTTTTCCTTTATTTAGTATTTATTTTAACTGTTCATAACGCTACTCTCAGTGAAAAGCATTACTATAATAATCATCCTTTAAATTTTCAGGACATTTCTTAGATGATTTTGTTCGTCAAAATCAATTGCCACTCGTTGTTCCCATCAATTATGAAACACTTAAGCTGTTGAACAGTGATGATAGGAAAATTGTTCTTACAATTGTGAACGATGAGTTGGATGTTAAATCACTGGAGCTATTTAAGATTTTGAGATCTGCTGCAACTACCAATCGTGATTTGGTTTTTGGTTTTATTGGAGTCAAACAGTGGGAAGACTTTGCGAACTCATTTGATGTTAATAGAAATACAAAGCTTCCAATGATACTTGTTTGGGATGGCAATGATGAATATGAATTGGTAAGTGAAGTTTTTATTCCAGTAGAATCTTATTATTCTTCATTACTAACTTAGCAACATGCTTCTTTGAATGAATGCTTCTGCGGTAAAAAATGTTTTTTGTTTCTCTAACTTTTAGCACATTCTAGACTAAAACTTTAATATGATAAAATTTTTCGTCCATTTATGGGTTGCAATACGCTGGTTATCTTGCCTTTGTTCTTATTAAACTGATAGGAAGTGTTATATTGTAGCAAAAAGTGAGTGGTAAGGGGCATTTCTTTTAAATATAACGGGCCAATGTTAAGAACTCTTCAAAAGTAAAAAATTATTGGGTGAAAATTTCAGGGGCGGATCCAATTTCTTTTTTTAGGATTGGCAAAATTTTAATTAGTTTGACGACGACGAATACAAAAATAATAATAATAATAGTAATATTAAATTAAAATAATAACAATAAAATAAAATAATAGCATTAAATAGTAATAATAATAAAATAAATTTTTCAAAAAAATTTAACCAATATAATGCAATCAAATTTATAAGAGGAAATTTTTATCATTTATCTTCAAATTTAATATGATTTTAGTAATAATATAAGTTTGAATATAATTATATACTCTTCCTAACTTAGAAAAAAATAATAATAAATGAGCTTAATGTTATCTAACTTAAGAAAAAAAGTGATAATTAAATCATCTAGTATGCATAATATTTAATAGATTTAAGAATCGCTCCCTCACAAATCATAAATCAATAAAAAATAATTGCATCAAGAAGATGGTTGAACAGGTCTTGAGAGTGTATTTTAAATCATAAGGGAACTTGGCATTTGAATGCTGTAGAAAATATAACAATAATAAAAGAACTTATTTTTTATTGTGAGTTAAGTTAGAATGTTAAGATTGACTAAATTTATGAATTGACGACGGAGCTAAAAATGCTATTCATTAAGTGTACAAAATGACTGTTAAGATGGATGTTTTATTTAATTAGGAAGGACATGGGAATTTACCTACATATTTAAAAAATCTTACTTACATCTTTAACATCTAAATCATACTATTTATGAAATATTGGTAAAGCTTTTTAAATACAAGGAAGAATCACTCTATGTTAAGTCGAACATAAAACCTAAACTCCATTTGATTGTAGTCCCACAAACCACTAGCCATCTTGTCTCCTCACCGAAATCGTTGACTGCTACTTGTTCTGCATCGACCCATCTCTTTTTTCAACTCTGACGCCCGTTTCCTCAAAGCATAGGAGTTTATATTTAAGGTTTTAGTTAATGGAGGGTGGTATTCTTGTTACATTCAAAGAGTTTAATAGTATAATGGTAAAAAGTATGACTTAGATGTTAAATATATATATTAGTAGGATTTTAGTTGTATGTAGGTGAATCCCTCTTTTATCATATTAGATTGAATGCAAGAAGCACTCAGTGAATAGAAGGTTATAGTGAGAGACTTTAGTAGCTTGGATATTTTACTGGAAAAATTTACTCTTCAGCTAAAAAAAGAAACAGTAGATGATGTCCTAATAAAAAAATTGAGATAAAATTAGTATGCAATGAAGTTGATAACCACTATAATAATAGAAATGAGTGGAGAAAGGTTCATAAAGTTAGCCCAAATAATTTTAACCATACACAGCTTTTCTTCAGAAGAATCTTGTGATGCTTAAATGGTAGGAGTGGAGGATAGAGAAACTAGACGCAGTCTAGTGGCCTAGTCATGACTCAAGAGGCGTGCATCCAAGACTGGAATATGAGGAGTCCTTCCTAAATTTGAATTTTCAAGAAAATAAAAGAGAAAAGGTACCTACGGGCATATAAATGGATTAGTTAAAGAATTATAAATATCAATTATGTTAAGAATGTTTAAGTTGTTTTCTGTCTTATTGTGTAAGTTATTAGATTACTAGTATCGAAATTTGGCTAAGGCTTCGTTTGTTTTTTTTTTCTTCTGTAAAAGGTAGTTTTAAAAAACATTAGTTTTGAAAATGGAGTTTTCTAACGGAGAAGCATATATAAAAAGCTTTATCAAAACTGTAGAAAAATGAAAAAAATGGAGTTATTGGGAACGTGATTTGACGAACCAAAAAAAAAAAAAAAAATCCTCTGTTTCCGAACGGAAAAGGCAAAAAAATGCTCAAACAAACAAAGTGTAAGACTTCAGCTTTCTTACTGCTTCTTAAAGTAGTTTTTTAGTATAAAAATTAAAAATTTTGTACTAAAAAGTTGCCTTAAGAAGCAGTAAGAAAGCCGTCCCTAACGAAACCTAAGAGGAAGAAAATCTTTGATATAAACTGAAAAGAAACTTTTACTTATTGAGTTGTATAAATTGATTGAAAGCATTAGCACAAATAATTATTCCTTAGCATCAGCAATTAACCACGCTCATAACTGTTTTCGACTTATACCTTTTTTTAGGTGGAAGGTTCAGAGAGCCTGAACAGTTTGGAGGATCAAGAATCTCAGATTAGCCTGTTTCTTAAAGGTTACAGGGAGGGAAGAACGATTAAAAAGGAAGTCAGTGGCCCTTCTTTTCTAGGCTTCATAAACTCTCTTTTTGGCATAAAAACTGTATGCCTGTTTGTCTTTGCGGTAGCTTTTGTGATTGTTATGCGTAAATTTGCAAAACGAGGGGACGATGAGCTTCACAGAAGACAAACTCAAACAGAGGCTGAAGATCTGAACAGGCAGGATTACCAGCCTGGAGATAAGGAAGAGTGAATTAAGAACCTGTTCTGCTGATGAAGAAGCTGTACACAATTACTGCTTTCAAGAAATCATTTATATCCTGATGCGTTTTGCTTCAGAATTGTCTTCAAAATTATTGGATTTACACTATTAGCACCATTCATGACCCAAAATAGGTTAGAATATCCTTTCGTAATTTTTTTTTTCTATTTTTAGGAAGAGATTTTATTAATGTTTCAGAAGAACTAACTGTAGCTTTCATGTTTACTGGAAATTTTTATAGCACGCCATTATCATTTGTTGAGCACTTGTTTTATTATTAGAAGCGATCTTTCTTTATTAGATTTAAATGTGAATTTGATTTTATAAGAGGACACTGGAGAAAAATGATTCGTGTAGCTGATCCTACTAAATATAGGGTTGTCAATTTTTGACACGACCCGAAACACGACCCGAACTTGACCCGGAAAAATCCGGGTTTGGGTCAACCCGAACCCGAAACGGGTCTGGTTCGGGTTCAACAAATCTACCCATTTTAAAAATCGGGTCGGATTCGGGTTGACCTAGCAACCCAAAATTGATCCGAAAGTGACACAAACTCATATTTGACCCGAAAACCCGAGATTAACCCGTTTTTTACCCGAAAATCCAAGATTGACTTTATTTTTTACCCGAAAACTAGCAATTTTGGGTCAACCCCGGGTCATTCTTGTCGGATCGGGTTGACCCGGACCCGAATCGGGTCAGGTTCGGGTCCGATAACCCGACCCATTTTTAAAAACGGGTCAGGTTCGGGTTGACCCGAATAGTGCCGGGTCAATTCCGTGTTCGACCCGAACCCGACCCGTTGACCCAAATTGACACCCCTACTATGAGAGATAAAAAGATAAAGGCTTGATGTTGTTGTTATTGTTCATATACTGATCAAATAGTTAGTCATTCTAAATTAAATCTTATAGCAGGGTAAGTTACATCAGCATACTTGATATTGGCTTGCTGTTTCTCATTTGTTTTGCTTCATATTATTATTTATATTTTTATGAATGAAATAACAAAAATGCCTTCCAATATGTGGTAATTATGAACCAAATTTGAAATGTTTGATAATTCTTAAATTTAAATCAATTAATAATTGAGTTGGTTTACTTCTGCATTGAGCATGACCCATTTAAAATTAATTTAATTTGTCTTAATTTTGAATGGCTTTTTGTTGCTTTATGAAGTAAATTTTTAGTGTTAAATTTTTTGTTCAAAAATTTTTTTACTAAAAATTACTTTAAAAATTTGTAAGAAAGTTATCTTAAATGGAATCTTAATTTATAATCAACTTGACATAAAAGCTCATCAAAAATAATTTTTTGAACCATTATTAAGAGAGTTAGCTTGAAGCTCAAAATTCAATTAAAAATCAATTATTATTTTGGCATAAATTTTTACATGAGCCAAAATTGAATTTTGATTATTTTATTAATTTGTTAGATTGAAATTTGAGAAAGTCGCCTTAGATGGTTTGGTCACATAAAACGGCGGCCTTGCGATGACCCGGTTAGGAGAGTAGAGGTATTAGATTTGACTTATGTTAAGAAAGGTAGGGGTAGACCTAAAAAGACTTGGTTAGAAAATATTAGGAATGACCTTTCTTTATTAGATTTAAACGAGAATTTGACTTTTAATAAAACACAATGGAGAAAAAGGATTCATGTAACCGACCCCACGTAGTGGGATAAAGGCTTGATGTTGTTGTTTTTGTTGTTAGATTGAAATTAAAAATACATATTTTTATAAAAAAAAATAATTTTATTTAAATCTTCATTTTTTAAAAAAATTAATTCAAAATCCGAAAATCATCCTACAAATTCTAAAAAAAAAAAATAAATCAAAATTCCTCATCCGAAAGTTTATAATTAATCTCTTCAAGCGGGTGAGATTATATTTTAAGATATACAATTCATAAAAAAGTTTGCTCATTTTCGGACCAAAATATTTTTTTTATTTGAGAGCATTTTGATCAGATGGTCTATGAAAGGGGTAAATGAATTCATATCATTTGACGACAATTTGAGAAAGCAAATGCTTCAAAATTAGTGCCATTGGGCATTTGAATCAAATGAGTGCAACTCAAATTTCATTTGTAATAAATTTCTTCATGCTTTCTAAAATAATTTTTTAATTAAAATATTTCATAAATTATAAATTTTTATAAAAGCAATAAAAAAATTATCCCAAACTTTAATATCATGTCCATTTCCTTTAGAAAGATATGATGATTGATATATGACACAATATTAAGATTTTATTTAAGGCAGTTTTTTTATTGTTTTATAAAGTCAATATTTAATACAATAAAAATTTTTGTATTAAAACACAGTAAGAAAACTGCCCAAAATAAACTTAAATTTGATGTTAAAGAATACATCTTCCATCAAATATCATAAGTGGAGCTTAAATTTGCCTCAAATTAGGGTCAAAATCAAATATCAAAATTTGAATAATTTTAATTTTGAATTTTGTTAACAGCCCCAATAAAAAGAATTGCTCTGCGAAAAAGCCCTGAAGACCTCAACAAAATCTTATAGATAAACAAGCTGAGGTCCGCCATTATCAAAGGTGGTTAAGCAATCTAGAAAAAGCTAGAATGGCTTCGAGCGAAGAGTTCGTTGAATCTCAAGCACCTGTTGCTGTTGCTCTGAAGGCAATGAGCTCAGCTGTTCGGGTGTCAAACTCATCAGCTGTTTCAGAAGAGCCGTCTCCTCTTCTGCTGAAAGCTGAATCACATAAATAATATTCAGTTTATACGATGTAAGAAATAAATACATGATAAAAAATGGAAATTTCAAACACAAATGTTTTCTGCTCTCTATTTACAGCAGCATAGCATATAGCGCCATGTCTCAAACCGGGCAAATTATTCTCTGCGGACACCGAACGCCGTCCAAAACTCAATGAAAATGCGCCATGTCACCCCCTACTCGGTACCGCGGCTCGGTACTGGATGACGTGGCTGCACCTGATTTGCCTCTGGACGGTAAGCTGTGTCCGATGTTTGTCCGCATAGAATAATCTCTCCTCAAACCGAGCAGGAGGCTGATTGTTTAGTCATCATTATGAAATCATCATTACTTTTTTCTTTCTTTTCCATGTTGCTTCTGAATTTAGACTCAGAGACAAGAAGCTATGCTAATACTTTTCATTTTGAAGCTCAGGCATTCTATATCAAGCAAGAATATAACAAGGCAGACAAAGGAAAGCCAACGACTTTTTGTTTTTCCCAGTACAGGGAATGGACATAACAGAAGCTGCATTCCATCTGTACAGGAAAAGCTTAATTACTAGTTTACTAACCTCCGGAAACAAGTGTCTAGAGAAGCTTATTTACATCCACTTGCTCCCTCTGGCACTCAAGCCAACTCGAGCCCATTTCAAGACTTGAGTACCAGAGTGTCTTCTCGAGAAAACATAACTAAATCTGACCCGTTTACAAAATCGGGCAGATTTGGGTTGACTCATTTGGACCCGTCAGGCAGGATTAGACCCCAATCAATTGACCCGTTTTGACACCCCTAACTCAAAAGCATACTCACAATTTTCTTCTATTCTGTGTGAAAGAAGTCAGTAAAATATATCATATTATTAAGTGACATAATATAAGAACTGATATATAATAATAATTATTATTATTATAAAAAATGACCCAACTCCAACAACATGCAAAGTTGCTCAACTGCTCTTACACCTATAAGAAGCAGCCCCTACATACACCTCTCCACTACACCTCGACCTCCACATGCAAGCCAGCAACTGTCCCATCTTCGGTAGAAAGTTGAACGCAACCGGCCCCTTACAAGTTCTCCTAGGTGTACGGGCAGCTGGTATGAGGTCTAGTGTACTCCAAGATCCAGTAACTTGTGATTCACCAAGAAGTTTAGTTAAACACCTCGCCTAGAAGGCTGCCTTCGAGAGACTATCCCAACCCGGGACACCCGCTACGAAGAGGGTCGTAGCCGGGCGAAAGATTTTTGTGGTGACCACTAACACCACCGCCTTGCCAAGAGAATGTTGACCAACAGACAGGGAGCCAAAACCTAAGCCGAATCCCAGAAAACCAGGAAGAAAATCTGCATACCTCGTATATGATGGCTTAGTGGACTTCTCTGCCAAATCTCTGAAATCCCGCTCACCTCGAACTACCGAACCCGTAAATCCCGCTGCGATCGCGTCGCTTCCCGTAAATCCTTCGGAGAGTCTCGATTCTACCTCTGCCTTCGCCTTTAAAACGCAAATGAAACAAAGCCTTCAGGTCTTCTTCCATTCGCTGCCTATTCGAGTTCCTGTCGCAAGCCCTATTCGATCGAAGCAATAGCCGAACTCCTCCAGATCCGGTCTCCTCCCTCCGTCTATGTCCGATCCACTGTAATCACAAACCAAATCACCAAACCCAACCCTCAGCCGACGCTAGAGCCACTCCAGATCGAAGGCGACCCCGACTTCCGATCTCCTTCTCCATCTCGCCGCTGCTTCTGATCCCGAACTCCACATCTGCCGTCGCCTACCCCTACTTGTTTCGAACCCGTCGCTTCTCCTCCACCTCTTCCGAACCCCATGGAGAGAGAGAGAGAGAGAGAGAGAGAGAGAGAGAGAGAGAGAGAGAGTTTTCTTCCTACCTAACCTAGCTTCACGCATACTCCATCTCCTCTCATAGCTGCCTGATCCCTTCTCATATACCTGTTATCTATCTCGATCCAAGCTAGACCCAACCCGTCTCCTATAAAACAAAACCAAGCCCAAATCTCATTCCTCTTATCAACCATTAAAAAAGCGGACGACGCGGCGTCCGCATTAAGTCGCGCCTCAAGTCAAGGCGGAAGTCATGCGTATTGGGGCTTACGCCTCGAACCATCCCTTCAAAAATTTTTCTTTGGTATACATGTAAATACGATGCAGCCAATTCGTGTTCGCGTATAGGATGAGGGCTTCCTGTAAGAATTGAAAGGCAAACTGAAGGCGAAGCCGTGAGGGAAAGAGACGAAGCCGTGAGTGCAGGAGACGAAGTCGGAAGGAGACGACGCAGGAAACAAAGCCAAAAGCAATAACAATTTCGAAAGCAGGAAATGAAGCTGAAGTTGTGAGTGCAGGAAACGTTCAGGCCTCGATTAGGTCGGAAGAGCAAGTAAGCGGTGGTGTGGGCCTTGACTTTGACGTGCAGTAACGAAAGCTTGAATAACTCCTGATTCGGCTTTCTTTCATTCGTCTGCTCAGTACATGCTCGGTACTGCTAGGTATCGCTAGGTACTGCTCGGTACCGAGCAAATATATGCTCGGTACTGGGCGGTACATGCTCGGTACCGAGCCAGTACCACTCGGCACCGAGCAAGTACCGCTCGGCACCGAGCAAGTACCGCTCGGCACCGAGCAAGTACCGCTCGGCACCGAGCAAGTACCGCTCGGTACCGAGCAAGTATATGCTCGGTACCATTAGGTACATGCTCGGTACCGCTCCATATCTTTCCATGCAAACAACTTACAAACTTTAAAAACAAGCAGAATTTCAAAATTACTCTTACAATAAAATTTTGTTCCACCAGAGGCAGCGCTCCCTTGGACCCCCGGCAGACCAACACTTACATGCTGCTACGTACTATTTAAACCCCCAATTTCATTATGATAAGGATTTTCATGTTGACAAAGAGATGAAAACTGATTTGTATGCATGTATGGACAGACTCATTTCTGAAGGCTACCTCAAAGTGAATGATCAACTTGAGAATTTTCATTTGAAGAAGGGAATGTTTGGATTTAAAGCAGCATAAGCATGCTACAAAACACGATCTCCTTGTATGTTTATAGTTTGTGTATTTATAATTTTAATGTTAATATTTATGTTCAAGTCTTCAACTTCAACTAATATTCATAAAATACTATGTTTGTCTTCATGTAGAACGTTGGTGGACTCAGTTTGGAGATGATGTTCTTGAATTGAAAGCTTTTGAAGTTAAAATTCTTAGCCTGACGTGTTCGGCTTCTGCATGCGAGCGTAATTGGAGGCAGATCGAATGAAAAAATTAGTTTATATTATATTTAACAAAAAACTGAAAGATAGACATCTCAAATTGCAGAATCAAGGAAATATTGATAATGAAATTGACCATTTGCTTGTTGACGAGTTACAATCTGATGATGAATGAATTACTCCTAAGAATATTGATGTTTCTGAAGTTGAAGCAGAAGAAGAAACTCATGTCAATGAAGAAGAAATGAAGCAACTTCCCAAGTATATAAAAGAAAAAAACAAAGTGAGATTTGAGCTTCAAAAAAATTCAAAGGTATTCTTAAATATAATAAATTATTTTGTGTGTTACTATTGTTTCATTTCAGAGCTAATGAAATATTAACTAATATACGAGATAAAGAAAAAAAATGTTATAGATGAAGAAGAGTTTGAGGATGACTTTGATATTAATTATGAAGATTCTTCTGAAGACAATCAAAGTGATGATGAGCCTGCTTTGGGTCTTGATCCTAAGGGGATGTTTTATTTTTAAGTGAGTTTATTTTAAATCTTGTATTCTAGTAATATTATCTTGAAACAAATCTTCAAATTCATAGTTGACATAATATTTTATTATTTTTTGTCATTATTTATAATGTTAAATTAATTTATTTTAATCATTTTGAGGCTTCCGTCTCGATTCCCGATTTTTCTTTTTAAAAAAAACATTGCCTCTTATTGACCTAACCGAACCCAACTCAACCTAGGTAATCATGTGCATTCCCACTTCAGCAATTTGATATGTTAATATTAATATTAATATTAGTGCTAATATTAATATTAATGTTAATAATGATATTATTATTATATGATTATTATTATCATAATAATTATTGTATAGTTTCTTTTATTCTAATATTATTATTATAAATAATAATAATATTATCAATGATAATATTATTATGGATAATAAATAATATTATTATTCATATTATTATTGATACTATGTAAAAAAAGAAAGTAATTTTGTGCTCTCCATCGTCATCAACGCCGGTCCTTGCAAAGGTATAAAAATTCTTAACTCAAAACTCCTCTCGTGGCTTGCAATGGGCCGGCAAACCCCCTACGCGCTCACATAGAGTAATAGGGAGGGAAACCGGCACAGTGCTTGCGACGACCTAAAGAAAAAACACCTCTCGTAGCTTGCAACGGGCCGGCAAACCCCCTGCGCGTTCACGTGGCGTAGTAGGGATGGAAACCGGCGCAGCGCTTGCGACGCCTTAAAAATCCTTCTTCAATGCTAGCGACGAGCCGACAAACCCCCTACGTGCTCACGTAGCGTAGTAGGGAGGAAAACCGGCGCGACGCTTGTTTTAATATTTAATAAGTACTCCTGAATGCTCATGTAGTGCAGAGAGGGGAAAGAAAATTGTGATTTTCTTAAAATGTGTTCAAAACCTTAAACGCTCATGTAGCGGGCAGGGATAAAAAAAATTTTTGCAACCGCGATACTGAAGCGCTCACGTAGCGTCGAGGGGAAGGCTGCATCTTGGTTTTTCCCCTAAATAGGGGAGGCGCCGGGAGGCTGCCAAAATTTTGTCTGAAATAAGATAAGGACTTGGAACAAAATGGAACTTTATTTGGACATTGATTTAGACATCATTTGAAATAACTTCAACTTGAATGCAAACAAAACAAAAGAGTAGCTCGAACTCAAGTGAACTTTTGAACATAGACTTGAACTTGCAACCAAATTTGTGGACATTTGAACTACAAAGAACTCGATTTGAAGTCAGATTTGGATCGAACTTACACAATGAATGTGAAATTGAAACTGAGCATAACTCAAATGAATTAAATCCAACGAAATACATTAAGAACTTGAATAGAGCAAGGACTCAAAGTTGATTTGAGCACAAGCAAAAGAACTTGTAAGCTTGGACTTAATTGAAATCAAGCATGGTGGGTATGAACTTGAACTTGAACTCATATGGGGCTTGAATTAGAACATGATCTTGGACTCAAATGATATTGAACCAGAAAACATTAGACTCAAACTTGAATGAGCATGAGCTCTAAAGAATTTAAACAAGTGCAAATGGACTTAAATAGTTAAATCTGAATGTAAAGAACTTTGATTCGACTTGAAGGAGTTTATGAGCTCAGGTTAGAATGAAAAAGTTCATTGAAAGCCAAAACTCATGATCATAGAGAATTGAACTCTATAGCAATTAAATGTATTGATCATGCAAGGAACAAGGAGCAATGAAGCAATAAAGGATTTACATTAAAATCTCATTGAACATGAGTTGCTCATGAGCAAATGAGAAATTCATAAAGTATCATTATACGAACATTGACGAGAAAAATCAACACTCAAGATACAATCAACACTAAAAGACAATGAAGGATCTTCAGTACATATAAATAAAATGATGTCCATATTGCCCACAATGGTGGGTCCATGAATTTGCAAAAAGAAGTTGGATGATACTAATGGAATAAACTCCTAGTAAACAAGATCATCTCAAGTGGGGTAAAAAAATGATATCTAGTTTATCATGCATATGGAAAACCACCTTCAAAGATAAAGAATTTGCAAATGGAATCTATTTGCAAGAAAAAAGATGGAGTCTTGGATGTATACCATAACTTACCCCCAAACACTCAGTGATTGATATTTCCTTTGCCAATCAACTTATGGGCACAAGGAGATGAATGCAATGAATGCTATGACACCTCTATATCAATATAAATGTTCAATGTTAAGCAAACACATTGATTCGTTGTAAGTGGAGACGAAAAATATATATAACAGAAGCATCTACGAATTGTCGTAGGAGATTTGTCGTACATTCAATGCATCATCCCCAACAAAATGTAATGTGGCTACATCAAGTACAAATGACAATGAGTCACCATAAGAAACTCGTGATGCATACAACGGGCCATTTACAAGCATCTACTAGTTAAAGCAGGAGATTCGTTAGTGCACTACAATCCACCTTTAGAAACCAACAAGTAGTGCACGACAGTCTACCTGTACAAAGCAGCAAATAAGTCAATCCAAAAGCTGCTACAACACGTCACTGGATCTGTAACATTCATGCAAGCGGACAGAAGGCATTTACAAATATTCCAAGAATGCCCTTGCACGTAAACTGTAGTTTGTATACACATTGGTACACAAGGGGTAAATGTAATCATACACCCGCATGAGCCCCGGCGACCGTGTTATTGGTACACACGTGACGCCTAGAGATGCTGCGAGGATCAATAAATTTAGGCCCGATCCTCCTAAGAAAATAAATAGGAGTTGATAAGGCTCATCAAATAATCATAAAATGCCCCAAAACACCTGCATGGGCCCCGACGAGCTTGTTTTTGGTACACATGTGACGTATAGGAATGTTGTGCGAGTCGATAAGTGAATTCAAGTTCGAACCCGATCCTCCTATGCGGATCAATAGGAGTCGATAGGGTTCGAATCTTCAAACAAATACACGGTTATGACGACCGGTGTATTTTTTTTATACATTCATATCATGCCTTCAAGGCGTCTAATTATGAGAATTCACTAACAGAGGCATAAAGCCTACGAAATCCGGTCCTCCTAAATATGTAAATAAGAGTAGACAGGGCTCAAACCATTGAATAAATATACGGTCGCGAGGTCAACTAGGATATTTATTTAATACATTCATATTAGGCCTTCAACAAAGAAAATTCATAAACAAAACCACAAAGCCTACGAAACCCGATCCCCTATCAGCAAGTTGATAGAGTTAACAGGGTTCAATCAACAAAGAGAAATAATCCATTTTACATCGATGATGGCTGTGTTGATAGAAGATCTTAACAGGAGGGGTTAATTCCAAATATTCCAAATGTCGACCCAAATATCCAAAAATTCAAGATTTCCAAAAATCATCAAATCCCAGAAATTTAAAATTGAAATAGAACTATCAAATACTTAAAGCAAAATTCATTCACCCTCCGCAACAGTTTGCTGGGTTGACAAATTAAAATTTACTTCAGCTTACATAGAGCTAATGCTTAGTCGAAAATATCACTAGAATCCATTCTCAAACAATCTCCTGCCTATAAAGATATGGTACGTGTCCTCTAACCAGTAGTTTTGCCGCCAAATGGCACCGCAGGATAAACGGTTATGACCTGGAGCCCTCTGAACCGAGTGATTTTGCCGCCAAATAGCACCACGAAATACTGGTTATAGTTAGAGCCAATATGCTCCTTAATGGCATCAAATCCTTGAGATATGAATCAATAGGATATGATTGATAGGGCACAGCCCTCTGTTAGTTAAGGTGGATTCAAATTTATCCCCTTAGACAAATATTCACCCTAGGTCTACAAGGTCCCCTTGGACGAAGCAACCCATGGCTGCCGACAAGGATCCTTCTGTCAAGTTGGGTCGACTACCTCCTCTGACTAAGTAGACAAGGGACCACGATGGCCCAGGACGACAGAACCATGGGATCTTGATCGGGTCTATCATTCATTCCCCCACCATCTGCTTTAACTGCTAAATGATAAAATTTCTGTTCTAAATATCAAACCTACAAACTCTTCAATTCCCAAATTTTCCAACCATTCCAAATACACATTGTTGCTACTATATGACATATAACATGTATATTATACGTATATGATTGACGACTAGCCTTAATCGAAAGTTCTCTCTCATGATTGGGAGGGGTAATTAACTATAGGGGCTTGCGCCTATAGGAAACCAAAACTTGGATCATAAAGTTCTCACTAAATGAGGGTGAAATCTCTGGGTATTTTCTTATTTACAAACCCATCTGCCTTCCAAAATTTACCTCGGAACTTATTCCATTAAAACTCCCTCGCCAAAAGAAAAAGCAACAGCGGGCGGAGTCCGGGGCCGAATTTTTGAAGCCCACAGGGAGCTTATCGTACTTGGAAGGCATGATGCTAAAGTTTTCTCGTCTGGAAGAAAGCTTACAAGGAGGCACCGAAGAAAGAAAAACACAGAGCTTCGAGCTCAGCAACCACTGCTAGTCAATCCCTCCACACTGCCAACTCGAAGTGAGTGTTCCTCTCAACTGCCTTAACCTCCAGCCTGTCGCCTTCGCTACAACCACCAACGTCATAGCCTCCATCAAGGATCACTTGAAGACACACCACCACCACCTCTAAAAATTTTGGAGTATTAATCTCATCTTTATGTTGATGAAAAACATGATTGAAAGAGGAAGATGCCTGAAATAAATGAAGATAAAACATATTGAGAGGCATTGAACTACACAGATGAGACGGGAGAGATCAATTTATTATAATGACAACTCAAACAAAGATCCCCTCAGTGATGACAAAATATATGATTTTCTAGTTGTTGCCAAATTTTCAGCCTTTTTTAGAAATTAAATGTAGACGAGTAGGGAACTGAGAAAGAAAATATTTGAAGTTAAACTTAATGTTATATGATACTTTTATGCAATTTCTATATTTAATAATTTTTTGCTAATGTAATATTTGTATTTCAAGTATATTTAATGCAATTTATCACTAGTTATTTTACGTCTTGTGCAATTTTTTGTTTAATATATATGTCATTGTGTTATTTCATAGTTCAATAGAAAGATAATATAATTTTTTAAAATATTATTTGAGTATTATATAAAAAATTACTTTTAAAATTTATTTGCACTTAACACAATTTTTTTATTTTGAGGCTTACGCCTCAAAACACTTTGAGGCTTACGCCTCAAAACGCCTTGAGGCTTACGCCTCGCCTTATAAACAAAAAATGCCTCAATATCTAATTGCGTAATTTTAAACATTGGCCCCTACCAACAAAAGCTATCAGAAGTGGGTCTTAAATAAGGCCCACACTGACAGCCGGTTAAATTGTAAACACCTTGGAGAATCCTCCAGGGGATCCCATCAACCACCGGCCTCTTCCAAAGAAAAGGTTGACTTTATCAAAGAATTTTTCTTGTCCAATAATGAACCGAAAATTTCAGTCGCACCACCGCTCGAAAATCTAAATACAAGAAGAAGAGGAAGAATGTGATATCCTACTAATCCACATGATTCACTGATTGAGAGTCATAAAGAGTTGCAAATTGATTGAGAGTTATAAGGAGTTGGGACGCTACTTCATGTGATGCAAGGGTTAGGGGTGATTGATTAGGAGTTCTAAGTGCAGGAGCAAGAAACCCTTAAGATACGCTCATTGAATATCTGAATACTGATGCCGACACTGGTATGAACATTGTACTGATATTGTGACTAACACTAATACGATTTACTATTATGAATATTATTTAGCGTTATTGATTATGAAACTAATATTATTACTAGCATTAATACTATTGCCTGTTACTGCTACTGTGATTGATAATGCAATGGATTGAAATGTGATAAACTATAAAAGAATAAATTGATGCAGATACAAAACTATAGAATGATTAATTGATACAGATAATCAGTATGGACCATTGATGCATATATTTCTTTATATGAGTTATGACATATTGTTCTCTTTTAACTTGCATTGATTTCAGTTGTAAGAATTTAGTTACTTGCTGGGCTATGTACTCATTATATGGTTTAACATGTTTTAAGAAAAAGGTAAGGATCCTATGATATAAGACTTCAGACAAGACAAAAATACAATCAGATTTCTTTCTACTGTTTATTGATAAGCTCTAGTTAAATGATTAAAATAAAAGACATAATAATTCCAATATAAATCCCGGAGTGTGACAAAAAAACCATGGACGTTGAAGTGGTCTATATGGTAGGGCACGGTGATGGTGATGATGATGATGATGATGGACAACTGCCACCACCTAGATGGACATATCGGCGCCACTATGAAGCTTGATCCATTGCTAGTAGAGGTGATTACTCATCGGAGGAAAGAGGAGAAGAACTTGAAGAAAATCCCTTCGTCATCGACACTGTCACGTTTGCAGATGTGGAGACAGATGAGGCAGAAAATGGAGGTGAAGGATAAAGAAATTTTTCAGTTAAACGATAAGATGATAGAGATGATAATGCAGATGGTGGCAATGATGCAGATGATACAGAGAACTACTGTTGTAGGTCCTCTGCACACTCTTGCTACCGACCCTCCTAACCTCTAGATGCCCAAAGTTTCAAGAGTGCGAGGCACACCTGAAGGTGGTAATGAGATTAACAACTTGATCCACCAGCCCACTCTGCATAATGTAGCAAATACCTTGAGCTTGTGACGACTGCATAGCTAGAGGGCATAATCAATAAGAAGATCAAGACTATTATAGCCATTAATTAGGCGGAGAAGTTCATAAGCAAGGGTCGCCCGTATCCGGTAGAATATGATTAGGTGCCCTATCCAAAGGGATATTATGTTCCAAAATTCCATATTTTCAGCGGCAACAATAATTTCTGGCAGCAACTAATGCAATTCAAAGCCATTAGTGAAAACACTGGGGGCACTAAAGCCTTACTTTTGCGGCAATTCATCAGCAGCCTGAAATTGACTGCTTTCGAATGGTATGTCAAATTACAAAATGATTCTATAAAGACATTTGTGGAATTAGAAAGTTTGTTTGTGAAGAGATTCACCAGTGCAACTTAGAAGACGACCATCACTGACCTTGCCTTGGATAAGCAAAAAAAAATGAGTTGCTGACGAAGTATATAATCCACTAGCGTAATTTTAATATAAAGAGTAAACAACAGTTGGTAGAGGAGCATGTCGTTTAGTTATTAATGGAGAACATCGATGATAAGATGTAACAATTCCGGCGCATGACTTTTATCACCACCTTCTAAGATCTACTAGACAGAGTGCTGAAATTTAAAAAGTTGAACTTGTCGAAATCTGAAAACAACTCTGACAAATTCAAAAAGGTCAAAGTCCCGGATGTCAGAAAAAGTGAAGTCTACTCGTTGTTTTCTTTCAGGACTGATAAGAGAAGACAGGTGGCGTATGAAGTAGATAGAGACAAACAGACAGTTTAGATTATAGATAAAGACAAGCAACCAATGTAGTATAAAAACAAGCCAAAACAGGCCTACAATCCTAATCCTTAGCCAAAACTAATACTTAGGGAAAATGATAAGCCTCAAACTTTCTCAACTGGAGGAGAACACTCGAGACAAGCAATGGAACTGGTGATTGGACGTTCCTATCCCTCAAAGAGAAGATGAACAAAGAACATTCTTTCAAAAGGAAAAGTGTTGCCAAATTGTTTCAACAAGCACTCAGAGCAGGTTTAAAACTGCCAGAATGCAAGTGACCCGAGGAATCGATCATACTAGTGACCCAAATTATTGTCCATATCATCAGGTGATTAGCCATCCAATTAAAGATTGCTACGTATTCAAGGATTAGCTAGAAAAAAAATACAAGAAGGAAGAATTCATATTATCAGACAATGTGTTAGTTCATCCCAGAAGAGAATCAACAAGGGTGGTCACATTCTCTTCCATACCCCCAACTAAAGAAAAAGTCGAGGTATCAGCTCAAGATGAATGATGGAAGACTGCGGTCTCCACGAAGACAGTAAAGATGCTAAAAGTAGTTTGAAGGAGTTCCTGGCATTAGATGGAAGTCTTCTACTGAGCCAGCGCTAGATCTAAAAGGGTTGCCCATTTTAGATGCAACTACTTCCAAATAGTACCCTGAACAAGTTAGCTCATCAAAATCTAGTAGGGCAAAATCAAAATCCTCCAAGAGAAAAGCCAAACTAAAAAAGCCAAATGAAAAGAAGACAACAACTCAAAGGATTATTGATAGTTTGGATGAATATTACCAGACCAGACCGCAATATGACCTATTAAGCTCGCTGACTTTATGACGAAGCTAAAAATAGACAAAGTAGAAGAAGTTAATGAAGATTCATTTCCTATGGAAACATGCATGTCATCTCAATGACATTAACCATGTCGAAAAAAGGATAATATGCTAAGGAAACAACTCTTGAAGTTTGTTTGATGGTGTCATCGATGGACTATATTTCATAGGATTTATACTTCGTAAATGAGAATGAATCAAAGCCCGATATAATATCGCAGATGGAGCATGTAAAGCTGGGTGGTAATTCTGAATCTACAAGCGAATCTTCCGAGGAGACAGGCTAGTTCCGAGGGAGACGCTTCATCAAGTGAACTTGAGTCAAATGAAGTAGCCCAAGTACAATTGAGAATTGACAAGATACTACCATCTTTGCTGAAGAAAGGGGTTTCCAATAAAGATAAGGGAAATAAAATAGTTGTCAATGAATATATTATTTCCAAAGACCCTCAGAAGAAATGAGTTTCAAACAAAAGGATAGATTATAATAGCTTATCTCATATGAGAAAAATTTCAGCGCAACTCAGTACATATAACGCTCTTCTAATGTCTGAAGATCTTCTGGAAACTTTAATTCAGGCTCTCAAAAATCCCAAAAAATATGAAGCATATTTTGTTGAACATTGCATGACTGAAATACAATCTCTAGCGAGCCAATTATTACCTTTGTTGAAATTGATCTGATGTTCAGAATGGTAGATCACAATCACCCTCTTTATGTTACTGTAGAGAGCAACATCATCATAATAAGTCGAATTCTGATTAATATTTGGTCTTCTATAAATCTCATAAGCTTAAAAGCACTAGTATTATTGTGCCTTGATGTGCAACACCTTGGGCAAGACAAGCTGATAGTACATGGTTTTAACAAGAAGGGATAGAAGACTGGCATCATTCATACTCCCTCTTATATTTGGAAAACTTTAATAATAGGCTAATTTTCATGTGATTGACGTGGCTACTTCGTTAAAGGCTCTTCTGGGTTGCCCCTGTTACATGAATACGGTATTGTCTTGTCAACCATACACCAGTGAATGAAGTATCTCAAAGACGGAGAGGAACTCAGGGTTTTAGGTGGCATCCAGCCCTTTGTAGTCCATGAAGCGAAAATATATAAAGATGTAAAATACTTCATTCCAAAAGAGTTAAAGCCATTAAGCTCTCTTGAAGTGAAGGCATCATATTCAAAAGCTGAAAAATGACCCAAGCATGAAGGTGAGAAAAAGCAAGCGGGGAAAAAGAAGGCAACGCCAACCCCCCTAAAGTAGCCACCAATTCCAAACCAAGCAAAACTGTGCCTCGCCATGGGAGTGACATAGAGGAGGATGACGTCACCCCTGTCAAATCCAAGAAGACCCGCAAGTCTTTAGTCAAAGGGAAGAAAAATGGGGAATATTAAGATTCTGATTATGACTACAAGTCTACCTATGCGAGTAAGGAGCAATGTGTTTTCTTGAGAAGAATAGGTACCCTGTCAATATCAGAAAGTATATTCGTAGTCACACATCTTCCGCAATAGCATTTCAAAGAAATTATCCCTTGTGAAATGCATAACACGAAGAACTCTATACATTTTACGCACCACCTCTGAGTAAAAATAGAGGGCCAGGGAGTTTATTCTATAAATCTGGAGAACAGCAGGAAGAAAATTTTGACTGGTTTGTCAAGCTCATTGATTATGGATAGATAATTCCTACAATAATGCCTAGGTATTATCTCAGAAGAATTCAAAGGCTGATGTGAGAACAAGGGATTCACGTCGGTGTCCCTAAACGACGAACTTGTCTCATTCTAAAGTTATGGTATGCTAAAAGTCCTCTCATATCATGAAAGAAGGATAGTCTTATAAGAAAAGGCCTCAGATTCATTGTACGAAAGTATTCCCGAAAGGAAATTTGTTGTGAACGTGTGGGGAAGTTAAATCTGATGACGACAGCGAGGCAAAGCTCTACAAAATAAATATTTCGGATGAGCAACCTGTAGAAGCTAAACCTGCACCAGAAGAGCTCGAACATGGTGGGCAAACTGCCACGATGGATGAACTGAAGTAAGTCAACTTAGGGATTGAAGAAGATCCTCACCCGACCTTCATTAGTGCTCTTCTCCCCGAAGATCAAGTTGAAGAAATGAAAGAACTTTTATGCGAATTCAAGAATTGATTTGTTTGGACATATCCTAAGCTGCCCAGTTTATCCCCTGATGTAACAGTTTACAGATTGACCATTAAATCAGACGTAGTGCCTGTCAAGCAAACTCCAAGGATAATGAGATTGAAAATTGAAAAATATATGATTGCATAAACAAATAAGCTCATGGATGTATGCTTCATTCGTGAAGAAAAATATGTCGATTAGATCACCAACATTGTCCCCGTCAAGAAGAACAGTCAGATTCGTATATGCATTGACTTTCGGGACCTCAATAAGGCGTATTCAAAAGACGACTTTCTACTCATAGTGTCAGAGTTCATAGTTCATAACACGTCCAACTATGATATGTTCTCCTTTATAGACAAATCATCGGGATACAACTAGATCAAGATGGCGCCTGAAGAAGAGAATCATACATCATTCAGAACACCCATCAACATATTCTGCTACACGATTATGCCATTTGGCCTAAAGAATATTGGTGCTATCTATAGCGGGCGATGATGCACGTCTTTAATGAGTTAATCCATCAAAAGGTCGAATGTTATGTGGATGATCTCCTGTCAATAGCATAAATCGAAATGACCACCTAAGTGACTTGAGGACCGTATTTGAGAGGATCAGAAAGTTCGATTTGAAGATTAATCCATTTAAATGTGCTTTTGAGATCTTCTCGGGGAAGTTTCTATGGTACGATGATTGCTATCGAGGAATTGAGATCGACCCCAACAAAATTAAGACGACTATGGAGATGCCACCTCCCAAGAACCTTCGACAACTTTACTCATTGTAAGGGCAACTGGCTTTTATTCGGAGATTCATATCAAATCTATCGGGTAGGTGACGGCCATTTTCGAAACAGATGAAGAAAGATGTCCACTTCAAATGGGACAGAGAGTGGGAAGAGGCCTTTGACAGTATTAAGAGATACTTTTTAACCCCGCCTATTCTTACAGTGCAAATTTCGGGGAACCTCTTATCCTGTATACAACAACATTGGAAGAGTTCTTCGGAGCACTACTGGCCCAGTATAATGAAGGTAAGGAGAATGCACTCTATTATACCAGTTGAAGGTTAATTGGAGCATATATACACTATTTTCCAATTGAGAAGCACTATTTGACGCTGATTTTTGCTATCTAAAAACTTCGTCATTAAATGTCTCATAAAATTACGTTGTTATCAATTATCGATCAGCTAAAGTTCTTGATGACAAGACAAGCGTTGACAGGTCGTATAGCAAAATGAGCAATAATACTTCTGCAATTTAATATCACGTATATCCACAAAAAATAGCAAAAGGGAAGGTCTTGACAGATTTTCTCGCTGCACATCCCATTCATGTAGATTCACCGCTCAATGATAAAATGTTCGATGAACAAATTATGCATGTCCAACAAGAACCACGAGTTTGGGAGATATACTTTGAAGGAGCATCGTCGATTAAACTGACCCAACCTCTAAATCTAACAAACGCTTGGGTCGGCATCGGTCTCATTTTCATAACGCCTGAGGGAGGCATAAAGAGATATTCATTCGGTCAAACCAAACCCTGAACCAACAACGAGGTTGAATACAAAGCTTTAATAGCGGGTATGGAGATCGCTATATCAATCAAAATCCAAAACCTCCAAGTTTTTGGTGACTCTCAGCTTGTGACAAATCAAGTACTGGGCGTCTATAGAATTAGCAAGCTTGAGTTGGCCTATTAACACCGGCGGGTCCTTGAGCTTATAAAGCAAATTTCATCCGTCAAGTTAGCTCGAGTTTCCTGATATCAAAATAACAAAGCATATTGTCTGGCTAAATTAGCTAAAGGAGATGACAAATTTGAATGACGAGCCTATGTTGATTGGAGTCCATACTTGTCGGGTCTTGGAGCCAACAATTTTGCAGTTCCTACAGGAAGAGAGATTACCAAATCAAAGCCAGCAGGATGCAACTCCGATTGATCCTCAACCTCCTCAATAAGTTATTCTTGAAAATCAACTAGGTGAATATCAAGTAGTCAAAAGGAGGCGCAAAGTTAGTGTCATTTGAGAATCATGATGATAGTGCTTGGACATCGAAAAACAAGATAATTGGAGGCAACCTTTCATCATCTGCTTTAGAGAAAGCAAATTACCAACATATAAATCACTAGTTGTACAAATCAGAAAAAGAGCGTTGTGATACATGTATGTCAAAAATACATTGAATCGAAGAGCTTTTGAACAAATGTGGCTAAAATGTTTAGGGACCAAAGAAACCAATAAGATGGTAGTAGAAGTTCATGAAGAACTTTGTGTTGTACACCAATCAGGTCCCAAAATGGCGATCAAAATCAAGAGAATGAGTTATTATTTACTAGCATTAATAAAGGGTTATATTGATCATGTTAAGAGGTACCATGAGTGTTAGATCAACGGTGATGTATACATCAACCACCAAATCCATTGCACCCTACAGTGGCACTTTGGTCATTTGAATATTAGGACACTGATATAATTGGGCCGATAGATCCGCCAACATCCGCAGACACCACTTCTTTCTGACAACAGCTAACTGTTTTTTTAAGTGGGCAGAAGCGGCTCCATTCAAAGAAGACACATCTGAATATGTAATCAACTTCTTCACCTATAATTTTGTCAACAGATTTGGTGTACCATGCCGCATAATCTTGGACAAAGATACAACATTCAAAAGCACTAAAATTCATAAATTCGTTGATCGACATAAAATCGATTAGCAATACTCATCCATATATAACCAAAGGGAAAACGGCCTAGTAGAGGCCTTCAACAAAACACTGGTTAAGCTGCTCAAGAAAATTATTACTGAGAACAAAAGAGAGTGGCATACTAAGATGGTAGAAGCAAGAGCGAGTTCGTAAGACACAATGTCAAGCTATCCTTGATCCCACATGGTAATTCCCATATGTAGATTTTTTTAATGTAAAAGCAATAAGGCCTACTTCACGAGCCTCCATCATTCAAAGTTTTAGTCTGGATCATTGGGCATCTCCATTAGCAAAATGTTATGCTTTACGCTTTAATCAACTTTTATGCATTAGTCATTATGAACACATACACTACCTGGCCATCTCGCCTCTAGGACAAGGTTTTAAGACCTCATCATTGAGTTTCCCAGTAATCAAAAGGTTACAAGTTCCACCCTTAGGCATCTCTACTAATAGAGTTGAAAGTATTAGCCTAACATCAAATCCAAGTTATATAATTCAATTCAACACACAAATAGACCTGAGTTGCCCCACCTATAGGACAAGGTCATAAGAACTGCCAATGAGCCTTCCTATGATCAAGAGAATGCAAGTCCCGTTTGTAGTTCCTTCCAACAACGGGATAATAAGCCCTACTGCTGGCATCTCTAACAGCAAATATGCACCAAATCTTAATCTTTGGGGCCTATTAACATACATTCACGAAGATATTTGACTTCATATTCGCAGAAGTCCTACAAATATATTTTTGATGAATATTTGAATTTGCACCTATAAGGTGGGGTCATAAGACCCACAATTAGAACTTTGAGGTGAGGTTGTAAGACCCAAAATCGAGCCTTCCTTCGAAGAGAGGTTATAAATGTCACTTATTCGCAAAGCAAATTTGAAGCTTTGTAAATTCACATAGCTACCTTCTAAGTGTTTTATATTTAAAAGGAATAGACTTTGCATTACTCAGATTAGGTCATAATCCCATGAGTCTCATCTATATTCTTGAGTTACGCCATAATCCTATGAGTATCATCTATACTCTCAAGTCAGGCCATAATCCCATAAGCCTTACATACATCTTAGGGTCAGTCGAAATATCAATAGTCCCACATGCATAGTCAGGCTGTACTACAATCACATAAGTTTCATCTATATTCTTGGGTTGGGCCATAACCCCAAAAAATTCCACATACATCTTCGGGATAGGCAATAATCATATAAGTCTCACTTTTCAAGTCTCTGTAATCAAACTAGTATGCCTCAACCTTCCAAATATTGAAATTCAACACACAAATAAACCTGAGTTGCCCCACCATAGGCTTACAAATTGGTTTTGAAGTGATCCAACTTGGTTTAACTCAAGGCTCCCTAGTCAAGGAAATGCATTGATAAGAAAATCAACCCTTTATCATGAGATGCAAGCAATAAGAGGTAGAGCTTCGAGGATTGATCCTCATGATAACAACAAATAACCATCACTATGTGCCTTGGGTGCATTTATGTTGGGTTAGGCCTAACCTCATCTCGAACAACCGAATTAGCCATGCCAATGCTATCGAACAAGAAGCAACCATGCCTTGATTATTCTGATTGCACTCAACAATATTTGCTTGACTCTAAGCCAACTTTTCATGAATCAACTCAATGAGCTGAATCTTCAATGATCATATCCTTAAACCTTTGAACTATAACAAGCTATATTAGTCCCTTTACACCTTTTTTGTCTTAGTGGGTTCCACTTTGAAGAGATAAACCCTTCGATATACTACTCATTAATTTAATTGCAATATCTGATAAGACGCAATCCATGACTATTAATTAGACTCAATGGATGATGTGGCCTTTTGATCATCTGCCATTGGTAAATTAAGCCAACCATGTTAACCTAGGATGATGCAACTCATGGGATCTTAATTTGGTTGAAAATATCTCTATATAGTACATGTTATGTGTAGAATCTGATTGTGTTGATCAATATGGTTATTATGTTGTCACGGACCTCAAAGCTTGTCATGTTCGCTGGGGGTGCAGGGGGTTTAAGCACCCGAAATTTTTTTTCTCATAAAATGCTCCGGCGCCTCATATCAGACCGCCCCGGCACTGCGCACTTGAGCGCCCCTGCGCTGAAAGACAGAGAGCAGAGCGCCGCAGCAGTATATAGATGATGTCGCACCGGATCTAGACAGAGGTTTAAGCGCCGCAGCACCCCAAACTGGCACCGCAACATTGCGAAGTGGATTGTAAGGTTTCCATTCTCATTTTTATGAAGGGTTGTGCCCCTTAGGGTACTTGGCTTCCTCTTGTTTTTTGTGTTTGCAGACATTGAGAATGGTGCATGTGAGAAGAGAAGGAAGACGAGAGCGAGAGAAGAGAGATCTATACTTATTTCTCTCAATTTTCATAGTGAATTTTTTTGGTGTGGTGTGGCTCCGTGGTTTTTTCCCTATTTTGAGTTTTTCTATGTTAAATCCTGATGTTCATTACTTTTTCGCTGCTTTTACTTTCTTGCTTGTTTCGTCATTGTGGTGTTTACTCCTCATCTCCCCAACAACATTGGACATGGGAAATCTCTCGGACCTTATCCTATTTTATCTTCTAAACTCTATGCTGCTTACATTCATTTTCGAATAAAAAAAGCTAGACGAAAAAAAAAAAACATAAAACCACAAGCACGTGAGTGTTTTTCATAGGCCACAAACATATTATGAAAAAGAATTACTAAATTAATGAATATATGATCATATAACTAGTAAACTTTAAGAGTCAAAGTCACACGGTCAAATTAGAAAGATCTTTGGGACATAATGTGATAAGCGTGTGAAAACATGAAATATCTGTTAAAATAATCAATGATACTAGCTATATTGATCCAAGTAATGGGAGGTGAAGAAGTAAATACAAGTTAAATATAGTAAAAATGATTATTTGAAGACGGTTTAAATAAAATTAGAAAGACCCTTGCCAAATAATGAATAAAAAAGAAAATCAAGTACCTGGGGCATTCGCTTTTGTGTGTGCTGGAGGCCATCTGCGTTGGATATTTGTTTTCCAGCTGATAGGCCAGAATCATAAGACTGAGCTAAGGAGAAGCCAGCCACAGAAGAGTTTCCACTAATCAAATTTTGAGCAATAGCTCCTTCTACTCTTGGTCGTTTTGAAGGATGACTAGATAGCCCCATCGCTTCACTTGACGTTTCATTTTGCTTTACCAACCCTACAGAGCTTGGTTCTGTGCTGATTCTTGATGCAGAAATTAAATCTAGGCTGGACCAAGATGGCCTAGCTTCCCTCGAAAGCATCTCCAGCCCGCTTGATAGCAGTGGATGATTCAACGAGGAAATCTGTAATTAGTTAAATAAGTTAAAGTTTTGAAGCCAATTCAGGGGAGGTGACAATAAACAATTCTGCTGAGTCCACTAGGCTAATAATAAGAAAGAATCAAATAAAGTGCAAGGAGATCTGTTGCATGAACAAATGCAAATAGCGATCATTGGCAACCTTTATTATTGAGGCTTGGGGCCATAAATGGCTGCTTTCATTGCCCTACAGACTGGTGAAAATGCTGGGGCCGATTAAGAAAGATGGGACAATATACAATTCTCCTAATTCAATTGGCCAATAATAAGAAAGAAGCATCAAATGAAGTGGAAAAAAGGAGGCTTAATCCACAAACAAAAGTGATTAGTTATTATCTTTGAAGGCAGTTAGTGATCATTAGGTTCAAGCATACAAGACAACTAAATATAACCAATCAGTTCTATGCATTTGCTGATGCAATAGAAGATCTATATATAAAAAATATTAATATGTGCGGTTATAGAAGAACATCTGATGCGTTGCTGATGTTTGGACAAACTAGAGAATCGTTTAATCAATTGCAACTCCTTTGACCATTGCCTATCATAATAATCTCCGCCAGCTAAAAGCTCACAGTCAACAATATGATAGGAAATACTTGAATTCGCAAGTAATCCGAGAGGAACTACTTGAATTCGCAAGCAACCCTAGCGATAATTGGTAAAAACAGAAGAAATAATGCAAAAATCTGAATGAAATCACTCCAAAAATGATAGATTGCAAAAATGGAATCAAAGCCAAACAAACTCAAAGCAAGATATAAAGTGATCCTCAATTCGAGAGGAGGATTGTTCTCTCCCAAATCTCTAGACAAGGAGTCTAGAGCCCAAGTGCCAAGGAAACTTCAAGAGAACACAAATCAAGCATACCCTAACCCTAAAACACCTCCTCCTATTTAATACATAAACTTTCTAAATTAAAACTCCCTCCAAA
Organism: Dendrobium nobile; assembly: GCA_022539455.1. NCBI lineage: Eukaryota > Viridiplantae > Streptophyta > Magnoliopsida > Asparagales > Orchidaceae > Dendrobium > Dendrobium nobile. The sequence goes on along the minus strand of CM039733.1, from coordinate 15,819,771 downwards.
GCCCTAGCCGTCCCCTCCTTTCCCCCTTTAGATTCAATTTGAATAGTGGGACTGGGACCCACTATTGTGGGCGGCAAGGAGAGAGGAGGCGGTATTAGCCCTCCTCCTATAGACATAAACCGGCCTTGGGTGGGCTGATTCAGGAATTGGGGTCGGTTAAGGAGGAACCAGCCTAACACAATATTCCTCCACAACAAGCATCCTATTGCCACACCTACACTCATCTATTGTGCAACGCGCAGGCACAATAAAATGTGCATGCAAAACTAACTTTGTCATAGACCTGTCTTTAGCCTACATTGTAGAACTATTATTCATCTTCCATGCATCTAATCAGCGTAAGGGCAAACTTTGTACCTTCTATAATTAACTAAACCAAAAACTCGGTATCAATGGCAACAAAAACCAAGGTGAGAGACTTGGACTGGCAGGCAATCAACTATAGGTATGGAAGTTCTCATTAAAATTAATACGCATGTTTAATAGTAATGTTTGTTGAAACTTTGGATAAACAATACTTTGTACGACTACATTTAAATATATGAACTGAGCATCTAATGGGGTACATAATTCAATAAAATAGTAAAAATATATCTTGTGATTGACCATAATTATTATAAAGTAACAAAAAATGATATAAATTTCTAAAGAAGATTAAGCTTTCCTGAATATTAATAGTTAAATTGTGCAAAGCAAGCATATTAATATTTTAGCGAGCAACTCTTACCTGGGATGTCAAAGGATGAGGCAAAAATGACTGCTGCAGACTTGTATTTGGCAGGGTCCCTTGATGTTGATGGCCAATACTTGTAGTTCCAAGTGGTCTGGAATGGTGCAATAGAGATGACTGAACTTGTGGTAAAGAACTTATGGAAGTTGGTAAAGGTAGAACTTGGACATTTGGGTTCATAGCCACATCGGCTAATCCTGGAATTGTTCCTTGTGCTGGAATTTGATTTTGTGGCAGAGGTGGCCGATAAGATTGAAGAGGTACATATTTAGGGGGAAGTGAAGAATGCTGGAAAACTGCAGAGTTTGGCAAAACATTTTTTCCCTGGGCTTCAGATGGTTTCAAACATGTTTCAATCGCCGATTCTTTCTGTAAAGCAACTTGACCAAGATAGGTTGTCACAGGTTTGAGGTCCTGTTTATTATCCTGGACTGAAGACGTTGCTACTGCACTTGAAGTTTTCTGGTTACCAGCCACTTGCAGCTGCATGCCCATCAACATAACAAAAGGATTCGGCAAGGGAAAAAATCAGCATTGATACATAAAACTATTCTATTTAAGCTGCAAAAATCAAAATTTAAAGAAATGAGGCCCACCATTTGTGGCGTTACCATACCAAGCATAATTTCTGCCTGCATGGCACAAGAAAAATAAAAAACGACACTTTAGATTCTTCAGATCAGGAAAAGCTTGAATGGATGAGAATCATACACAAAATGAGAATCTTATCAGAAAAATAAAAATATTCTTTTCAACTGTTACTCTAGATTGGCCATGTATGTGATAGGCCGGTTCTCACTGAACTGGCCCAACCAGCCCAAAGAGGACCGTCTCTTGTATACAAAAGGCGGGCCGCCTCCTTATTGCGGCAAATCCTAGTGGGGTCCACTAGGAAGCAAATTCAGGAAGAAGAGAGGGGTGACTAGAGTTTGAGGGAATTTTTTGAATGAGGAGTTTTGAATTGAAGTATTAAATAGGAAGAGATGGTTAGGGTTACGGTTATGCTTGATTATTGTGTTCTCTTGTAGTTTCTTCTTAGTGTCTTGGGCTCTAGATTCATCTAAAGATTGGGAGAGAACGATCCTCCTCTCAAATTGAGGATCAATTGTATCTTCGCTTTGTTTTCTTCAGTTGATTTGATTCCTACAATAAAATCTACTGTTTTTTATTGTTTTCATTGGAATTGTTGAGTTTTTCCCGCTGTTTTTATCAATCTTGTAGAGTTTACTTGAAATATTCAAGTATTTCCTATCAGTATGATCCCTCTAAATAAATGAATAAATAAAAAATCATTATTGCTAGGAGGATTAACATTGGTAGCATGCTATTTTTATGTATTTAGCATATATAATACATAAACTTCGATATAACACTTTATACATTAATCACATCAAAACATTTGTATGAAAAGGTTCATTTCATTTAAAAAAATTAATATTAGTAATATTTTTTATGTGATTAAAATATTTTGGTGTAATAGAGGCAAATATCAAAATTTAGATGTTATATATTTAAATACATTAAAATTATGTGGTATGCACTTGAATCTTCCTTGCTATTATCAACATCTTCAGTCGCAGTAACATGAGTGATATGCCCAGCTTCTGACAAAAGAAATTTCCAAGGAAACTACATGCAAATGGAAACAACAAAATGTCTTTTCCATACTTTTAAGTACTGCGACAGAACTTCCCTAATAAAAGCATAAGCTTTTATCATTGATACAAACTAAAAGAAACCACGCGTCAGTATTTCTATTCACATTAATCTTTAGCTAGGCAACTAAGCGTAAGAGATCAATTGATATTTGCTATTGGCACAGTACTTAGGCTCAACTGGATACTGCCTGCCAGAAGGTAGATAAGTTTTTGGCAGAATAAGTTCATACAATAACTTAGAAGATTAAAGGGAAAGTAACCTGAAAAAGTGCCTTTGTCAATTTTGGACTCTCTTGCAGTAGTTGCTGAGTCTGAGCCCTGTTTTTTGTAGCCAAGGCCTAGAAAAAAACTTGAGGTTAAAATTTCATTTAATACATATCTAAGGATATTTGGGGAGCAAAAGTCGAGAAAAAAAAAAAAGTCACCTTCATCTCCAACATAATTTCATTCAGCTGGTATCTGGACATGCTTGCCAGGTAATTGGTCAAAGGATCATTTCCAGAACCAGGAACACTGGGAAGACCATTTCTGAATTGTGGTAGACTACTATTCTGAGGTACACCTAATGCTTCGGCCATAACAGAGGCAGCTGTAGCTGCCTGAGGAAGCACTAATATTTGACGGAGGGTTGCATCTCCAACAAATGGTTGACCAGCTAATGATTTATGGCTATCTGTAAATATGTTTCAGAGGATTAGTGAAGGATATATAGGCAAAGAACCAAAAACAATCTTGTAAGGAGTAACTTCCACAAACAAATTTAAATTCAAAGAAGAGGATCGACCAGTGCTTGATGTCAATCCCGGACCGCCACGACCCTGCAATAAATTTTGCCATTCAGTCTACTATTTTAAGGAAATAGATAGACAATAAAATGGAAATGGATAAATTCCAAGTTCATACAAATAACATCTTCTTATATTACGTTTTAAGAACAATATCTCAGATAAATTGAAGAAGCATATGATTATATGCAGTTCTATGCAAGTTATACAACCCTATTCCATTTATTGATACAGTGGTTAGAATTGGGAATTTGAAACTGGGTATTACTTAACTAAAAATTCCAGTAAATCAGATAAGGCCACTACAATATGATGAAAAATTCATCGAGCGCATTGAGCTTAATCTTGGAAGTCCAATAATGAATTAGGAATCAAGTTGAGCATACCAAAGAGGCTCAAGCTCACTATTGGCACTTAATCTCAAAAACTCCACAGTGAGCTCAAATCAAGTTGCCCATGAGGGGAGGGTTTGTGGAGGGCATGGGGAGTGGAGAGGAGGAAGATGGAGAAAAATAAGGAAAAAGACAGTACAAGTTTTACATAATTTGTACCTGTAATGCTGCACTTAAACCAATTAATTCTAGTATTTACAAATTCAGCATTCAGATTTTAAATAAAAGAGTTGTTTATCAATCAATCCACTGGCTAAGTCAAGTTCAGCTTAAGCTTGAGGTCATTTATGGCATGAGCTTACTAGAAGGCCTGAGCTGGTTTGTGGGTGAAATAAGCTCAGTTGTGAGCCAATAACCCAAACAAGCTAAGTAGGATCGAGAAACCCCAAGGATGATTCCCAAAACTGGGCAAGCTAAGTCGTCTACATTTGGAAAAATCTTTAAGGATGGTCCCAACACCAGGGCAGCACTTTTTTGCTAGCTTGATTAGAAAGATGGGTTTGTTTAGGTGTAAACTTGACGAAGACCTAATCATTGCATGTAATTTGCTTATTTTGTTGTGCTAATGTAAGGAATAAAAATTTAGATCAAGTAGTAATGACGAAACCTAAACCACAATTTTGAACAGCAAGAGTCCTAAATGCTTAATAAGACTAAAACCCATGGACTAAGTAGCAATATATTGTCTTGTTGAATTGCAAGATTGATAGCTGAAATTTGACCACAACAACCCACAGAAGGATGAAATCATTAATTGTAACCTGAATAGCATACACAATCACATACATGAATAGACATGTTGCAAACAAACACATTTATAGAGGGGAAAAAGAGTCATTACAAATCTGAATGCATGAGGGGGTAACTTTGATCTTTCAATTTAACCCAGCTCCAACAAATAAAGATTACCTATATTTGAAATCAATATGATACTTTATACACCAAATTTGGATAGATATCATGATACACAAACATTCAAATTAACCAAACGAAACAACATCAAATGCAGCTTCTGCTGTAAATGAATGACAAAGAATGATGCAAATGTTGACGAAAAATAGCTATGCTGCACTGCTACACCTATTTATGAAGGCGTACTGTATCGGATATGTGCCCGACACGGATACGCGTCCGATATAGCACCGATACGTGACGGATACGGCCATGATGTATCCGATTAAAAAATATATTAAATTTAAAAAGGACACGTACCAGATACGCATGCCCTAATTAAAAACAAAAAAGACGTAACAGACGAGTGAACCACTGAGGCCTGCATATTATTCCTACGACCGCGAGTTAGGGCATTTCATTTTATGTTTTGTGGTTGTGTTATGATAGCAGAAGGCGAGCGCATGTTAGAGTAGCGGGAAGGCGACGGACTTGTGCGACTTACGCGAGCAGGAAGGTGACATTCTCGTGAGAGGGAAGGCGACGGACTCTTAAGCAGGAATCAATAGGCCTCACAAGCAGTGAACCCGCGCGTGTTAGGCGACCAAGAAGGCGACGTTAAGCAACGACATGTGAGCAGCGAGACCACCGAACTCATCAATTTTGGGCTTAAGCAAATTTGAGGTACTTTGTTTTCAGAAATTCTTCATATTAAGAAATTCATTTATAAATTTTGGGCTTAAGAAAATTTTAGGTATTCCGTTTTCTATTTTCAAAAATTCTTTCTAGGGTTTCAAGTAGAGTGAATCTAAGATAGAATTTCTGTGTTATAACTGAGAGGAGCTTATAGAACTGAGAAGAACTTGTGCATTCCTCTATCATAGAAATGGGCTATCATGGGAATATTAAAAATTGCTAATCTTTCACTTGATAAGCCTGAATTGGAAACATTTATATTTATTGAAGATGATATAGAAGTTCAAAGACAAACCACTGAAGAAACTAATCCTATCATTCCTTCTATTGAATAGTTGAAACTTCATGTGCTACTTTTTTTTTTTTGTTATACCAGACATTTAATGCTTACTTTTATTTTGATATTATAAGCTATAAGGCTACAAATGATGTTGCTTTCATTTTTTTTTTGTCATTTCAAATTTTATGTTTCGTTTGCTTTCTTAATTTCTATGTATGATTTATAAATTATAATGTTGTGTACGGCCGTACCCGTATTCTGTAATTTCAAGAATTGACGTGTCTTGTATCTGTATTGTGTCATATCCATGTCGTCGTATTCATATTGATGCAACATAGAAAAATAGCCTTGATATGAGTTATGATAATGCGATTAGGCCTTAAAACTTTGACAAAAAAAATATCATTGCTATTGATATTGTTGACCCCTACACATCAAACCACGTGCAAAAGGGGCAAAATCGGCAAATTAAGCAACACCCATGTCGACGTGATGCGCCACTTGAAGGGAAAAACGACCTTTGATTGACAAACGGATTATGTCATTGCAATCAGAATGTCGAGTTTGCCTAAGAGGGCACCCCTCGTTGTTAAATCAGACAAGATTAGTCCAAAGGGACGACTGACAATGGAAATTGAAGTTGCCCAAATGACGTTAGATAGCAAAACGAATTTCGTCGTTGCATTTGGAACGTCGTCGACACCCAAAAATCACTATCAACTTGTTCAGTTGGAGTCATCCAGCAAAATCAGCACGAATCCCGAGCGGTGATTGACAAGCCGAAGAAATTGATGCGCGAAGCCGCCAAAACGACGTTTGATCACAAAAAGCTAAGTTTTAATTTATAAAAGCTAAGTAAAGAAGGTTGACTTGCAACAGATGTAAGCACCTACGAGTTATTGTAGAGGACTCATCACACATACCAAATGTTACCTACGAGAAGATATAGAAGAGCTGTAGTAAATACAAATACCTAAAAGCTGTATTGGAGAATCCACAGTGTACGCAACATCTTGCTAGCGAAAGTGGCAAGTGATATGTAGCATCATTTACGAAGAATATGGAGTTAAAGCTAAACTGCTCGACCTGCTTGAATATCTTGGATCAACCAATGTTGCTGCCTTATAGACGGAGCTTGTAAAACACCCGTAACAAGGTATTGACAAATGATAGATACAGTTGTCCTGATTGCAGACAATGATGCTCCTTTGCAAACATACACAGTGCAATATGTAATAAATGTAAACATCTGTTGGTAATGGGGGATGAGTTGTCGCATGTACGATAGTGGTAATTAGCAGCATGCAACAAATACCACAGTACCCTTGTAGTTGATAACCATGTTGAGGAGAAGTGCATTCAACTCGTATCAGAATTGAAAGATTGATCAAGTACGACTAAGTTCTCCAATTGATAATTCCAAAAAATTCTGATATTGATAGTTGGGTATAAAGGCAACTCGATGTATGGAGGAAACCCGCTGATATGCTATTAAAAGAAGACTCCAAATGTGTCACAAGAAACGCTGAAGACTTCCGACAACTGCAAGTATCCGCAAGCTGCTGCAGGAAACCCATTAATCTACAACTAGCAGGAGGGTCCCAACTGTGACACTAAGCATGCGAAATTGAATAATTTTATAAATGATTATGTAGAATCAAAGAATGAGTAGTTGTAGAAAAAAATGTCTCATTCTATCATCTCTTCAAAAATACTAAGGCTCCCAAAAATATGTTGGGCTATTTGTGGGAACATCCGGAGATCGAGCCTTGCAACCCAATGTCATACATGTGCATCACAAATACATAGAACGAGCCCCTCGAGTACATTATTCTGGAGCCGTAGAAGAAGGTTCTATTTACCATGCGTATATCAGATACTAGAATGTCGTTGAGATCTCGAAGATGATCTTGCACTCTGTTATGTCCATGCTTCGAAGAAACTAACTCGTAATGAGTCGAAGACAAAGCAATCTAATGATACATCGGTCGAGCCTTTGGTCTCATCAGCTTATGAAACCTCATCTATCACAAAATGACCTTATATCGTTTGGATGTCCTTACCCAGTCTAAGCAAGAATAGGGTGACTTATGAATATGATCTCTAAGGATGAAAAGCCAATCATCAGTTGGACTAAATGATATTCTTGTAACTTATCAATGGAAGCATAATGCAACTCACGTCATTGCTGCTACAGATAAAGGCAGAATCTACATCAGAACAATAAAGTATCTTATGGCTATGTTGGATGACAACACTACCATTCGTCTGTAAGCAAAAGTAGGGAATCTATAATAAAAACTGCAAATCACAGGTGGACCGAGTGATAAACTTACAGCACCATGCCACCAGATCCGTCACACTCATACAAACAGACAGGAGTTTGAAGATTCCTAAATGAAATTTAGTGCATTTATTAATAGTGGTTATTCGCATAACTGATAACCAGAAAAATACCCCTTTGCACTGTATGTAAATATTTTAAAAATAACCTCATATGTACATTGCAAGATGCATTTTGTAGTAACAGTGCATTGCAGTTACATGCTAATATGTTGCATATGCGTGTATTATAACTTGCAGAATAAATTACGCGCACATGTCATCCGACATCACTATCGCATTCCAAAAAGTCCTCGGCATGCATTTGTAAGATGCCGATGATTTCATTTTAGTGTGTCATTATGAATGACCTCCCACCTGCATTTGCAGGATGTAGAAGGTTTCATTCCAGCATGTCAGTTGACATTGCAATCACAATTTAAAATTACCTCTTGTATGCATTGGTATGATGTAGAGGATTTCATTCAAGCATGTCATTTAACATTACAATTACACTCCAAAGTATCCTCTCGTATGTAGTTGCAATATACAGAGGATTTTATTACAGTAATATCATGCATATGTATAAATGCATCGCGCAAAATACACTCAACAGCATATAACCGCATGAGCCCTGACGAGCGTGTTATGGGTACACACGTGGCGTCTGAGCATGCTATGCCGGTTAACAAATGAACCTAAGTTTGAAACCGATCCTCTATCGGTAAATAAGATAGAATCGACAAAGTTCAACCAACAAAACAAAAATGTCCATAAAAAAATCAATGACGATGATCATGTTAAATGCAAATCTCAACCGGAGGGATTGATCATCAAGAATCTACCAAAGGCACCAAGCCTACAACAAGCCCGATTCTCTATCGACAAATAAGACAAAGTTGACAAAGTTCAACTAATAAAAAAAAATTTCATACACCCTGATGATGACCTTGCTGAATATAAATCTCAACTAGAGGGAAATTCTCAATAATCTATCAAAGACAACAAGTCTACAACAAATTCAATCCTCTGCCGGCAAAAAAGACAGAGCCGATATATTTCAACTAATAAAACAAAATTGCCCATACACCCTGATGATAGTCGTGTTGATAGAAAATTTTAACCGGAGGGGACCATAAACATTTAAAATACCTCCCAAATGCCCAAAAAAATTCAAAAATTTCAAAAAATAGCAAAACCTAAGATATTTAAAATTAAAATTAATCAAATACTTAAAGCACAAATATCCATTCACCTCCACAATAATTTGTTAAGGTGGACAAATTTAAAAATTACTTCAGCTCACAAAGAACTGATGTCTAGTCAAGAATATCATTAGGATCCATTCTCAATTTGTCTCTTGCTAATAAGAAAGTGGCACGTGTTCTCTAACGGGTGGTTTTGCCACCAAATAACACCAAATCGTGGATTTTGCCGCCAAATGATGCCATAGGTAAACGGTTATAACCGGGACCCTCTGACCAGATGACTTTGCCGTAAAATGACACAATTATATTCGGTCATGGTCAAAACCCGTATGTTCCCCAACAACATTAAATCATTGAGCAATGAATCAATAGGATATAATCGATAGGGAAAAAAGTCCTATGTTAGCTAAGGCAAATTCAAATTTGTACCCTTTGACAAATATTCACCTCAGGTCTACAAGGCACCCTTGGACGAAGCAACCCATGGCTGACGACAAGGATCCTTTTGTTAAGTTAGGTTGACTACCTCCTCTGACTAAGTAGACCAGGGATCATGATGGTCCGGGATGATGGAACCATGGGATCTTAATCAAGCTCATCATCACTCCTCCCACCATCTGCTTTAAGTATAAGATGGTGAAATTTTCAATTTTAAATACTAATTTCTCAAATACCTAAACCCATATTGCTACTATACACTGGATACTATGTATCTATTTGACTTATAGTTTTAATCGAAAGTTCTCTCTCATGATCGGGAGGGGTACTTAACTATAGAGGCTTGCGCTTATAGGAAACCAGAACTCAAATCATAAAGTCATTGCAAAATGAGGGCAAAATCTCGGGGTGGTGTCTTACTTCAAACCTAATATGCCTTCTAAAAATTTTCCTCATAACTTACTCATTAAAGCTCTCCTTGACGACCAAATGAAGGGCCGAAAAGAAGAAGAAAGAAAGGAAGGGGGTCCGCAGAGAGGCCAGGAAGCAAATTTTCGGAGCCCACAATAGTCGAGCAAACGTGGACCTAATTGAAGTTAAAGTTGACCCACTTCACATGTAGTTAATTCAGCCAGGGAAGGCTAGCCAAAGCTTCCAAGGAGGCAACTCCTTCAAGTCGGATTGGTGATTCCCTTAAGTTGAGCAGGTGATTTCAACAGTTCAATTAGGCAGTATAACACCATAAGGCTATCAGCTAATATACGCATGTGTCATTAGCCTGCACAACTCTCAAGCTTTATCCTCATCTTATAGATATATATATGTAGCTAATCCTGTGGCATCCCAAGCTCGATCCCAAGCCTTTAGAAAAATGGTAAGAGTGGAGCTCAAGTTTCCCGACATGGGGAATTCACGCCTATTTAGAGAAGATCAAAGCTTCAGTAGAACTTTTTCTCTCCCTCTATCTACTCTCTTCACACAAGGTCTCAGTAAATTTTGGGTTTGATTCACAGACAATTTTAGTTCCAACAACCACAAAACATAGGTTTCAAAAATAATAGGTTCAATGTCCCAAACCTAGTCTTCTCACAAAGCAAAAGTTGGACCCTTCTATTAATCAAGAGGAATATTAAATGGTAAAGCAATTCCGTTGTACACATCCTACTTAAATCCATGCTCATTAATAGTTTAAATGACACTTACTAAACAAGAGATTTAGCTTCACCTGTTCCCTATTTCGATCAACTCCTTTGTCATTTTCAGCAAAGTCAACTCTCAGCTGGCGTCCATTTATCTCATAGCCTTGGAGATTGCGACGAGCACTCAAAGCTGTTTCTTCATCTTTGTACTCACAAAAGCCATAACCTTTAGGCCTTCCAGTTTCCTTATCAAGTACCAACCTGAAATAAGGCGAAGAATTGGAATGTAACAGCAGATTGGCCAGAATAAAAACTGCATAGCTCTCTAAAAATGCAAAGCACTGAAATCAAATGCCCTGCTGATCTATCAATACCTCTAGTCATCAGCAAGAAAGATATAAAATATCTAACATTACATTCTCAGTCCAGACTGTAAGGATGTCAAAATAGCGCAAAAATTTTTGAAGAGCATATCAAACAAAATAGAGTTAACATGGATGGGAAATAAGAACGCATACCGCTACATGCTCATGAACTTGATAATTAAATCCTCCTCATAAAAAAATATGTCTAGTTCGACGCTCAAAGCAAGTTAGAGAATTGATAATATCAAAAGCCCTAGCCTAAATTTCTTGTGCAAAAAAATAATTTGACAAGGAGAACAGATAAGATCTTCCAGTTCATTTCAAATAAGAATTAAACTAGGGATTTACAGACTGACCTGAAGGAGACAACGGGGCCAACCTCCTCGCAAATTTGTATCAGCTGTTCTTCGGTCGCATCGTAAGGTATGTTTCCAACTATACAGTAAGGTATGCTTCATACGAAATCTCAAGCACGGAAAGAAAAGATAACCAAAAGAAAGATTAAACAGCTCCCTCACCGAAGACACAGCGGTGCTGCAAGCCGGAGGTGGAAGCCATATCACATAGAACTATCGGGGCTTGCTCCCTCGCCGCCGATGCAAGCATGAGAATCCCGGCAGCGGCGGCTGAGATCCATGGCCATTTTTAATCGAAAAAAAAAAAGAAAAAAAAGATTTTTTTATATGGGCCGTGCTCGCGCGTCCTTTATGTGACGACTAGGCGGCTGGATGGCCAGAATGTGAAGCACTGAAGCTTAGCAATTTCGTTTAGAATTAACCATTATTCAAACAGAATTGGGATTTTTTTTAGGGAAATTGGGATTTTTTTTAGGGATTAACAAATCTGCGTGTTTTAGCAAAGAAAACAAGATATCAAGTTTAGGTTATTTGATATTGCAGTATACGTCCACAATATCCGAGATGAGAAGATTTCATTGTAGTAAATGAAATTATAGAACTTTATACCTTTTTCTGAATAAGAGGTGAAGATAGACAACCAAAGATGAAGAATGTTGCATCCTGATATTCATGACGGTAGAAATATAAAATTTATCGTCTTAGTTTTGTATGAAGATCCAGCACACAATCATATAAGAGATATGGTGCAGTATTTATAAGATACACCAAGATTTTTACATGAAAAGCTCTTAAAAGGTGAAAAACTACATGATCTAGCCTAGTTTGAATGAATCTTCTAATATTTGCAGTTAATTACAAATAAGGTCTTTCATTGGAGGGAAGGTCTTGACTTGATGTAACAAATATACATCATATAGAATGCTTTACATGGTGGAAATTGGAAGAATAGGTAATGATATGTTAGTTTGGTCGGCATGACAATAATCGGCAGGCAATGGAGGTCAGAATGACCACATTCAAGTTACGGCTGTCGAAAGGACTGTAATCAGCGAGCAACGGAGGTGGGAAGGACTGTTGTCTAGCGGGTTATAGAGGTCTAAAAGCCCATAGTTAGCAGGTAACGGAGGTCGGAAGGACTGATGTCGGGTGAAAGTCTAAGAATAATTGGAAGCCGGATAGAAGTATGGAGTCAGTCGGCGCTCGAGTGGAGTACGGCGTCAGTCGGTGGTCGGGAAAAAATCTAGCGCCAATCGGTGGTCGGATCGAATTTTAGAGTCGGTTGGTCACCGAGCAGAAATTATGTGTTGTTCGTCAGTAGCCAGGCAGAAGTACGGCGACAGTCGGTAGTTAGGCACGGCGTCAGTTGGTGGCCGGGCAAAAATCTAGCGTCAATCAGTGACCAGGCAAAAATCAGGTGTCGGTCAGTGGGCGGGCAGAAATCCAGCATCCGTTGTTGGTGGTCGGGCAGAAATACAACATCAGCCTGTAGCCGAGAAGAATTTCGGCGTTAGTTGGTGGTTGGGCAAAAATCCGGCGTTCGTTAGTAGCCAGGCAGAAGTCTGGCGACAGTCGGTGGCCGGGCTAATATTCGGCGATGGTCGAGGAGGACTCTGGTGGCAAGAGAACTCTTCCTTCTCTTCTTTCACTTGTTTGCTTTGCCCCTCTTATGAGAAATAAGGAGTCTATTTATAGTTTTTTTAGAATGGCATGGCCAATAAATAGAAGGAAACACAAGGAAAAATTTGGAGTGATTTGAATGGACGGTCGATGTTGATTCCCTTTATTATGAATTGTTTATTGGACATTTGAATGTCTTAATGATATCAGAATTTGGTAATCTTGGCCTCATTGGATTTATCTCGTCGAGCTGCTCGATTCGATTATAAGCACGTCACATTTGGAAACTATTTGGTAATCCAAATTATGGTTTGAACCTTTGAAATGAGCTTCGGGTATTTGATTTGGACCCATTTGAGCTCGGATTGGATCGAATTTGGTGTCTTTAGGTTTGTTTTTTCAAGACATTCAGTTCAAATATAAGTTTACAGAAATCAGAGTTTAGAAGGCCCAGGATTTAATTTTTCAAGTTTCCAACTTGATTTTGCCTCAAGATTTCTATACAATCAAGATAATTTTTTGATGATATATCAAAGAGTTTATAGGTGTAAGAGTTCATGGAATGTACATAAACAATATTTTTTAGATCCCTCATTTTGCTAAACAATATTAGTTCTTAGTGGAATATAATTGTGTCGATCAAGTGGATTTTACTGTTGCCTTGAACCTTAATTCTATTGGTCGAGCGCACTGGAGGGTTGCAAGGTGTCCTCCCCTCAAAATTTTTTTCCAAACAACTATATAATATTTCGGCACTACAAACTCTCGAGCATTGCAACACTGCCCTCTCATGTTTCTTGGAGATAGAGAGGAGAGCACCGCGACGCTCGAGATCCCAGTGTTACCGTGCTATTAGTTAGACTGGAGACAGAAAGTGGAGCATCGCAATTCTCCAAACTTGGCACCGTGGCACTACAAGATGGGCTAGACATTTTTTATTCTCATTTTTCATATTTAACTAGAAGGATTGAGTCCCTTGGAATTATTGATGTGTCTCTTTGTTAGTTTTAAATGTATAATAATATAAGAGTAAAGAGAGATAAGGAAAGAGTGAGAAAGAAAGAGATAAGTATAATTTTCTATTATTTTAATAGTGAGTTTCTTTGTATAGTGTGGCTCCAAATTTTTTCCCTAATTTTGAGTGTTTCCACTTTAAATCCTAGTGTTCTTTCTTTTCACTGCAATTTTTTGTTTCTTATTTGTTTCGCTACGTGGTTTTGCTTCCCCAATGAACAAGTGAAGCCACGAGTCAAATTTAAACATAAAAGGGTCTCCATAAGAGTAAATGGTTGACAATGTATCCACACATCAAAAAAAAAAAAAAAAAAACTTAGAAGGCATAAGCCTCAACAATAGCAACATCAAGCTTTTATCCTACTATGAGTTTGATTGCATGAATCCTTGTTATCCATTGTGTCCGATTAAAATTCAAATTCTCATTTAAATCTACAAAAAATGTCATTTATAATATTTTCTAAACAAGTCTTTTTAGGTCTACCTCTACCTTTCTTAACATGTGTCAAATCTAATACATCTACTTGAAAAACCCATCTTAGCAAATAGATTAAAATATTTATTATTTTAAAAACATTCATTTCGACCTAGCATCGAGTCGCCCACATCCCCACCTCCACAGACCTGAGAATCTTCTAGATCCTCCTAGAATCATGAATAATGAACTTAGCGCCACGATGGTGTCGCCTAGAGTCACAGTGCTACCCTGAAATCGGCTTACAAATAGAGAGCTCAATGTCGAAGTGCCATAGTGCTCCCCAAAGTATTTTAGTGACTTGAACTCTCTCTTTCCTAGATGAAATTCTAAACTTTTTTAAAATTAATTTAACAACATATGGCTTATAAAATATAATTAAATGAATATTAAGTCAATTACATGAATTCTGAGATGACAAGTGTTACAACTATTGCCTAATAACCACCAAAGAAATCATAAATTCTCTTAACATAATATAAGGGTTTATGGAGTTGATCCAACTATTCTTAAGTCCATGCTAATGAGATATGCTAGATATATAGACATATAGGATTTTAAACTAGTTGTCACCCTCACAAAACTAACTAAGTTCTTTCAAAGTGATCATTTATATTATCCTCCATATTTATAATAGCAAAGGGCATCAGTTAATGTCACAATGAAACCCTATGCAAACCCTTATACTAATTAATAAGGAGGATCGCATTGTTTAGAGGCCACAAAAATCTATTAATTATCCATGATCTATTTAGAAGAAAATATCTTTTTATTTCTTTCATCCAACATTTACTAACATAGAGTCATTTCTATATTATCACATTTATATCTCACTCTAATCAAATTCTCTTTGTCCCTTATACCTTCACTTATTCATATGTACTTAGGCAGATCATATGCATAGATACATAATCATATAAATATAAATGCCCTTATAATACACAAGATTACAACTAACTAGTAACATGAACTTTTTCTCTTTTTTTTTTCTCTTAGCACATATATTTTAGATATAAGTATAAAAATATCAATAGTTCTAACATATATAATAATATTTAACATTTTATTAAATTTATAAAAAATCTATATGTTTTGAAAAATAATAAGGATTGCTATATGAATTAGTATAGATAGTTCAACAATCATAAAATTATTTATATGCAATATTCACAACATCATTTTGAAATTTTTATTATTCCATAGTCATTTATATTGGAGTCTACATACTCTTTGAAATGCATAAAATTTTATATATCATAAAATACCCATTGAAAAATTAGATTACATATGTCAATATAATCAAAATAATTAACTCCATGACATATCAAAAGTGATATGGTTTAAAATTTAACTTTTTTGCAAATCTAAATTTGTATAAAGTTTAATCAAATAAATTTTAAAAATCACATGAGGGTGATAAAATTGAAATATAAAATATGATAACATTAGGCTATGTCATGTTGAATAATTATCTTATCTAGCCTAACAAATGAATTGTTTCTAAGAACCCAAAATCTCTCTCTCTCTCTCTCTCTCTCTCTCTCTCTCTCTCTCTCTCTCTCTCTCTCTCTCTCTCTCTCTCTCTCTCTCTCTCTCTCTCTAGATATCTTTATATATAATCTTTTTTTCTCTCCCTCCCTTTCTATTTATCCTTTATTATCCCTCATGGCTTAAAGAAGATAACTAGAATAAAAAATATAATGTTTTCATATATACATATATTCCTTCTATTCCCTCACTCTCCGCTTTGTCTCGTTTTCTTGGCCATGAAGAAAGGAAGAGATGAGATGAAAGAAGGAAGGGAGAGAAGATCTTCAAGTGATTTTTGTCTACTATCTCTTGTATGAAAGTTGTTTTATTTGTTCTAAGTAACTATCCTCTTACCTCTGTTTTCTATGGTTTTGATTTCTATGAATGTTATCTCTCCTAAATATGTCAAAAATACATTATATCCTTTATCTATAAGATTTTACGATATAATTTTTGATATATTATAAATTTGATCATTCATAATAATATGATATAATTTTATTACATGTTTACTAGTTAAAATGTTTATATGAATATTTATGTGAAATTAGCAAGGAAATGGTATACTGAAAATGAGTTGAAGTGATATATGTGATTTGATGTGATAATACAAAATTATAATATGTACTGAAATGACTGATATGATTTATATACACTAAAATGTGATACTAATCTAATCTGATTGAAAGGATATTCTGATTGATATTAGATATATGAAATGATAACTCCTATGTAATCACATCAAGATTCACTTATTTACTGATGAGAGATATAAGGAGTTGGAGACTGATTGAGAGTTATAAGGATTCAGGGTGACTGATCCACGTGATTTAATGAGAGTTATAATGAGTACACTAATTGGGAGAAGAGACCACTGATTGGGAGTCATAAGGGTAAGAGCAAGATACAAGATACCCTCATATGAATATATGAAAGAATACTAATTATTGATTACTGATACTGCTTACTAATATTGATACTAACTATTGTTATTGATAATGTGCAGACATTGACCTTACGAACACTGATTAATATTACTACTTACCGTTACTGAATGCGGATACTAATACTACTGTTATAATTAATAAATTGACGTGAATGATGGAATGATAAAAGTGAATAAAATTGACTAAATGATAAAGATATAATGATTGATTGATTGATATAATGAGATGTATTGTGTAATAAAAATGATCAATTGACATAGGCTCCAATGCTATAACAATGATTTCTAGCATCGTTGTGCTTAAAGGCTAGTGCGTCAAAATTGCAACACTCTAATTTAAATAGAAATTCAAATATTTCATTTTAAAACACATTTTTATATTTCGGTTATTTCACAATCTAAGGGATCAAGTTTGAAAATTATTTGTTTAGAAGGGTTGATTGATGGGAGTTTTTTGTAGGCAAGTTCTTCTAGACTAGGGAACACTTCTCCTTCATACTGTAGGAGTTGAGGATAAAAAGTTGGGTATCTAGCTAAATGAGCTCAGCGAAGCTTGGTCAAATTCATACAAGATAGGCTCTGGAGCTAAGGGGATGCTAGGGAAATACTGAGGAAGCTTTAGAGAGTATTTTGGTTGCGAATTCTAGAACCTGGTTTCAATGAAATCTAGAGTATTTATAGTGAATTTGAATATAAATTAAGTTGATATTCTAGCCAGGTGAAGCTAAGCCAAACTATTCTGAAGGTTAGGGATGGGCTAATGAGTGATTAGCAGCTGGTTTGGAGAGCATATGGTATGTATTGATGTATTGTCTTCTTTATAGGATTTATAACATATTATTCCTCTTTTATCTTGCTTTGATTTTAATTGTAAGATTTTAGTTATTTCCTGGGCTTTTATGCTCATTACCTGATTTTATATAATTTTAGGTAAATGTAAAGAGCATGCAGCTTGAGGTTAGGTAGTGATATTATTGTAGTTTTATTTCAGTTCCTCTGGTTTGTGTATAATCTTTTATAGCATATAAATGTTATTGAATATATTATTTTGGACCCTAGCTAGAGATAGAATATAAATATTGACTACTAAAATAATGTGAATTATATTTTTTACTATTTATATATTTTTAATATAATTAATCAGCTCTAAATATTAAATTGATCTAATTGTAAATGATTTTTGGATGTTATTAAAAAATAAGAAAGAAATAAATAAATGAAAAGAGAAAAAGAAAAGAAATTCTTCCATTTTATTCATAAGCATGACATTAAATTACTCTTTGCAATATACTTAAAATAGTATGTAAATCAAACATAAATATAAAGTTTAATTAAATACATTAATGTTAATTTTATCATTTTATAATTAGTGGATTGTACTTGAACTTCCTCCAAACCAAAATTGCAAAAAACTAGTGAATAAAACAACATAAAATCGAATATATATATATATATATATGAAATTAACATGCAAGTCTTACTAGATCAAATTGATCAAATCATTACAGATGGATCCAAACATTATAAAAGCGATCATTACATTCAAATTATTGGAGTTGGCCAATAACCACACAAAAAATAAAACGTGCAATCACACGACTTCAACTTTAAATTATTTCTCAAAGGTTTTGTGTTGAAACCATTTAGAGCAATATAATAAGTCACAATATTATTATGATAAATTTACCAAGTAGCTATAACAACATCTTAAAAGGTATTGCCTTATTATGCAAGATAGAAGCACAATGACTTCTAATCACAAGAATAATGATAAGTTGCCTCATCATCACATTTGCCTAACTTATACTCCACTCTAAGTTTCATTAAAAAAATACTACATGTCATGCATAATAAGGAATATTTTCTTTAAATGACATTAACTTGTAATACACCACTGCTAATAACTTATCTCGGAATTATAACTTCCATAAGGACCATAATAATAATGCATAGTTCTATATCCACCTCCACAACATTATAAAATAGTTAATTTATTTAGGAAGATCAAAGACTTCATCGTTATTGACCAAAAATATAAAAATAATATTTATTAGTGGGGGAAGTAATGAGCTTATCCCAACATAGATAATTCATATCACAAGTGTCATCCTAATGAATCTCAAAGAAGCTAGAACTAACACACTAACGAAGTAAAGCCCCAAGAAATTATATTTGGTTTATGTTGATTCCACCTTGTCATATTTAGAGGCATTAATTACCTCCTTTGATTCTTGTAAGTTCTGCATTATGAAACCTAGAGTGATGTTATCATCATCACAACCTTAATTGTAGGTTGTAAGATTGTTGTATTCTTATTAAACTAAGGAGTTTCACTACATTATATTTAAAAGAAGGTTTACTAAGATGAATTTTGGTTCTTCTTGGTTGTATCCTAGCATTAGGTCCTTTATGAATTCTCTGGTGAATATTTGGAATCAGTTGAAATGCTTAAACCAACAATTATAACTTAGCAACCAATAAAGACAACTAAAGCCACAATAAAAGCCAAATAATAACAACAATGAAAATATATTTCATTTAATCAAAACCTATATATAATAACCTAGTTTACTTTCAATTTGTATATCAAAATAATTTAAAAAATAGATTACAAAATATTACCTTAATAACTCATATCTAGATATCCTGACTCTATCATCTTACTCTACTTGGCCTTTTCTTTTCTCCTAAAGATAAAAAAGTATCATATATTAGGCATAACAAGCTCAATAGTCTTCTTTTCCTAACCCATCATAGATAGCATGCAATGTCCATTTAAAATAAAATATTAAATTAAAATTTAATTAAAGTTAATTAATTGTAAAAAATGAATAAAGTACTAGTAAAATATGATTTTTTAGGGTCTCGATATGTACTTAATTTTAGAGTTCTTACTTACAACTTTGAAGTCACTTTCGAAGAGATTAATTTTAGATGCATCACAAAACACTTTCCATCAAGGGTTCATTTGTATTTGACTCTTAAAGTTTATCAAGCTAGAGAAATTCAGTGATTTTTAATATTTACTTCAGAATATTACTTATAATTAATTCATTAAAATTATCAAAATATGTAATGCATGATTATAATGCACAAGTCCTAATACATGCTTATAACTTCACTTCCACTTATACCTCCCTTTAACCTCCCACATATGCATATGACAAATGAGGTTAAAATCAGAATAGATCAGTAAGACATAACCTCTCACATTTGCTTTCAACAAATGGGGTCAGAATAAAATATATAAGGCCCTTGTAATATATTAAAGAGTGCAGTTTTTACATATCAAAATCTATCTAATCCCCTGCTATGAATAGTTCAAATGTAAATGCAATAGTAACTAGTTTATAAATCCAATTCAATGCTTAAGTGATGCATAAGCATGAATTGCTAGTAAAAAATCTCATTGTATGTATAACATTATACTCACTAAACTTCTCCCATTCAAATTCCAACTTCATAGGGATATTCACATGATCCTTTTAACATTTTTTATATAACTGTTGTAATTGTCAGAAAAGCCTCAATCAACTTATATACTAAAAAAATTATATAGGAAAAATCAACTAGTGAAAATCCAATTTCTTATAGTCATAATGTTTAAAATAGTGTGTACAACAATAAACTAAAAGTTACACAGTAAAAATATCGTAAGACACCAAAAAATATATTTTTATCCATTTTTTTATAAAACCATTACAATTTAAATTAGAGATAGGAGTGTAAAAGTTTTCCTCGTGCTTTATAATATTCTGAATAGGCTCAACGGATGAAAGAGCTTTGACCTCCAAATCATCTTCCTCTCTTTCTCTCTCATCTTATTTTCTCAATTCTTTTCATCTCTTCTTTGATAGAAAGGTCAGGAGAAAATGAGTTTTGCAAATATTTTAAGATATTTTAAAATTAAAAAAATAACTAATTTAGCCCAGCGCCATGCATGACACCACCTTATTAGCATCATTGTGGCTAGCATAATAGTCTAGATTCTACTAGAATCCTCCAAATGAAGAGTACGGTGTTGCGATGTAACTTCTTTATGTTGCAGTACCTCCCTTTCTTCCACTCCAATAAAGAGCAAGATGCTGCAGTGATGCTCATCCTGGCATTGCGATGCTCCAAAAGAAATTTTGATAACTTACATTTTCTTTTTTTCCCAATCACTCCAAGGTTCATTTAAAAGCTTTCTTAAGAATTTATTAGACACCTTGGGACTCATAATTACATAATCAAATCAAAATTAAAAAAGAATTAACTTAAATCACATCAATTATCTCTATTTTAGATTTGTAGATATTACATGAGAAGGCCAAATTATGCCACCAATCATTTTGGGGGTAGTCAACCTACAACATATCTCATTTGATAACATCATTATAGTTGGTGCGTTAATAATCTATTGTGTTATAATTGACTAACTATTACATTCAAAGCTATTATTTTGACATTATAATGAATTTCTTGCTCAAGGCCATACTCTCACCATAAAAGGAGACTAGTTGTAATGTTAGGATTGTTACCAAAAGACAGTAGGATCATGTTGAAGGGGAAAGGGGTGATTTAAGAGTGTTTTTCTTATATAGAATAATTTACCATACTTGATATTCGAAAAGCACCAATGAGTTTGAACCAACAAATATCATCTTAAATTGTATAAAATACTCACAATAAGCCATATCATCAAAATTAAATAGAGAATGTAGATTGCTTAATCTCTCAAAAGGAATAAATTCTTAAGATTAATTACACTTGAAGATGTTTCTAAGAGATACTCTTGATTAAAGAAAACATACTTGTATTTGATTTTACTAGATTACATCAAAGAATAGATTATAATTCAAGGATTATCATCTTAATAGGAGAATCTATGTTTCAAGATAAGTCACTCCACATGGTAGAGAGCGATCACTATAATCAAGTAAAATTACTATTTATCTACATAGTAAATCTTATGTGATGATAATTCTTGAATCACTAAAAGGAGATTGAAGGGCTCAAAGGTGGGTGATGGGAAAATCAATAAGGAATCCAAAGAAACGTAGAAATAAAAATTTCAAAATTTCTTAGATGTGTCATACAAGGTTATCAAGTTCAAGATTACTTAGCCGAGAAGATAGCCAACCCAACCCAACCATAATATACTATTTTAGCAACTATGAATAGTATTATCCACAAAAAGTCTTATGATCTCAAGCCAAGAAAGTGAACATAAATTCTTTTATAGATAGTTTTTATGGGAAAATTTTAGAAAGATAAAGTGTTTACACTCCTTAGAGGTACCATGCCTACAAAAAATAGGTGTATGAGATACACTACGGGAAAACACGCGATTACCGTCGGCTTTTCCGGCGGATATTTTTGCGCCGGTATTGACGGCGCTGGTTCCGGCGGAATGATGCGACGTAAAGTTTACGGCGTTATTTCCGGCGGAACTGACGCCGGAAATTTACCGTCGTCCATTGCGCCGGTAATTACGCCGGTGAAAAGGGCCTTGGATTATTTCCGGCGCAGATTACGGCGGAGACGTTCCGGCGCACGTTACCGGCGGATTGTGCGCCGGCTTATTTAAACTCAACGAAAACGTTCCGGCGCATTGTCCGACGGTAACATTACCGGCGGAGGTTCCGCCGGAACGTCCGCCGCTAAAAGCCCTAAAATGCGAATCGGAGCCCTCTGGGCCGTCATTCTTTTCGCTACTCTCTCTCACCTCGCCTCCTTCGCCCGTCGCCCTCCGTCGCCGTTCGTCGCTCGCCGTGGATTGACGTCGCCGACGGTCACCGAACTTCGCCGCCGACGGTCACCGGACTTCGCCGAGCATCTCCCTCTCTCCTGGTCGAGCGCCGCCGAGCATCCTTCGACCGACCGAGCATCCTTCGAAGGTATATTTTGTTTTTTTTTTCATTTTCGGTTGGATTACATGTAGGATTTGTCTTAAGTCCATATCTTTTTGTTTTAGTCATGGATGTTATCACTAGACATTTGCTAGAGGATATACTTGGTGCATGATTTTTGTTGATGATATTCTTCTTGTTGATAAGACTAGAGAGGGAGTTGAAGGTAAACTTGGATTATGTAGATCGACATTAGTCCAAATCTTTTTGCTTAAGTCATGGATGTTATCACTAGACATTTGCTAGAGGATGTACCTTGGTGCATGCTTTTTGTTGATGATATTCTTCTTGTTGATAAGACTAGAGAGGGAGTTGAAGGTAAACTTGGATTATGTAGATCATTATTAGTCCATATCTTTTTGCTTTAGTCATGGATGTTATCACTAGACATTTGCTAGAGGATGTACCTTTGGTGCATGCTTTTTGTTGATGATATTCTTCTTGTTGATAAGACTAGAGAGGGAGTTGAAGGTAAGCTTAAGTCCATATCTTTTTGCTTTAGTCATGGATGTTATCACTAGACATTTGCTAGAGGATGTACCTTGGTGCATGCTTTTTGTTGATGATATTCTTCTTGTTGATAAGACTAGAGAGGGAGTTGAAGGTAAACTTGGATTACGAAGATCAATATTAGTCCATATCTTTTTGCTTTAGTCATGGATGTTATCACTAGACATTTGCTAGAGGATGTACCTTTGGTGCATGCTTTTTGTTGATGATATTCTTCTTGTTGATAAGACTAGAGAGGGAGTTGAAGGTAAGCTTAAGTCCATATCTTTTTGCTTTAGTCATGGATGTTATCACTAGACATTTGCTAGAGGATATACCTTGGTGCATGCTTTTGTTTAATGATATTCTTCTTTTTGATAAGACTAGAGAGGGAGTTGAAGGTAAACTTAAGTCCATATCTTTTTGCTTTAGTCATGGATGTTATCACTAGACATTTGCTTTAGGATATACCTTGGTGCATGCTTTTGGTTAATGATATTCTTCTTGTTGATAAGACTAGAGAGGGAGTTGAAGGTAAAGTTGGATTATGGAGATCAGCATTACTCCATATCTTTTTGCTTTAGTGGTTAGTAGACCTAGTGAGGGGATTGTGACTTTGAGCAATCAATTCATTAATAAGTGTAACATAATTTTAGGTTATGGATATTAGAAATATATAAAATCCATTAATTTTTTACTCTTATTTATAGGTTATGGATATTAGAAATCAACGAAGTTGGATGTATAACAGATTATCTCAAAGTCGGAAGACATTAACAGATGAATTCATCAATGGGGTGAACTTTTTCATTCAGCAAGCGAAACAGCTGCGATCTTTATATCTGAAGGAAAGTTTCGATGTCCATGTTCTAAACACAAAAATCTAGTGATCCTAGAACCAGATGACGTAACGGTTGATCTGTATCGCAGAGGATTTATGCCACGGTATTGGTATTGGACTTGTCATGGTGAGTATGAGCCACAATTTGATTATCAATGCGGTCCTTCTACAAGTAGTAATGTTGCTGAGGCTGAAAATATCCGTCCAAATCTTGAGGAATTAGTTCATGATGCAACTGGAATTTATGAAGAGTTACCGAATACGGAGGCACAAAATTTTTATGATTTATTGCATGCTGCACAGCAACCAATCTGGAAAGGGTGCACGACTCACTCAGAATTATCTGTTGCTGTGAAGATGTTAAGCATCAAGGCTGAATATAATGTTGCTCGTGAATGTTTTAATCAATTCATTGGGCTGCTTAAGGAAACCAATCCGACAGATAATTTAATTCCTACAGATCTATATCGGACAAAGAAGTTAGTTTCGAAACTTGGTTTGACATACACAAAGATAGATTGTTGTGTCAATGGATGCATGCTATACTTTAAAGAAGATATTGCAGAAACTGTAAAGCGGGCTAGGAGATATGCATGGTTTGATCCAGTACCAAATAGAGGCATGAAAGTTCATCCAATTTACGGTATAACAGAAGTAAAGCGGGCTAGGAGATATGCAAAGTTTGATCCTTTCATCATTGCTAGTCAGGCAACTCAAGTCTATTATGCTAACTATCCAAGCGGAATACGAGGCAAACAGGATTGGCTGGTAGTTATGAAGACTAAACCAAGGGGAGTAATTGAGAAAACCAGTACGATACCAACAGCACACCAAGAAGAGTTTATGTCTAATTTAAAAGATCTCCCAATCAATGTAGATGACCAAATCAGATATAATGAGAGCGAGTTGCAGTTAGAGGAGGTAGATCTAAACATAGAGGAAAGTGATGATGAATCTGATTGTGCTAGGAGTGTATCATCTGATGAAAGTGAATCAACAAATGATGAGTTAACAACATAAGGTAAATTATTTTACTTCCCTGTATTTTACTTCACTGTTTTTTATAACAACTGCACTCCATTTTTTTTACTTACCTGTATTTTACTTCAGTCCATTTTTTTAGCTACTGCACTGCGTTAATTTCCATTTCTGGTATAACTCATATTTCTAATATTTCTTTTTTATTTATGTGCAGATGGCTTCAGGTGAGGAGCAGCCTAATAGAGGGTTGATAAAAAATATTTTTAACAGGCGCACTAAGAAGACTACAACTGGACCACATAGGTCACTACGTACTGAGGAGACCACCTCGGCTCAGCCTGCTACACAGTCTCAGCCTGCTACACAGCCTCAGCCTGCTACACAGCCTCAGCTTGCTACACAGCCTCAGCCTGCTACACAGCCTCAGCCTGCTACACAGCCTTTACCCACTCTTGGAGCCAGTAGCCCGCAGTTCTACTCACCGGACCTTCGATTTCCTTCACCAGATCTCGGGCAGGCTACTCCTTTCTACCCATACTTCACACCCCCACCTTATGCTGGTGCCCCTCCTACTTATCCATTTCCACCATATGCTCCACCATACTATCCCCCACCACCCCATCAGCCTGCTACAACTGGACCTTCGACAGCAGCTGGACCTTCGACAGCAGCTGCAGCAGAGCAACAGACAGATGGTAGAATGTTGATAGCACCTGAGGGTGACACGTACGTATAGTAACTTTTTTTTAAACTAACTAATTGTTTTATTTTATATTTTATATTTGTTTTACATAACTTTATTTTTGTAGGTTCTATCCATCAAAACAACCAACACATAAAATACGGGACATCATACGGAGCAGGTTTGACGCTCCTTATGTTTCTTGGAAGAAAGTCCCAAAAGAAGTCCGGGAGATGTGGTTTAGAGAGTTTGAGGTATTTCTGTGTTTTTGTTTTTATGTTAAATGATTTATTCTTTCTTACTTAAGGTAAAATGATTGTTTTTTATTGCAGAAAGAGTTTTGTTGGCTGCCCCAACACAATGACAAGATTAGAAAGAATTTTGAGAAGCGTGGCTCTACTCGGATGCGCGACATGTTCACAGATGTTAGAAAGGTTGGGAAGCGACCATTGTGGATTGGAGAGGAGATATGGGCTGAGTTGAATGCAGCTTGGGGCAGCGAAGAGTACACTAGGAGGAGGGATCAAAATCGACAGAACAGAGCTTCTGATGTTGGGGGCTTAGGTAGTGCACTTCATACAGGAGGCTCCGTTCCACATAATGAGCACAGGCGTCGTTTGTAATGAATTTTAATTATTTTTTAAAATTGTTTTTTAATAATTAGTATTGATAAAACTCTCTTAATTGTAACAGAAAGCGTCACTTGGTAGAGAACCAACTCCTGTGGAATTGCATAGTCGCACTCATAAGCGACAGGAGGATCAACAATGGATTGATGAGAGAGCAAGGAAGGCCCATGTAAGTATATTTTTATAAATATTTGATATTTTATAAGTTTTAGTTTAATTATATATATACTTATATTCGATTTTCATAGGAGGAATATACACGGATTCGAGAGACTCATGCCGCATCAGGTGAGGGCTCTTCTGGCGGCTCTGTGGAGTATTCTGAGTATCGCATGTGGTCGCAGGCCGTCGGAGGAATGCAGCATGGTAGAGTATATGGCTTAGGTGCGCAAGCTCAGGCATACGAGGGGATGACCTCCTCTACTGCATCCAGCTTCGCATCCAGTTCGCATGAGTCCTTAAAAGCTCAACAAATAATTGCCCTTCAAGCTGAGCTAGAACAAGTAAGGAAATCACAAGTTGATTGGCAAGCTCAGCTGCAAGCACAGATTCAAGCTCAGCTGCAAGCACAGGTGCAAACAAGTACGGAGCAACACAATCAGTTGCTGGATGAAATGCGCAAGATGAGGGAGAAACTGAGTGGAAAAGACGTAGCTCCACCTGAGGAGGAGTCGACGGAGTCAGAGTAGTGTAATTTAGTTGAAATGAACTTGTATTTTTATGTGAACTTATGTTATTGGACAATTACTTTTATATATGATGTTATCAGTTGATTTTAAATATTAATATTGTTGTGAAACTGTTATAAATTATTGTGAAGTTGTGGAACTGTTGTGAACCTGTTGTGGAACTTGTATGTGTTAGAATTGATAGGTTTGCAGGTGTGGAAATGGGATTGTTGGCTGGGAAGGCAATTTTTTTTTGTCAATGCTACAGGTTTCCGGCGGATGATGCGCCGGTAATCCGTCGGAAAAGACGATACAACGAAGTGTATCGTACGTACCGGCGAATATGATCCGTCGGCCATTACCGTCGCAAGTCCGGCGGATATTCCGCCGGTAATTATCGGCGCAAGAATTGCGTCGTAAAATAACCGTGGAATTTCGATGGCGCAACTCCGGCGACTTATCCGTCGTTAATTACCGTCGCATAATACGACGGTAAATACCGGCGCATGGGCGCCGGAATTCTCATATTCTTCACGTCGGCAAACAAACCGGGTAATGCGCCGGTATTGCGTCGGAAACTGCGCCGAAAATGTTTCCGGCGCAAATTATACGTCGGAACCAAATTATCGACGCACCATAAACCGGCGGAGATATTTGCGCCGGAACATGCGCCGGAAACTAACGGTTCCGTCGGATTGGGCATTGTTTCCGGCGGATTACGTCCGCCGGTAATAACAGGTTTTCCTGTAGTGATAACCCAATTAAATATAATAAGAGTCACTCAATTAGACTTACAATTCCCCTATCATGTCCCAATAAGAGTATGACCTCAAATCTTGAAATAAGTTTCAAAAATTAAAATCAATTAAATATATTTCATGCTCAAAAGAGAAAAGTTTCTTACAAAGTAATTATAAGAAGAACACAAAAAGTAGATAAAATAAAATAAATAATATTTATTATATCGATAGAGTCCATAAGAATAATTAAACAAAGAAGCAAATATATATTGAAATATCCACCTAAATAATTCATCAAAATGTTGAAAATACTCATTGATTGATTAAAGATTCCACTAAAAGAACTCATAGAGTCAAAACATTCGTAATTTGAAACTTGTCCATGATTATATTATTTAGGGCACAATTTAGGCTTAACTACTTGCTCATACCCAATTATAATATCACTACAGGAAAACCCGTCATAACCAGCAGACTAAATCTGCTGGAAAACAAAGAAATACGACGGAAAGATAAGTTTCCGGTGCACGTTCCGGCGGAAATTAGTACGCCGGTTTAGGTCGCGTCGATAAATTTTTTCTGACGAATATAATGCGCCGGAAAACTTTCCGGCGCACTTTCCGACGCATAACCGGCGCAAAAAATTGGATTGGTGCCGACGAATTCAAACCGATTAATTCCGGCGCCATATGCGCCGGTAAGTTTCCGTCGTAGCTTCCGCCGGTAAGTACCGGCGAACAAAATGCCGCAAGTTCATCGTAGACAACCCACGGTTTTGTTTGTGGCACAAAGTCTTTGTCGGAGATAAGCAGCGGACAAGGCACCGGAACGTGTGCCGGTAGTTTCCGATGGAACAAAGGCGTCGGTACGTTCGATACAATTCGTTGTATCGTCCTTTCCGGCGAAGTTTCGGTGCAAAATCCGTCGGAAACCTGTAGCATTAACAAAAAAAATTGCCTTCCCAGCCAACAATCAAATTTCCACACCTGCAAACCTATACAAATATCAATTTCACAACATTTCAATAGTAACATTTCAACATATCAACATTTTATAACAAATTCACAATAGTTTCACAACAGTTTATAACATTAAAAGAAACTATTCAATAGTAACAATCAACAAAAAACATCACATTAAAAGAAACTATTCAATAACACATGTTCACAGAAATAAACAAGTTCATGTAAATAAAATTAAACTACTCTGACTCCGTGGACTCCTCCTCTGGTGGAGCTACGTCTTTTCCACTCAGCTGATCCCTCATCTTGCGCATTTCATCCAACAACTGATTGTGTTGCTCCATACTTGTTTGAATCTGTGCTTTCAACTGAGCTTGAACCTGTGCTTGCACCTGAGCTTGCCAATCAGCTTGTGATTTCCTTACTTATTCTAGCTCAGCTTGAAGGGCACTTATTTGTTGAGCTTGTAAGGAGTCATGAGAACTGGATGCGAAGCTGGATGCAGTAGAGGAGGTCATCCCCTCGTATGCCTGAGCTTGCGCACCTAAGCCATATACTCTACCATGTTGCATTCCTCCGACGGCCTGTGACCAGATGCGATACTCAAAATACTCCATAGAGCCGCCAAAAGAGCCCTCTCCTGATGCGGCATGAGTCTCTCAAAGCCGTGTATAATCCTCCTGTGAAAGTAGAATATAAATATATATAGTTAAACTAAAACTTAGAAAATATTAAACATATATAAAAATATACTTACATGGGCTTTTCTTGATCTCTCATCAATCCATTGTTGATCCTCCCGTCACTTATGAGTGCGACTATGCAATTCAACAGGAGTTGGTTCTCTACCAAGCATCTCTTTCTATTTGAATTAAAAGAATTTTATTAATATAGATTAAAGAACAATTTTAAAAAATATTTAAAATTCATTACCAAATGACGCCTATGCTCAGTATGTGGAACAGAGCCGCCTGTATGAAGTGAACTACTCAACCCACCAACATCAGAAGCTCTGTTCTGTTGATTTTGATCCCTCCTCCTACTGTACTCTTCGCTGCCCCAAGCTGCATTCAACTCAGCCCATATAACCTCTCCAATCCACAATGGTCGCTTCCCAGACTTTCTAATATCTGTGAACATGTCGCGCATCCGAGTAGACCCACGCTTCTCAAAATTCTTTCTAATCCTGTCATTGTGTTGGGGCAGCCAACAAAACTCTTTCTACAATCAAATACATATGATATATAATATATAAGATTATTAGCTTAAGTAAGAAAGAATAAATTATTTAACATAAAAACTAAAACCCAAAAATACCTCAAACTCTCTAAACCACATCTCCCGGACTTCTTTCGGGACTTTCTTCCAAGAAACATAAAGAGAGTCAAACATGCTCCATATGATGTCCCGTATTTTATAGGTCGATTATTTTGATGGGTAGAACCTACAAAAAAAAGTTATGTGAAATAAATATAAAATTAAAATATTCGTTAGTTTAAATAAAAGACTGTACGTACGTGTCACCCTCAGGTGCTATCAACATTATACCATCTGTCTCCTGCTCTGCTGCAGCTGCTGTCGAAGGTCCAGCTGTAGCAGGCTGATGGGGTGGTGGGGGATAGTATGGTGGAGCATATGGTGGAAATAGATAAGTAAGAGGGGCACCAGCATACGGTGGGGGTGTGTAGTATGAGTAGAAAGGAGTACTCTGCTCAGGATCTGGTGAAGGAAATCGGGGGTCTGGTGAGTAAAACTACGGGCTACCGCTTCCATAAGTGGGTAAAGGCTGTGTAACAGGCTGAGGCTGTGTATCAGGCTGAGGCTGTGTAGCAGGCTGAGGCTGTGTAGCAGGCTGAGCCGAGGTGGTCCCCTCAATATATAATGGCCTAGGTGGTCCAGCTGTACTCTTCTTAGTGCGCCTGTTAAAAATATTTTTTATCAATCCTCTACTAGGCTCCTTACCTGAAGCCATCTGCACATAAATAAAAAAAATATAATATAAATATGAGTTATAACAAAAAATTAAAAAAAAAATGACGTAGTGTAGTAGCTAAAAAAAATACAGTGAAGTAAAATAAATGCAGTGCAGTAGCTAAAATGCAGTGAAGTAAAATGTAGAATCATCCCCTGTATGTGTGTTCCCTCTTACACATACGCCTGAATTTTCTGTCTTCCTACCTTCACACCAATTTTTTGTTTGGAATTTATAACCATTGACCTCAAATATTTGATAACATTTTAGTAATCTATTTGGTCATCAAGCTAACTCAGATAACCTTGAATACTGCGAACTATCTTCAATGCGTACCTTTAAATGTACAAGATGTTATTGTTACTAATATTAATTGCAGAAATAATTAACTCATTAAGTAAGAATAATTATTCAAAATATACCGTATTTTTAAACCAAACAGTGAATTCTTTTTTCACTATCTTCTGGACTTCTCCTTCTTCTGATGTACTAAGACCATCAATGAACCTCCTACAAATTCATATCTTAAGTTTAGAACAAAGTCTAAAAGAAAACTGAAAATATAAATAACTTAACTCATACTTACTCGAGATACGGCTCAACTTCATCACAGTTAAACAAGATGTACAATGTGATAACTGGCATCTCCTTATCGGTCAAATAGCGCACGGTGCTAGCGCCTAAAGGTTCCCCAATTCCACTGAATACAGATATATTAGAGGATTTACCAACATTTTGAGATGTTAAACTTTCACCTGATTGAGATATTGTTTCAAAATAATACGAGCAAAACTGAGTTGTCTCATATGTTAAATATACTTCACAGATAGAGCCTTCAGGTCGTGATTTGTTCTAAGCGGTCTTCTTAAGTTTATTTAAATATCTCTCAAAAGGATACATTCACCTATACTGAACAGGTCCACCAACCATAGCCTCATATGGTAAATGAATAGGTAGATGCTCCATAGAGTCAAAAAAGCCTGGAGGAAATATTTTCTCAAGTTGACACAAAATGAGTGGAATTTGCTGCTCCATAAGAATCAAATTGTCTACATTTAATTTAGAAGAGCATAAATCTTTGAAGAAGACACTTAGCTTGATCAGGGGCTTTAAAATCTGATTTGATAGATAACTAAAAGCAGTGGATAGTAGACATTGCATGAAGATGTGACAATCATAACTTTTCAATCCGAATAATCTTCCTGATCTTATGTCAATACACCTGCTTAGATTGGAAGAATATTCATTAGGTACTCGTAGAGTCTTCACCCATTCACAAATTGCTCGTTTTTGCTCTAAAGTTAATGTGAATGGAGCTTTTAGTTTGAGAAATTTTCCCGCTCCACCATTCTTCAATTCCAAAGCTTTCCTTCTACAAATCTCCTTTAAGTCCATCCTTGCTTTTATATTATCTTTCGATTTCTCTTTGATGTCCATAACTGTATAGAAAATATTATCAAAAATATTTTTCTCTATATGCATAACATTCAAGTTATGTCTAATTAAGTTTGTTCTCCAATATGGCAATGAACAAAAAATACTTTTCTTGGTCCAATTATGGTTGACACTATATTCTGACAATCTGAACTCAGCTAATGTTGGAGATTCCATTATGGTGGGCAATAACTCTACTCTTTCAAAAATTTCTTCATTACTGAACCTTGGAGGAGGTTGAAACATCACCATTTTATTTTTAGTAAACGCTTCTTTATTTCTTCTGAAAGGATGACTTTGAGGAAAAAATATTCGATGACAATCGAACCAAGTGTTCTTCCTACCATACTTTAAAGTGAATGATTTTGTATTTTTCATACAATACGGATAAGCTAACTTGCTTGAAGTGTTCCCATAATAAACTTAAATCATCAATCAAAGGTTGTAAGAATACGTCAATTTTTAATTTTTGATTATGTGGCCCTGGAATTATAAGTGACCGAAACATATAAGGAGTAGTCATAAATAACTCTGGAGGAAGATTGTAAGGAGTGAGTATCATAGGACAACATGAGTACGGTGTAGCCGACTGACTGAATGGAGTAAAACCATCTGCGTATAAACCTAATCTGACATTTCTTGGTTCTACCGCAAATGTGGGATGTGTACGATCAAAGTGCTTCCAAGCCTCTGCTTCTGATGGATGTGTGATAACACCTTCTTGTGGAATGTGATTATTATGTCATCTCATATGTGCAGCAGATCTCATGGATGCATATAGCCGTTGTAGTATCGGAATTATTGGAAAGTAGAACATCCTACTAACAGGCACATCCTTCTGCTTCCTTCTATTTCTAGATTTTGGTTTAAATCTTGGTGCATTGCAATGACGGCATATAATTTCTATGATATCTTCTTTAAAGTATAACATGCATCCATTCACACAATAATCTATCTTTGTGTATGTCAAACAAAGTTTGGAAACTAACTTCTTTGTCCGATATAAATCTGTAGGAATTAAATTATCTATCGGATTGGTTTTCTTAAGCAGCCCAATGAATTGATTAAAACATTTATGAGCAACATTATATTTAGCCTTGATGCTTAACATCTTCACAGCAACAGATAATTCTGAGTGAGTCGTGCACCCTTTCCAGATTGGTTGTTGGGCAGCATGCAATAAATCATAAAAATTTTATGCCTCCGTATTCGGTAACTTTTATGTATTTTGTTCAGTTTGTATTCCAGTTGCATCATGAACTAATTCCTCAAGATTTGGTCGGATGTTTTTAGCCTTAGCAACATTACTACTTGTAGAAGGACCGCATTGATAATCAAATTGTGGCTCATACTCACCATGAGAAGTCCAATACCAATATCATGGCATGAATCCTCTGCGATACAGATCAACAGTTACATCATCTGGTTCTAGGTGCACTAAATTTTTGTGTTTAGAACATGGACATCAAAACTTTCCTTCTGATATAAAGCTGGGCAGCTGTTTCGCTTGCTGAATGAAAAAGTTCACCCCATTGATGAATTCATCTGTTAATGTCTTCCGACCTTGAGATAATCGGTTATACATCCAACTTCTTTGATTTCTAATATACATAACCTATATATAAGAGTAAAAAAGTAATGGATTTATATATATAGATCTAAAAAGATATTAATAGATGTTCATATGACCAAACCATCTAAGGCGACTTTCTCTAATCTTATCTTCCACTGGAGCTACTCCAACCTTTTCACGTATATGCTCATTTCGCATCCTATCTCTAATGGTCAAGCCACTCATCCACCTAAGCATCCTCATCTCTACCACACTTAACTTACTATTATGCTTCTTTTTTAGTGGCCAACATTCGGCTTCAACCATCCAACTTGAATTATTTTGATAATATCCACATCTATTTCACCATCACTCTGAATAATAGATCCAAGATATTTAAAACGTGTTACTCTTATTAATGACTTGATCGCTCAAAGTCACAATCCCCTCACTAGGTCTATTACTACTAAAATTGCACTTCATATAATCCGTTTTAGATCTACTCAATCGAAAAACATTAGTCTCTAATGTTGATCTCCATAATCCAAGTTTACCTTCAACTCCCTCTCTAGTTTTATCAACAAGAAGAATATCATCAACAAAAAGCATGCACCAAGGTACATCCTCTAGCAAATGTCTAGTGAGAACATCCATGACTAATGCAAAAAGATATGGACTTTAAGGCTGATCCTATATGTAATCCAACCGAAATAGGAAAAAAAAAACGAAACAACATACCTTCCATCGGCGAAAAACCCTCGGCAGCGCGCGAGCAGGAAAGAGAGGATGCTCGGCGAAGTCCGGTGACCGTCGACGGCGAAGTCCGGTGACCGTCGACGGCGAAGTCCGGTGACCGTCGGCGACGTCAATCCATGGCGAGCGACGGACGGCGACGGGCGAAACACGCGAGGTGAGAGAACGGAAGGAAACGAATGAGCGGCTAGAGGGGCTCGGTGACGAAAAATAGGGCTTTCACAGGTGGACGTTACGGCGGATTAAACGCCGGTAACATTGTCGACGCAATTTGCGCCGGAAATATTTCGTTGAGTTTAAATACGCCGACGCAATATTCGCCGATACACTGTGCCGGTATTTTTCCGTTGTAACGTGCGACGGAAATGGTTCAGAGCTCGTTTTACCGACGCATAGATCGGCGCATGGGACGCCGAATGCTTTCCGGCTTATTTTGCGCCGGTAAATGTGTCGTAAGTTTTCCGTCGCAATAATCCGTCGTTACCTGCGCCGTTCTTACCGGCGCAAAATTTTTTGCCGGAAAATCCGACGGTAATCGCGTGTTTTCCCGTAGTGTATGTTTAACCAATTCATTATATGTAGTTATACCATGCAATCAACTATGAAACAACAACCATAATCTCTACTTATAAATAGTGGTTTAGGGATTAGAGTGCATAATAAATTTCATTAGTAATAACTTTCTCTCTTCGAATTATTTCTCAATAATTTAGTTCAACTCGCCTTTCTTATCCAATGGGATTCAACCTAGGACTAAACTTCCCTTTTTTCTCTTAGTTTTGTTTTTATTTAATTGGGTTCTCTAATAAAATCTTAGCATTTTTTCATGAATAATTTTCAATTCAACAATAGTAATATTCATACAAAATATGAAGATTATCATATACTATATATCCATTTAAATTATAAGCTGATTGCCCCTATTGAGATTTCATGCGTGAGTAGATTGCGTCAGTACTTAGAATCAGCAAAAGCTAAGGATATTTTTGAAACAGTTTTCTTTCCACTTTACTTTTTTTTATATCGCAGCCTCAATTTAGTTTGACAACTACTTCATTATTTCTTAGGAATTTCGGTACTAAGAAGCTGCTTTTTTCAGCTTTTTGAAAAAGTATTTTCCCAACAACTACTTTACAACTATCTTTACAATAAGTTACGGTTATCTCAAATAGATCATAAGTATATTATAACTCCCAAACTTTGAAATTTTCTGTAGAGATGAATAAGTTCTTAAAAAGGAATGCATTATATAGGATAATCAAACGTAGTAATAAAATTAATCTTAAATTTAAGAAGGAACAAGTTATCACATTATTTTTTTTTTGGACATTTAGGTCATTTAAGACAAATTCACACACACAAGGCATATATAAAGACTCAAATCCTAATCCTCTTAGTTGAAAGCCAAGCTCTCAACCAACAGGTCAAAATGAGCTGTGTAGTTATCACATTATCACATATTGGCCTCGGAGCTCCACTTAAAATTATCATATTTTGTTTTTATTAAGTTATTTTTTAATGCCTTCCTTCCTAAAATTTTTTAAAAAATTATTTTTTTGCAATGCAGCCGGGTTATTAGAGGGGAAGTTAAACTAGTCACCCATACATTGTGTTCCTTCCATATAAAAAATCTCCGGTCGGCTCCCCACAAATAAAATAGCCGTTGCAGAGATCAGGCCCAACGGTCAACTTTTCAATTTGCAGCCCTCGTATTTCATAAATTTTTTCCGAAACGCCTCCTTTAAACTTTCTCAATTCTATTATAATTAAATAATCATAAAATTCACACTTTCCAAATAAAATCGTCTCTCTTCGCAAATAAAACCCCATCTCACGCCCATTTCATCTCCTACTCCAACCGTATCAAGAACACTGGAAGAACTCTCTCTCAGACTCCTCTTTCTCGCTTTCCTTCTCTTCCTTTCTCTGGAATAAGCACTGAAGAAGAAGCAATCAGCGGGAAAGTAGTAAAAATAAATGGAGGCCAGGATTCCGGTGTTCTCTGTCCTAAAGAAGGGCACCACGCTAAAGAACATCTTCCTCAATAGTCCCCCTCCTGAAACCGGAAAACCCTTATCACCATCACGAGAGAACGATCCCATACTCATGGGCCGGCACCCGGAATGCCACATCGTCGTCGATCACCCGAGCATCAGCCGAATCCATCTCGAGGTTCGCCCAAAATCTTCATCGCAGAAACTTTTCGTAACAGATCGCTCTTCAGGTTGGTTTCTTCGCAAGATGACCTCTTCTTATTCGATCTTTTTCCGCAAAGAACGATCATCGTTTATTCTGTACCTGATGCTTGCTTTTTATGCTGCAGTTCACGGAACTTGGGTGTCAGGTAAGAAGATCCAACCTAACATCCCTGTTGAATTGATCGAAGGAGATACTATTAGACTTGGGGCTTCGACGAGGATTTACTGCCTCCATTGGATGCCATTGAGCCATGCCTTTGAGATGGAGAAGCCGATGTCACCATTGATGGAAGAGGCTCCAGATTTCGTAAATAATGATGAAGCTCTTCTGGTTAGTTTTTTCTTTTGTTCTTTTTGAAAAAAATGTTGGAATCTTGACTTATTGGTTGTAGCCTGCAGGATTTTTTAAATAATTTTATTTATTTCTTTATTTTTTTTGCATTAGGATGAGAGTTTCAATGAAGCCTGGGTTAGCAATATAATACCTTCTGCGCCTCCTTTGAGGATTTCATCTCCTGGGAAGCTCTTTTATGAGGATTTGGAAAAAGAAGGCGAGATCTTGGTAAGAAAAGAGACGTTAGAACAGAGCTCATGCTTTTCTTCTATTGTTCCATTGTTAGAATCTGTGAGCTACTCATGTCCCTTGAAGGAGGAGATTGGAGTCTCTAAGAATCTCCTTGCTAATGAGATGCATCCTGAAAGAGAAGAGCTGAGCCCATTAAGATCAAATAAGATTATCAAATCATCAAGTCTTTTGTTAAGGAGGAATAAGTCGATTGGATTTCTTCAAATTGAGAATAAGAGCAAAGAGAATGGCAGCCAGATTAGCAAGGATAAAGAAAATTTGGAGATCAAGGATCAGATGGCTGGATCTTTTGCAGGTGGAAATGGAGAGGAGATCCCCTTCGTCCTTTTAGCTGAAGGTAATGTAAAA
Source organism: Dendrobium nobile (assembly GCA_022539455.1). NCBI lineage: Eukaryota > Viridiplantae > Streptophyta > Magnoliopsida > Asparagales > Orchidaceae > Dendrobium > Dendrobium nobile. The sequence continues at coordinate 15,782,200 of CM039733.1, read as the reverse complement.
GAAGAGGAAGAAGAGTTTTCTGTTTCAGACAAAGAGAATTTGACTGCAGTAAATTCTATTGGCTACAAGGTACTGATGAGCAATAGAAAAATTGAGAGGTCACCGCTGAGTTCCTGCAGCTTATTCCTTAAAGAAGATTTGGAGATACAGGAACGGAAAGTTGGAGATTTAATAAAAGGAAATGGAGAGGATATTCCCTCAGTATTTTTTTCTGAAGGTTATGTAAAAGAGGAAGAAGAAGAGACGTTTTTTTCAGACAAGAAGAAAATGAGTCTAGTAAACTCTATTAGCTCCAAGGTACAGAAGAACAACGGTAAGATTGAGGCATCACCGCTGAATTCTTTCAGCTTATTTCATAAAGAAGATTTGGGGATTGCGGAAAAGAATCTTCGAGCTTTAATGGAAAGCAATGGTGAGGAGATCCCCTCAATTTTCTTACCTGGGGGTGATCTGAAAGAGGAAGAAGATGAGATGTGTGTTTCAGATGAGGAGAAAATGGCTTCAGTAAACTCTATTGGCTCCAAGGCACTGAAGAGAAACAGAGAAATGAATAGATCATTATTGAGTTCCTTCAACATATCTAATAAAGATGATTTAGATATAGAACAGAAAATTGAAACTTTTGCAATAGAAAATGGAGTGGAGAAAACCCCCTCAGTTTTCCTATGTGAAGGTCATGTGAAAGAGGAAGAGGAGGCATTTGTTTCAGACAAGGAAAATTTAACTCTACTAAACTCCAGTGTCTCCAAGTTACCGAGGAAAAACAGAGAGAATGAGGCATCACCGCTGCTTTCCTTGAGCACATTTGATCTGGAAGAAGAGCGTTTTACTTCAGACAAACCAACATCTGAAACAACAGATCAATTTAAATCAAATAAACTGAGGTCAAGAAGTCGCTTAATGAATGAAAATGGGGACTCAAAATTGTCTGATTCAAAATACTTAGAGAGTCTATTCTCTCCCGGAATTAAGTTGCAAAGAAACCTATTTAAACCAGAGCGATCACCTCTAGGCGAAAAGAATGCTTTGAATGTGGAAGAGGATAGGTTTCTTTCAGATAAAGAGAACTCTACTCCTAGAGTTCCCAAATCTTTGAAGTCAGGAAAAGCTTTTGCAAGAGATGTACTGAAGGCTGAAAGCGAAAAGGAAGAAACATTTGCCTCAGATAAAGAGAATTTGACACCGCAAAGCTCAATGTCCATTACATCAAAGAAAGCACTTTCACAAAACCATGGGAAAAAGGAAGGGGAAACTATGAGGAGAAGACAAGAAAGAATCCCGTTTCAGCCTCTATTTGTTAGCTCTACTTTGCGAAACAGCAGTCCTGCAAGCTATCTAGAAGGTCTAGATGATACATTCGGTAACAATTATGTCAACAATGTCCATAATTTAGAGGAGAAAGCACCCCATGTACGTTACGTTTTCAATTTCAGCTTTTGAATGCATTTTTCTTAATTTCAACATTGCTTGTTTAACTGAGTTAATTTTTGTGTCAGACCAAGCATAAGGAAGAGCTGCCTCATATGCCAGTTAGAGAGACAAAGAAATGGTATATTGTGGTGGATGTAGGCTGCTTCCTCACTGAAGAATCCAGAAAATCACTCCAGCTATTAGAAGGCATCAGAGGGACTCAACTTATTATTCCAAGGATAGGTAAACAACACGCCCATGCCCCTCAAATATACTATATGATCCAAATGCATGTAAAGCACGGTGCATTTGGCCTACTAAAGAATAGTGGCGTTAAAAGACGATAAAAAACTTGATGGGCTAGATAGAAGACTTCATTTTACTCTACAATATGATTATATCGATATAAGTTATAGCCCCTTGCACCATGAAGGCTTATTTCTTCTTGTGTACAAAATACTTTGATATAAATGTACACAATAATAGACACTAATACTTAAAAGTAGCACACATACTCGAGAAATTATTCCGTGCGGAGTCCGGATGATAAGAACCGTCCGGATGTGAATGTACATAGTGTTTACATACACTGTGTACACTCACATCCGGACGGTTCTTTACTCGGCACGGAATAATTTCTCCACATACTCTCGCATGTATTTCATGAACAGAATAATCTCTCGATCCCTCACAACTAAACTTTTTCAGCACAAGCTGAATTTTTACTCCTTTGCATCTGCTATAGTCATTAGGGAGCTCGACCACCTCAAAAGGTGCCAGGGGATACTAAGTAGAGGGACAAAGGCTTCTTCTGTTTTGCAATGGATAGAAGAGAGCATGATGAAAACTAGTGGGTGGATTCATGTTCAGAGCTCATCAGAGACTTTCCCAGCAGCACCAACGCCCCCTGCTACGCCAAGATCACTGCTCTGTGATGGAAGCTTAGGCTTTGGCACTGCGACTTCACCAAACTTCACTGGTTTCTCCACATGCGGAAGTTTAATGGAGATTGTTTCCCCAACAGCTGAAGACCATATCCTTGATTGCGCTCTTCTGTTCAAAAGAATAAAAGATGATGGCCAGTTAATTCTGCTAACTAGCAGCACCACACTGAGGATCAAAGCCATGGCTGAGGTGAAAATATTAGCTTTTACTGAGCTCATCTTTACCGCACTGATTTGATTACAGGGCGGGCGATTCATTATTCATTTCATTCTTTTGCAGGGATTACTATGTGAGACGCCCAAGGAATTTAGAGAGAGTCTTGTGAATCCATTTTCAAAGAGATTTCTATGGGCAGATAGTAGTCCAAGAGGATCAACTTGGTCTTGCTTAGAAGAAGTTGGTGTAGCTGAAAATTACCATCAACAATTTGCGTCTGCAAGAATGCCCAAAGCAGAAGGAACTGTGAAGGGATTGAAGCTCATTCTTCTGCACACCTCTCATTGTGGAATGACCAACTCGATCTCATGAACAACTGAGATATCTCTATCTCTACAGTATCAAACTCTATAAACCTTTTTTCCTTCTTGTAATTGTTGGTTGTTGAACATGTGTTGTTCTCCTGTGAGCCATTAGAAATGTTATGATTTCGTCAGTTAAAATCTATCTCAAATGCTGCACTCATAAATTCTGTATATATATTATCGGCACAAAAACTTGTTGGGGAGTATGCCCACAAAACGAAGTGATGGAATTGTTCAATTGTTGAGCAATCTCTAGTCCGAATGTGATCGGAGGTCAATCTGGATGTGTCACGTCATCCAATGCACTATATTGAATGACGTTGCGCTTCCGAACTGGCCTCCAAGCTCAGAAATAATTTTTCCTTATAAGAAAGTTACTAACTGAGAATTTTGCATCCAGGATCCAAAGGAGCGTCTGATGGTGTTCATTTTACATCACTAGTAATAAACCATTATCGAATTTCGGCCTAGATCTAGATTCCTAAAACTTTTTGTTTTTGTTTTTTTTTTTTCTGCTAGCAGAAATCTCTATTTATAGGTAGAGGATTTGGATATTTAATTGTTTGAGATTTAAACTAAATAATTGATTCGTATTCATATAAACGAAGCAAAATTTAAAATTTAGAATATGGGTAATTTACATAATTACTTATCCATATGTGAATCATAACGTTTAAACGTATGTCCGTTATGCACTCTCATCATATTTGGTCATATGCTAAGTTACTTTAAAATTAGTAGAACACAACACACTTAAAATATCGTGCAATGCCTTAGAAATATCAATTTCGCTTAGTTCAAGCACTTTTGATCCCTTACAAACGACAGATTATTAGGTACGGAGTGCGGACGGGAAGAACCGTCCGCAACAAGTATTGGGTACCTAGCTAGGTACTACTCGGTATCGGTGGGTACCGCTAGGTACTCAGTGCTTGTGCGGACGTTGCACACTCCGCACCTAATAATTTTTCCTTACAAGCACTTAACTTAGAACATACTCGGGCTTTGTTTTGGACCACTTTTCTATTGCTTTTTAAAGCATCTTTTAAGTATAAATTTTTTTTTGAACTAGAAATTTTTGTACAACTAAAAAATTTTGTACTAGAAAATTATTTTAGAAAGCTGCCCAAAACGGTCTTAATACTAATGGTCTTTCACTTTATTTTGTCCTCTAAAAACTAATGAAATTTCAATTGACGATAACTATTTAATCAGATTAAATAAATATTTAATATTATATGATTATGATTGAAACTATCAAATAAGATAAAAAAAAAAAAAGAAATAAAAGAATTTAATATAGCGAGAATTCTCAAGATAAACAATGGACAAGCTATTTGCTATTAAAAAAGTTATTTCAATCACTGGTCATTGCCAATAAAACATTAAAAGACTTTCTATCAATATGACCACTTTGAAGATGGACTAAAGATCATATCTATTCAAACATCTTTTATTTATGACCATTTTTGTGATCAAATTTGAGTTGTCTTAAAACCCCAAATGTAAGTTGATCTGTGCACTCTTTCATGAAGAGGAATTCAAGAAAATTTTATTCTAGAATGGTTTTGATTAAAATGAGAACCATTTAAAATATATTTTGGCTTTAGATGCAAGCAAGAAAATATTTTTCCTCACTAGCTTTGATTTTGAATTAGGCTTTACATGAGAATTAATTTTGAATATATTGAAATCATTAATTTTATCATATATGTTAAACAATTATATTGCCATATTTAATCATGAAATTTTAACTTAGCAATTAATCTCATATATTATGCATATATATGATCATATTGGCCTTAACTGATCCAAGAAGAATTTTTCTCCTACTGGTTATGCTTGAATGTATTATGGTTTAGATAGGAACAACCATTTATCAAATGATTTCATTAATGATGTAGAGGAGTGTTAAGCCATACAGGCTTTCAGCTCATCCACTTCCGACTCCAGGCTTTAGACTGATCCTCCTGGTGCCGTCTGATCCGCAGCAGCTCACAGAGCACCTCACCACTTATTTATATAATTACAAAGTTTGCTAAAGCTCTGTTTACTGCAACAGAATGTCTCCTCTTAAACTCTTTATATACCATGTAAACAGTATCATAAATCAATGAAGTTTTACAACTACAGTTCCTCATTTGTCTCTACTTCGTCTCTACCGAATTCTTATATGGTATCAGAGACCAAATAGCCTCACGGCAATATCCCTCCATGGCCGACTCTGGGAGCACATCCGACAATGCTCAGGCCAGCTCTTCGCATCAAACTCCGGCGATCATTGAAACCACCATTCCACCCGCCCTGAAGTTCCTTATCTCTAATCTCAAGAATATTGTTCCCATTCACCTCAGCTCCGACAACTAACCCATTTGGAGACTTCAAACCCTCAAAATCTTCTCAGCCAATCGCTTCGACGGCCACCTCACTGGAACCACCAAATGCCCACCGGAATACATCCCCTCCAACACCTCAAGCATCATACCGAACCCCCTCTACGCCTCCTGGTCATTTCTAGACCAAAACCTCTCCTCCACCCTATGCTCCACCATCACAACACCCATATTACCATATATCTTCAATCTCTCAACATGTCACGAGATCTGGTATACACTTGAGAAGGGACTTCAGCCCTCCAATCGCAGCCGTGTTATGCAACTCAAAAATGAGTTGTATAATGTCTCCATGAAAGATCTCTCCATGTCTCAGTACCTTAACCACATCAAAATGATCGTGGACAACATCTCCGCTGCAGGCTCCGCCATTGATCAAGAAGACATCATCTTCTACATACTCAACAGATTGTCACCATCCTACCAATCCTTTAAAATAGCTATACGAACTAGATATGAGCCCATTAATCTTGATGAGCTATATTCCCTCCTATGCAGTGAAGAAATCAACTTGATGACAGAGCATATCAAGCTAACTCCGGTGGATACGCAAACAGTGGCCTTCACAGCAACCAGAGGGCGCAACTCCTCCTCTCGAGGCCGTGGTCAAAGCTACAACGACACTTCACAGTCGTATCGCTCTACACCACCTATGAATCGCGGACGAGGAAAATCAACACCATATCAACGTGTCTTCTGTCAAATTTGTGGAAAGTCCGGGCATTCCGCCCTACACTGCTGGTACAGATCCGATCTTGCCTATACACCACCAGCTGCCTTGCCGGCCAAAGCATTTTACTCCACAACCTCTCCGACATCTCCAGACTGGTACTTGGAGTTCATCTATTTTTCATTCTCATGTAGTGAAAATATTTATATTATTAAGATTAATTATCCATACTTTGATATGACAACAAGCATTTTCATATACACATGATCGATAACATCATAATTCATTTCTTCAAAAAGGATTAAAAAATTATTTAATCATCAATCATGATCAGGTTGAGTCATATTTTTCATGGTATTTATGCAATTAAATTAAATGTCAATCATATGAAGAAATTAGATAAGAATATTATCGAGACTTGTAAGCTGGAGAATATTTTTTTCAACATCATTGTTTGACTCCATGGAGCACCTTCTAATTCACATACCTTGTAAGTCATGCTACTCCTCAATGTCTACATTAAAGAAATCATGCAAACATATGATGTTATATAAGATATAACAAATAAAGGGATTCATCTAGTTGGACAAGTTGTCCGATTATACTCGACCATGTGACATGAACTACATACTCTATTGGTTTGTGGCCTAATTTCATCCATTTTGTTTCTTTATTGTCTACTTTGAGAAGCTCAATTACCTTTTATAGTGTGGTGAATTGAGTGGGAAAGACAATACATTGGATCATGGGATACCTAATCCACTCTATTTGGAATGTTATGGAATTCATCAGAATATGTGATTTTACAATTTCGTATATGTGTAGTACTCTGAAATATAATCTAGACGGCTTTATCCTAATAGTGCAATACAACTAATAACATATGTGCAAGAGGCATGATAAATCAAAGTTCGTCTGCAAGTTCACCTGTAGTGTGCATCAGCAATTATGTCCAGTCTACACGAACTGGATGATATGTCAAAAACTTGAAATTCATGCATGCTGATTCAAGTAAGTTCTAACAATGGACTGGCCTCTAGATCTACTCAAGAAAGTGTTGGTTGTATGCGAGGGGAAAACAAGTTGTTGTTCTGAGGCTCTTCATGGTTAATCATCCCAATTTGCACATAAACATGTCTATGATGTTTTAGTATATCGCAGTGATTAATGCCTAGAAAAACAAACCATGTGCTCATTTTGGTACCCCATTAAAGGACTTAGAGGTGTTAGTTTTTATTATTCCATAACGATATTTCCCATCCTATGTTAAAGTACAATGCACTACATCTTGAACTATCAACCACTGATGTATTTCAAGTTTAACATTGTAATATCTATCATTTGAAATTTTGGGTAATTAAGATTAGTTTAACATTTGTAATACCTAGCGCGTTATGGCTAAATCCAGAGTGTTTAGTTTGGTTATAGGACCAGAACACTAGGTAGAATACGGACACATGAGTTTGGTGTCATAATAACCCAGTACTTTTCTCTTAGCATGACTGAAGTAGGTAGTGACAGCGGCAACAATTTTAACTTTGGAACCTGATACTTTCCTCATAATTCGGGTATGTTGTAGTTTTGTTATCATTAGCATGTATTTTACTTGAAACTTCTTTTGAATGAAGCGAAGACAATAGTAAACTCATATATAATACGTTCTTGATAATATTATCTCATATCATGTCTCTTTAATGTCAATTTTAACTTCATAGGTCGACACAACTTTGGGATGATGGCATATTGGTTAACAGGACTAGAATGGACAAGCAAGCTAACATCTGATTGATCATAAACTTTTAGTGAAGGATTTTCTATGGTATTATTTGTAATTTGAGTTATTGCAGGTTGTCACACCTATTTTTTGATAGCATCCATCTAACACAGCGTTATTTATAATTTTATTCATTGCAGACTACATCTTAGAGATCGTTGATCACCTAGTCTTTGTTTATTTTTAAGTATTCTACTTCCTTTATTTGTAAATATTTAGCATGATTAAGAGATGAATGACTTGTGATCTACAGTGGTTAGATTGCAATCTACTTTGACTTATAGATTTAATGCTGAGAAACGGCTTTTTCATTGCTTTTCAAAACGGAGTTTTAGTACAAAAATAAAAAAATTTGTACTCCGTTTTTAGAAAGCAATAAAAAGCCGTCCCAAACAAATTTTTTAATGCTGAGAAAACTACTTTAGGAAGCAATGAAAAAGCCGTCCCAAACGAAGCCTAAGACTTCATTTGGGATGGTTTTCTTATTACTTCTTAAAGCAGCTAGCTTTCTAGTATAAAATTTTATTTGTATTAAAAAGCTGTTTTAAGAAGCAGTAAGAAAATCGTCCCAGACGAAGCCTATATATATATGAAGTGTAGTTCTCAAGTTGGCTCTAAAAGAATCGTTAACTTCAGTTGATTGTATTGGTGCCTTTGAAAGATGAAATCAATGTGATGAATATGCTAATCAGAACTGCATGAATCCCTTCTTAAGTCAACTAATATATGAAGGTAAATTAATCTAGGAGGTGTGATATAATGTGAGTACACTAATTATAACTCTCTTTAATCATATTAGAATTTGTGTGATCGTGCAGGATGATTTTATAGTTAAAGTAGATCTAAAATCAGCTAATGTTTTGTGTTCTTGTTTGTGCAAATTTGTAAAGTATAGTCCTCTCTTTCGCTTCTGATGTGATGTAAGCACCTATTTTGTCGTGTTTGTGTACCATTTTTGTGAATTTTGTTACCCTCTTTTTGGTGAATTAGTTTGACTTTCTTGTAGTTGGCAAAATTATAGTATTTCTTGTTTGATTAATCTAATATCATTGTGTTATTACTAATCAAATGTTAATTAAATAAGTTTTAGAATGGGTGCAAGAATCCCTTAGTTGTATTATTGCATAATATGGTGGAAAAGATAAAATCAACATACAATTGATATACCTGTAATTTAATTATTCGTAGAATAAAATCTTGAATTTCGGAATTTAAAACAAATTAGTTTAATACATATTAAATATTCAATAATTGTCGCAATTCTGTAGAATTGTGGCGGTCAAAATCACTACTATATACAACACTTCCACAAAGCTACCTGAACGGTCTTGAAATCACTGTGAAATATTGTTATAGCACATTGTAATCACAGCGGTTCTTTGTGGCGGCAAAAACCACTGAGAAAGACTATTTTAGTGCTTGGTTAGCCCTTTTCTTGTGGTGGCGATGGTGCTGGTAATATATTATATATATAATATATATATATTATAATATATATATATATATATATATATATATATATATATATATCCAAATTCAAGTATTTTTTAATTAGATAACATAATTCTAATCCTAATTTAATAAGAATAGATCACAAACTTTTTTAAATATATTTTATGATGCATATACTATAGAATAATTAATTTAACACTATTTTGAAAAAAAAAAAAATATTTTGAGTTTTTTTTTTTATTTTTATATAAGCATTTATTATAAAAAAAATTCTCATGTCAGCCTAAATTATTCTTGCATCAAGTCACCCTGTAAACGTGCAATAATATCTATTTTTAAATTTTATTTGTAATATAATTTTCAAACAATTAAATTATTTATTTATATCTATTTTTAAAATTTGTCGCCCTCAATCCATGGTGAATTTATTCTGACGGAAGTCATTCGGAGATGAATCAGAACACATCACGTAACTTTTTTGTTGTGTATCGCGGCTATGTACCGCTGTGTACCGAGTGACGTGATGCATTCTGATTCACCTTCGGATTGTCTGGTGTCTGCACAGAATTATTTCTCCAATCCATGTTGTCCTCAGCTTCTATGGCTCAAAAATATTAATTTTCAATGTGTATTAGGTCTCATGTTTGTCTCTGTTGGTGTAGAGACCAAGTCATCTAACTGGAAGTACTCTCTCCATAAAAGCCGTTTGGATTTCTAAATATGTGAGCATAATATTATGAATTGTAGCTTAGAACCCAAGAAATCCATCTCTACACAACAAAGCATGGTATCTGTACAAAAGAACAAATAAAAAAGGTTTTCCAACGTCTGTACAATATTTATTAAGCTCATTAATATGTCTAACGGGTGAATTGAGCTCTGTTCCCTCTTTGTGCTTTTATGTTCCACGCAGAAGTATCTAATTCTACGCATGAGACATGCTTTGCCTAAATATATTAAACAATAATAAGTATATGATGATTGTTGCTGTGTATGATTGGATATATGAGCGCCTCATCTTCTTCTTTTGTTATAATAGAAGGGAATGTTCAGCCTTTCCAGCTGCAAGCTTTAGACTAAGAGCTTTTTACTCCACTGAGGCACTGATCATACAGGCAAGAGAGATTACACTTATAGCTCATGAATTGTTTGTTTGAAATGGAACATGAAAACATATTTTAGAAGAGAAATTGATTTTTACTCATTTTGTTGCTGAAAATGAAGAGATTTGTCGAGTTTAAAGTTTCGTTTGCGGTAAAATTATTCTGTGCGGATACGGACGTCGTCCGGAGGCGAATCAGAATGCGTCATATCACTTTTTTGTTTTGTACCACGGCTATGTACCGGATGACGTGGCGCATTCTGATTCGCATCCAAATGGTCCGGTGTTCGCACTCGTATGGGGCTGCCTTCATATGCTTCTTAAAACAACTTTTTTAATAATTTTTTTACTAAAAAGTTCACTCTTTAATGCATTCAATCGAACATTGAATCTATGAAAATAACTATTTTCTAAAACAAAATTTCAAGCTGGAACCAAATGAGCCCCTTGAAGCTAATGATGGTGCTGACATGGAGTTGAAAAAAATAAATAAGTACAGGCTGCTGACACCAACTAGAAATAAGTACAGGCTATCATATACTTACTATTCGTTTAAAATATTTAGGAAAAGCATGACACATGCGTAGAAGAACAATGTGGGAAGAGAGCTCAAGGCACCCTTTAGATATGTTAATGAGCTGAATAAATTTTGAAAAAGTTCGAAAGCTTTTCATCTGCTCTTTTGTGTAGATATCATGCTTTGGTGTGCAGAGATGGTTGTCTTTGGTTCTAAGCTACAGTTAACATTATCCTCACATATTTAGAAATCCAAGCTGATTTTATGGAGAGAATTCTAGTTAGATGACTTGTTCTCTACACAAAGATACATATGATAGCACTATTGTAATTAAGAAAAAAAATTGTCTCATATTTTTTTTATTTATCATAAATGAAAATTTGAAGTTGCTCTGATTTGCGGCATTATTGAAAATGTTTGGTATTCTGTTATTATTAATGGCAATCTCATGGTTTCTTTAAAGCTGCATAAGATGTTAGACAGGGTGATCCTCTATCTCTTGCTCTGCATGTCATTGCGATTGAGTACCTGTCTAGAGGTCTTCATGTTATCTTTTCTAAATACAAAAGCTTGGCTTATATTAACCTTGGTGGTATGATTCATTTCTCATATGTATTTTACTGATGATATTATTATATTTTGTTATGCTTCTCTTAAGAATGTGAAGAAAATTTTTTAGTTTCTCGTTGAATTTAGTAATGCAAGTGGTCTTAATTTTAATAAAAAAAAAATACTCTTTTATTCCTGGCAAAGATATGGTTCAAAGTAAAATTAATTCCATTTCCCAAGTTACTGGTTTCACTAAGCAATATCTGCCTATATATTACTTGGGTACCCCTCTTTACAAAGTTCTGAAAAAAGCTTTTTTTTTTTTTGAGAAAAATTTTCAAAATATACCATCCAGGAAATTCAAAATGCTCTCTATTGGTGACAGACTAATGTTGATGAAAAGTGTGCTTTGCACTATGACTATTTAATATTATTCCAAACTATTTATCCATCTTTGAAGATTTATAATAGATTGGATAAACTCTTAATTAAACAAGTTTTTTCTGTGGTTCTTCATCCGAAAGTAAAAAGATTTTTGGGAAGGCCTAGAGTTCTTGTATTGGTCCTTATGGTGAGGGTTGTGTTGGTTGTAAATCCACCATTGATATGATCAATTGTTTTTCTACTAAGCTTCAGTGGAAATTTTGCATTAATAATTCTTATGGGTAAATTATATGCACCTTAAATATTGCAAAAATATTCATCCCTCTTAATATTTTTTTAGTTGGGGTCAGTCTCTTGGGTGGTCAAGAATTTGTAAAGCTAATGGCTTAGTGATTCAATGGGTTATTGGGTATGCCTCTTCTTATTTTTAGCAAGATGACTGGATGAGGAATGGATCTCTTGATTTTCTATTTAATACTCATTCACTATACAAGCTGAAAGTTGGTGATTTCATTTGAATGGAAATTGAATCTTAATCTTCTTTTAGACTACATTCCTAATTATGTGGTTGATGATATTTGTGATATTCCTATCAATATATATTTTCAATATTGATCAGCCTATTTACAAGTTATTTGCTAATGGGGAATTTTTAACTAAAGCTTTTTGGGATTCCTTCAGATCAAAATCACCATATAATTTTGTTTTTCATAAAATATGGAACTCTGTTATTCCCACTAACATATCCACTTTCTCTTGGAGACTTCTTAATGGTTTGGTCCCTATGGATGATAAGCTTAAGAACAAAGGTTTCTTCATTACTTTCAAATGCCAATGCTCTTTTTACTCTGAGACTATTAAGCATGTTTTTTTTTTTTTGATGGGCTAATTGTTATTAATGTTTAGTATTTTATGGATAATGCATTGGGGATAAACTTGAGCTATATTACTACTACATGTTCTTCTCTTCTTTCTTATTGGTTTCCTCATAGACCTACTGGTCATATTTTAAATGTGGTTTCTATGATTGTCTTTTGGCTTCTTTAGATCTTGGCCTTTTTTTCTTGGTGTCTATTGCTTTGGGTTTTATTGGTGCATGCTTATTGCTAGGATCTTATGTGTGGTCTGTGGGTGTAATCTTCCTACAATTTATAACAATATTAACTTGGTAGTTTGGTGTTTCTTTTATATGGACTCTGCATATCATGTGGTAGGTGATTTTTGTTTGATCTTTTAATTATTTTGCATATTCATGGGTCTCCTATGCTATTCTCTTGCTTCTATAATTCACTTATGCTAATATGGGGTCATTCTTATAAGGTATGTGTCTAATCATGTTCTATGATCTTTGTATGTTATTGCATGTCTTGAAATTTTCATAATGTGCCTAATTGGCCTTTTTGATGGTTCGTGCTTTGGATTTTGGTTGCCCCTGATTGAGATTTTGGATTAAGGCTATGTGTGTGTGTGTGTATTGAGATCTTTAACTCAATAGGTTTTGATTTCATTTTTTTTATTATAGCTCTTTGAGCATTTAGCGAGTTTGTAATACCCCTTTAAAGATTATGTACCCTTTTTTTGAATGAAATAAAATTAATATTTTCATAGCTCTAAGAATTAATAAAATTACAATTTTAGAACATTACTATAATTTTAGATCAAAAAGTCAAAAAATAGTGGGGGCTTTGACCACTACATTATAAGAAAATCTCAATTCCATTACAATGTGCCTCCCAAGTTGAAATTTTTCTTAGAAAAATCTACCGCAAATATTGCATATAATTCATCTGTAAACATGCAACAAGAGAGAAAATTTTTTTTCACTTGATTAAAAAAATGCAAAGAAAAGAAGGTAAGGAAGAAACATTAATATATATTATTGTAAAATTAGTCATCGCCAACAATTGAGTGTCAAAGCACAACACTCACTCAATGAGCTCTGTCCATATTGGGAGAAACTATTATGTGCAGAGCTCGGACTGGAAGAATCATACGTGCGGACTATGAGTGTACACACTGTGTACAAACAATATGTACGCTCACATGTCAGATGGTTCTTCCTGTCCATACTCCGCACAGCACACTGCACGCACCTTCTATGTTGGGGCCCTAAGCATCAATGGCAATGGATCCCATGATGACACCTTCAACAAACATAGATGGCGAGAATTTTTACATACTCTTCACCAGGTTTGAATGGATGGCGGTGGTAGTGATGGGGATCAAGAATTTTTGCTTACTCCTACTAATACCAGCATAAATCCTATATGGTGCACTTCCAATATTAAATTTTATATATATTCGCCGCCCCAATAATTTACTAAACATTAAATTACCATTACATATTGATATAAATCACTAGTAAGTCTTCATTAGAGTGTACCGTAAATGATGATATTGGTAAAAGAAAATGTTGCAGGAGAATGTGTTGATGTGAAAAGGATGGAAGAGAGAGAGAGAGAGAGAGAGAGAGAGAGAGGCGGTGGCGTGAGAATATTCTGCTGTCCCGCCGTCCAACTCTCTCTACCTCTCAGCTTCTGTTTTATTCTTCTTGCCACCCTCAACCCACGCGCAATCATGGCTTTACTACCACCCCACGCTTTTCCTAATTACATTTCTAAGGGCGGTGCTTCCTAATTATATTTGTCCCTTTATATGGCTCTAAATCAACTCCAACATCTATAAGCCTTGCTGATCCAAGATTGCTTTAGTATTTGGCTTATCCGACATTCCTACACCATATATATATTGGCATTGCTGACATTCCTGCACTATGTTGTCCCTCGAAGAGTATTGAATCTATAGAGTATTCTCTCTCTCTCTCTCTCTCTCTCTCTCTCTCTCTCTGATCTGCCTTGGTTGAAGAACATAAAAGTTTGGAAATTCGGTGAGTTCATGTGGCAGAAGTTTTGGTTATTTGTTTTGAATTAGAAGCATGATAGGGAGAGTTGTAACTTGTTGTTCACGTTCTTTCATGTTCATCAAACAGAAACTGCAAAGATTCTTAATTTCAATGCATGAAACAGATCCTCAGCTAGTTTTTTTCTTGCACATTTCATCTAAAAATTTGGTTTTTTTTGTCATTTTTCATCTCTCTAGCTGTTAAAAGCTTTATTTATACTAATTACAGAACGTTTGAATCATGAAAACACACTTGTAGATATATTCTGATATATGGAAAAAAAGATATAAGATTGCACAAATGAAATATCTGCAAAAGAAAAAGGAGTTGTACACTGAATTTAACACACACAAAGGCTCTTTCTTCTTCGTCTAATTTATTTATTCCAACTCGATCATGCTGTGCAGTCCAAGGAACATGATTACATGGGCATGCTTGCACCACCAAAGTCAAAAATTTCTGCTGATTTTTATGAAATATCTAATATAGGCTTCATTTGGGACTGCTTTCTTACTGCTTCTTAATGCAACTTTTTCTTACAAAAAGTTACTTTAAAAGCAGTAAGAAAACCGTTTCAAACAAAGCTATAGTTTTCTAAGGGAATTCTCATGCATATAAATATCTGGGTTGAAAAACTTGAAAAAGGAATATTATTACCACCTTCTTAGAAAGTAATTAGTGTTCTAATTTTTTATTTAAGAAAGGTTGTCAATTTATATGAAAAATTTTTGATGATGATATTCATCATCAAATTCATAATGAATCTTAAAGTTATCAAATTTATTATATAATTAGCGCAATAAATAAATGATTAAAACTTACATTACTCTAATATTATAATCTTAAAATCTAATTAGCTTAAAAATCTGATCAGCTATTTATATGAGCTAATGAATTATTTCTAAGATCTCCAAAGATCTATTGTTGTGCTTGGAAGTCTTCTAAAGGTCCCACTTTGGACAGCTACAGCTATTTAACTTTGCTGGTGCTGTATTGGCAATTTATTTATAGGTGAAACCAGCAAATGGAAGTGGAGGCTTGGGTTCCACCAGGGTTTAGATTCCACCCCACTGAAGAAGAACTTGTGGGCTACTATTTAACAAGGAAAATTGCTTCTCAGAGAATTGATGTAGAGGTTATCACAGACATAGATTTGTATAAAATTGAGCCCTGGGAGCTCCAAGGTATATAATTTTTAATTCATTATTTTTCTTTTCATGCATGAGTTTTGCAAATAGTTTTTAAGATAATTTTCACACTATTTTTGAAATTGTAATTAAATTTTATGTTAAGAGAAGTGCAGTTCATGATATCATATATAAGCACTAATCATAACACAAGTCCAAAGGCATTCATGTCCATTTTGATTCATTTAAAGTCAGAATGTTCTTGCACACCTTTTTTTTCTTTATTTCACTATCTACAAAATGATCAAGGCATTAATTCAAACTTAGGCTTCGTTTGGAACGGCTTATTTAATGCTTCTTAAAGCAACTTTTTAGTTGAAATTTTTTATTTTTTTACTTAAAAGTTGCTTTAAGAAGCATTAAGAAAGCCATTCAAACGAAACCTTATTCTTTTATTCATGTTGATTAACAAAACCCTAAACAAGTGATAAGAACTCCTTAGTTTAATTTGTTGAAATAGATATATGCAAGGTTGGATGTGAGGAACAAGATGGATGGTACTTCTTTAGTCATAAAGACAGGAAGTATCCCAGTGGAAGTCGCACTAATAGAGCTACAAATGCTGGCTTCTGGAAAGCAACGGGTAGAGATAAGGCTGTGGTTTCAAAGTCTAAAGTTATTGGGATGAGGAAGACTCTTGTGTTTTATGAAGGTCGAGCACCAAATGGAAGGAAGACCGATTGGATCATGCATGAGTACCGACTCCACTCGATTGAACAAGGCCCTCCACAGGCAAGTTAATCAACACCATTAATCTCAATTATTATTTTCTTAATTTTCAACAGGAAAATCACCCATTAGGGCATCTCCAACGGAATTCCAAACGCTTGAATGGCGTTGCTCGCGAGCTCCAGCCAAACGGTAAAACTTCCGCTATTTGATTGCGGGTGAACAGTAGAACGCCAATATTGGCGTTGCACTGTTCATCTCCGTCATTTTTATGTCTCTACCGAACTTGCCGAAGAAACGCGCGAAAGAAGAGAACCATCATTACTTTCGCAAAAGAGGGCAAAATGGAGTTTGATTGGAGACGAATCATGACATTTTTTTAGTTTCACGGCATTTTGGAGTGAAAATGAGATTTTCGGTTGGAGATGCCCTTTCCGACAGTAATTTCCGACGGTTTAGATAGAGTTTCCGGCGGTCAAATGACCGCCAGTATACAATGAATTTCCTGTAGTGCGTTGCAATATTAGTTTTCACTTCAAATCTATTTATAGAGTTTTATATTACTTTTATGATGCGATGAATTTGCTATGAATTGCAGGAGGAAGGATGGGTAGTATGCCGGGCATTCAAAAAGCCAAGTCCAAGTCAGAGGCCATGTTTCACCACATACAATGCTAGCTACTACCTCAGAGAAAGTCATGACTATTATCAAATAAATCAAATGGAAATAACAGATACAGGAGTAAACAACTATAACTATGAATCATTGCACAATCATGAAATTGGAAGCCATGAAACTTACAAGGAGAGCCAAAATGTCTTTGAGATCCCAAAGCTTGAGAGTCCCGCTGGCTTGTCATCATCAGGATTGGTAACTAAGGATTCTTTTGAAACTAGTATCATTGGCTATGATGAAGAAAAGAATTATGGAAGGGATGAAAATGGTGAACAATTGATTGACTGGAAGGTCTTGGATAATTTGCTTGCTTCACAGTTAAGTGAACCAGCTTCGTGTTCTTACTCGAAACCGTTAATGGCTAATACAGATTATGCAAGTGATAATAATTGAATATGATGGCATTAATTCGAAGGAGTTTTACAAGAAAATAGATACAAAATGATTTGACAAAATGCTTTACTTACCAAACCTGGACTTGTTCATATGAGCTGTTAATTTATAAGCTAGCTTCTATTTCTATATAATATGTAAAACTTCTTAGTACTAATTATGAGTTTATTAGAACTTGACTAAGCAAATAGGTTGAATTTTTCCTTTTTTTTTAATTTTCTTTTGGTGAGATGTGTTTGTCTGAATCTGATTGAGAGTTTGGCGATTACAGTTGCAAGACAGTGAAGAACTTATATCATATCTATTAAATAAATAGCAGCTTTAATTCTCTCGTACATTTGTTAATGGACCATTTAAGAAAATTAGTGGATGAGAGGGAGTTCCATGAACAAATTATATACTTTGGGCCTCAAAACCATCGATTTTGCGACATTTTTGTTTTAATGAACATTTGCATTTGTTTAAGGGTAATTTTATATCATCAAAATAAATTATTATAAAGTCCTTAAAGATTACTAATGTTGAAAGAGCTACATCCAAAAAAGAAAAGAAAAAAACTATAAAACACATGATTCCTATCTAAGTTACAAAATTAATGCCAAATTTAAAATGGCGGGCAATAAGCCAAAGCCTAAAAATTCAAGAGGGAACAAGCCAATACCAGAGAATGAATACAATTTAAGAGCAGTGGCAGAGCCAGAAATTTTTATCCGCCGGGTCACAAAATTATGACTTTAAAATGCCCTCAAGCTTTTTCATTTTAGCTTGAAATTTACATTTTGGTTTTTAATTTTATTATTATTATTTTTAATTATAAGAAAATAAATTTTATGATAATAAAAAATATATATTATCATGCTTATCTAAATTAATTTCAACACAAATTTATTTAAACTATATATGATCATATTAATCTATTTCAACTACTCTTCTATCATATATTTTTATATCTAATTTAAATAAAAATATAACTAAAAAGTATTTTACAATGAGCAATAAATATATATAAAAATGCATCTTATTATTAAAAAAGTTTACTAAAAATATATAAAAATATATAATAAGTATATTTTAAGCTACTTAATTTAAATTTAAATATTATAATTCTTCTCTAATGTAATTTGTTGGCTTTAATTACATAAATCTCCTATAAACTAGAATTTGAAGTTTTTAAAATAATTAAAAAAATTAATGAAATTTTTTATTTTCAATAAAAAAAAGTAGTAATGTGAAGATGGAGAAAGAAAAAGTAGTCTTACCCCTCATGGAGAGAGAGAGAGAGAGAGAGAGAGAGAGAGGCTAGTAGAGGAGGTTACCAGCTATTAAAATAAAATGACAAAGAAAAACAAAGAGAGAGAGAGAGAGAGATAGTAGAGAGAAGATAGAAAGGAGATGGAAAGAGAGGGTGAGAGCTTTTTTTTTTTTGGAGGGGGGCACGTGCCCAACTAGGCCCCCCTTAATTCCGCACATGTTTAAGAGCCACCATGCACGATGATTAATCCTCCTACAAAAGAGAAAGCTAAACCAAAATAACAACATTCTAATACCATCAAACCATAGAGGGCCACCAAACATAGCCACTAGCACAATTCAAAATTGATTACCTAAGAATTATAAAAAGATGAGATTTTTTTTTTCAGTAAAATTATGTAAGAAAAAGATATTTCAAAATGTATACTAATATATTCGTGGATCAAAATTTATTATTACATGAGATGGAAAATATCAATCTATAATACATATTTGATACTAAAAGTACAATGAAATTTTATTTAAGAAAGATCACCAATTCAATGCTTAAACTATTAACTTCTTTTAATAAACATGATATTATAAAGCATTATTTCTAAGATCATTTCTTCGTGATTTCATTTGCATTTTCATTTGATCAGACTTCCACGTTTGTCAGGGTAGTTCTCCTCTACACCTTTATGTTTTTTTTCTACTTTTAGGTTTTGCTTTCTTCTTTTTTTGATCGTTGTGCGCCACTATCAAGGGCTCTCTCCACGGGTAGTGTGGTGACTAATCGTGTGAATCTTGTCTCCTTCTCAATTTGATCTCCTAGGGAAGTGTTCGACTCACATACTTAAATTTGATTTGATTCACCAGTTTTTTTTTTCAATCTCAAACTTACTGCTGGTTTCTCTATTACTTTGTTTAATCTAAGACATGTCTTGATAAAATTGAAAAATGATTTGGATTATAGTCGCATTCTTAGGCATAGATCGCATTATAGGAAAATAGCGTATTACCGGCGGATTTTCCGACAAAAAATTATTCATTTTCCTGTGGATTTAATAGTTTTCCGGCGGGAAAAAATTGCCGGAAAAAGTTTCCGGCGGAGTTTGTCTGTCGTAATAAAAAAATTAACAAAACCTGAACCGGCCAACGAAGAACAGCCCACCAGGCAGCCCTAACCAGCTCACATGCCTAGCTCCCGCCAGCCCGAACTAGCTCCCGCCAGCCTGAACCCGCGTCCGCCCGCGTGAGCCACCAGGCAACCGAAACCGCCTGCGATAGCCCCGCGCGTCCCTTCCTGGAGTCGAACCCCCAACCATGCACTTGGATGAATTTCAACCTGTCTTCCACTTTGTTGCAGTGCAAAATATATCAAAATTTAAAAATAAATAAAAAGATATATAAAAAATAATAAATAAGTAATTTAATTAATATAAGTTATTAAATTAATAATTAATTAAAATAATTTATTAAATTAATATTTAATTAATTAGTAATTATATAATTCATTTTAATAATTTAATTAAGATAAGTTATTAAATTAATAATTAATTAAAATAAGATATTAAGTTAATAATTAATTAAAATAAATTATTAAATTAATAATTAATTAAAATGATCTATAAAATTATTAGTTAATCAAAACACGAAAATATATTTTTCAGAAATTATTAAAATTCGCCGGAAATCCATCAGAAAGTTCACTGGAAACAAATCCGCTGGAAAATTTATTTCGGAAATATTTCATATAATCCGTCGGAAATCCACCGTAAAATCCGCCAAAATTCAGTCAGCCAGAAAGCCGCCGGAAAATCTGCTGGTAATAGGCTATTTTCCTTTATTGTCGTATTATACTTTCAATTGTTACATGAAGATTATAAAATGGTCTCTTTTCTTTGATATTTCGGCTGAATCCTTTTTTGTTCCCATATAAATTTTGTTCCCTAAGCTGCGTCCGTATTTCTTCTCTCCCAAAATTTTGCATGGCCTCAGAAGCCTATTTGGTATACCTTTCCACATTAATAATGCTAGCTAGCTATGGCTATGGGTTCCTGACCTTCGATTGCTAGGGTTTTGGTTAAGTTGGATGTTACAAAGCAATACCCAACCTCTATTTGGTTAGGACTGAAAAAATATGGCTATGTCCAGAAGATGGTTATGAATGGCTTTCCTGATTTTTGTGATCATTATAAAATGTTAGGTTATGATCAATTGGAATGCAATCAGATCAATCCTAGTCTTAAGAAATCACAAAATGTTAAGGTCAAAGTTAAGGCGCTTGTGGTGGTTGAACCAAATGAAGTTGATAACATTCATAATTTGGAAATCACTCAAGCTTCTCCCAACACCCATGTTAATGACATTCCTCGCCTTTCCAATATTTCTGCTTCTTTAAACTTCCCTACGGGTAATGAAAATGGGGGTAACATTGTTAATGGAGTTAACAATCTTAAGAATATTGTGATTGCTGCTACTTCTATTGAACCGAAAACTACTCTTTTGGGTAACGAGAATGTGGAAAACGCTATAGTTGGATTTAATAACTATTCTAAAGATACTTCTCTATCCTTGAATTTCTCTAACATGATTTCTGATGTGATTTTACCTATTTCATCTAATTCTAATAAGGACTTAATGGCTTATGGTGTTAGGGATGTTGATGACCTGTGTAGGATGGGACATCATTCTAATGCTAACTCTGAAAGTGTGTGCCCTACAAATAAATCTGTTGATCAAAGGGAGGAAGGGGAAATCAATTAAGATTTCTCAAACTAATATTTAATTAGGTGTTTATCCTTTCTATTTTCAAAACCTGTGGCTTAAGGATACTAAATTTTTTAATATTTTGAAGGATAATTGGGAAGCACCTGTCCACTATTTTCAAGAGGATAATGATATAATTCTTCTCTCTCTTAAATTTAAAAGTCTTAAGCAATACTTAAGGTGGTGGAACAATAACAAATTTTTGGATCTCTTTGAAAATATTATTAAAGTTGAAAATATGATGACTGATTATGAAAGTCAACTTGCTATTTTTTTTATGCTTCTGATTGAGAGTAAATTAGGATGGCTAAGGCTATTCTTATGCATATCCAATTCAAGGAGGAGTACTAGAGAGTAAAAGCCACATATAAGTATGTTGCTGAAGGTGACGAGAATACTAAGTATTTCACAATTTAGTTAACTCTAAAAAACCAAATCTTTCATTAAAAGAATCAAACTAGACTCTGGTGATTGGTTTAAAGATTTTGATGCTATTATTTATTTTAAAAATTTCTTGTGTTTTTAAAAAGGTTAAGGAAAATGCTAATCCTGATATTATCCCTTCTTTAATATCTAATGTTAACGATCAATCCTTATCTAAAATTTTAGAAGAGGAGGAGATTTATGAAGTCATTATGTCTATGAATAAAGACTATGTTCCTAGTCCGAATGATTTTTCTATTATTTTCTTCGAATATTTTAGGATTATTAAGTTGGATATTTGTAAGGCTGTGTGGGCTTTTTTCAAAGACTTTGCCATTTCTAAATGCTTTACTACTACCTATATTGTGTTAATTCTAAAAAAATCAACTTTGCTGTTTGGAGTGATTTTAGACCTATAAATTTGTGCTGTACTTTCAACAAGCTCTTTTCCAAAATTATAGCTAACAGATTAATTAATCTTCTCCCTAAAATTATTTCTAAGAATCAGATTGGTTTTGTTAAAGGAAGAAATATTGATGACAATATGCTTCTTGCCAGGAGCTGCTCCATGAGATCAATATTAAAGTTTATGGTCATAACTTTATTTTAAAACTTGACATTTCTGACAATTATGATAATTTGAACTATTGGAAGTTTTTATTTGGCATTCTTCAAATTTTTTTTTTTTATGTTCAAGTTGTTCGTCTCCTTAAAAGCATTATTGAGAATTGCTGGTTTTCTATTATTATAAATGACACTTCTCATGATTTCATTAAAGGTGCCCAAGGTGTCAAACAAGGAGATCCTTTATCTCTTGCCCTTTAAATTATAGCGTATGATTATCTAATTTCTAGAGGTTTATATCAATTCTTTGCTACAAACAATAAATGTTATTATAAAAATTTTGGTGGTATTAATATTAGTCATCTTTTTTTTTGCTAATCATATCATTATTTTTTATAATGGCTCTATTAAGTGTGTAAAAAAAAATAGTAGCCTTCTCTTTCACTTTGAGAAATAAAGTTGTATGTCTTTTAATAACATCAAATGTACTTTCATTGGCAACAAGGATTTTTCTTATGCGCAAAGTAATAATATTACTATTGTTATTAGTTTTTTTAGTCATATTTTGGCTTTGTGTTATCTTGGCACTCCTTTAAAGGTCATAACTGTTCTTTTTTTTTTTTATATAAGTTAACTCTATAGCTTCCAATATTTATGGTTAGGAGTTTAAGTTACTTTCTATGGGGGACATGTTACTGCTTATTAAAAGTGTTTTGTGTTCCATGCTGGTTTATTTATTACATTCATCAACCCTACTAACAATATTTGTGACACATTGGAGAAAAGGTTCAATAAAATTTTTTGGAATCTACTTATTCTTCAAAAAAGATCCATTGGACCAACTGGAATGCATGTATGGGTCCTTACTTTGAAAGAGGTTTGGGATGCAAATCGATCTATGATTTAATTAAAAGCTATTATATTAAAATTTGGTGGAATTTTAGGAAGAACGATTCTCTGTGGGCTAATTTTATGAATAAGAAATATTATAAGAATGTGTATCCTACTCTTTATTTCTTTAAGCAAGGTCAATCTCCGGGTTGAAAAAGACTTTGTAATATTAAATGGTTGGCTGAACCTACTATTCAACGGGGAATTCAAAATATGAATTCAATCTTCTAGCAAGATGAATGGTTAGTAGTGGGGTCTATTGAATCTTACTTTAACTCCTTTTTTATTCCTTATTTAAATGTCTCAAATTTTATTGACAATGGTAAGCGGTCCATGGAGCATCTTATTGAGCTTATCCCTTAAAGTTTGGTTAATATATATCATTTGTGAAATTCCTATTAATCTGATAGTAAAGACCAAATTTTGCCTAAGCTGTCTTATAATGGTGATTACAGTATCCATAAAATGTGGCATTATATTAGGAACAAAAATCAGTCCATTGTTACTTTTGCTAAAATCTAGAAGTACACTATTCTTCTCAAGTATTCTTTATTAGCTCGGAGAATTTTAAAGGGTTTCATTCTAGTTGATGTCAGGCTCCAAAAGAAAGGTATTAACTTAGCTTTCAAATGGCAATGTTGCTATAGAAACTACAAATTATATTTTCATTCATGGTTCGCTGGCTATCAAGGTTTGGAGCTCTATTCAGAATAGTTTAAACATTCACATTGAATTACATGTTACTAGTGTTTTGCTTTTTAAAATGTTATGCATGATTCAAATCAATAGCTTTGACCATTGTATGTTGGTCATTCCCTTATTTATTTTTTGGATGTTATGGGAAGAGAGGAATAATAGCAAGTATGTTGGCACTAAGATGTGTGATATTAGAATTTTAAGATCATTTATTTTCAAAATGATGGAAGGTTAATAGCAGGTTTCAGTTGCACATATCCTACTCTTGATGTGCCTGCTGCGAATTATTATGGCATTTATAGGGGTCTATTGGAATGTTATGCATTAAACTATCATTGTGTTTGGATTGAAGTTGACAATGAAATGGTGTGGTTGATATTATTAAGATGATCAAGAGAATTAATTTGAACAACTTATATTTTTCATCACATAGAAGTCATGCTTTAAAATTTTGTTTATAGAATTTATTCCATTAACAAGATAGGTAATGGGCATGCTATATGGCTTTCTAAGTATGGGTCTCTAAATTTCAATCCTAATTTTTTTTATTTGGCTAATGCCCTAACCTTTCTTAAAGGTAGTGTGAGTATGGATGCGGAGGATATGCCTTATGTTTTGATTATCATTGGATGTTTGTGTTTTCGTGTGTCTCTATCTTGTTTGGTTTCATTTGTTTATGGAAAGTTGTCTATCTTGGGGGAAGTTTGATTTCTCGGTTTGGATTGCTTGCGGTTATTCTCCAGTTTAATTCCTTTGCCTTTATCATCACATTTTGTTATTATTGTGTGGATTTACTTTATTGGGTCTTTTTGAGTTTGTCATTGTGGTCTTTCATGTGCTTGGCCAGTTTGTGTGGGAATGATCACATCACGTGTGGAATGCCTTTAGTTATCCTTTCTCTCATTATATACTGCTAGGTGTAACATGTTTGAGGATGAATTCTTCACATGATGATCTGGGCTTTTATTGGGCTGGTCTATTTCACTGGCTCCAGGTCCCTCTGCTTATCTCGTTTAACATAATTAAGTTCTATGTGAATTTATGGAATAAAACTTCATTTAGCTGTGATGGTTCTTTCATTTCAGAGAAATGTTGTATCTTATGTCTTTTATATTTTAATTTATATATCTATTGCATTCTCACTATGATTAATTTATTATATCTATTTATTTGCAGTTCTAATTAACAGGTTTTTTGAGTCAATCCTTCTTTTGCAGGACTAGATTTGTATTGGCTTGAATATTGAGCTGAATGGAATTATCTTTTTCATTTCTTTTTGGGTGTTGGCTACTGGTCGACCTAAAATGTTACTATGTTATTATGTAGTTGTGCTTAGTGGGGAACTCCGTTCATAGGCTTTCTTTTTCGATTATTTTGTAGCTCATTTGAATAGTAGAGAGCTAGATGTCTCCTTAAGGATCTTGTACTATTTTTTAAACTTCAACGCTTAAGCCTGTCGGTGAATTTTAACCAAAATAAATAAACTCATGAACATAGCAGTCCACAAGGTTGACAAGGGAATTCACATAAAGTCAATGCATGTAGTCATCTTTATAACGGCGTGGGCTCATGCCACTGAGTACATAATAACACAGTAAAGATCGTCCCATTACTAAGCACTGACCACTACTCGGACAATCTGTGCTTTTACGCTAATAAAATCATTGATTGAGTAATATCAAATTGGTTACCAGTTAATGTTCAACCAAAATAACTCTTGATCGTGCTCGATGGGAGATGAGTTGCACATTAACCAGATCATAAAGGATGGCTCAGTAGCGAGTGATAATCGACATATGGAGATCAACGCATAAGCCTGTGTGTGAGTTTTATCACCAAAAAAAAAATTCAAAGTTTGAGAGAATATTGTGGATGGGAGCATAGTGAATATCTTTTCTTGGGATGGTTATTATAATTGGTATGGCCAATTTCATTTATTATTGTCCATTTCAAAGAAGCAAGACAAACGGTGCAATCATTTACATCGTTATGGCAAGTAAGATAGTTGTCAATGGGAATATACTGAGCATCGATCATCAAATTTGAGGAAGATTTTTTCTATGTTTTCTTAATTATAGAAAAAAAAAACAAAGAAATGAACTAAAAAATTTCTTAATTGAAGATATAAAGGATTATTTTAAATATCATACAAAATATTCTTTATATATGTCTACATTGGATGAAGTAGATTGCATCCTTTTATGAATATTGAATTTTGATGAAAGAGGCAATGCCCGTAAATGAACCACTTGACTCATTAGAACTAGTGCTGGCTTAAATGGTTATTGCAAATCACCATAGTGGCATCCATGTTCAACATTGAAAAGTCAAATAATATTATTCAACGAGCAAATTTATGAGAATAGTTTTCAAAAAAGTCAACCACTTTTTAATTAGAATTGATAGAGATGAGAGAAAATGTCTTAATATTTTATTATGTATCAACTCATCTAAGAGTTGTTTAAAGAGGTATGCCTCATGAAATAATGGAATTAAGAGTACACATAATATTTTGTTTCTCTAATAAGTAGTATCAAAACTAATGATTTGATTATGATAGTGTTATTCATATAGCTTATGGCTTACATGAGTATTAGCCACATTTCATCAAGTTTTATTAAGGTATAAGAGCATGTTTCGTCTTTATCAGAACCGCATGATTCAAAGGGTTCATAGTCATAGGCAACACTACAGGAAAATCTTCAATTACCAATAGTAATTTTTGACATTTCAACTCAATTTTTTGGTTGCTTTAAAATTTTTTGGCGGCGTCATTTAACCGCCAGAATAAACGGTGTAGGAAATGGAAACCAGTAGTTTACTCTTTATTACCGGCAGTCGGCGGTCAAACCGCCGTTGTAACCGCCAATATTTCTGGTGGTCAAATGACCACTGGAAGTTTCGCCGGTATTAAGAGAATTTCCTATAATACAAAAACTATTAATGCATATGTTGCTTTGGGTTTAACCCTATATTAAGTAGGTGAAAAAATGGGAGTGTTAAAATATCAAATGACTGGCCATAAGGTTTAAGCATTTGGATTAAAAATTAGACATTTAAGCAGCTCAAATTTATGTTTCGTTTGAAACAACTTTCTTCATATTTCTTAAAACAACATTTTAGTACAAAATTAAAATTTATATACTAACAAGCTGTTTTAAGAAGCAATAAAAAAGTCATCTTAAACGAAACCTTAATTTTTGTTGGTTCATTCTCTTCAACAAATAGTGTAGGAGATATAATGAGGCTTAATGAAGCTTGAATCTTTTGAAATGATACGTATAA
The DNA here is from genome assembly GCA_022539455.1 of Dendrobium nobile. Lineage (NCBI taxonomy): Eukaryota > Viridiplantae > Streptophyta > Magnoliopsida > Asparagales > Orchidaceae > Dendrobium > Dendrobium nobile. The sequence continues at coordinate 15,754,795 of CM039733.1, read as the reverse complement.
CAAAAAATGCATCGGGGGGGGGGGGGGGGGGGTGAATTAATAATTTAAAAAATTCTTGGTGACTTTTAGAAAACCGATTTATAATTTTATCACAAAAGATTTTTCAACCATAAAATTTTAAAGTGCATAAAATAAAAATGTAGAAAATAAAAGAGAATAGAAGAACACCAAGTTTTATAGTGGCTCGGTTAAACACGACCTACATCCACTCCATGAAGCCTCTCTTCAGGTATTGCACTATTACCAAAGTGACTCTCCTTTTGCCCCCACAACAAGACGGAGAAGTCTTTACAAAACTCTCTTCCACTAATCCCCGATGCGGCAGAGAATCATCGTCCTTTCACACCCTCCAAGTGTCAGGAGAGAACCGTCGTCCTTCCACACCCTCCAAGTGTCGACAAAGAACCATCATCTTTTCACACCCTCCAAGTGTCGGTAAAGAACCAGCATCCTTTTCACCCTCCTGGTGAAGGCAGAAAACCCGCGACCGATGTTGAAGAACTTTACTTAAGAGCTTTCAAAGGAGATGGGCAGAAACTTGAAAGAGTCAAAGAGATTCTCGCTTTAGGCAACCTTGTGAATCCCTCACAACCCCCTCACTTAATCTCTCGCACTTCGCTCTCATAATCTCTCCCAAAGACTCACACTTAATGACCACTCTCAAGAGAAATTCACAATAAAGGTGATTTCAAACAGTTTTTAGGATTTATTATATAGAAAAGACATGAAAAAAATCGTCCAAAAATTGAAATTTATAAGAAAACTGTCCTACGATCGTACTGTACGATAGAATATCATCCCGTGTGAATGAATAGTGTCCCGTACGAACTGCCCGTACAAATGCATAGTGTCCCCGTACGAACACACAATGTCCCGTACGAATCACCCATACAAATGCATAGTGTCCCCGTACGAACATGTAGTGTGTCGTATGAATATGGATGTCAATTCCTGACAAGACCCGCTAACCCGACCCGGAAAATCCGGGTTCGTGTCAACCCGTGAAAGAAACGGGTCGGGTCCAGGTTGAAGGATTTGACCCAGGTTGGGTTCGGGTCAACCCGTCAATCCGCTAAGCACTCGTTTACAAGTTGTTTCGTAATTTCGTTTACTCGTTTTAATAAAATCCGCGATTCCGAGCCCGACAGGCTATTCGAGACTTCGAGAGTCGAGACTCGAGAGGGTTCTAGGGTTTCATTTCTCGGTTTCTCCTCGCTCTCACGCTCTGGCTTTGGGGTGGAGCCGTGGAATCGACGAATCGTGGAGGAGCTGATGGAGGTTTCTTGATATCTTCTTCTGATCTTCTGAGTTCTGAAACATCTGGCTTCGGTCCTTCGGAATTCTTCCTTGAATCCTCTTCCTTTCTCCATTTCTCAGTTGCGACTTGCAACAGTTGGTAATATCTTGAATAACTCTTAAATCTTAATTATTTGAAGTGTTGGTTTGATACTTTGATGGTGGTCGATTTTTTTTATTTTTATTTTACCTAATCTGGTTGGCATGAGTCATTAGTCGTGCAAAAGCGAAACTGTGAATCTGTGCTGGCCTGATGGGTTTTATGTTTATGGAGCATGCTCTATGCTGCACATTTTATTCTTATAAGTTCTTCTTCTTCCTTTAGTTCCTTATGAGTTATAGTATAAGTGTATAACTGTATGTGCCATGGCCGACTTTTCTAGTTTTCTGGAGTATGCTGCACATTTTCTTGCTAAAAAGTTCTTCTTCTTCCTTCTGTTATACTGTTAGTTAGAGTGTCGTTTAGTGATTTACTATTACAGTTTTCCAATTTTCTTGCTGTTGAGATTACGTCTTGCTTTGCTGTTGAGATTACGGCTTGGTAATTGGTCGCTTGGGCCTCTTGGAGTTGTCGGGTTGCTGAGTTGCTGTTGCTGTAAGCCTGTGATGCTGTATAATTGATTAACTGTATTCATGTTATTATGGAATATTGGAATTTTCTTGATGTATAACTGTGATGCTGTTGCTGTAAGCCTGTGATGCTGCACATTTTATGGGAATGTGCTGTAAGCTTTCTAGGGTGCCAGTAGTCAACAAATTGTTGAAGTACTGAATGACTGATGTTTATAAATTATAAGGAGATGATGAAGAACTTGGTGAAGTTATGCATTAGTTGCGACACACAGTTAGATGCAACCGAGTTATAAATTGGTTTGGTTTGAGCAGATACTATTTAATTGAATAGAACATTACAGATTTGTAACTTTGGATGGCATATTTTTTGTTCTTGTTGCAGATGATGTTTCTTTGCTAGGTTCATCCTGAGCCTACGGCCCTACGGCTTTCGCCTTTCGTTGCTAGCCTTCTAGGGTGCTAATAGTCAACAAATTGTTGCTTTTATTTGTTTATTTTTTTGCAGCCTTGCAGGTTAAAGGGTGAAAGACAAAAAGGAGCTCGCCACTCGCCAGGCGGCAGGCACCAGCCACCAGCTTGAGCCTTGAGACTTGTAATCTTGTATTTTAATATTTTATTGTAACAATGTATGTATTTAAGACTTTTAGTTAAATTTGTCAATCAGTAACTTTAAATCTTGTATTTTATTGTAACAATGTTTGTATTTAAGACTTTTAGTTAAATTATGTATGCATTTTTCCTTTTAACAGCAAAAATAAACATATAAAAATAATTATCGGGTTGCCGGGTCGGGTTAACCCGGCAACCCGCGGAAGGCAGGAACAATGGGAATTGTTCGGGTCAGCGGGTCATGTCGGGTCAACCCGTAACCCGCTCGGGTCGGGTCCAGGTTGGAAGGTCTGACCCGTTTGTAAAAACGGGTCGGATTTGGGTTGACCCGTTTAAATTTGGGTCGGGTCGGGTTCGACCCGAACCCGACGGGTTGACCCGAATTGATAGCCCTACGTATGAATCGTTCGTACGAATGCATAGTGTCCCGTACGAACCAAGTTCATCCCGGACGAACAGTATGAAAATTTTCAAATTTCATCTGTACGAAACGTCAGGACGAAATGAGCGAGAACGGACTTGAGACGTTCGTCCTTGTACAATACTAGGATCATCCCGCGATATCCATACTTAGAAAAAAAAATTTTGTGCGAGAACAAACCCGAGACATTCATCCTTGTACGAAACTGGGATCATCCCATACGATCCATTCTTAGAAAAAAAAAATTCGTGCGAGAATAGACCCGAGACGTTCGTCCAACTGCTCGTAGGAGTTTATAACTGAGTAAATCATCCGGTACGAAATGAATTCGTACAGTACGATCAGTTTAAAAATTTTGCAAATTTTAAACACTCCCCCAATGTGTGTGTGCACAGTTATTCAATTACAATCACACTCTCTCAGACTCAATAAAATAAAAAATACAGACTCTATTTATAATGAACCCTAATCTATTTTTATTTGAAGTCTTCAACAAACTGGAGTATGATTTTCCTGAAATGTTAGTATACACACAAAACAAGTATATAATGAAAAATACTATGAAACATAAAAATGTGAGTCATAATATTTATTATCATAAAAAATATAAACTCATGAGCAATAAGTCGTAACAATTAACTTCTAATGAGTTACCTCAAGGAGCTTGATTCAGAAAAAAAAAATCTTATCAAAATTACATTCAAGCACTAGTTCTACCGGTATTTCTTTTTCATTTGTCTCTTAATTATTGTTGTGTTTTGGAATATTCGTGGCTGTAGAAAAATATATATAGTTTAACGTCATAGTTTTGTACGAAGATCCAGCACACAATCGCCAGACTTCCACCTATTCGTCAACCACCGTCGGACTTCTGCCCTTTCTTCGATTATCATCGGAGTTCCTTCATACCATCGTCGCCCGACAACTGCAAGTTTTTCAACCTCCATCGCAAGACAATGGCCTTTCGGACCTCCGTCGCCCACCGACTATGATCCTTTCGATCAAATGAACATGTCAGCTATGATTCTTTCTATTCCCACCATGTAATGCACTCCATATGATGTATATTTGTTACATCGAGCTAAGATCTTCCTTCTAAAGAAGTGTCTCATTTGTAATCAATTGCAATCATTAGTGGATTCATTCAAACTGGGCTATGTGATTTTTCTCATTTTTCAAGGATTTTCATGTAAAAATTATGGTGTCCCTTATAAACGCTATAACCACTTTTATCTATTTGTGTGCTGGATCTTCGTACAAAACTAAGACGATAAACTATATTACTCTCTACCGCCGCAAATTTTCTAAGACTCAACAGTTATCATAAACGCTATTCTTGTAAATAGCTTGAAACTAGCATTCAGAAACTTTTCTCATTTGGTCGGTCAAAGCAGATGGAGACAGCGACGAAGACTGCAAGATATACTTAGTCTGCAATCATGGCTTCCTCAATGTTACAAGCACCAGAAATCTCCCTGATTGCTACAATCCATTAGTTCTGGAGTGGAGTCGGAGCCGACGATTAAAGAATAGCCATTAACGCTGAGGAGAAAAGCATCTATCACTACAGAGATTCAAAATATTGATGAAGCCTTCTTCAAGATAGATGAAATGCTGTAAATGCTTTGCGTATAAGGACAAGAACAGTTTTAAATGTATGTAGCGTATTGTTTAATGGCACGTAAGGTTGCTGTTAGAAAAGTATGTAGAGCGGTAATGATTAGCTCATTATTTTATAAGGCTTGTTAGAAGGAACTTTTATTTTATCCAGTGAACGTACGCTCCTCTACGTTCGATTTTAGGCAAAAAAAGCGCAATACCGAGTACCGAGTACCGAGTTGTACCGAGTTTTTTCAAAAAAACTCGGTATTGTGCTGTTTTGGTCTAAAACCGAACGTAGAGGAGCGTACGTTCACTGGATGTAATAAAAGTTCTGTTAGAAGAGCCAGTTGCCAAAAGTTCAGCTGCTCTATATTCTTACTTGAGCTGAAATTCAGGTTGAATGAAGTAGATTTTTGAGTTTTTTTTTTTTTTATTTAATACAAAAGTAACATCATTGATTCAATGGTGATGTAGCCGGGAAAATGAAATAAAATTGAGAAAGATGGAATGAAAAATTTTATATTAAAAGAAATTTATATGAGGTAAAAATTTTATTTGAGATGACTTTCTTGTTGTTTTTTAAAATAATTTTTTAAATAAAAGAACTAATTTTTTTATTAGAAAGTTATTTTTTGTATTATAAAATTGTTTTAAAAAATAATAAAAAAGCCATCCCAAATGAAATCAAAGTAACGATTTATTCACTTAAATTTAGAAGAAATTTACGAGTAATGCTAAATATGGTGATCTTAAAAAATTAATAGATTTGCATGCAATGATTGTGTAAATGTGCTTCAATATGGTCCCCTTAAAAAATATTGATGGAAATTTATAATACGAGTTTAAAACAAATAGAATATATACGACACTATAGTTTTATTGCAGGAAAAAAATAAATAAATTTGCGTGTTAATACAAAACATTTAATTTCTAGTTTTTATATAAATATTTTTATGTTTTCTCTAATATCTTTTAGTTTTTTTTATTTTGTACTTTAGACATTAATTTAAAAGGAAATCCTCATTTTTTTCTTTTTCTTTTTTTTAATAGCACGAAAAATTAAGAATATTCAGATGAATTTTTTATAAGGTTTTAGATTTAAGCTTTTTTTTGAAACAGTTTTCATATTATTTTTTAAAGGAGCTTTTGATTAAAAAAATTTTTGAATTAAAAATTTTTATACTAAAAAATTATTTTAGAAAACAGTAAGAAAGATGTCTCAAATAAAACCTTAATTTAATATGAGTGTAAAAAAATTATATAAATTATATTCATTTTAAAATAATTGTAATAACTTTAAAATTTTTTTAAGTATATTATCATCAAAAAAAAAATTTATTTAGCTCCAAAGGCTAATTGCACTTACAAATTTAAGAAATTACTTAATTCACTTCTATGGCTTATAAATCATTAGATGTATTTACGTTCAATATAATCAAACCATCTGTTAATGATCCAATGGAATTGAGACTCTACTTGAAAATTGACTCAAATACATTAGTCAACATTGAGCCAAGCCTTGGCTTGGCTCAATGTTCCGCTCAAATCAAATTTAGGCTTCGTTTGGGATGGCTTTTTTGTTGCTTCTTAAAGCAACTTCTTAGTATCAAAATTAAATTTTTTGTACTAATAAAGAAAGCTGTCGCAAACGAAGCCTTAGTGAAATAGATTTGATTCGGTCTTCGACAAAAGCTTGCCCGTTAAGTAGACCACTTGAGAACCACAACTTTATACTTTATCTTCTCAGTCACTAATCCAAGCCTCAAATTGCAATCAAGCACACGTCCTATTTTAATAACGGCCATGAATAATCAAAATAGCTAGTCACTGCCTCAACTATCTAATATATTCAATTTAGGCTTCGTTAAGACGACTTTTTTTATTGTTTTGCATTCTAAACTATAACAACAATTTTTGTTTAGCCACTACTTTTTCATGACTTTAAAAAAAAAAAAAAAGTTGTACTAGAAAGTAGTTTTCTACAATAGTTTTAAAAAAAATTATTTTCTTTGCCTCAGCTTTACCACCACCTTTTGAAAAAAACTGTTGTTGTCCCAAAGGGACCATTAATCCCTTAACTAGGAATTTTTATTGCGTCCTCCCACCTGACGTAGAGATACGTCCTCCCAACGCTAAAAAACTCGGTTTTTGCTCGGTATTGCTAGCTATTATTTGGTATTAACGAAGAATATCATCATGTGAAGACCAATAACGAGTTATACCGAGCTATACCGAGCAATACCGAATTTTTTCTAGGAAAAACTATGTATTTTTTTGTATTGCTCGGTATAGCTCGGTATTGCTCGGTATAGCTCGGTATAACTCGGTATTGGTCTTCACATGATGATATTCTTCGTTAATACCAAATAATAGCTAGCAATACGGAGCAAAAACCCATTTTTTTAGTGGTGGGAGGACGTATCTCTACGTCAGGTGGGAGGACGCAATAAAAATTCCTTAACTAGGGGTGCAATCAAGTCAAGCTAACTCTACTCTTTAACGAGCTTGTCGAGCTTCGAGCTCGAGCTCGAGCAAGATTTGGAGCGAGTTGGCTTATCGAGCTTGAGTTCAATCTTAAGTATGCTCAGCTCGACTACTCGTCGAGCGACTCAATTAGTATGGGCGAACCGCGGAAGACGAACTGCGGGGACTGCGGGTGAAGCGCGGAAGCAGGGCAAAGCTCAGAAGCACAGGCACATCCAACCGCAGAAGCGTGTGAACCACAGACGTGTGTGATCGCGGAAGACAGATCGGCGAAGTGCAACCGCGAAAGATGGATCGCGTTAACGAGCTCACAAGCCGCTCGTCGAGCTCGGGCCACTTGCACAAGTCAAGCTCGACTCGAGTTCAAGCTTAGGATTGGACTAGTGAGTCAGGCTCGAGTTAGGCCTGCCTCGAGCTCGACTCGGTTCGTTCGCACCACTACCCTTAACCCTTCAAATATGATCCAAAATAATTTTTTTGTTGGATTATTTTTAATGATTTTTTTTACTCAAGAAATTATTTTGGAACAAATTTTAAAAAATCAAGTGACAAATGATATGTTTGCAATGGCTGCACCTTTTTATAAAATTGATTGTGAAGTTACTATAGACAAAGCAACTTTGCCACTATGATTACAAAAAATCAGCTTTCTATCCTAAAAATTTATGAAAAGCAATATCTACTTTATGAAAAAGCAAAATAATAAAAAAATTGCCCCAAACAAACCTAATTGAACTTCTAACCTCCCATAAATAATCTAACCTTTAGAACCAAAATGTTAAAACTAACAATGGATTTCTCAAAGAAGAAGAAGACAAAGCAAAAGGCCAAATTATTCAAAGAAAAACAAGAAGAAAATGGATTGGCCCCAACACAAACTAGAGGCTGGCTCTTCGCCCAGCTTATCACCGCAACCTTCAACACCATCTCCGCCATTGAATCCACAACCCAATCTCCACCTCACAATTCATATCCTGCTTTCAATTTCCCTCCACCTTATATCACTCAAACTTCCCTGCATAAAATTTGAGAGCAATAGAGAGAGAGAAGCTGAAAGAAAGAAAAAACTAATCTTCTCTCTTGTTTCTTGTTCTTCAACATCGTCAATGGCGTCTGCTACCATTCTCAAGTCTTCATTTCTGCCAAAGAGATCAGAATGGGCTGCCGCCAGTCGGTCACCGACTAGTCGCCAGCCTGCTGCTGTGTGCTTCACCGTCCGTGCAGGCTCATATGCTGATGAACTCGTCAAGACTGCTGTAAGCTAGCTTTACTGATATTCTTTTCTTCTTTTTCATGTAGTAATTGAGCAAAGATGAAAATTCCATCAGTTCACAAGAACTGCAAGATGGAAAACCTTTTTTACCTTTTCTTTTAAAGAATGAGAGAGGTGAGAGGGGAAAGACAACAGGTTAGGGTTCATATTAATTTGGAAGATGGAAATGCTAGCAGATAGGGTTTCCTCCAGTAGTTTTCATCATCTTTTGTAGGCAGATAATTTGGGTTTTTGATTTGTCTGTTTAAGCTCTGCTATTGTTGTAGTTAGTTCTGAGCTTGTCCATGGGCCAGGTCTTAAATCTATCTTAACCAAAATCAGATTCAATGAGTAGTTCATTCGGATCATGGCATAAAAAAATATTGAATTCATTACATTTTTTTTTTTTGGATGTAGTTAGAAATTATTGGGTTTCCTGACTATGAAAATCCAATAAAATTATTTCATTCACACATACAAAACATAAAAGCAACCAAATGAGGCTAAAAGAGATATTATTCTGTGGTGAACGGACGTAAAACTTTATTCGGAGACCAACCAAAATGCACCACATCAGCAGTACCAACTACAGGGATGGCGTGGTGCATTATGATTGATCTTCGGACGGCGTTCGGCGTCAACACAGAATAATTAATCGGCCTAAACAGCTAAAAAAACAGCAATCTACTTTTTTCCATTTTTTTTAACGCTCAAATGCTTAGCACACTGGTTGGAAAAAGATTTGAGAATCCTAGTGGGTCGGATTTGCCCAAAACAAAATTTTCACTTTTCTCATGCTTGTCACTCATAAAGAAAAAAAAAGAGGTATTCAAATAAAATAAAAAATTCAATTCATCATAAGTCACATAATGAAAATGGGTGTTTCAATTTCTGATCTTATCCGACTAACACACGACTGGGATGTTGAACAATCCAAATTTTGATTGTTAAAGGCCCTACTAAGTTGAAAGAAAATATGATCACTGGTATATGTAGCCTAATTTTAAGCCTCTTTGATTCACTCCCAATTCAAAATATACAATAAACATTCAACTGCTACTAAGCAATAAGAACAACATGAACAGCAATAAGCATTCAATGTTGCAAGTATCTCAAAGTTAAAAGCCAAAACTAAAGACAGATCGTGTTAATGGAATTTCTTTGTTGCAGAAAACTGTTGCTTCACCTGGAAGGGGAATCCTGGCCATGGATGAATCTAATGCTACTTGTGGGAAACGTCTCGCTTCTATCGGGCTCGAGAACACTGAAGCCAACAGGCAGGCTTACAGGACCCTTCTAGTCTCAGCTCCTGGTCTGGGACAGTATATTTCCGGCGCAATTCTCTTTGAGGAGACTCTCTATCAATCAACAACAGATGGAAAGAAGATAATCGATGTTCTTGTTTCTCAGAATATTGTGCCAGGCATCAAGGTTGATAAGGTAAGCAAACAGCTCCTTCACCTTTTTTTTCTTTATCGGAATCGTTCATATGTTCTAATTTATTGATCTTCGCAATATATATTTGTGTGTAATCAAAGACAAAGAGAGATGATAAATGGAAGAGAGATTGATAGAAACATTCGATCATTCTCTCGTGAAATTATACCACCGGATGCTATCCAGAGGCGAATCACAACGCACCACATCACTTTTTAGTTGTGTATCACTGTGTGCTGGGTGACGCTATGCATTCTAATTCGCCTCCGAACCATCCGATGACCGCACAGAATAATTCCTCCGTTCTCTGACATTCGTTTTGATGTAAAACGAATATTCAAGGATGATTAACTTAGAGAATTTGCACGCTTAAGTGTTAGAAGCCATAATAATCATATCTTCACAATGAATTTTCTAACGACAAAAGAAAACACTAAGAGCGGTAAAATAAGCTTAGGCTGAATCACACGCGTAAGAGTTAGGATCAGAAAACAATCAAGTTAATCTAACATTGCATACATGAATGGTTCAACGTAAATCCCTAAATTAATAATGAGATAAGGCACTATGCACGAGTCCCTCACTCAACTCTCTAGTTATCTAAGCTTTAGCGGAGAAGAATTAGCATGATCTTTTGTGAATCAACATATAACCACAAGTGATAAGTGAACTAGGAAGCTAAGAGAGTTTGGTGGAAGAGTTTACCTACATGAAACAGAAGACCCGACGCTTTGGTGTCGACGATGGTTGTTTCTACAGTGGGATGGCAATCGGGATCCTTTCACAAGCCTGAACAGCTCCTAGGAGGGATTGGGAGTAATCGGACAGCAGGGCGTGGACTCCAGGAGGGCTGGACAGCAGTTGGGCTGGTTGGACAGCAATGGAAAAGTGCAGAACTCCCTGGACAGCGATCCAGGCAACTTGGACAGCAATTTTCCCAATCTCTAGAGTTCTGGATAGTAGTGTTGACAATGGAAAAGTTCTGAACAGATTATAGAATCTGTCCAGAAATCTTGACAGCAAATTATACGGCTTAGAGAAGCCTTGGACAACTGCTATAGGGTGTAAGGAGCTTCAAGACAGCAAATCGTGACTCCCAAGGGTGCTGGACAGCAAGGCATTTTGCTGGAATTTCGTGGACAGCTTGCAGGATTCTCTAGGGAAAGAGAAATCAGAGAGAAGATGGGGTGGGAGAGGGCGGCTAGGGCTGAGGTGGATTAGAGAATTGATTAGAGGATTAATTTTTCTCAATTTGAATTTGAATGGGGGCTTAATTTGGGGAGTTAATAAGGGAGTAATAATGGCTAGAATTAATGAGAGAGAGAGATGAGTGGGCCAGCCTATAGGGAGGAGGGGGAAATTGTGTCCACATTCAATGAATGTGGACCACGCAATGAATTGTAATTAATGACTAAATATGAGAATTAATCTCAGATTTAGGATGATGAGGGGATATTTCCTTCAAGGCTTGGGCATAAATAGAAAGCATTTGAAATTCAAATTATTTTGAATTTGAATTCAAATCCTTTCCTAAAATACAAGGAGCCAAATAAGGAAAGAAGTAATGGGGAGGTTAATGGAAAATTCAAGGGGAGGGTGAGGTGGCCGGCGGCATGGGGGTGGAAATGGGGACGGGCCGTAGTGGAGATGGTGGCTTTGGGAGGGGCGGCCAGCGGCTGGTAGGCCAAGGTAGCCGGCGGGTTGGGGGAAACAGGGGCTTGAGGTGGTGGAATTTGGGAGAGAATTTTGGGGGGAGGATGGCCGATGGTGGAAGCTATGAAAGTAGACTGGTGGGGAGGGTATTCGATGCAAGAAGAAAAAAAAAAGAAAGATAAGAGAACCGCGAACCTTGGAATCCACCAAGATTGACGGGTATTGCTTTTGCCCCACTTGGGCCTCTCCTCTCACGAACTCACTAAGAGATCATCACAAGAGAGAAAACTTAGAACTCACAAAGAGTTCCATAAGCACAAGTTGAAAATTTCATATTTATCATCATCATCCCATAATACAAAACAACTAGCCTATAAATAGGCTCAGGAAAAGAAAAGAAATAAAAGACTAAAATGCCCTTCGGGCTACAACACTACATGACCACCCGTAAGGATATAAAGGGAAAAACAACAATAGGAAATAAACTAATACAAAAACATATAAATAAATAACTCAGGCTACGGATCGTAGCCGTTGATCTCCAATGTCCTCATCACATTTTCTCTCTTATGTCTCTTTCTCTTCATAGTTAGCTCCAAAACTAACACCTACCTAATATTTTTTATCAATTGTATTCTTCAGACAACATTCGCTTTAAAACACTATAAAATACATTCAGATTTCAGAGATAAGAAGTCCAGTATAATCACCCATATTCTGATCCCCAGGTTCAGATAAACTAAAAACTTGAAACAATTAGCAAAAGAAAACAAAATAATACAAGAATATATTGTGAAAAGAACTTGGTTATTCACCTAAAGACAATTTTGTGCATAAAATCAAGGCTAATAACTTAAGAATAAAATTTATGAACTAAGTTTTGTTCTATGGTAATGAACAGGGTCTTGTTCCACTAGCGGGGTCCAATGACGAGTCCTGGTGCCAAGGATTGGATGGTCTGGCTTCACGGTGCGCCGCATACTATCAACAAGGAGCTCGATTCGCCAAATGGTTAAATCTACTTAAAACCAACCTTCACCTTAGTCCAAATCTCTGCAAACACTTCAAACCATTTTAATCTACTATTTTACAGGCGCACAGTGGTTAGCATCCCTAACGGCCCATCAGCACTTGCAGTAAAGGAAGCAGCCTGGGGCCTTGCTCGATATGCGGCCATTGCTCAAGTAAGCTTCATTCCTTGTTGATTCCTTTATTAAGTACACATCCTTTTTAATATTAACAATGCAGGACAATGGCCTTGTTCCAATTGTGGAACCTGAGATTCTTTTGGATGGAGAGCATAGCATTGATAAAACCTTCGAGGTTGCTCTAAAAGTATGGGCTGAGGTCTTCTTCTACTTAGCTGAAAATAACGTGTTATTCGAAGGAATCCTTCTGAAACCGAGCATGGTAACGCCAGGGGCTGAGAGCAAGGAGAAGGCTACTGCTGAGCAAGTTGCAAATTACACTCTTAAGCTTCTTCATAGAAGAATTCCACCAGCTGTTCCTGGAATTATGGTGAGTTTTTAACGAATAGTATTAGCTTTAGCCTTAACAAATTGAATCAATCACTGCAATCTTGTTTGTGGTCTCAATGGAACAGTTCCTTTCTGGTGGACAATCTGAAGTAGAAGCAACTCAGAACTTGAATGCAATGAACCAGAGAAAAAACCCATGGCATGTCTCATTCTCCTACGCTAGAGCACTGCAGAACACATGCTTAAAGACCTGGGCAGGGAGACCGGAGAACGTGAAGGCAGCACAGGATACGCTACTCATTCGAGCCCAAGCCAACTCGCTCGCACAACTTGGAAAGTACACTGGCGAGGATGAGTCGGCCGAGTCCAAAAAGGGGATGTATGTGAAGAACTATAGCTACTAAGTGCTTGCAATGTTCATAGATACTAAGGTGAATGGATTTGAAGGAAACAGAAGACGCAGTCGTAATGTCTATGCTATGTTTATGGTACAATGGCAATAGAAACATGTTGAGTACTATGATTAGGTTGATTTTAGTATGCTTATCGAATGATAAGTTATGTTTCTATCATGTAATGTAGCGATGTTTTACTAGCAAAAGAACTATCAAATTTGGTAGTGTACTTCTATGATGTAAGATTTTCTAGTGAGAAAGTTTCAGAGATTGTCATAAACGTAAATCTCAGCCACATAGCCATCAAGGTCATGAAAGATCTGATCAACTAGAATGCCATTGTTATTGACCACAACATCCATAAGCAATGCACATCTAAATGAGTTTTGTTACAAGTGGAACATATCAAGATTTACATAATTTTGTCATGCTCTGTTAAGACGAACAATCTTTCGTTTCTTTAGAAAGAATTTCTGGTTTTGAGCATTTGTTGTGCTGCTTCTAGGACCTTGATAGAAAGGTGTGGCTTCGAACTGTCTACAACTTGATTTCTTCACTACAAAAAGTAACAAATGTGAAGAAAATGCTTAAGCAGCGTCAATTTTTATGTTAAATTTTTTTTAGAGAGCAATATTATTTCTTTCTCAATATATCTCTTGCTACACAATAACTAAATTGCAATAGCAAGAACAAATCAAATGTAACTTATTTTCCCAGAAATTAGAAAACCACATTGAAGTGCATCCCCTTCCTTTATGTGAACCCTTTCAATATCAAGCAAGATATGCACCTTTGATGTTAGCTTTCTCTCATCACACATTAGTAGGGCTGTAAGCGAACCAAACGTTAGATGAGCTACTCGTTGCTCGGTTCGATTAAAGCTTGTTTGTGATCGTTTAATTAACTAAACAAACAAACTTAAACAACATTTTAAATACTCGATCCATAAATAAACAAGTTTGAACACTAATATATTCGGCTCATTTGTGTTCGTAAACAACATCATTTAAAGCTCGTGAATAGCTCGACATTAAGCTCTATTCGTGTTTGATTCAGAACTCGTGAATAAGCTCGATAAAAACTCAATTAATATTTGATTATAAAATTGATAAATATACCTAATATAAATATTTTGTATTTATTCTAATATAATGATATAATTATCGTTAAATATTAAAATTTAAAGTAATTAAATATTATAATATATGCTAACTTGATTTCAAAATAGGGATTCATGCTATTCTACCTGTCCTGCTGAGGAGAAATGGAGAAAGTTGTAAGATGTATGCTCATTTCTTGAAGTATTTAAGCAAACTACTGAATTGATTTTAGGTATATATGCATCTGAATGTTAATTTAATTATTATTATGTATTTTCCCAATCTAATAATACATTAAAAAGTTTTCTTTTATATGTTAGGTACCAAGTATCCCACATCTAACATATACATGTCTGAGCTCTAGGGAATAAAGGAGATGTTAGATGATAATTATTTACATGGAAATGCACATATTAGAAACATGGCAAGAAAAATGATAGAAAAAATTGATAAATATTGAGGTGATTGTAATCTTCTAATCTCATTAGGTGCAATTTTACACCCAAGAAATAAATAAAAATGGTAAGCTTTGCTTTCAACTCTATGTATACTGAAGACAGCACAAATGCACATCACCGATGTACTAACTTTATAATGAGTATGTAGAAGATTATAAAATCACAAATGCTGAGAAGATTGCAGTTGAAGTTGAAACAAGTAGTAATTATCTAAGTTCATCTTCTATTAGAGGCAGACCTGTTTATGGAAAGAGAAAATATGAAACTTATATTAGAATATATTATACTATTCAAGGAGTAAAATCTAAGCTTAATGTATATTTGGATGATGGAGTTTCATTGAGGAAGAAAATTCAGTATTACATTTTGATTGCTTAGAATGGTGGAAGGCTAACGGTCTAAAATATCGTATTTTATCAAGGATGGCTTGTGACATTCTTTCAATTCCAATTAGAATATTTGCTTCAGAAGCCACATTCAGTGCCGGTGGAAGAGTACTTATTGATCAATATAGATCATCATTGGGTACAGATATAATGCAACATCTTATTTGTGGAAGTAATTGATATCATAATATATATGGTATAAAGAGAAAATTCAAGGAATGATAAGGAGAAACATTTATTATTTTGAATTGCTAGTTGGTGAAAATTTTTCTTACAATTACTAATTTACTATATTACATCTTGCAGACTAGGGAGGAAACAAAGGAAATCTCATTGGTTTGAAAAGGAGCAGACTATTCTTTTTTGAAGAAAACTGTTGTAGTTTTGTTTGCTGACCTACTGTATTTTTGTAGTTTTGACCGATATAGCTGTTTTGTTTAAGAGAAAGTTTTAGTATATTATACTTGATTTATTTTTGTAGTTCTAACATAAATATATGCTCTCCACTTCTATTATCTTATTGGTTTGAATTTCATTAAACACTAAATATCAACATGCTTTATTTTATATGAAGTGTTTGTTTTGATAGTGTTTTTTATATGATGTATTTGTTTAGATAGTTTGTTTTTATAGTTCTAACAGAACCATTGAAGTCTTTCTATGAACGCAAAAGATAATCTTTCAATTGTTGTACCAAATTGAGAGAAATGCAACATATAAGCTTCATTTGAAAATATATTCATATGGATTAATCTTATTTTCATTTTACATAGACAACTAGTTTTATTATAAATTTAATTTCATTTTATTTTATACCTTCAATGTAATGAATTTGTTCATGAACAAGAGACATTTCACATTTGTCCTTGTTTGCTAGATTATTTTTTTTTTAAATGTTCATGAACAAATATAAGATGAATCATAGATCACGTGTTCGTGAACGAGCTTATTTGGTAGGTCGAAAAAACTAGTTATATGTGTTCATGAACTTGCTCATTTGATAGCTCAAGAATACTCGTTAGATATGTTCATGAACGTGTTTGCTTGATAGTTTTAAAAAATTAGTGAAATATGTTTACAAACATGCTCTATGTAATTGTTTGTTAGGAGGCTCGATAAAGTTCGTTTGTTAAGTTAATGAACATTTAAAGTATAGCTTGTTTATAGCTCATTAAAGCTTGTTTGTTTAAAGCTTGATAAGAACTAAACAAACTGAACATGAACACTCATTAATTTAAACAACCAAACACGAACAAAAACAATAAGACTCAAATCAAACACGAACCAAACTTGAACAAGCTGATAATACATGAACTCAAACAAGTAAAAACAAAAACAAAAAATTAATAAATAAATGAACTCAAATATGAACACATAATCGACTCGGTTCATTTGCAGCCCTACACATTAATCTGCATATTCATATATTGACTAGTGCTCAAAATTATCTGTGCAAACCACATGCAACAATTTCATCTCTTTATTCAAGGACTCCAATAGCTCTTTTCAGTTTTAATGTAATATATATGGTCTCCATTACGAAGCAAGACAAATATAGCATCAAATGAAGCAAATGTTATCTAAGACATCTCCTCAACTAGTGATGGAATTAAGGAGGTGTAGGGTAATTCTCTTTGGAAATTGAAAAATCTCATCCCTCATCCTTTATGTGAACCCTTTCAATATCAAGCAAGGTTGGTACCTTTGATGTTAGCTTTTTCTCATCATGCATCAATCTGCTTATCCATGTATTGATCAGTGCTCAAAATCATTTATGTAAATCACATGTAACAATTTCAACTCTTTTTTCAGGAATTCCAACAGCTCTTCTCAACTCTAATATAACACAGCCTTAGTATAGATCTATGGACCGAGTATATGTGTATTTGTGTGTGTGTATATATATACTCATATATCCAATGAAAGCAAATGTTATATGTAAGGTATCTCAAATAGTGGTGGAACCAAGGAGGCGCAAAATGACTTATATTCTAGTTCAATGGCATCTCCATAAATTGTTTTAAATCTTTGATGAACCGGCGGAGGATTAGGGTCCCACTAGGATGGACAACGGGCAAGAAAAGAGGGGATCCAAAGGGGAATAATTTCACCTTTAATTACTTGAAATAGGAAACCAAAATTGAGAGGGAATTAGGAAAGTTGATTTAGGGAAAGAGGGACTAATTTGAATTCAGATTTGGGAGGGAATTAAGAAAATTTTATTTAAGGAAAGAGGGTTAGATTTGAATTCAGATTTGGGAGGGAATTAGAAAATCTAATATAGGGCAAATTAGGTTATTTGATTTTCAGTATATGATTTGTGTGTTTGTTGTACTTTTTCTTTAGAGTTGGTCTTAGTGACCCCTAGGGTTTGTGGAGAGCAAATCTACCTCTCGAATAGTAGATCAACTTGAATCATGGTTTGTTGTGCTTATATCCATAAAATTAGCCAATAGTCTCTTCTTTCTCGATGATTTCAGTTTCGTTTTCTCTTCGCTATTGTTATTTTTACTGTGTGGAGATCAAATTCCAATCAAATTGGTCTAAGAGCATGATTTGAGACCTATGGCGTAGAAGAAAGTGAATTATTTGGAAGAAAAACTAGAAGTGGAAGTTGGCCAACTCAAATCTAAAATTGAGTAACTGATGTCATCCATGGAAGGAAGGTTTTCTAACCTAGAGGAAATGATGAATAAAATATTGGAGCTTCACACCCAACCGCCAATATCGAAGGCAAGAGCATTGGCGAGTGGCCAAGGAAGTGGGGGAAACTCCAATATCGCCACAAGGGAGGTTGATTAAGTGGTAGAAATCTTGGGCAACTGGGAAAATATGCCACCTCTTGAACCTATAACCAAGAAGAAAATGGGTGAAGGATATGGAATGAGGAGAAATTGGGAGGAGAAAATGAGGACGACTGATTTTGAGGAAGATGATATCTATGAAAGGTGAAAGGATGGGAGAGACAATGAAGAGATCACAACAATCACCACATGGGAGGAGCCAGAGGTAGAAGAGAAAGTTGGGGCAGAAGGGATCCAAGAGTAAGAAAGTTGAAGATGCCCATTTTTTAGGGGGGAGAAGAAGATTATGGGTGGATCTATAGGGTGGAGAGGTACTTTTATGTGAATGGGCTAGCAAAGGAGGAGAGACTCACGACGGTGGCTCTATGCTTGGAGGGGAAGGCCTTGTCTTGATATTAATGGAGAGACATGAGAAATCCAATCTGATCGTGAAGGGAGTTCAAAAATAGTTCTTTCGACCAGTCATAAAAGATACTTCTATGAGAAATTCTTTGCTCTAGTTCATGAAGGGATAGTGATGAATTATGGGGAGAGGTTTGAGTACCTTTCTAGCTGATTTTTTAGGCTATCTAAGATAGCGTTAGAGGGAAATTTCATAAAGGAGTTCAAGCCAGAGATCAGGATGGTTGTCCGGTTATTGAGGCCTCGAGGGTTGGGGGAGGCTATGGAGTTAGCCTAATTGGTGGATGACAAAAACTCACTTGAGAGAAGCAGCAAGGGAAACAGTACGGGCACTTCATACCATATGACAACTATTTTTTTGGTACCAAAGGTATAACCTGTGCACATTCAAAGAGAAGTAGCCAAGGATAGGGACTGGGAACACTGCCCGGTGAAATTTCAAGTAGTTGACTGAGGCAGAGGTTCAGGAGAAGCGAGCTAATGGACTATGTTTCTATTGTGATGAGAAGTTTGCACAAGGTCACCATTGCAGGGACCATTCGCTGTAGGTACTTATAGTTTGTGAAGAGGAAGGGGATACTCTCGAGGAGGTGGTTGAGGAGGACAAGCATTTGCACTTAGATGTGATGGAGGTCTCCCTAAACTCAGCGGTGGGGTTTATCTCAAATTACACCATGAAGGTGAGGGGATAGGTAAGGAGAATCAATGAGAGTTATGGTGGACAGTGGGGTGACCCACAATTTCATCTCTAACCAGGTGAGAGGTGGACCGGTTGGGGCTGCAGTTGATCGACACGACTATTTTGGGGTGATGATAAGAACGGGGAAGGTGAAGAAAAGTAGAGGCATCTGCCCAGAATTGATTGTGACACTACAAGAGATCCAAATGAGGGAGGATTTTCTTCCCCTAGAGTTAGGAAGCACGGATATAATTTTGGGCATGAAGTGGTTACAAACTCTTAGGGAGACCAAGGTGGACTAGAAGGCATTGACTATGAAATTCATGGTGGGAGGGAGGAAGGTGAGGATTAATGGGGATCATAATCTGTCCAAAGCCAAGGTTTCTCTTAAGACAATGGTGAGGGCAATCCAAGGAATAAGAATGAGATTCTTGGTGGAGCTCCAGAGCCTCGAGGGAGGGAGAAGCATGGAGAAAGGTGAGCAGGTTTCAAAGATATTCCAGCTAGTCCTGCAACACTTCAATGAGGTGTTCTAGCTGCCTCAAATACTACCTCCCCCAAGGGACCACGAGCATGCCAACATCCTAAAGGAGGGGGTATCCCATATCAATGTTTGATCCTACCGATACCCACAGGTTTAGAAGGATGAAATTGAGAGACTGAGGGGTATCCCATATCAGTGTTCGACCCTATTGATACCCATAGGTTCATAATAAAATTGAGAGACTGATTAAAAAGATATTGGAGGCCCAAATCATTTGTCCCAGTGTTAGTCCTTTATACAGTCCTATGATATTGGTGAAGAAGAAGGATGGTGGTCGGAGATTTTATGTAGATTATCGGGCTCTGAATAAAGAAACGATGTTTGATAAGTTTCTTATACCAGTCATTTATGAGTTATTGGATAAATTATATGGAGCGATAATGTTCTCCAAGATTGATCTAAAATCGGGATACCATTAGATCAGAATGTGGCTGACTGACATCCATAAAATTGCTTTCATGACTCACAAAAGCCATTATGAGTTCTTAGTGATTCCTTTTGGGCTTATCAAAGCCCCAGCTATCTTCCAGTCGCTTATAAATAAGGTATTCTAGCCCCCTACCTTTGCAAGTTTATATTGGTTTTCTTCGATAATATTTTGGTGTATAGTAGGTCTGAGGCATAGCATGTTGAGCGCTTGAGGGTCATGTTAGTGACATTGAAGGAGATGATAGGAGCATTAGCTATATGCTAATTTGAAAAAGTGTTCCTTTGCATAAAAAAGGGTAGAGTATTTGGAATGTGGTTTCCAAATCAAGAGTAACTTCAAATCTTTTTAAGATAAAAGCTATATTGGAATGATCCTTACCCAAAACCCTGAAGGAGTTGAGGGGGTTCTTGGGACTCACAGAGAACTACAAAAAATTTGTAAGGGGATACATCTCTATAGCATGGTCATTAATAAAGCAACTAAAGAATGATAGTTTCAAATGGGAGGGGGGAGGGAAGGGGGGAGGGGGGAGGGAAGGGGGGAGGGGGGTTGGGGGGCAGCCACCCAGGTGTTTGAGCAGCTGGTTGAAGAAAGTCATGATGAGTGTCCCTGTTAGCGATACCAAATTTCAACCAACCATTTGTAGTGGAGACTAATGCATTAGGCTATGGGTTAGGAGTGGTTCTCATGCAGAGTCAGAGATCCATAGCTTATTTCAACCAGGTGTTGACCACTAGGGCCAGGCTAAAATCAGTGCATGAAAGGAAACTGATGGCGATAATGTTGACAATACAGAAGTGACAACCAAATCTGTTGGGGCTACACTTCATGATCATGACTAACCAAAGAAGTTTGAAGTTCTTGTTAGATAATAGGATGGTGACAAAAGAGTATCAATGATGGTTTTCTAAGTTGTTGGGTTATGAATTCGAAATCCAATACAAGCCTGGGATTAAAGATAAGGATGTAGATGCTCTCTCCAGGCATAGTGAAGACCCTCAGGTTATGGCTCTATTTGTTCTCATGGTGGTGAAATGAGAGGCCTTGAAGCGTGAGAGTAAGCAATATAAGGAGCTAGGTAAGATCAGAGGAGACTTACTGCAAAACAAGGATAGCCATCCTGGTTACTCTATGATAGGTCGGAAGTTGCTATACCATGGATGGTTTGTGTTTTTGAGGACGTCGCTACACATTCCTCACTTGTTGCATGAGTTTCATGGCACAACAATTGGGGGGCATTCAAAAGTTCAAAAGACATCATAAATTGGCAGCAAAGCTATACTAGGTGGGCATGCAGAAGGATATAGAGGAGTTGATGGCCAGTTGTAATATGTGTCAAAGACACAAATACCTAGCTATGGCTCTAAGTGGTCTTCTACAGTCTTTAGCATTACCTAAGGAGTGCAAAGCAATGACTAGAGACTTCATTAAGGAACTACCTAGATCAGAAGGGTTCACTGTGATTCTAGTGGTGGTGAACAAATTGAGCAAATATGCTCATTTCGTTCCCTTATGCCACCCATACACCGCGGTGTTGGTGGCAGCCACGTTCATTAGAGAGGTAGTATGTTTGCATGGCATACCTAAGATTATTGTGTTCGATCAGGACAAAATCTTTCTAAGCCACTTCTGGAGGGAGTTATTCAATAGCAAGGGACTATCCTGAAACAAAGTACAACTTGCCACCCCCAAACAGATGGCCAGACAGAGGTTGTGAATCGTAGTGTGAAGACTTCTCTTTGTTTCTTTATCAGATACACCAAAAATGAGGTGTAAAAGGCCAAGTGGTTAGCCTGGGCGAAATATTGATATAACACTTCATATTATACAACAGCCCAAACAATGTCATTTAAAATCATACATGGGAGGGATGCACCTCATCTGATACATTATGGGCCTGACAACATACCAGTGTCATTAGTGGAGAAGTACTATGGAGAAACAGTACGGGCACTCCTTAGGTTTCTTATTGCTATTTTTGCTATGTGGAGAAGTACTATGGAGAAACAGTACGGGCACGCCTAAGGTTTGTGGAGAGCCGGTCTATCTCTCGAATAGTAGATCAACTAGTATACTGGTTTGTTGTTCCAATATCAAGAAAATTAGCCCATAATCTCTTTCTTTCTCGTTGATTTCTGCTGTATTTTCTCTTCGTTATTGTTATTTTTGCTATGTGAAGATCGGGTTCCTATCAACCTTCTTTATGATAACCATGCAAGACTCGAAAAGAGAACAGGATCCATGTATGATAGCTAACATGTTGCAAGATTTGGTTCCCTTGAATTTGCAAAGTTTTCAATGCAAGTCAGGGATTCAAAAGTCATCTTTTTAGGACTTCGCTATATCCTGTAGCAAAAAAGAAAGTTTGAGAAGGCACTACCGCTTCCTATTTCTTCCCTATGATCAACATGCACGACTCAAAAAGAAAACAGGATCCATATAAGGTAGTTAACATGTTGCAGAGTGGTTGGTTTCTTAAATTTTCAAAGTTCTCAAGATGAAGATGGTGAGGAGGTGATTTGCTATATCTGTAGGGAAGAAGAAAGTTTCAGCGGTCATTAAACCCCCACACGGCGTCAGACAAACTGCCAATTAATAATCGGTTCTTTGTTTTAATATAAAAGCCCATTTTCACTTACCAATCTATCACTTGCTGTAACAGCTTTATCCTCAATCTTCAGAAACCCAGTACTCAGTCAAATATTCCCCATGTATATCTCATGAAATATTGAAGTTTCAAGTTTAAGTTAGAATCACTGATCTGTTTATGCATCGTCAAAAAATGATCAAAAACACACGGGCAATAGAAAGGAAGCTTCATGCTGCAAATATATTATTATTATATTTTTTGACAAAAGGTAAGAAGCGATTGAGAAAAAAAAAAAGAGAGCCTAGAGCAACAAGAAGATACTAGAGTGTTCATAATAAACAGTAGAAAGAAAATGAATGCACCAAGTTCTTTCAATCAGCTGATTTCATATTCACCACTGGCCTGGACTTCTTTGACATGCTTCTCATACTCATCCTCTTCATCTTCCTCTTCCAACTCCTCTTCGTCTGGTTTCTTATCTTTGATTTCCTCTTCCTCATCTTCTTCTTCAGCCCATCCTGGCACTGGAGTGATTGAGGTAGGTGGATTCCTCGCTTGCTTAACAATCTTCATAATGTCCTCAACGCTCTGTAATGAGTAGGTGGGTGCACTATTATCCCTCTTGTAATAAACTGCCTGTGCTGTTTCAGTCAACTCCCTTGGCAAGTTCTTTAAGAACCATGGATGTTTCTTTATCTCACTTATAGTTATCCTCTTCAAGAAAAACAACAAAAATATACTTACATTAGACATCTAATTTCAGATGCATTCAAACACATAGGTAGAATATATTTGTTATTATCATTTCAAGCAAAATAAACTCATCTAAGGGCCCAATTGCTTGAAGTTAGATATCATGATTTGTAAAACAATGAAATTTCTAGATTCCATCACTTGGTTGTATGCAACTAGGAATCATTTTCGCACAGAAAATGATTGAAAATGAAATCATTCTTTTACAAAACAAGTTTTCTATCGTCAAGCAATCAAATCAGCCTCAAGTCCAAATTTGGAACCAAAATGTGATAAGGGGCAGAAATCTGTGTTTATTCTTGTAGGAAGTGTCACATCAAGCAATAATTTTTGTGTAGTTTATGTATTTTTTAATAGTTAATTTCTTTAACTAGTTGATACTTTTTTATTTGTTATATCCATTTTGAAGGCAGCTAGTCATGATGGTCAAGAAGGGCAACAATGGCCAAAAAAAGGCATTTTATAGCTTTAGGTTGATTTATTTGGTTCACATGATTTCACTCTGCAAATGAATCTACAAAAAAGTTTCAGTCAAATTATCTTATTTTCTTTGGATAATTTTGAATCTTGTTTTATAGATTCAAGTGTTTCATTTCATACAAGTCTTAATAAGAAGGCATTCAAGAACTACACAAGGTGATTTCGGCAAAATGTATATTTAGCAGATAATAAGCCATACAACATTGTAGGATAGGGAGATATTGATATCAAATGCTTGATGGGTCAACTTAGAGACTCAAATATGTTAAGCATGCTCCTTGTTTGAAGAGAAATTTAGTTTCTATGAGTCAGCTTGCAAACTTAGGCCATGTGACATCATTCATAGGAGATTCATGGAAAGTGATAAAAGGGGCTATGGTTATAATCCGTGGTAGTATTAAAGACACCTTATATTTTATCAATAAAATATCAGATTCTATTAGAATAGCTGATTTAAATGTTAATGGAATGTCTTTGGCATCATAAACTTGGCCATATGAGTAATAAAAACGTGAATTCACTTTTTACTAGAAAAAAACTTCCTAATTTAAAATCTATAAATCTATATTTTTGTAAAGATTGTATATATGACAAGCAACAAAGGGTGAGCTTTTTAAAAACTAACTCAAAGACAAACTCAAAGAAGATGGAGTTAATGTATACTGATGTATGGGGTCCTGCATCATTTTCTTTTATTGGAGGTTCTTACTATTTTGTCACTTTTATTGGTGATCACAAAAGAAAAGTATGGGTGTACTTTTTAAAACTCAAGTCAGAAGTGCTTAATATTTTCGAGTGGAAGGCCATGGTTGAGAATGAGACAGGTTTAAAACTAAAATGTCTCAAATCACATAATGGTGGCAAGTATGATGATAAGAAATTTGAGTATTGTGTTTTGAATGGGAAGCATGAGTTCACTGTTCCAAGAACACCAAGCATAATGGTATTGCAAAACACATAATGGAGCTATCACTAAGCGTGTCAGGAGCATGAGGCTGTATGTTGATTTACCCAAATAGTTCTGGGCAGATACAGTGAATATTGTTATTTATCTGATCAATCGTGTACCATCAATTCCTTTGAATAAGGGATTACCTGAGGAAGCCTGGAGTGACAATGAGGTAAGTTTATCTAACGTCAAAAATTTTGGTTGTTTAACATATATTCATGTTAATGCAGGATCTACGAGTAAGTTTGATCCAAAATCTATCAAGTGTACTGATGCGTCTCGCCTCCGATCAGCCGAGGGGGGATCGGCGACCAACGGGCGAGCGGAGGCCGCGGGCGAGAGCGTCGCGCGGGTCGACCTGCCGCGAGGAAGCGGGAGGAGAGGCGGAGCGGCTGGGGGCGGGTTCGGCCTTGGGCTGAACCGGTCCAATCCTGGACCAGTTTGGCTCGGGTCAAGCCTGAGCTGGGCGGTTCATTTTGGGCAGCCCACTAGTGGGTTTTGTTGGTCTTTTGGCTTGCTTTAAGTAAGGAATAGAGGGAGATTTCTAGGGTTATGCAAGATTTGAGTTTTCTCTTAGCCTCCTTAGTTTCTTTCTCTTGTTTTTCTAGGGCTTGTAGTGGGAGACCTTGTCCTTCTCGAAGTGGACAAATTGTATCTTGTTTCTCTTGTATTTTGAATGCAAATGTTCTTGTTCTTCCTCTCATCCCTCTTGTGTTGATTTTTCTTGGATTTGGAGGAGAAATTTCATCTTGAAGGAAAATTAGGGTAAACCCTAATTTGTGAAACCTAAGGCGTATCAAGTTGGTATCAGAGCTCTCGATCCTAGACGGCATGGCATCAAAGAAGGTAGAAGTGTTGGAGGGAGAGATGAGCCAATTGAAGGAGGAAGTGGGAGAGAAGCTTTCGTCGTTGGAAGGAAAATTCTCATCCTTAGAGGAGAGATTTGGGGGAATGGAAGAGATGATCCGTAAATTGGTAGATGCCCAAGTTGCTCAATCAAATCCTAAGGAAAAGGGGAAATCGCCGATGTCAAACCCTAACCCTAATTTCTCAATTAGGGAAGATGGAGCAAGCCAACCAGGGGAAGCCATGCAAGCACCACCTCACATCTCGCGCCAAGAGCCTTAGTCAAGGGAAGGGTGGGAGGCATCCGGCGTGGGTGGTGCACCGTGGGAGGGGGCCGCCGGCCAAGGGGGAGGAGCCGTACGTGACCCTCACGGTCCGTATGGAGGGTGGCCGATGAGGCCGGGAGGAGTGCAAGAGATGGGTCGCACCACTTGGGAGCCACAAGGAGGGTGGCCGAGAGGTCCAGGAGGGCCACCGGAGTTGGGCCGAGCCACAGGAGAGGTCGGGGGTGGTTGGCCGAGACAACCGGGAGGTACACACGAGGGGGGCCGAGCCCCTTGGGAGCCACCAAGAAGGGGGGTGCAGACCCCGTATTCAGGGGAGTGGAGGGGAAGACCTCAGTGGGAGGGATTTCAGCATGGGCCATGGGAGGATGGGAGGAATCCTCCTCGGACAGATACAAGGATGAGGAAGTTGAAGGTCCCCGTATTCGAAGGGGAAGATGCTTACGGATGGGTCTATCGGGTGGAGCGATATTTCGCCGTTAAAGGCGTCACGGAGGAGGAAAAGCTGATGGCTGTCCCGATTTGCTTGGAGGGGAAATCATTGGCTTGGTTCCAATGGATTGAGGGGCGACAACCTATACGGAGTTGGGAAGAGTTCAAGGATCTATTACTGCACAGGTTCAGAGTGTCCAGTGAGGGCACCCATTATGAACAGTTCATGTCTCTTGTTCAGGAAGGCACAGTGGCAGAGTATCGGGAGCGCTTTGAGCTTCTATCCGGACGATTGAGGGGAATGCCCGATGACGCCATGGAGGGGAATTTCATGAAAGGGTTGAAACCCTACATCAGAGCCGCCATCAGAGTGGTCAACCCACGAGGGGTAGTGGGAATTATGGAGACAACTCAGCTTGTTGAGGACAAGCAGAAGGCGGATCAGACACGGAAGTCAGTGGGGTCTCACCACACATATCGCTCACCACTCATACTCGAAGGACTTAAGGTGACTACCACTACTCATCCCGAGGAGGTGAAACAGGAGAAAGCCACCACTGTGGTGAACCAAGGAGGGTTCAAGAGACTGACTGACTCCGAATTGAAGGAGAAGAGGGTCAAGGGCCTCTGCTACCGTTGCGACGAGAAATTTGCACCTGGGCATAGGTGTAAGGAGAAGACTCTGCACGTGATAGTGGTGGGGGATTCAGATGAGGACACAGATGAAGGGGCAACAAGGGAAAGGCTAGGTGAGGTAGAGCATCCTCACCTAGATATGATAGAAGTGAGTCTGAATTCGATGGAAGGTTTACTATTCCATCCCACCAAGAAGATGGAGGGTGAAATTGAAGGGTGCAAGGTGAGAGTTTTGTTTGACAGTGGAGCTACTCACAACTCCTTGGCCTATCGAGTGGCGGAACAGTTGAATCTAGAGGTGATAGCAAGCAAAGAAATAGAGGTGACCATATGCACAGGACAGAAGGCCCGTATTTATGGGAAATGCAAGGGAGTCACTATTACCTTGCAGGGGGAGGTAATCACTCAAGAGTTTTTGCTGATTGATATGGAAAACGCCGACGTCATCTTGGGTATGCAGTGGCTTCAGTCTTTAGGAGACATGGAGGTCAATTGGGAGAAGTTGCAGGTTAAATACAAGAGAAGTGGTCGAAGGGTGTCACTACAGGGTGACCCTAGCCTTTGTGGGTTTCCGACCATCGAGGAATCAACATTCTTTAACCTTGAGGACAAGGTTAATTTTAAAGGAGGGAGTATTGATGCGTCCCGCCTCCGATCAGCCGAGGGGGGATCGGCGACCAACGGGCGAGCGGAGGCCGCGGGCGAGAGCGTCGCGCGGGTCGACCTGCCGCGAGGAAGCGGGAGGCGAGGCGGAGCGGCTGGGGGGGGGTTCGGCCTTGGGCTGAACCGGTCCAATCCTGGACCAGTTTGGCTCGAGTCAAGCCTGAGCTGGGCGGTTCATTTTGGGCAGCCCACTAGTGGGTTTTGTTGGTCTTTTGGCTTGCTTTAAGTAAGGAATAGAGGGAGATTTCTAGGGTTATGCAAGATTTGAGTTTTCTCTTAGTCTCCTTAGTTTCTTTCTCTTGTTTTTCTAGGGCTTGTAGTGGGAGACCTTGTCCTTCTCGAAGTGGACAAATTGTATCTTGTATCTCTTGGATTTTGAATGCAAATGTTCTTGTTCTTCCTCTCATCCCTCTTGTGTTGATTTTTCTTGGATTTGGAGGAGAAATTTCATCTTGAAGGAAAATTAGGGCA
This sequence comes from Dendrobium nobile, assembly GCA_022539455.1. Taxonomy (NCBI): domain Eukaryota; kingdom Viridiplantae; phylum Streptophyta; class Magnoliopsida; order Asparagales; family Orchidaceae; genus Dendrobium; species Dendrobium nobile. The sequence continues at coordinate 15,726,688 of CM039733.1, read as the reverse complement.
AACCCTAATTTGTGAAACCTAAGGCGTATCATGTACATTCATTGGATATCGCTCAGATGAATTTGGCTATAAATTTTATAACTATCATAATAAAAAATTCATCAAGAGCAAGGATATCACATTCAATGAAAATGAAATGTACAAGAATAGAATTGAGACTCCTGAATAATTTTTTTTCAAATAGGCTGAGATAAAGCATAATGATGATCAAGAAAACAAAAATAGAAGGCGTACTCAAGCTAATGAAGCACAGAGAGTTCCTCAAACACCTGATACTGATCTAGCATAATCTCAAAACTAGTACAAAGGTATTCTCGTTCTTTATACTATTTATTTTACTAATAGACGATGGTGAACCAGAGTTCTATAATGAGGCCATTTAAGTTTATGATTCAAAGTGAGAGCAAACTATAAATTATGAGATACATTCACTTGAGTCGAATCAAACTTCGAATTTGACAAGGATACCATATGGCAAGAAAGCACTGCAGAATAAGTAAGATTATAAGCTGAAAGAAGAACCTGATGAAAATAAGCACTACAAGGTCAGGCTTATAGTTAAAGATTTTCAACAAAGAAAATGAGTGGACTACACTAAAACTTTATCTCCAATGGTGAAGATGACTACCTTCAAAGTTGTCTTGAGCATAACAGTAGTGGAGAATTTATATCTAGAGTAGATGGATGTAAAGACTTTCTTCATGATGACCTAGAAGAAGAGTTATACATGGTGCAACCTTGGGGATATGTAACCATAGGTAAAGAAGATCTAATGTATAGGCTTAAAAAGAGCATATATGGGCTGAAGAAGACACCAAGATAGTTATACAGGAGATTTGATAAGTTTATATTAGATAATGGGTACACAAAGTGCCAGACAAATCATTATTGTCTCTTCAAATATTTTGGTAATTGTTATAATTCTGCATTTGTATGTGGATGACATGCTAATTGCAGGATCAAATATAGAGAAGATGAGATATCTAAAAGAGCAATTATCATAGAGTTTGAAATAAAAGATTAGATCCAACAAAGAAAATTCTCGATATGAGAATCAGTAAGGATAGAAGTGTGGGTATACTAAAGTTGTCTCAAGCTGAGTATTTTGAAAAGGTGTTGCAAAGATTCAACATGAGTGACACAAAGCAAGTTTGCACTCATTTGGATAGTCATTTTTCATCTATCTACCGAACAATCGTCTAAATCTGAAGCAAAGCAAGAACATATTGATAGGACTTCGTATACTTCAATAGTTGAATTGATGTATGTTATGATCCATACGAGACCAGATATATGATATGCAGTGAGAGTAATATAACCCAAGCAAACTTCTTTGGGAGAAGGTTAAGTGGATTTTCAGATACTTGAGAGGATCAGTTGACAAAGCTCTTTAATTTGGAGATGCATGGGTTGATTTACAGGGATATATAGATTACAATCTTGTTGGAGATCTTGATGGTAGGAGAAACACAACTGGTTATATCTTCACTCTGGGAAAGACTACAGTGAGTTGAATTTCCAAGTTATAAAAAATTGTTGCACTCTCAACCACAAAATTTTAGTATATTGCTATCACTGAGGCTAGCAAGGAGATGATATAATTGCAAAGTTTCTTGGTAGAACTTAGCAAAGGGAAAAAGGAATGGGAAGTTGCATAATAACAGTATAAGCACTATTCATCTAGCCAAGAACACTGCATTCCATATTAGGACGAAGCATATCTAGTTTCGGTATCATTTCATCATATCACTTCTGAAAGATGGTCAATTATCATTGGAGAAAATTCACACGACCAAGAATCATGCAGACATACTGATGAAGACAGTGACAAGTGACACACTAAAGCTATATGTAACTTCATTTGGTCTTCATGAAGGATGAGATTAGATGTGAGCCACACTACATGTACTATGATTGATATTACATATCGAAAGAATGATTGATTGCAATCAGTTTCAAAGTGGTCACATTCTCTCTCGTTACTAGGAGTAATTAACAATAGGAACTTGCACCTATGGAAAACTAAACCTCAAATTATAAAATCCTCGCAAATGAGGGTGAAATCTCTAGATTGTGTTTTATGTTTAAATTCAATCTGTCTTCCAAAAATTTATTTCAAAACATCATCTATTAAAACTCTCCTCGTCAAAAATAAAAAGGCACAGGGAGGTTGGGGTGCAAATTTTTGGAGCCCATAATAATATTCTAATATATAACAACACATGAATAGTTGGAACTATCTTAGAAAAGCCATTTAAGTTTTACAAACTAAAAAGTTACATATGAATCCAAAATATTGTAATTTTTTAACTCCCTCGATGATCCATGTAGGTTCTGTTATACCTAGGAACAACCATTAAAAAAGTGGACGAGGCCTTCGCATTGAGTCGCACCTCAAGTCGAGGTGGAAGTCATGCGTATCGGGGCTTACGCCTCGAACCATCCAGCGAAGCCTACAATTTTTTCGCACGAGGCGTACGCATCAAAGCGTAACGCCTCGAGGCAGTACGAGGCACCGCCTTGAAATTTTTTTTGGTATATATGTAAATACGACGCAGCCGATTCGTGTTCGCGTATTCGCATATTAGAGCTTCTTATGAGAATTGAAAGGCAAACTGGAGGCGAAGCCGTGAGGGAAAGAGACGAAGTCATGAGGGAAGGAGACGAAGCCGTGAGTGCAGGAGACGACATAGGAAACGAAGCCGAAAGAGCAATAACAGTTTCAAAAGCAGGAAACAAAGCCCAAGTTGTGAGTGCAGGAAACGTTCAGGCCTCGATTAGATCGGAAGAGTAGGTACATGCTCGGTACTGCTCAGTACATGCTCGGTACCGCTAGGTACATGCTCAGTATCGAGCCAATACCGCTCGGTACGAAGTAAGTATATGCTCGGTATTGAGCAGTACATGCTCGGCACCACTAGGTACACGCTCGGTACCGAGCGGTACATGCTCGGTACCGCTCAGTATTGAGCATATTCAACAAGAAAGAATTTTAAAATTACTCATATAATAAAATTTTGTTGTATTCATGGTATCTTATTATTAGTAGTACAAATAATTATTAAAATATGTCCTATTTGATGTTGATTATTTATTTCTATAAATCATTAGCATGACTAGTGGCACAAGAAGGAAAGATCCAGCATGAAAATATGGAACTCAAGTTGAAGCGTCAGGCGAAGGTGCAAAGAAAGGATATGTTTATATGAAATGTAATTTCTGTGAGAAACACATAACTGGTGGCGTCAAGAGGTTGAAGGATCATCTAGTCTACACTCATGTTAATGTGGGACCATATGCAAAAAGTACCTGATGAGGTGAAAAAGAAATGTACATATTATTTAAAGAAATTTGCCACCACAAAGGAGGTCACACAAAGAAATATATAAGAGATGATAAGGAAACTCTTCTTACTATGGATCACAGCATGAAGGTTCCAGTAGTGGAAGCCATATAGTTTCTTCTAACCGAGGCACTCAGGATCCTATGGATAGATTTATGATAAATATTAATGACGAGGATAACATAAACACTTAGGATCTTCAACCTCCTACAGCTACAAAAGAACTCAGGAACAGAGTTTGTTTGGATATCGACAAATTTATCTATGAAAATGGGATTCCATTTAATGTTGTTAGGAGTCCGTCATGGATTAATATGTTACAATCTGTTAGAAGCTATGGAAGAGGACTACAACTTTCAAGCATGTATGAGTTGAGGACTTGGATGCTGAATGAGGAGGTTAAGACAACTTTAAAAATAGTGGATGATATTAAGAAGACTTGGATTGAGACATGAGTGACAATAATGTTAGATGGTTGGTCAGATATTCGACACAGAAGTATCATTAATTTCTAGGTCAATAATCCATATGGAACAGTTTTTCTCAAATCAATATGCTTCAAGCTTTATAAAGGATGCACAATTATTGCTTGAAATGTTGGATGAAGTTGTGAAGGAAGTTGGAGATGCCTTAGTAGTACAGGTTGTTACTAATAATGCAAATGCATAGAAAGCTGCAGGGAAAATGTTAATGGAGAAGAGGTCTCACCTTTACTGGACTCCTTATGCTACACATTGTATTGACTTGATGCTTGAGAGGTTGGGACAGTTGCCTCAACATAAATCAGTCATATTGAAGGCCAAATATGTTAGTAAGTTTATATACAATCATTCTTGGGTACTCAGCTTGATAAGAAAATTCACTGACAATGAAATTATTAGACCTGCTGTTACAAGATTTGCTACTGCATATTTAACATTGCAGAGATTCAAGGAGTTAAGACAACCTTTGGAAGCAATGTTTGCTTCTGAAGAGTGGGATAAAAGTTCATGGGCCAAAAAACAAAAAGGAAACAAGTTAAAAAGATTGTTATGAAAGACGATTCATTTTGACGTAGTACAAATTATGCTTTGAAGACAATATGACCATTAGTAAAGGTGCTTAGAATGGTTGATGGTGAAAGGGCCCCGGCTATGAGATTTATTTATGAAGCAATAAATAGGGCTAAAGAAGACATTGCAAAAGAATTGAGAGGTCAAGAAAGTGCCTACAAAGAAATATAGGATATTATAGATGAAAAGTGGGATCGACAATTACACCAACACTTAAATGCTGCTGCGTACTATTTAAACCCCCAATTTCATTATGATAAGGATTTTCATGTTGACAAAGAGGTGAAAACTGATTTATATGCATGTATGGACAGACTCATTTCTGAAGAAGACTACCTCAAAGTGAATGATCAACTTAATGATTTTCATTTAAAGAATGGAATGTTTGGATTTAGAGCAGCACAAGTATGCTACAAAACACGATCTCCTGGTATGTTTATAGTTTGTGTATTTATAATTTTAATGTTAATATTTATGTTCAAGTCTTCTACTTCAACCAATATGCATAAAATACTATGTTTGTCTTCATGTAGAACATTGGTGGGCTTAGTTTGGAGATGATGTTCCTAAATTGAAAGCTTTTGCAGTTAAAGTTCTTAGCCTAACGTGTTCGGCTTCTGCATGCGAGCGTAATTGGAGTATCTTCAATCAAATTTATACAAAGAGAAGAAATCGATTGGCGGCAAATCGAATGAACAAACTAGTTTATGTTATGTTTAACAAAAAACTGAAAGATAGACATCTCAAATTGTAGAATCAAGGAAATATTGAGAATGAAATTGACCTTTTGCTGTTGATGAGTTACAATCTGATGATGAATGGTTTACTCCTAAAAATGCTGATGTTTCTAAAATTGAACCAGTAGGAGAAACTCATGTCAATGAAGAAGACAATGAAACAACTACCCAAGTATATAAAAGAAAGAAACAAAGTGAGATTGGAGCTTCAAAAAAATTCAAAGGTATTCTTAAATATAATGAATTATTTTGTATGTTACTATTGTTTCATTTTAGAGCTAATGAAATATTAATTGATATAGGAGATAAAGGATAAAATTTTATAGATGAAGAAGAGTTTGAGAATGACTTTGACATTAATTATGAAGATTCTTCTGAAAACAATCAAAGTGATAATGAGTCTGCTTTGGGTCTTAATCCTAAGGGGATGTTTTATTTTTAAGTAAGTTTATTTTAAATCTTATATTCCAGTAATATTATCTTAAAACAAATCTTCAAATTCATAGTTGACATAATATTTTATTATTTTTTGTCATTATTTATAATTTTAAATTAATTTATTTTAATCGTTTTGAGGCTTAGGCCCCTATCCGCCTCGAGGCTTAGGCCTCGCCTCGCTTAGAAAAAAAGCCTCGATTCCCGATTTCACCTTTTAAAACCTTGCCTAAAAATGAATTATATATTGATTCTGGTAAAGTTCAAGAAATTATCAATTGCCAAAAAAAACTAAACAACATACATGATATTCAACGTTTTCATGGTTATCATGATGTTTAGTACTATTATGACTCCAATTACAAAGTTTTCTAGAAAAAAAAAAAAAAGAAATTTAAGGATGGTTTTGTTCATTGTAATTTTACTGAAATCAAAGAGAGACTTATCGTTGGACATTTGCTAAGTTATTAATTTTAATAAGATGTTTGAAGTTTCTTATCATGCGTTTCGAGCAGGTAATGGAGAACTATTGAATCAAAGGAATCCCATGACATACTTTATTAAAATTAAATGAGACTTCGAAATGTCTAAATTAAGATATGGGATTTTGTATTATAGTGCAAGCCCTTCAATATTAGAGATACTGTTGGTTATTTCTACTTCAAGAAAGTGAGTTGTTGGATTTGATTAGTAACTTTTGATCCATCTCTGAACCTTGAATTTGTCTTTGCAAGAAAACATACCACTTATCATATTAGTTGCATTATGATGCCTAATGGTGAGTCGTCATTCAACACTCACTTGAACTGCAGTAACAGCTTTTGTTTTGAAGTGAGATACTTAGATTTTTTTTAAATTCCAAAGCAAAAGAACAACCCCGTGGGAGGACCATTGTGATATTATTGGTAATAAATTCGGTAAGGTTTGCATTCAATGTTGGTAAAATGCTTATTCAATTTAATAGTTGATTCACGTACCTTAGTTGGGTTGGCAACAAAGATGCGGGAGAGGAGATGCCTGCAGTCCTGTGATATGTGGATATGATCAGGTATCTTGTACTGAACTGCCACTATTCTCTGTATTCCAATAAAATTCAAATCAGTACAGTTTATTTGTGCACCAACAGCGTCAAATTAGTTTTCACATGCTTGAAGATGTTTCCAAGTTCATGGAAAGTTATGCTTTTTAAAAAAGAGAAAGAATTAGCATTAGCATGGCCTCGAGGCTTTACTCCAATAGTTTTTCTGAAGTTTTTGGGGTCATCTGGATCCTCAAATGGGTAAGCTCCCACCAGCATAACATACAGAGTTACCCCACAGGACCAGACATCTGCAAGCTGCAGCATCAAAAAATCCATTCCTCAGAACTTGCCGAACTTGCATCAATATAAATTCAAGCCGAAGGAAACAACAAGAACAAAATATTCTTCCAACTATTTCCCTAAGAACAACAAAATTATTCCTCTAGATCGTGTCTGTCAATTGTTTCTTCTTTTTTAAAATGGAGGAAAATTCTGCATTATCCATCAATCAGGTTTGCTACAGCACAAACAGATATCAGCTGCATGATTGATGATTACCTATTAAAAGCAACAACAACGTCACAATCATGACCACTGAAACTTTGAAAACAGGATGGGAAATTGTAAGACCAGTCCAACGGACCGGTCCAGCCGGTCAAGGCGGGACCGGCTTACGGGCGAAACAGCGGAAATGTCTGCCTCCTGCACACGCGATCCGACTGCCCGACTGGAAAACGCTATTTAGGAAGGATTTTTGAGGGAATTGGGAGGGAAATTTGAATGTAAGGACCGTTTAGGGATTTCCTTTTGATTGGTATGTATTAAATAGTTTGCTTTCCTAGGGTTAGGGCATCTTAAATTTGGTTGATTTTGGGATCTCTTAGGTTTAGGTTTTGGGCTCTAGATTCGTCTAGAGATTGGGAGAGATCGATCCTTCTCTCGAATACAGGATCACTTTTATCTTGTTTTCTTCCGATCTATTTGATTCTTGCGATAACATTACTATTTTTCTGGTTTTCTTTTGGAGTTTAGAAGAAGTTCTAGCTGATTTTCTGAAATTGATAGGGTTTACTTGAAATCTCCAAGTGGTTCCTATCAAAAATCAAATATGTTTTTGACAACAATAATATCAAGTTTTTATCCCACTATGCAGGGATGTTTTAGATGCAATCCAGAGAAAAAAAAAAAGAGGAAACATTACTAACTGGAATTTCAGAAATATCTATATGATTCCCAAGCAAATTTTATAGCTCAAACTATATTAGAATCAATAGGGACACCATATAATTTTTGCTTTAGTTAAAAACAAAAGCCAAAATACAAACAAACATAAGGATCTCCTGGTAGCCCAGTAATTAAACAATGGCTTTGGCTCCAAGCTTGGCATGGCTACTGAGTAATGACTACAGCTTCGTTTGAAATTACCAGAAAAAAACACTGATCAAAGCTTACTCACTCATTAACAAATTGAAATTCACATGCAGAATCAGGCTACATGTAAGTTTGACAGATTTCTAACCCCAGATAAGATTAAATAGAGGAAGCAGCCAGGATCCAAGTGCTTAAATCAGAAGTGCTTATCAATAATCCAATGACCAATTTACAAAGATTAATAATGTCTAATTAATGAAAAAGATATTCACCATAACATCAATCACCATCGTAGCTGACAAAAAAAAGGAATCCACTTTGGTACAAAATAGTTGTAATGGGTCCATAGTGGAAAAAGACTATTAAAATTAGAAATGCAAACTCTGCAAGCAATGAACCCAGCAGAAATATTGACTTGGCAGTAAAGCACTATTATTAAAGACTGTCTGACCAGTGCAATACATCAATCAGCAGATCACACGTGCCAGCTCTTAAGGCTCGTTTTATTTTTTGAAGACAGAATATAATATTAAAAATTATGAAATTTATTAGATTCTTCCTTTGATTGAATACAGTTAAAAATCAATATTAATATCAGACTATAAGCCTCTTTATAAGCGTCATAAATATAATAATTTTACTAAATAATGAGAAATTTACATATTTATCATAAAATTTTAAATATTTATATATCCAATATCAAAATTTATATATTTATTTATAAACTATTTTAGTGTTAAAAATACATCAAAGCAAAATACATAAAAATATGTGATTTATTTATACATTATTATTAGTAAAAAATTTATGTGATTTAAATTAATGAATGTTTATGAAATGATAGATATGTAAATAGAAAAAGATTCAGTGAACTGTCTGTAAATCCCCCTAAAAAAATTACAACATAATGAGCAGTCCGGGTGCAAAAACGTACAAATTTAATAAAACTTCATGAAAGGTTTTGCCCACCTTGCCGTCGTACTCCCGGCGGGAGAGGACCTCCGGCGCGATGTAGGCCGGCGTGCCAACTGTAGACTTCGGCCTCGAGTGCAGTAAGGACGACTGCTCACAGAAATGTTTTGTGCTGTGTCTTTAGTAAGCTTCGAGAGCAGCACAATGAAAACCAAATTTTCAGGATAAAAAAAAACCTTGGAGTAGCCAAAGTCGCAGATTTTGAGCCGCGGCGCTGGATTTCCATCGAGAAGAGTGTTCTCTAGCTTGAGATCACGGTGGCATATTTGCTGAATCAATCAATTTAAAAAATTTCAACCAAACTGACAAACGATATCAATTTTTTTTTGTTTTTTAAGGATAGGTTTACCAAGAAGTGGCAGTAGCTGACGCCAGAGATGAGTTGTTGGAAGAAATATCTCGCCTAAATATAAAACAATAAAGTAATGAGGGATTAGTAGAAAAGCAATTGATATTAATTAGGTATAAAAATTATGGGATTAGGGGATAAAATTTCAGGAAATACTTCATCCTCGCTGAATCTCCCGGCGTTACAGATCCGCTCGAAGAGCTCTCCACCGGCGGCGTACTCCATGATGATCGCGAGGTGCGTCGTCGTCAACACTACCTACCAACCAACAAAAGCCTACACAATTTGAGACGAACTAGAGCTAATGTGCTGCCAGACTCAAAAAACATAAAAAGAATCGCTGTCCAAAGAAAGACCTTACCTCTTTGAATCGAATAATGTTGGGATGCCGGAGAGCGCGATGATTAATGATCTCCCTTGCAACGTTCTCGTCGATCTAGAAGAGAACTACAAAAAGTGTAAGATCGTACCATAGGAGCCCTAGACCATGACGAAAAGTTACCTTCTGGCCTCTTGGAATATACTTCATGGCAACGAGTTCCTTCGTCTCCTTGTGCCGCATCAGCCTCGCCACGCCGAAGTTGCCGGACCCGAGTTCCTTCACTACCTCATACTTGTCCATCTCACCTCTCTCTTCCTCTTCGGAAACACTGTTAAGAGCTACCCTTCTCGGAAACAATCAGCCGCTTCTCCACGCCATAGCTGACCACGATTATTATAGCGGAAAAGGAGTGACCCTTCAGTAAGTATTATGCCGGCGAGAAGCTGGAAGATCAGTCCTTGAATCAAATTATCAAACACAGGAGGGAACACCTGATACTTCGGCGCACAGAGAAAGCATCCTAGTAGAAAAGAATGCGAACAAATCCACATTTAAGGAGGGGCACGTGAGTGGAAAGTGAGAGAGAAAGACGGGAGGTCGACGCATGTAGCGGGACTCAGAGCCGACGAGAGGATAAGAGAAAGCCGCGAGTCAGGAGATGAGCGGGCGAGATTTGCATTAAACGATAAGCAGATTAGGGTCCACTGCAACGGAATCTTTTAATTTCAATGAGCAATTCGGTACACTTTTCTTTAAGTCATGAAAATTAGCATATTTTATATTATTTCGTATGGCATGATATAAAAAAATTAAGATTTAGAAAATCGAATCGGATCGATCGGTTTAACCAGTTGAACCTTGAATCGATCGATCGGTCGGTTTTGCTAATTCATTGAACCGGTTCCGAAGCGAATCGGGAAAAAACCGGGTGCCCGACCAGTTAGAACGACAAACCGTAGAACTGGCTGGTTCAAAAAACGAAAGATTTGAGCCTTTGACTGTAAATAATATGGAGAGCAAAAAGTGCATGATAAAACCTAAAGACATAAGAATAGGCCGCCGTAACTCATATCTCACAATTGTTCTTTTGTGGCATTCCGTCGTTCGTCTCCTCACTAGGGCTCCTGATTGGCGAACTCGACGACAAGGAGAGTTTAGTGCCGCTATCATTTGTTCATGTGTGTAATGTAGTCATCATTGTTGACAGCATGTAAGTTGTATTTTTTGACCTGGTGCCACTGCTGCTCGATCGCGTCTGATGTTCGTCCATTTCTATTCAGCTATTTTCACTTATATCTGATAGCTCAAGCGGAATGAGTCTTCGGAGATGCAAGAACCAGAACAAGAAATAAGAACTGATTTTCATTACCTTATCTGAGGTACTTACAAGTATAAATAGGTACAGATGTGGTGAGATGTGTGTGCGGAACAACAGCAGTAAACTAAATCTATTTGTATTTATTTACATGGGTTAACACCCTCTTACAAGCTAATGAGTCAAAGGACGATATTAGTTTGGGTAGTAGATTCTGAAACCAAGCCATGGATAGAGCTTTGGTGAAGATGTCTGCGATCTGATCTTTGGTGGTGATATGATGGACCTAGATTATCTAGTTCTTAATGCACTCACGGATGAAGTGACAGTTGACTTCAATGTGCTTGGTGCGTGCGTGAAAGACCGGGTTGTTGGCGAGAGCGATGGCCGATGTGTTATCGTAGAATAGGTTGGTTTAGTCGGATTGAGGGCATTTGAGTTCTTGAAGGAGTTGGCGAATCCATATTAGATCATTTGCAGCTATTGCTAAGGCATGGTATTCCGCCGCGGTGGATGATCGAGCAATGGTATTCTGTTTCTTGACTGTCCAAGATATGGGTGAAGAGCCAAGAAAGGTGCAATATCCTGTTGTTGATTTGCGCTCATGTTGATCACCGACCCAATCTGAATCTACATAAGAAGTCAAATGAAATGACAATACCAACATTTCATGGCAGAGTGGCCTCTCTTTGCGCAGATTTGGCAAATGCTATTTTTGTATTGTTGTTTTTTCATTTGGTCAGGAACAGTGGCTGTTCGATTGTTGCGAGCAGAGGATCGAGCGCGATTTAATTTTATTTTGCCCACGACCCCGGCCACGAGTGGCATCGAGGACGACAGAGTTGTCGGTGAGATGAAGAGATTGAAATTCTTTAGTTTTCTTGGGCGAGATTAACTTCTTCGCTACAAAGAAGTGTGTAAAGATCATCAAGATTTATGGGTTGCATATTGGTGCGAATAGCAGTTTTGAAGGCATGATATGAGGTGAGTAAGCTGTTGAGTGTGTAAAGAATTACGTCCTCCGGGTCTATGGTGCTTCCTGCTACGGAGATCGCATCGATTTTGGATTTGACGGTGAGAAGGTATTGTGACATGGATTGCTTGCCTTTGGAGAGATGATGGAGTTCGTTCTTTAATTGGATTATGCGGGAACGAGCCGAAGCTTGCAATCGATGGGTGAGAGTCGCCTAAATGTCGGTGCAGTAATTTAGGGATAAAACGTAGGGTAGAATTGAAGGTGTGATGATGGATAGCAAGGCAGCAGAGAGGTTTTGATCGAGATGATTCCAGGTTTCAAAAGATGGGTCTTCGACATTGGGCGGTTTGTGAGACCCATCAAGAAATCCTTTGAAGCCATTAACAACAAAGATTTTCTCAACTTGTGATTTCCATAATGAGTAGTTATCTGTAGTTAGAGGATTGAAAACCAACTTCTTGACGTTGCTAAGAACGAACTTGAGCTGGGGCGGTATTTCTATGCGTGAAAAGGGATTGGCAGAGCTATTCGAGAAGGGAGAAGTGGTGGAGGATCTAGCCATGATGATTTGAACAGAAGAAAGAATAGGGATAGAAAAAAAAAGAGTGTAGGGCTGGAGAAAGAAGAAGCTGAGGAAGAAAAGGGAAGGAGAACTTATCTGTGCTTTGATACCATGATAGATCAAGCGGAATGAGTCTTCAGAGATGCAAGAACCAGAATAGGAAATAAGAACTGATTTTCATTACCTTGTCTGAGGTACTTACAAGTATAAATAGGTACAGATGTGATGAGATATGTGTGCGGAACAGCAGCAGTAAACTAACCCTATTTGTATTTATTTACATGGGTTAACAATATCTATGCCCTATTTTCTTTGAGATATTATATCCTACTGCTTTGGACAAATTCTATAAAACTTTATTTCTGCTAGAGCCCTAAATCAATTTTTTTGCTTTGATTTTCAAATTTTGCAAATCCTTAAGTAGAAAGTCTTGGCTTCATTCATTTGGAAAGATTCTCTAACATTTGGATTTTCAGTCTTAATATAAGCTGTATCAAAATAACTTGTATTGTTGCATTTATTTAAAGTATGAAACAAAGAATATTGTTTAATTGGACTTCATATTAAAATACACATGAAATTTAATGGGACCTTAATGTTAGAATTCTTATCAAACTTTGGCAACTACTAAAAAATTGTAAGCAAAATTTTGTTAAAAATATGAGTTTATGGGTTAAACGCTCAAGTTTCACCAAAAATCATTCAATTTCTGCCAAGACTCCCAAAACTAACAGAAATAAAAAATATCCAATTTCTAATTTATTTGATTAAGCTGCTTTAATGCATATGTGTTGCTTTGGTACTGAATATTTTCAGAGTATACTACTTTTATTTTTTGTGAATATCCTCCACTTTTATTGTATAGACAACTACTTCTTATATCATGCTTCAAAATCAATTTCACATATTTTTTTTCTTTTCTACAGGTTGATCTTTGGGATAGAGAAGCTTTCAAAAAAACAATTATGAATGTTCAATATAAAGAGGTTAGTTGCTTACAAAATGAATGTATTTACTTTTAAAAGTAATGTAATTATTTATTATGTTAAATTTTTTATTATATTTAGATGATTTGACCATCCTGTGAGAGAATCGGGAGCTGCGGGATGACTGACCACCTCGTGCGGGACCTGGAGCCACAAGGTGTTTTAAATTGCTTCATATATAACATGTGTTTGCTAAATTGCTTCATACATTTGCAGCTTGTAGATGATGCTTTGTGCAATAACAATAACATGAATATTTTAGAGGAAGCTTTGTGTGTAAAAATGCATTTCCTTTGTTATAATATTAAAAAAAGAAAAAAAGAAAAAAAAAAAGGAATTGAATGCTAACTTGCATCTACCTTAAGATATGGAACACTGTTATCAAGATATGCTATATTGCTATATGAAGCAATTTGAAGATTATGAGTATTTTTTATGTTTGATTATTTAAAAAACAAGCAGTATTTTAGAATAATCATTTGAGTTCAAATACTTTACATCGCTTTTATTTTAAAAAAGAGCTCTTTTAATTATTTGTATATATTTTTCATCCATAATTTTGTATTATGTTTAAATTTTTGTCACATAATTTCAATTATTATGATAATTTTATTTTTTAAAATAAAATTAGTATTTATTATGTCATATGGTTCAACCCTGATTTGATCGGTCGAACCTTGAATCTCTACTTCTTCGGATTTATTATCCGGTTTAATTTATATACTAATTAACTTGTATCATGTATGACCCATGTATTTGTTTGATTGTCCGGTGATAGAGCTAATTTATTAAAAATCTATACAATTATTTTTTTTTTCATTTTTTTATATTATTAATATTTTTTATAAAAAATTATAATTAATCATATTTATTCTTTTATTCATCATTTTATAAGTCTTGTTTTATGTGGAAATAAATTAGGATATCAACCATGAATGAAAAAAAATCATAAAATATTTGAAAAACCTACACCACTAGAAAAATTTATGATTCCATCACTTGAGAATAGTGCTAAAGAATACTCAAGAAAATTATAGATCTCAAACTAACAGAGTGTCCACTATCAGCAAAAAACGATCCTCCAACTATCACTCATCACAATTCATTTATAATATTCTGAGGACTACAGAAAAGAATATACATATAAATAAATACATAGAATACATGTACAATGTTACACGCTACTTTAGACATGTGTCTCCTTTTAATTGGCTGAAGGTGAACAAGGTCAGAAGTCTTCGACAAGTTGCTTATGGGCTTGTCCAGTGCAAGCAGACAAGGACAAGTGTGTTCGGGCTAGTTTGTGGACGAGTGCTAAGATAAAAGGGAACCTGGGAGTACTAAGCTTGGTTTGTTCCCTAGTTTTGTGTATCTCTTCTAGCAAATCTTTTTCTAACATTGATCCACTACATCAGTTAATATCAGAGCCTGGAGCTTGTGAAGAATGATAGATTGCTAAAGAAGATGGGTTGTCGATAATGATTGAAGCCGAAGAAGATGGGTAACGATCAACACCAGGGCAGTCGACGACAATCGACATTGTGAAGCCCTTTGAGTAGCTCAAGTGGATGCCTCAATTAATCGAATAGATAATTTATTGCCTAATTTCAGTCATTTTGTAGAGAGAATATGAAGAAAAACGTTGGCAACCATACTGATGCTTTCACTCCTCTCCGCACAAACGGGCCCGCTTCAACACGAATCGAACCCCCTCCAACTCCCACTCCGATGGCGTGATCCAACTCCACTATCATCTCAAATCACATCGAAATTAGTTCCTACAGTCTCAAATGTTGAAGAAGTTGATATTTCAATAACATTATCTACTCCAAAGATTGAAGCCATCAGTAGTTTGAATTTAACTGATATAAGTTCCAAACCTGACGAATCCCTATATCTACTGAGATTACTGTCAATCTCAAGGGAATCTGGTAGGATTTATGATGATCTAAAGCAATGTTTGTTCCAACTCCCGACTTCTTGTGGCTTTGAATCCTTCTGGACTGGTTTCAATCTCAGTGTTGGCAAGGATGATAAAAGCAAATTATCTTATACTTCTTGTTGTGATAGGTTGCAAAGTGTTACTAAGAGACTAGATGTTGATTTATCATATGTGGTATCTACTGATGGAAGCCTTATATGTGAAGTTAAAGGACAGGGATCAATTGAGTATTTGAAAAGGCATATTGAAATTGACGACAAGTTCATGAGTAATCTATACAACAAACTGGAGGAAGAAAGAAATGCTTCAGTTATTACTGCAAATCAAGTTATGGCCCTGATCAATAAGTTGCAAGAGGTAAAGGCTGGTATGTAGTACCCAAGAATGATGGAAGAACAAATTGAGTATGATCAGGAAGCACTTCACAAACTAAATAATCAACTGACAGAAAGGGAGAAAGAAGAAAAGATCTGGAAGCAGAACTTGAAAGCTGGAAGAAGCGATGCTGGGATGAATCATTCATAGGAAAGAATTTACATCCATCAAACAACTCGTGGTTTAGACTTTGGGTTATCTTATGCCTGAACTAATGAGTACAACAAAGGTGATTACTAGCACTAATGTTTATGCATTTGGTGCATCTCTGCATGAAGACCTGCATCAAAGACAATTTTTGATCCAGGATGACTAATTTTGATATCTACATCTATCTCCCTCTTGATGACGCATCTCGATGGAGTTGAACTCTTTTGACCCAGGGAGAATATGATGTAGGAATATTATAGCTATAATTAGCTTAAGGACTAGCATACCTTTAATATTTTAGATTGTTCTATTTTGCTTTATAAATAGGTAATGTAAGGGAGTAGGAGGAATGAAGAATATCATTAACTTTTAACCCTTTGAGCTTGGTTTGTTCCCTGGTTTTGTGTTTCCCTTCTAGCATATCATTTTCTGTTAGCACTACGTTTGCACTCATTACTCTTGCATTCCTCCCTGCGCATAGACCACCAACTGCAACACCTTTTCAGAGGATATTCTGCTCCATTTGGCTTCTACCATTAACGGCTTGTTCAGTAGTTGTTCCCTGTGTTTTCTCTCTATATATATGTACTCAATTATATGAATTGAATTAATGAAATACACAAGCTGCTACAGTAAACTATCTCCTCTTCCTCAGTTCTTCTTTGTTTTCATCTGTCCAGCTAACGTGCAGGTGTGAAGCTAAAGCCGGGATTAGCCTCTATATGGTATCAGAGCGCCCGCTTCATCTGCATCAGAATGGCAAATCAAGATTCCTCTTCTTCTACAACTGTTCCTCTTGCAGGCAACGTCGCTGCAACTCCGGCAGCACCTATATCAACATCCATGGCTGATTTCACGATACCAGCTCCTTTAAAATTTTTAATGTCTAACCTTCAATCCATTGTTAGGGTGCAACTCTCAAATGAAAACTATGCATTATGGAGCTTACAAATTAGTAAACTGTTTGCAGCAAATGGTTTTGAAGGCTATCTCTCTGGGCAACGAGTTTGTCCGAGCAGCTTACCCACCGACCCTGAATACAAACTCTGGCAGGTCATTGATTAGAATCTGGTATCAGCATTGCTCTCAACAATCTCTCCTTCGGTACTTCCATATGCGCTTCATCTCTCAACTGCACATGAAATATGGATCACTCTGGCGAGCCGACTCCAGCCGACGAACAGGTCTCGCGTGATTCAGCTCAAAAATGAGCTTCACAACATTCAAATGAGAGATTCAACAATGACCCAATACTTAGCTCAAGTAAAAACAATTGTGGATAATATAGCTGCAGCTGGTTCCCGGATAGAATCCGAAGACATAATAATGTACATTCTCAATGGTCTACCGGCACCATACAATCCATTTAAAAGCTCTATTCGCACGTCTCAACTTCCTATAAGCTTGGAGGCACTGCACTCACTCTTATGTAGCGAAGAGATAAATCTGCAGAATGAGCTTCGTCGAGATGCTCAGCCAGCATCGGATAATATGGCATTCTATTCCATTCAGACAGCTCGTGGTCGACAAAATAGGGGACGTGGAAGCTTTTCTAATGGCAGAGGAAGAGGACAAGGTTCAAGACAGCAAAATAATGATGTTCGATCTCAGACTAATACATCAAATGCTTGTCCCACATGTCAGATTTGTGCCAAGAATGGTCACAAAACCGTGAATTGCTGGTATCGTTACTCAGCTCCAGCTACAGAACCCAGTCGTGCTCTGTTTACTCAGCCGACTCAAAACAACACAACTGTTGAATGGATACTGGACTCTGGAGCAACAAGCCATCTCACTGCTGACTCTCAAACTCTACAACAACCCACTGTCTACGCCGGATCAGATACTATCTCCATAGCAAATGGGAATACACTGCCAATTCAGCACCAAGGACAGGGACTTCTACCTCTACCGAATACACCCCGTAAGCTTTATCTTCAAAACATCCTTCATGTTCCAGCTTTATCACATAATTTGCTTTCTATTCATAAATTAACCACTGACAACAATTGTTCAATCTCCTTTGATTCTCACGGTTATACTATCCAGGATCGAGCGGACCACCAAATCCTTCTTCGTGGTCGAACTCATAATGGGCTCTACTCAATCTTCACTCCCAAAATCAATGCTACTCCAATTGCCTTTACAAGCATTACTGAATCTAGAAGTCCACCGTGGCATGCTCGTCTCGGTCATCCTCATCATCGTGTTCTACAAGTCTTAGCTAGACTAGTTCCATCTATATGTATCGCATCTAGTTCGTCCTTGTGTCGTTCATGTAATGTGGGGAAAAGCCACAAGTTACCTTTTGTATCTAGTACTACTACTATTTCTACGCCTTTCTCTGTTGTTCACATCGACGTTTGGGGACCTTCCCCCGTCGCATCTAATAATGGATATCGTTATTTTGTTACTTTCATAGATGCATATTCTCGCTTTTGTTGGGTTTATTTAATGCATTCCAAAGATCAGACATTCTCCAAATTTACACACTTCAAAACTTAATTAACAATTTCTTCAAAACTACAATCAAAATACTTCGCTCTGATGGTGGTGGCGAATTCAACAATCATATCTTCACCAACTATCTTACATCCCACGGCATCACACACCAACAAACTTGCCCCTATACACTGGAGCAGAATGGTGTAGCTGAACGAAAGAATCGTCACCTACTCGACATTGCTAGAACTCTTCTCCATAATGCCAATCTTCCAAACTTCTTCTAGGCTGAAGCAATTCTCACGGCTAATTATCTTATAAATCGCCTACCAACTAAAGCAGCAAATCTTCAAATTCCATATCATCTTCTTCATGGAAAATTACCTCACTATGATCTTCTATGAACATTTGGTTGTTTGTGCTATCCCTGGCTCAAACCCCTTACCACAAACAAGCTTCAACTTCGCTCACAAGACTGTCTCTTCCTTAGCTATTCTCCATCTCAAAAAGGATATCGATGCTATAATCTCAAAACTCACAAAATACATGTTTCTCGTCATGTTGTTTTTCATGAAAATCAATTTCCTTACATTTCTCCTCCTTCTCCTTCTACTGACAACAACAATACATCCACTTTTCCTCTCTTACTTATTCCCACATCCACTATCTTTCCAACTTCTTCTGATCATAATTCATCATCTTTCACCACTGCTTCAATTGCCCGTCCATCAACCACCTCTCTTAATTCTTCCTTACTGATTTACACACGAGCGCAAATTTCACTATATCTCCTCATTTATGTTGATGATCTGCTACTTACTGGAAACGACTCAGCTACTATACAGCTACTCATCCAGCAACTCAAAACTGAGTTCTCTTTAAAAGAACTGGGGCCAATTTCCACATTCCTGGGAATTCAGGTTCAGCACACTCCTCATGGATTGTTCCTACAGCAACATCTCTATGCTGAAAATCTGCTACAGCAATCGGGATTCACAGATTGCCGTCCGGTTTCAACTCCCTCTGCTTAAAAGCTTCCTTCCATTCAAGATGCTGATCAGCCGTTCCCTGATCCCACCCTCTATCGCAAATTAGCAGGCTCTCTCATGTATCTCACTGTCACAAGACCGGATATAGCTTTTGCTACCAATCACATCTGTCAGTTCATGCATCAGCCGTCCAACCAACACTTTCTTCTACTTAAACGACTTTTGCGCTACATTAAGGGAACTATACACTTTGGCTTGCCAATTTCATCAAGAGACTTACAACTCAGTACGTATGTGGATGCAGATTGGGCTGCTGACAAAGTTGATCGCAAATCAGTTACGGGTATTTGCTCATTTCTCGGCTCTACCTTAATCTCTTGGCAAGTTAAGAAACAACCTACTGTTGCCAAATCTTCCACAGAGACCGAATACCGTGCACTATCCACAGCCACCTCAGATGTGATCTGGCAACGTCGGCTTCTCCAAGAATTTCAGGCCCCTCAGCTAGCTGCCACACCAATCTATTGTGACAATACCTCTGCAATTGCTTTTGCTCACAATCCGGTTTTTCATGCGCGGACTAAACATATTGAGCTGGACTATCACTTCATTAGTGATCATCTCCGATCATCGGCGATTCAAGTTCTACACATCCACTCGCTTGATCAGCTGGCTGACATCTTAACGAAGTCGTTGTCTACTTCCAGGTTTCGGCAATTACGCACCAAGTTGACCATCCAACACTTAGATGATCAACTTGAGGGGGGCTGTTAGCACTACGTTTGCACTCATTACTCCTGCATTCCTCCCTGCGCATGGACCACCAACTGCAACACCTTTTCAGAGGATATTCTGCTCCATTTGGCTTCTACCATTAACGGCTTGTTCAGTAGTTGCTCCCTGTGTTTTCTCTCTCTCTATATGTACTCAGTTATATGAATTGAATTAATGAAATATACAAGCTGCTACAGTAAACTATCTCCTCTTCCTCAATTCTTCTTTGTTTTCATCTGTCCAGCTAACGTGCAGGTGTGAAGCTAAAGCCGGGTTTAGCCTCTTTATTTTCTTCCGTCGATCCACTACATAATTGAGGATGATTGCTTTATGATGGAGCAAGTGCTTGAGGTCAATTTGAGAAGGTGGGAGTGACTAAAATGGCGGTCAAGGTCTGTACTGCATTCCAAGCCTTGTGAGAAATCTTTATTTCGCCCTGTAGATGGCAAGTTCATTGGTAGGCTTCAGCGAGTAGTGCCTTGGTTGAGTTCCATGCAAGCTTAAGGCGAGTGATTCCTCTTAGACTATCAGGCGGATTCTCTAGATGGGCTTCTTTAAGAGTGATTTCATCTCCATGATTAATATGTTTAACTTTTAGTGGATAATCATATCTGATAAATATGTACAAAATAATAATTTTAATTTAAAAAATATATTTCATAATATATTTTAAGTTACGCTATTTTCTCTTTTATTTTAATATACATTATTTAAATAATTTAATAATCATTTCATATTAATTTTAACTTTCTCAATTTACTCTATTTTATTATAATTTTATGATTTTTATTTTTTATTTTTTTATAAAAGAAGCAATTTTTTCAAGCTAATAATTTATGAGATCATGTGATAAATTTTTTCAATTAAATTTAAGATATTAATAAATTCAAAAAAATATGCTTAAGATATTTAATGACATAAATATATATTTTTTATGTGCAATTGAAATAAATCTATTATTATAATATATTATTTATATTTATCTAACTTTAAAATTTTAAAATATAATATTAAAATATAGCATCCAGTGCGTGTACAAATCTAATTTCTAAAGATCTAATAATTGTCATTAAATTCTAAAATAATATGCATGCATTTGTGTTGACCCAAGATTAATGGAATTTTCACGCACAAGGAAAATAGAATTGTGCAGGAAATTCAAAGGTGCATGTGAAACGATTAAAAATGATAAAATTGAAAATTTCAGGGGGCAAAGTCTTCTCTTAATTTATAACATTTAAGCATAATATTATAGCAACTGTAGAGGAAATTATAATAGTTTAACTCCAATAGTTGCATGAAATTCCACTATTTGTTTGACAATTTTAGGGTTTAATAACTTATCTTACACATAACCTACCTCTAGAAAGAATGGTTGATAAAAATTAAAAAAAAAATCTTCAAAGAAAGAATGGGTGAGATTCTGAAAAATGAATTCAAATTAAGTTAGTCTAGTTCAAGTTAAATTAAATCGTACTCAGCTCAAAGGAGATTGGTTGGTCTATAAGAGAACTAGTCTCAATCAAACGCCGATGATTTAAGAACTCATCATAGTCAAGTGAGTATGGCTTATTGGTTGGGATTAACGAGTACGATCTATGAAGTTGATCTAACAAATACTCATTGAAGTACAAGTTATAAAGGGAAACCATTGATCGATTACCTTACTATTCAACCATAAGTCAAGCCAGCGACTTCATAAGTGCTTGATGGGTGATTTAGTGAACAAGTATTATATTTTTCTCTTATATTTTTAAGTAAGGTATGTAACCTGTTTTGTAAATCTCAACCCTAATTTGTAAATGCGGTGGAGAGGGTGAGGCAAGTGCATGCAAATTTATATAATGAAGTTTATTTTATAAAAATCTTAGCTCTTCAATCTCACTCTAGAATTCTCCTTTTATCTCCCTATCTCTATCACTACAAGAAAAAAGGGATATTCTGACCGATTTATCAGCCAGAAAAAGAGGGAAATCCGTCGAAAATAGTATTAATTCACGCTAATCTGCTACAATAACCCATAAAAAATGTATCTTTCCCATAAATGAACTAAAATAGTAAAATAGATAACCATATATCCAATAAGAACATCAATTTAAATGCATTAAATGATAGTCAAGTATTGTAGTGTACAAACAATAGTCAAAATAAATCAGTTCTTAAACATTACAAAAAAAAACCAACAAATAAATAAATAAATAAATAACTACAAACATTCTAACTCCAATCCTTTTTCATCCCCTCACTCTCCTCGATTTATACAGGCTGATTTTCACGAAACTGCCCCATGCATGAATCTACGTAGCTCATATGCATCCGGCTTTGCTAAATTTGTATATAAACTTGCTTTTTTTTCATACTTGCTATAATTCTGCTGTTAGGGTAGCCACCTTTTGGCTAACTAACTCCTCATGGTTCTTACTGGAGAAGGTTGATGTGCCAGATGATTGTCCCTCAAATGCATAAGTTTGCAAGCCTAACCCATAAACTGCCCTTGTGCATTTCGCCAATTTCCTTTGACCATATATTGTAGTCCAAATAATCCGTCGATCCTGCAAAATATCCCTTACCAGTTGTTGCATCATGGCTCTCTAAAACCGTTTATAGTCCTCCTAAAATATATAAGATTAATATAACAATTAATTCAATGGCACTTAAACATTCATTTTACTATTACAAGTTTTAATACTGAAAAAGATCTTCCTCGCTTCCACCCATTATTATTCCTCCTAAAATTAGTGGGTGTGAGTGTGTAACTCAACGAAAGTGGGTTCCCTGGGCAGTACTATTTCTGCAATATAATGTGATAAGGATGTATAAGTACAAAAATTATTTAAATCTGAGATCATATAAATTATATATAACTCAGTGTGTGGAACTGAGCAACCAGTATGGAGGGGTGCTGCCCATGCCCTCAATATCCGAAGCTTTGTCATCCTATTTTGATCCCTCCTACGATAATTTGGGCTGGCCCAAGTCTTCCTTAGCTCAGCCTATACACCAAACCCATTCCAAAGAAGTCTATCACCTAACTTTCTTATATATATAAACAGGTCAAGTGGGGGAGTCAAACTACGCTCTTCAAAATTCTTTCTTATCTTCAAATTAAGTTGTGGTAACCATAAAAAATCCTTATGCATATATACATTACAACACATAATATTTTGGATTAGAGTAATTAGGATGCAACTTGATTACCTCAAACTTTCAAAATCACATGTCTCGTACTTCGAGATGTTTTTTCTTTCAAGATATACATGGAGCATCAAAACATGCTCCGTATGATATCCCATATATTTTGCATTGGTTGCCTCGACGAATGAAAGAAACATAAAACATAAATTTCAAAATTAATTTTCAAATTATCCAAATAAACTAAAATAGTCATTACTTACATGTGTTCTTCAATCTGTATAACCATGCAATTATCTGTCTTCAATAATTCTGCACCCTTAGGTCGTTGCTCCATATATGTGGATAATCCTTCTAAAAATTATTGTGGGGGTGGTGGGTAATAGAATGGTTGTGTGTATAGAAGATATGGGTGGATTAGTGGATGAGACTACCTAAGAGGATGATAGTGGATAATAAAAAGAAAGGAGAGTTGTGCATAGGAACTGGGGAAGGAAATCAGGGATTTAAGGAATGAAAAAGAGGGCTGCCAGCTGTTGGTGTAAAAAAAGTCAGACTTGCTTGGCTTTGAGTGGCAGAATGTGAAGTAGAGTCCCCTTAGAAGGTCTGGCCCTACCTGATGGGCCACTAGTTGCCTTCTTTTGCTTGCCAAATATATTTATGATAGCCTTATGAGGGATCCCATCATCAGAAGCCATCTGCAAAATTAACAAAATGAATTATTTATATGATGCTATAAGAAGATATGTGTTGTAAAAAATAATCATATAAGAAATGCAAGGAAAAAAACTAAATACAAAGCGTGCTATAAAAATAATCATATAATAAATGCTATTAAAAAACCAACTATATAAAGAGATATAAAAATGTAAATACATAAATCTAACTATATGAGAAATATATACCCCTTTTTACCAAAAATCATGAATAGATCAAGTTTCATTTAACCATACCACCTCATCACCAGCTGCTTTGTCCTCACTATTAATATCAACTTACTTTAATTGTAACTCAAATCTCCTTTGATACAACTTGATCGTCAACATTCTTAGCAAGCTCTTTAAAGTTTTACATATTCTCCTATTGATGTGATGCTTATATTATTGCATTACTCTCAATAATTCCTTTATGTTTTATTTGTATAACCACAAGTCAATCTTGTTTATCCCTTTGCTCCTCCCTATTGGGTCTCTCTCTCTCTCTCTCTCTCTCTCTCTCTCTCTCTCATATTTCTCTTTGCCTTTTCATCTATATGACATCTATTTTATTGATTGATTTTCCTTTTCTTTCATCTTCCAACCCCAACACTCAAGCGAGCATCGCCACTGCTTCAACATCCTATTCTCATTTTTCCTTGAACTAGAAAGAGATCCTCACCGACTGTAACCCTATGGTTAAAGATTTTCCCCTCTCTTATATTCCTTCTCTTGACAAGGTTGTTGAGTTTTGAAATATGATATCTCTCATGGGTCTAAGAATGGGGGATTACTTTAATTGGTTACACGATCAGTAAAAGGCCATACTATGAGGCTCTCTTAACTTCTATGAAAAAGATATGGATATTGAAAGGACATTAATCTTACTCTTTTGAGTGAGAGTTTTTTTCTGTTTAAGTTTTCTCTATTTTCAAAGATTATGAGCTTTCTTGGTCGGATAGACCTTAGTTTTTTCTTGGCAATCTATTTAGTCTTCAAAGTGGTTACCTTTGTTCTCTCTGTGAAGAGAGGAGTTTACTTCCATCCCTTTGTGGAAAAAATACATGATCTACCTCTCCCGTGTTGGACTTTAGAAGGAATATAAAAAATAGCTAGTGTCATAGGGTCTCCCTTTACGGTAGATTCTTTAAAGGCTCTTAAAACACATTTAACTTTTGTTAAGGTTTGTGTCTAGGTGCAAAACCATGCCATTTTGTCGGATGAAATATCTGTCAATATCGTTGGAAAAAATTTCAATTTAAGGGTTCATTATGACTAGAAACCCACTCCGTACTCTGGATGTGGCTCTCTTAAGCATCCCCTATACCTCTACCCCAAAATCCCCTTTAGAAACCTGCTATGTCTAGACCTAGGGGGAGGAGTGTGAGTCGTAAATCTCGTAGACTTCCTTCTTACATCTCTATTCCTAAACCCCCTTTCCACCTAGTTACTTTGTAGATTCCATCCCAATCTACTCTTTTTGTTTCTATTTCATATCCTCTGTTGCCTTCAGCTATGACCATTTTAAACCCTTCAATTGCCTCTATCTAATCCAAGGAGGTTATGATGGCCTTTGATAAACTTCCTATTCCAAAACTAAACTCACCTTTAGAAGAAACCCAGCTCCCTAAGGCCCCACTCTCACAAACTCCTCTCTTCCCATTGGAAATGTGACCACTAATAATAAGTTTGCTTCTTTATAAACATATATTATTCAAGTCAATAATGAGTCTGTGGAAGTCTCTGCTGCTAATAATATTGTTCATATGCAACACAATAACATACAATCTTTAAGATGACTAGTTCTAAAAATACCAAAAAGGCTACCCCTTATAATTAATAATAAACCTTAATGATTTTTTCCAATAAGGCCTCTTAAAATGTCAGTGGTTTTAATAGGCTTGAAAATGTTTTGAATTGTAGGTAGTTTGTTCATAATTATAGCGTAGATTTGTTGTGCCTTTAGAAGCTAAAATTCATACTACTGATTCTAGGTTTTTTTCTCAAGCATAAAGTTTTTGAGAATGAAACTTCATTTAATAATTTTGATGTTTGTAATCTGGTAGAATATGGCTCAAGTGGAACTCTAGTAGGGTTTCTTTTCGGCATTCTTTATATTCTATTATCGGGTCTTATTCCAATATGTCATATTACTATTATTTATGATTCCAATTCTCATTCAACGGGTTGCCTCTCTAGAATGATATTTGGAATATTTATGTTTATGTTAATTTACCTTAGTTTATTTTGAGGTATTTTAACTGTTGTAGGTTCAGTAATGAAAAAAGCTGGTGGTAATTTTATTCATAATAGTAAAGTAGGGATTTTAATAACCTTATTTTTAATATTGATGTTCATGATTTGGTTTCCACTGTCTACTTTTACATGTGGTTTAATCATAGGATTGATAATCCTATACATATTAGCTAGGTTATATAAAGTACTTGTTAAAGATGAATGGCTTGAGTAATTTTTCTCCTTTTAGTATAAAATTGATGACCTTGGTTGCTCTGATCATAGCCCTTTCGTGTTATTAAATTCTCATATTGATAATGTTAAGCATAGATTACCTTTTAAAAATTAATGATTCAATAATCCTGTTGGATGCCTTAATTTCTATATAGGCATCTCCTCGTGGTGGTAATTTGATTTACTCTTTTTATCATAAGCTTCAAAAACTTAAAGGTGTTCTAAAATCAAAAAAGTTGGGCCTCTTGCAATCTCATTTCCAATAATATTTTGGATTTGCAACATAAGTAGAATTCCCTCATCCAGCAAATTAATATCAACCCTCTTAACCCTGCTCTCAATTCCTCTATGTAGGATATTAACAACCAGCTTGCCTCCTACTACTCCTCTTAGTCTTCTTGGATTATCCAGAGATCCAAAGTTAGGTGGTTGACTAGTGGTGAAGATGACTTGTACTTCCTCTTTAATAAATTTAAAGCTAAGAATAATATTAACATGATTAATGAGATTAATATAGCCCAGGTTCTTTTTCTACCCATCAAGTGATTTCTATGGCCATTATTGATCATTTTCAAAATCTATTCAATCCTCCTTATAACCCCTCTTTAAATTACTCCATTATTCATGCTAGTAATTATATTCCTACTTACCTTATTCCCTCCTTAATTGCCCCTATTTTTAATGAGGAGATTAAATTTGTGATTTTCTCTATTCCTACCTGTTCTTCTCCCGGGCAAGATGAGTTCACCTTTGATTTTTATAAAAAAGTATTGGGAGATCATTAGTGGGCATCTCTACTCGACTGTGAAAACTTTCTTCCTCACTAGCTATATGCCCAAAAGTTCCAAAGCCATTGTCATTGCTCTTATCCATAAGGCTTCTCATGTCATTAATATTCATGACTATTGGCTTTTCTTTGTCTGTAATATTTTTTACAAAATTATTCCTAAAATTTAGCTTCTAGGAAGAAGTCTATTATGCCTCGTATTATTGATGATAGTCACGTTGGGTTCATTCTTAGGAGAATCTCTACTAATAATATTCTTCTTGTTTCTAAACTTTTGAGTGAATTCAACATTAATCCTCGTATGAAATGTTTTTTTTTCTAAAATGGATATTTTCAAGGCTTTTGAAGGTATTTCTAGAGACTTTTTTTTTCTTGTTTAAGCCAAAAAGGTTTTCCACCTGTTATTTCTTGGATTAGTGGTTGCATTCAGAATGTTCATTTCTTTTTATGCATTAATGGTGCCTTGTAGGGTTTTTTTTTTCTATTCTTCTTCTTGTTTAAGACAGGGTTATTATCCCTTACCCCTTTGTATTGTATTATCATCGTTGCCCTGTCTAACATTTTGGATGGTTCTGTTGCTGAACTTACTTTTGAAGGCTTCAATTATGATACCAAAACCATTAGTCATATGGTATATGCATATGACCTTTTGGCCTTTGGGAAAGCCTTATATGATAATGCTTTTAATCTTAACAATATGTTGAACCTTTTTGTTGATATTTTTTATATGCATTTTAATACTAAAAAAAATCCTTATTATTTTCTCCAATAGCTCTTATCAAAGTGGATAATGCGGCTGCTTTGGGTTCTCGCCCGTCTATGGCCTGAGTTCTGGTAGAGATCGATATTACCCAAAAATACACGGATAAAAGTTAGCTCGATTATGTGAAATTAGAGTATTTTCTACAAGTTGTTATGGAGGATTTTCCTCCTTTCTGTGCCAAATATAAACGCTTAGGGCATTCAAATGATATGTGCTGCCCTTCTTTGGATAATTACTCTATCTCGTTCTATGCTGCTCCTAAATTGAATCTTCCTAAACCTGTTAATGCATAGGGGGTTAATAAGGAGAATGTCCTTCAATTGGGTGGTGGGGTATTTTCTATTGTGGATGATATTGTTCTTTTCCATCACGTCTCTGATGTGGCTGGTTTGTCAGTTGTTGAATTTCCTCTTATGAATCAATATGGCATCCATGAGGGTGGTGTGGATGCTTCTCTTGCTTCCCTTCCTTCTGCTTCTAATTGTGTTGAAGTTGATCATGCTAAGGGCTATTGTTTATTTTCTAAGCCTATTGCTTGTGTAGTGGTGGGTCCTGGGGCGAATGTTTCTAGTTTGGGTGGAATTTTGGGGGCAACTCTGCCTTGCCTCATCGACACCCAGGCAGCTACTATTAGTGCTACTGTGGTTTATTATATTGGTACTCTGGTCTCTAATGTTGATGGTGGAACTATGGTTTGTGGTGTTTTTGAGGGTGGAGCTAATGCTCCTAATGTTCATGCTCGTCTATCCTTGAATGCTAATAATTGTTGCATTAATCTTATAGCTAGTCCTACTTTGTGCTGGGGGTGGTGAAACCTTAGCCAAGATGGATAATGACGGAGTTGTGGAGCCTTTGGTTGATATGCCTATATCTGTTATCTCGAATGCTGATATGTTAGATCATCTTGCTAGGGATAATGCTGTGAGGCAATGTGATTGGTTATATGATGACAAGTCTTCTACAGGAGGGGAGGAAATTATTAAGAGCAATTTGGATGCTCAGGTCAACTTTAATTTAAGTCTTCTTCAAGTTGCGGATGTTGGTTTGCTTAAAAATAGTGTTAAGCATAGTTTTGGTAAATCCAAAAAGAAATGATTTTCCTTTTTTGAAGTT
This sequence comes from Dendrobium nobile, assembly GCA_022539455.1. Classification (NCBI taxonomy): domain Eukaryota; kingdom Viridiplantae; phylum Streptophyta; class Magnoliopsida; order Asparagales; family Orchidaceae; genus Dendrobium; species Dendrobium nobile. Next base: position 15,697,616 of record CM039733.1, on the reverse strand, counting down.
TTATGGTTGAGGTGATTTGGTTTCTTTTGTTATTTCTTGATTTTGTTGTGATGGAATTGGGAAATGACAATGACGAAGCAAATATCCTACACGCACCTTGGATGGCCAGGGCTTGGTTGGCAACCTTGGTGGCTCCTTCCCTTCAGTTTTAGTAGTTTGATTTTTTATCGGCTTGGAATTTTGGCTGTTACCCCATTACCTCCTTGGATGGCCCCTTCCTTGGCAACAAAGTGTCAGTTTGATTCCTATTATTTTTGGGTTGATTTTCTTTTGAGCAGATTATTGTTGGCCTGTTGATTTTTATTTCTCTATGATTGTAATCCTATCTATGTGGCCATTTTGTAGTCTTGTGGTGTATTTTCTTCCTTAAAAAAAAATCAATCCATTGATATTTGTAGCATCCTCAATATAAGCTACTCTAACACTCGACTTAAGTATCTTGGTCTCCTAATCTCCACAAAAAAGGCTTCTTTTTTCTAAATTTAAGATTTTTGCAAAAAATCACTACTCATTTGGAGGGTTGGAAAGTTGAATATCTATCTTTTACTGGTTGAGCTCAATTGCTCAAGTTCACTATTTACAATACTTTGGCCTATTAGATTAGGGGCTCTATTATTCATAAGGGTTGTTGTAAGTTTGTTGATAAAAATTTGCTCTAGATTCCTATTTCATGAGGATATTAATACTAAGAAAGTCATGCTATATCCTACAAAACTACTTGCAATTCAAAAAATTTTGGAGGTCTTGGTATTCCTGCCATATAGTCTCTATACCATGGGCCATATAGTCTCTGTACCATGGGTATACATGCTCTTTTATTTGGATTTTCTATGACGAGAAAGCTTACTTTCTAAGTGCTGCAAGCCGAATATATTTCTATTTTGAAGCCCTTCCCTCCTAAAACCTCTAAATATTGGAAGGCTATTTGCTCTACTGATGATAAAATTAGAAACAAAATTTCTTTTAAGATTTACTCCAAGAGTAGCCTATCTCTTTTTTGGGACCCTTGGTGTAATAATAAGTCTTTAGTTGATATCTTTGGCACGACTGGTTTAAGAGATATCCATAATATGCAGGTTTGTAACATCATTTTCCCTAATGGTTAGAACTTTCCTTCTAGCTTCCCTTCATATATTAATACCATTGTTGCCAATTTTTATTGTCTCTTCTCCTTCTACCAACATTTGTTGGTCGACTTCTGATAAACCCTTTTTTATTGTCTTTTCTCCTTCTACTAATATGTTGTTTTCATCCATTAAGTTGTGTTTTTGCTTTTATTTTTGGGTTGTATTTTTTTTTTCCATATGGTGAATCAAGTTGGGCTATGCCCTCCCCCCCCCCCCCCCTAACCAAAATAAAAAGAAAGTCATATATTTATTTATTTAAAGGTGGATATTTACTCTTGGTCATATATTATGTCCATTTTTAGTAATGAGTATTAGAAAAAATACAAATTCAAAATAGAGTAAAATTTATAATCATGAAAAGTTGGACAAATGCGTGTAAGCAAAGAAATTTATTCGTTGCTCCTCATTCAAATGAAGGATGTTCAAAGGAGAATTACAGACAAATGAGAGAGGTCTTTTGAAAAGTTTTTGAAGAATTTGCACATGCCATTTTCCATACCTACTCTTTAATAGTGTTAGGCCAAAAGAAAATTAAGTATGCATAAGAAACAAAATCACACTTAAACACAATTTCCTATAGCAACAACTAGCATGGTATGCACTATGCATTTGATTTAATATCTTCCATGCCCAAAAATATCGTCAACATCTATTCTAAAGCTGAGAGTACTTAAATTTTGTATATATACTATGAACATTAATTAATATTATAAGGATAATAATAATCATAAAAAATAATATATTTCACAATTTGTCATATTCGAGAGAGATCAGCGGGAAAAAGAATCTCATATCTCTATCCAAGCAACACCGTCAAATCATTAATGTCGAACCATCGCTCAACGACTATCATTGAACTACCACTTGATTGTTTTTGTTGGACCACCGCCTGCTCACTACTATAAGAGCATTATCTCTCGAGTACAGTTCTCAAACCACCATCATCTGACTACAATTTATTGATCATCATCACTCAGTTATAGTTCTCCGACCACCGTTGGCCCAAACATAATCCTTCAACCACCTTCATTGGACTACAATTCTCCAACCACCATCACCCGAATATGATTCTTTGATCACCGTTGCCTAACTATAATCGTCTAATCACCATCCTCTAACCATTATCGCCCAATTATGATCCACTGACGACCATCATCTGACTACAATTCTCTAACCATCGTTACCTAACTACAACTCTTCGACCATTATCACTCGACTATATTTCTCTAACTATCATCGCCTATCTATAGTCCTCCTGCCACCTTCGCCTGACTATAGTTATTCGATCACTATTACCCGATTACAGTCATTTATCATGATTATTTGACTCTTCAAACTTTCACAACTAAATATATTTTATATGTTATGTACCTAATATACTTTTATCACCACCTTCTCAACCATATGGAAATACATCATTTGTATTCAATGACAAGCATAGTAGAATCATTTCAATTGGGCCAAATCTCATAATTTTCCTTTTCCTCTCTTACAACTCTTTTATCTGGATGTAAGTGATATATATTCATACAATACTAAGACTTCAAGTATTTTCTCTCTACAGTGTGACTATTCTTTGACATAACAATAATATTCCAAAATAATCAATTAAAAAATGATGATAATTCAACATAGATGGCTTAAATCAGTGTTGGTCATTCTTCTAGTTTTAGGCTAATTTAATTGATCAAATAAGCTAAAATTCATAATTCCATATTGAAAGAATGCCCCAAAGTATCATTAGCATAAAAAGAATCTACATGGTAAACTATAAATTCAATGTAAATGACACAAATCCATGCCTTCTTTACGGATCTAACTAATATTGATTTTGTATGAAATGTGCGTAATCATGCCTTTACACTAAGGCTTGCTCTATTTTTTTTTTCTTGTTGTCAAGAAATTTTTGTGCCAAAACGGTGCTTTAAAAATCATTAAGAAATTTCTCCCAAACAAAACATGATACATTGGTGTGTTGCTTTTAGCTTCGCCTTGTTAGGACTCAAAAGTAAGATGATTTCTTAAAATCAAATATTAGATTAAAAAGCACAAAAACCCCAAAGAATAAACATCTTACATTTCTTACATTCCACATATAAACCCATCATCAGAAGACCTCCAAATGTTTAAAATGCTAAAACATTAAATCAGAGAAATGAATACATTATCAATAATTTTACTCTCATACAAAAGACAATAAGGAGAAACAGAGAAAAACCTACAAGGCATATGATTAGCATTTTCTAGGTGTGGAGTTTGCATTTGATGAGAAACATTATTATATAGAAGGAGATAATGAGGGAGAAATTTATGATCAAGTACTCAGCTATAAGATAGCCTTCTTAAAATACGATGTTGGGGATTTTATATGAAAAATAAAGGAAATAAATAAAAGATAAAAAGGGATAATATCTTTTATTTAAAAGTTGTGAATTTATAAATCATGAGATAAGAAGCAAAATCATCAAAATAAATGTATCACATAAGTTTTTTAAGTGTTTAGCCGCCTAAACACAACCTAATGGCCTCTTATCACAAGCTTTCTCACTCTATTGCTTTGCTATCTCCCTTCCCTCTCTCATCAATAATGGAAAAGAGAAATGCTTAGAAATGAAGATTATGAATAAGTTTATATAATGTTAGGTCTGCATAAAAAAATAAAGATATCTTGTAATTATGATAAATTATTCTTCATATGCAATTTCAATATAAACCCTAGTATCTCCACATAATTTTGAAACCAGGTGCTAAAAAAAACCTTCTTAACCTTCTATATTAAGGTTTCGTTTGTCACAACATTTTTATTACTTTGTTAAGTAATTTTTTAATACAAAAATTTCTATTTTAAGAAATTATTGTACTAAAAAGTTGCTTTATGAAGCAATAAAAAAAGCTGCCACAAATAATGCTTAATGTTTTGTTTGGGATGACTTTCTTACTACTTCCTAAAGCAGCTTTTTAGTACAATAATTTTAACTTTTGTACTAAGAAACTGTTTTAAGAAGCAGTAAGAAAGCCATCTCAAATGAAGTTTAAGTCTAAAACATATAGATAAAAACAAACTATAAAATAAACACCAAAATATTCGAGAAAATTCAATTATATGAGCAAATGTCAATTCTTAAAGAAGTATAGTCAAATAAATATCATTTGTATACTAAAATGTAATATTTATAAAAATTTAAAAATATATATAAAACTTAAACACTGAATGTATTATAACACAATGAAAGCAATTTGTAAAACACATGCAAAATATTTTAAAAAAGGTCGATAAAACATATTTGATAACATATAGTAGTTCAATAAATTGAACTAACATGCTCATGAACTCATGTATATAATCATCTAGAGAACAAAGTAATAGATAAAGCTTTATAATATGCATACTGGAGCTTCACATTGATCAAATATATGCATAAAGTTAGTTTTAAAAAGATACTTAATAATAAGTTAGAACTTAAATGCTATATGATGATTTCCTGATCACTCTATAGAATTAGGATTTAGAGGTGTCAAAATGGGCTAATGTATCAGATTCATATATGATCTTAAGTCAACTTAACCCAAATCGAATTTACTCGAACTTGATCAGTTATAAATGGTTACAAAAGTGGATATGAACCCGCTTTGCTCGCAACTTCAATGTCTTGATAACCCATTTTGATTAATTTTTTTAATAACTTGTTAAACAAAGATTTTAAGTTAACTGATAAAAAAATAAAAAAATATCATACCAACAACAAAAAAAAATTAAATTAGTCACTTTATGATCAAAATAGAGTTGGTATGTCAACTCGAACCTGGACCATTTAATAAAATACTCAAATTTTTTTTATTGAAATTCGACCTATTTATTAAACAAGTCAACTCGAACTCGTTTATTAAACAGATCTGAATTTGATCATTTATTGGAATCCCTCTATAGAATCATGCATGTGGATATCATGTATTATTCTTTGATTAGCCATAGAGATCAATTTTTTTTTTATTTATATCTCATCATTAACAAAAAAGATATTTTTGGGTAAATAGACTGCATATCATGGTTTAAAGAAGGGTAGTTGTGAGTTGGGTCTGCTGGTCCGACCCGCTTCTTCCTCCTAGATCGCGATTCGATGGTAAATCGCGTACTAGCGACCCCTCCCAATCATGATCGCTAGCAGGAGGCTGAGACAGGGCTCTAGTGGGAGAGCTGAGCAAACGAGAAGAGAGAGAGAGAGAAAGAGAGAGATACGGCTGCAAGCAAGGTCGAGTGAATCACAACAAGGGCGAGGTACGGTTGTTGAATTTTTATCGGTACCGGCTGGTACGAGGGGCGGCCGAGCAAGTGAGGTGATGATGCCCTAAATTTTATCTTTAATCATATTTCCTTCCCAAAGCTTGGGAAGGACTGTTCATGATGTGTAGTTAAATTCATGTTTATTCATGAAACAAGAAATTGTATGCTGATTATGTTGAAATAGGTTGGGTATTATAGAAATCCGTTATAGATTATGTGATTGCCATTTTAGTAAAATGGATAAGAAAAATTTACTTGGATTGGAGTTTAAGTTAGGCGACAGTAATTTTCGGAAGTTGGTAATATTTACTTAGTCGGCTTGTTACTAAACTTAACATGTCTTTAGTAAGTGTTTGAACACGCAAGATTGCCCTTCAAGATTGAAATATATTTGGTATTACTTTAGGAAATGATTATTTCAATGGTTTTGAAATCAAATGAAAGGGAGAATGATTTAAAGACATTGATCTGAATGTTGAAAATATTAACAATATGAGTGAAATTGCGATATTAGTGGATTGAGTCTGGAAAGTAAAAAATTATTAAGGTGAATAGGGTTAGTGATAAAGTGTTTTCTATTAATAAAAATATTGATGACCACATTATAAATGTGGTTGGTGCTTATGCTCCTCAACTTGAATTAGAGGATAAATTAAAAAAACAAAATTATGAATAGAAGAACGGAATGATATAGAGTTTTTCTGAGGAAGAGAAGATATTTATTGGATGTGACTTAAATGGGTATATAGGTTCTAATAGTTTGGGTTATGAGAGGATTCCAGCTGGGTATGAAATAGGAGATTGTGATGCAATGAGAGAGCTATACTTGATTTCTTTGTTGCTTAAGAAAAGTTTTTTAGGAAAACATATTTTTAAGAAAACAAAAGAACATTTATAAAAAATGAGCCATCACATCACAAACAAAGGTTTTTTTTACATAAAAGAAAGAAAAAGTCTTATTGCAATGATTATAAGATGATTTTGGGAGAATTTGATCGCACAACATAGAGTATTAATTATGTGTGTATATTTTATCATCATAAAGAAAACAATTAAAAGAAATGATTGCCTTAGGATGAGTTAGTTGAATTTGAGGGATGATAAATTGTTAATCATTGAAGACAAGTTGCTATGGGAGTTATTTAGCTAACTCAAATCTAATGTTAAATAAAATGACTTGTTTTTTTAAGAAGATTGACATAGAAGTTTTAGGAGAGTATGAAAATGGATTTTGATTTAATAAGTAGACTTTGATGGTGTGAGTAGGTATAAAGGTTATTAAGGAAAAATAAAATTAATTAAAAAATGACAAAAATTGAAAAATTTTCAAAAATGCTAGAGTGAATCCAAAAATGTTGAGGATTTCAGAAGGCCTTCAAATGTTAGTGTATAATTAGAAAAGGAGTAGAAAAATCTAGAATCACTTTCAGAGAAAAACAGTATGTTGATGTTTGGCGATTTCACAAGTCTCACAATCAGAATTTTTACATAAAAAAAAAGGAGAGACGAAAATATGTATTGCAATATTTTGAAAGTGGATGCCTTAAGATATAAAGATGTTCTCAAATTACTTTTCTATTGAAGGTGGAAATGAAGAAACATGATAAATGATTTTTGTTTTTAAGAAAATATTGCACATATTTTTCTCTATGTCCAATCGTCTTCCCCATAGTGAGCTCCTAAAATACCCAATGATTAGCGAAAAAAGATTACATTGCAATTATTATTTTATGGATTGAGATGAGATTTACTGCAAAAAGGAGGAGCATGCAATATATTATTGAGGGTAAATGTGAATAAATTGAAATATTTTCTTGATCTGCAGAAGTTGTTAGAGAACTATCAGCCACATTTATTTTTTTATTAATAACGTAGGGCTTGTAGGGTTGAAAAATATTGGTAATATTAGCCATGTGATCAGTGGCTTCTGATGTAGGATTTAGGTCTTAGGGGAATTATTTAAGTTACTAAAAATACAAGTGTTTGAAGTCATTACCATATTGAGCTAGACAACATGATCCAGATAATTTTTAGAAAGTGTTAAGAAAATTTTTAGTTTGCCAAAATTTGGATTGAGCCCTTTTGATTCTAGAAGATAAGTCTATCCTTTTGGTAACATTCTTTATTTCTAGAATGGCTTGAGGACTTTCCGTGGAGTTTACAACATTATTCTTTGAATTCTTCTTTTTCTTGTGTAGTTGCAACTTATATGTCTTTTGAAGAAGCCTTATATCATTGTTGAAGGAAATAGTCTATTAAGGCACTGACCTCGAGGTTTAGTGTTTGTCATGTCTGATGTTTTGGGGACTAGACGGGTTAAGCACTACAATTTTTCTTCCTTGGTTGTATGAGAGGGGAAAAAAATCATTTAGTGATGATTTCCGTGTGTTGTGATTTGAACTCATTTTTTATTTGTTCCTTTTGGGTAATAAAAGGGATTTAAAATTATTTCACGTAATTATTTTTGGTCAACTTCTATGCATGTTATCTTTGATCTATATCTTTTTTAATTTTTTGATATTAATTTTGATTACCAATCATATTTGTGCATCTTTTATCCTTCATTGTAGATATGCAAACCTTCTCAATATTTTATTTAATACTTTTCTTCAATGGATGCTCTTATCAATGCTCCTTTAATATAATCATTTATCAGTTTTAGCTATTCTGCACATTTATCTTGCTTTTTAATTTTTGCATATGCTCAACTTGATGATCCATAACTTCCTTTCTGGAAAAACAAATCAATAGACTCAACTTGATTGCTGTTCTATAAAATTTATCGTAAATCTTGATGATATTTTCTTATCGTATGATACTTATGAGGCACCTTTTTTTTTCTAAACATATAACTGTAATTCTAAAAGTTATATCCTTATATAAGTTCTCATTTTATGCATACTAGATCCACGAAAATTAAAATCATCAAACATATAGATCACTTCGTTTTAATAATATTTGCTAATACTTTTTAACATCAAACCTATTAAAATTGTATGTCATGCAATCTAGCTGAGATTGGGAACTCCGTGATCAGTTCACAGTTGCTTCTAATATTAGTAATGCTTTATCATATGTATCTTTAACAAGTTTAGTATACTTTTGGCACAAAATTTTTCTATGTTAACCACTAAATTAATTTTCATGGTGCACGATCATGTCATTTAAATATCAATAAAAATAATATGTAGATCCTTTCCTTGTTATATTTTTCCATTTATTTTCCTAGAAAAAAAGTGCCTCCTTATTGAGTTTTGTGGCATAAAATTAAATTGATTCTACCATTATAAATTTTCTAATGCATGTTCCACACTCTTAACTTAAATTCAGTATATGACTCATTAGATTGATTTTCTTGCAAACAACCTTGAGTATCCCTTTTGTTTTTGAATATTTGTACAAAGATATTTTTTTTCTCAAATAGCTAACAAAATCCAATTTAACAATGTTGTTTTCATTTATCTTTTTCTGTTAGTATGATGTCAAAGGTATACTTATTTTCTTGTTTATTCAAGTTAAAGGAGTAGTACTAATGAGGACATCAGCAGGAGATTCCAGAACGTTTATCACCGGAAGCATCGGAGGTCGACGGCTACGATTAGGAGCCTGTATTTTTGATATATTTCATGTATTAACTTACTTTATTTAATGTTGGATGATTGTACCCTTGATTATGTTTTGTTATAAGGTGTAGCCCTGAGGGCATTTCAGTCGTTTGTTTTCTTTTTTCTTTGAGGCCTATATATATGGCCCTTAGTCTTGTATTAGGGTTAATGAAGGATTAAATGAAAATTTCAGATTTGTCTTCTTCTAGTGTGTGCACTGGAGAGAAGAGAGAACCCTAGGTGAGGGTGAACGCAATACCGGTCAGTCATTGGAAGAGTCCGTGGCTCGCGGCTTATCTTCTTCTTCCCCGTTCTCCCCACCGGCCGACCACCCCTCACCCCTTCAAGCCATCGGCCTTACCCTCCCCTTGCTCCAACCGCCGGCCACCCTCCAGCCATCCTCCTACCTCTCGGCCCCTAAGCCCTTCCCCCTCCATAGCCGTCGGCCAAGCCGCCACACAACTGCCGGCCAAGCCTTTTCCCCAAGCCCCATCGCCGGCCACAACCTCCTTTCCCCTTTGATGATGATTTCAATCATCATTACTACCTACTAAATTAGCCTAAGTAATTTGGGAAATGAATTAACTTAATTTGAAATTCATATTTGAATTTCAAGTACTTTCTTAAATTAACTAAAGCTAAATTAGGAAAGTTCTTGAATTGAAGTCTAATTTAATTTTAAATTAGATTTGATTTGTTTATCCTTTTCTTAAAGTAGATTCATGATTTAGGAAACTTTTAATTCCCCTCAATCCCCTCCCTTTCCCACACATGCCGCCGACCCTTTCCTGACCCCCTCTCCTCTCTCCACTTCAATTATCCTCCACTTGAATTTGAAATTCAAATTTCAAAATTTCAAATCCCTTTCCTATTTTAGTAAATCTGAAATTAATTTCAAATTTTAGTACCTCCTTCATATCCCAAACCCTAACCCTAAACTTCACAAACAAATCCCTTCCCACCCTTGGCCGACCCTCTCTCCCTCTTCCTTCCACGTGGTTTTTCTCCTATCATGAGTCATAATCCAAGACAAGAAGAAGAAAACCTTTCATCATTCTCCAACTTTTCTTGATAGTGCATGGCCGACCCCGAACGTGACCACGAATTTATCTACAACAACTAAGGCTTGGTGGATATCAATCCTCTTTCTTCGACCTCAATTTGAACATTGATGACTCAATTGAAGACTACATCAATCACATCCTATTTACTTTGGCACCTTCGATCGAGGAGCATCTACTTTCCGGGCATTGGCGAATCGTTGGATATCCACTCGCACCGACTACTTGTCCATGGATCAAGACCTTTGTAGTCCTAGCACTTTTGGTGGCATCGTTAACGTTGCTAACATCCTCTTTCCGCTGAGACCTTTCAAAGAGCGTGAGTGAGGGAAACTCAAGCTGACTTGTCTAACGGTTATGTGGTTGATTTAACGTTTATAACATTTAAGCTTATGTTTATGATTGAGATTATTGTAAGTTATTGTTATTCTATTGTGTAACTCAAGTTCATATCGATATCAATATTTTAAATTCCTAAGATCTCATCTGGTGAAACATTAGTTTATTGTTACTTTGCCTAAGTCAAGTTTTCTTTATAAATTTCTAACGCAATTCCTAGTTTGTTTCACATCAAGTACTACTGAAAGTTCTTGTGGTTTTGCTTTCTTTGATTTCCACATTGCTTTTGTGTTGAGAATCCCTAATCGGTTAACCATCCTATCTTGAATTGTCTAGATGTTCTTGCCTTTTGATTTGTCAAGGATTTTTTGTGGACAATACATAAAATGAATAGATTATTCTTTCCATGCAGCAAACCACCTTTAAATTGCTTTGAACGATGGATAAGCTGTTGGAATTTGGTAGAAGAGCTTGGTTTATTGTTAGAGTTATTTCTGGATATGAGGAAAGAAGAATTAGGTCCTACAGGCTGGACCTTCAAAGACGCATTGAAAAGGTCCATCTTAATTTTTCATCTTTCTTCTGTAGAAAAAAAATTATTATTTTCTCAATTTTTCTAAATTACGTTTACACTTACAGCTCTATGTTGCCTTGCGATATTTTTAGTCTGCATTTGAAGTTCCACACCGTTGCAACTAGTGCTCCCAAGACCGCTTTATTGAACTTCTGTATGGAATCATGTTTTTTTTTTTTATGTGTACAAGACAGACCCAATAGAGAAAAAATTTGTTAGACTAACCATTTTGGATGTAGGGCATTTTAGGATCTTCGGTTTATACTTTTTAATCTATTATCAAATGCAAAAAATCATGGAACATATGTATACACTTTTGCAGCTCACAAACATTTAATTTTTATAACGACTCATTACATTCATTGAATACTGTAATATAGTGAGATTGAATTTAGATGATAATTCAATTGTCTTTTCAACCAGAAACAACGCTTGAAAATTCATAATCAAGAAAACCAACTGAATTGAAATCCGCATTGTTGAAATCCTATTGAATCTAACTTGAATAAGATCAATTACACAATCAATCGATAACATAGTGTGAACTAAGAATTAAAGTATAAGGAAAAAGATACCAAGTCATTGAGCCAAGCCTCACTCTTACACATGGCCATATGCTTTTCTAATTTTCTTATAATCTTCAAATCTCTTGCTTAATTAAGAGTCCACTATTAAAAATTGAAGGAATATCATGTCCAATTAGGCCACTATTTAGAATCAAAATTGATTGAGTTTTATAGAGATAAGAATCAAAATGGTTGACTGATTCTTCATGATGGATCACAATAGTCCTTGGTTAAAAGTCGTGTTTTAGTTTCTTGACTATTTAAATATGAATCTAAACGATCCCACATAAGGATTAATTTGGAAATAGTGACGATTGAACGGAATAAGTGCTGTAGAAGCCAGAAGGGGTTGGTGAATTTAGAGAATTGTAGAAAACTTTGTGCAACCTGTTAGAAAATCATTGAAGACAAAGGGCTCGATCACAAAAATTGGAAGTTACAAGTAACACCCATGTAAAAGTTGCTCAAGGAAGAGGTGGATCACAAAGTAGTCATAGGTGTCGCAAAAGGTATACGAAGTGGGGATCAAATATAAAAGAGATATAAATGGTATGAACATGAACAAACTAGGAATTTTTTCATTTTGGTTCATTTACAATCTGATTGAATTCAAATGAGCTGAATAATCTTGGACGAACACAAACAACATGCTCAGTTGATGATTGCAAAATGCAGGAACAGTTTTTTCATTAATGGCTTTCTTTGATTTTATGAAAAGAAGTTTGATTTTACAAATTATAATTTCCTACTAGATTTATAAAACTAACACATTGTTTTTCATGGCCATTGAAATTTATTTGATTTTTTAATAATAAGATATTTGAGTAAAATGAACTTTGATCTTATTTTATGCGCCATGAACTCATACCAGAGTCCTCCACTTTGGTTGAGGTAATGGGAGAGAGGATTAAAGTCTACCATACGTGATGGGGAGTTTGGGGGGAGTTTGGATGCTTATATTTTTAAAATAATAATAATATTAAAAATCGTAAATATATTTTGTCTCAAAATACTTCATTAAAATAAAAATATAAGAAATGTAACAAAATTCTTTATTTTAAAAAATCTGCCTTTGCCCCTTCATTTCAAAGAAAGGGTGCATCCCTTCATTTCTTGGGTTTGTTGAGTGGTGTTCTTTTGCCGTTAGCTGAAAATGCTTGATGAGGGCTGAAAATTCTTCATTGAGAACTGTAAATACAAAGAGTTTGCACACACACATCTTCTCCCACGTTTTTCTTCTTGATTCCCAACCAGCAACCTGAGCTCTCCTTTTTTTCTCTCTGCAAATTTTATTTTCTTTGTTTAATACAATTTTATTGTGTTTCTTATAAATAACAAGGATGAAAATCTTAACTGATCAGTTTTATACATTATCATTTACAGCATATATTGGTTATAAGATCGGTAATGATGAAAATAGAGCTAGAAAATTTGATGCATCTTTGTTACAACGAATTAGAAGGAAAAACACGTATACACGTTGGAAAATAAATAAATACAAAAAAATTTTACTCAACTATCCTTTTACAAATGCAAGCCATCTTTTTGGTTATTATCGATTTTACGAACAGGAATTCCTATTCACACTTTATTTTTACTTTGACATCTTACGATAGATACTTTTGTTAAATATTGCCCAAATTTTATTGTACGAAGGATAATGACAAGCAATTTTTTGTAGGAATTTATATGAGGAATTCCTTGATAGATTTCTGACTCTTTTTTCTTATCATTCTGCATGTATGATCACAAAGTCATAATTATGGTTTATTTTATAACACCTTGTCCACCACCAGATCTCATACTAAACTGTTTATTTACGTGTATTATGATATTCTTATTTATCTGCCTTCTTTACAACTTTCTCTTTTCAACTGGTTAAGGCGCAAGCAAGAAAGACTGAATTGAAAAGACTTCCTGAGCAAGCCATACTGGCAGAGGTCCGTCGCATGGTTGAAGAGATGCAAGGCCTGAATCGGCGGCTAGAAGAAACAGTGAGCTCCTTTTTAGGCTACTCTGAAATTTAGTTATCCTTAATCAAATGTATGACATTCTAATGTCTAAAGGTTATTTTGTTATTTTTTAAATCTTTTTTAAAAACATAAGAATCTACTCTTCCTAGGAGACTATTTGGCGGTTCCAATTTTCTTCTAAAATAAGTTGAGCATGCTACTGTAGTGAGGGTTTGAATTTTGATATTGCAATCGCAAACCAATACAAGTATGATCTATATGAAGAAATCATGTACTGGATACGAAGAATGAAGATGATTAATTGTTTCAATGATGAAGCAAGATATTGATTTGATAATGATCTGGTGATTTGTTATAGTCTATGAGAAAATTAGACAATCAATTGTGGGCACTAGAGCCTTAGTACCTTGGTGATCAAGGGAGTTTTGGCATCTTTTTAGTGGTTAGCCACTTAGCAGTGTTTGAGTGTTCTTCTTGAACCTTTCAGATTTAGGCTATAGATGTCATATCTTGAGAATCCTTCCTTGACGAACCATCTGTGTCTTAGATTTAGGCCATGCCAACTAGTTGACATTGGAAGCTATCATCAAAAAGTGCGTGCTTAGTTGAGAGCCTTTGACATTTTAGGTAAGGGAAGATCAACTAAATGAATCCAATGTTTTCTCTGAAGTAGTGCTCTTGCTTTTATTCTTGGATTGTCCCAACTCCCAACAAATCCTTTTTGCTTGTGTCCTTCCTCACTTCAAGCTTCAAAAATAAGCACTAGAGTCTTCAGCTATTGTTGATGAGAATGAAAGATTTTGTCTTTGGGGTTGATGGTAGGAGACAAATTGGCAAGCATGCGATGGGTAGATCTTGTTTGGGCGGTTAGGATACCTCCAATGCGGTGAAATTCTACGAGTTTAGTTGTAAACAGTAAAAGTGCACTATCTTGTCAGGGGTGTAATGAACGCTCTTTAAAACAGAAAAAAGCTGGGTAGAATATTGTTAGGGCTGAGAGAAAAGTTTGGGAGGACTCGTTGAGTTTTGAGAAAACCTTGATTTAGAAGTGCATATAAGTGGAAAAAGCTTTGAAGTACTCTACCAGTGAAAAAACTGCTTACGTGAAAACATTTAGGAAGGGTAAGAAGAAAGACTTGGTGGCTTGAGGGCTATGATGCACAGACACGGACAAGTCGACACGGACACGGGACACGGCATTTTTTAAAAATATAGACGGGTGCGGCGTGGACACGGCATAATAATTTTTTAATATAATATATAGAAATTAAGGTGACATTATATTAAAAATGACAAACAATAAAACAATTTCATGATAACTAGGTACCGAGCTTGTACCTAGCGGTATCGAGCATGTACTAAGCGGTACCTAGCGATACTTAGCGGTACGGAGCATGTACCTAGCGATACCTAGCAGTACCGAGCATGTACATTAGCTTTTTTTGGTAAGTTTCAAAAAACAACAATTAATATTTCAGGCGTCGAGAGTCAGGTGTCGATGCCATTTATCAGTTACCGAGAGAGGAGATGAAAATATCTTCATTGCCAAAAAGAAATGAAAATGAAAATATTCGATGATTGGGAATTAAGTGCGGACGTTGATTTTGTGTTGTGGATATGAAATAAGAAATTTACTTTAAATCCCGCAAAATACAATAAATTATATTTAAAAAAATTCATAAAATATTTAAGATACGTCTGTCGGACACGCGTGTCCAATTTGCATTTAATATTTTTTAATCGGATACGTTTTCGGCGTGTCCGACACGTGTCGGACGAGTGTCGTGTCGGACACGGTGTCGGACACTGCACGCCTCTTTGAGGAGAAGTGTCGGTGCATCATAGCTTGAGGGAAAAATTGTTTGAATTTTTGTTTTTGTGAGTTGGCACACCTCTTAAGGATGAGGGAACAAAAATTTGTCTTCGGTGGGGCCCTGGTTGTGATCACCATGGGTGAATTCTTCTATCAACGATCTATAAATACCTCATTTTTTATAATGTCGCTACCGTTTGGTTGAAATTCTAGGAAGGCTTATTGCCTTTCTAATAGATCTAAGTAGAAATAAGCATCAATGCTAGGGCATTTTTAGTGAATTAACTCCTCTCTTCGAGAAGAGCATTTATGTGAAGATAACTTTGAAAATGAAATCTGGGAGGTATAGTAACTTGGAGAAGATTTGTGCTTACAGGAACTCGGGCAATAACGAGTGTGAGGGTGTTTGCGAAGGCTGCTGACAACCATTTTTGAAAAGAGGGGGAGAGAGAGAGAGAGAGAGAGAGAGAGAGAGAGAGCAACCCTTGGCAATTGAACAAATAACGAGGATGGAGGATGTGCATCAGCACCCTGAGAAGCCGCTCAACTCTGTTTATATATAACCTTTGTGAAGGAGATGACTGGCCTGACTAAACTTTGTTCATCTTGGTCCTACGAATTCATGGCCAGTTTTACCTTAATTCCATTGATCCAAGTATCAATAATTTTGACATGAGGCTCAAGATATTATATAGGAGTTAATTATTGACTTCTGTAAGCATTGATTTGGTTGAACCAAGTGGGCTCATTTTTGCCCCTTTTATGTACTCAGCTTCGCTTATTAGTTTTGGAGTTTAAGATGAAGGGATAAGATATTTCGATAAGTTTTTAATGAAGATTGTGAGAATACATTTGACTTATTGGTCTTAGCACCCTAAATAAAAATATAGATTTTTTTTTTTATCGTTGTATTAGTAAAATTGAAATTATAGAGCTTTTAAAGAAAAGGAAGTGTGGAAAAACAGTGAGACTTAATGATATTCCAATATAGGTGTGGAAATGTTTAGAATTTTAAGGAATTTCTTGGCTTACTAAAAATTTTAATATTATTTTGAAGACAAGATTAAGATGAATGGATAAGTGTGTTGATTCTTATTTTTAAGAATAAAGGTGATGCACAAGATCGTGTGAATTTTAAAAAAATTAAGTTAATATGTCATACATGAAAATTATGGGAGATATTAATTGAGCATGGTTTACGACATGATACTAATTTTTCTTAAAATCAATATGGATTCATGCTAAGTGGGTCAACTATGGAAGCCGTACATTTGTTGAGAGGTTTGATAGAGATGTATAGAGAGATTAAGGAATATCTATATATATGATATTTATTGATTTAAAGAAATCATATGATAAAGTTTTAGGTGACGTGCTCTGGAGAGTTCTAGAAAAGAAATGAATTGATAATGTTTATATTCAAGTCATTAAGGATTTGTATACAATAGCTATTACTTGTGTTGAAACACAAGATGGTTTGATCAAGTATTTTCTTATTTCAATTGGATTACATATTTTTTTGCTTTAGTTATGGATGTTCTTACTAGACATTTACAAGTGGATGTATCATGGTGTATGTTTTTTGCTGATGATATTCTTCTTGTTGATAAAACTAGAGCAGGAGTTAAAGGAAAACTTGAATTATGGAGGTCAATCTTTAGATTCTAGAAGTTTTTTTTTTTTTTTGGAGTAGATCTAAAATCGATATATTATTTGTAGTAATAGATCTAGTGGTGGGATTGTGACATTGGGTGACCATAGTGCACATTTTGGATATCTCGGGCCTTTTGTTCAAAGCAATGATGAAATAGATAGGGATATTATTAGTAGAATTCAAGTTGGATGGTTGAAGTGGGGAATGCATCAGGCCTTTTTTGTGATAGAAAAGTACCCCTCAAACCTAAGGAAAAATTTCATAAGATGGTGGTGAGAACTGCAATAATTTATGGCGCAGAATGTTGGTCATTAAAAGTGAATCATAAAATTAAGTGTTACAGAGTTGAGAATGCTTGGTGGATGAATGTCTTGACACTTAAAGACATAATATGAAACGCTTATATACGTGAAAAGGTTGGAGTAACTCCTGTCATAGATAAGATGGCTTGGTCAGATAAAATGTTGGCCTTCCGATGAATCGATTATGAGAGTAGACGTATTATATACTGCCTATGTTAAGAGAGGTAGAGGTAAGCCTATAAAGATTTGGTTAGAAAGTATTAGAAATGATCTTTTTTTTTATTAAATTTAAATGAGAATTTGACTCTTAATAGGACATAATAGAGAAAAAAGATTCAGGTAACTGACCCCATGTAGTGGGATAAAGACTTGATGGTGTTATTCTATTACCTTGTGATTTATGCTAAAATTTGTAGTTGATCAAATAGGGATTTAGAGCAATCGACGGTGTAAGGGCATTAAACATTACCAAGGAGATTTCAAAAACTAATGCTCAAACTTGTGAGGAGATGTAATGTCCGTACCATCCTTTACAGCTCCCACAACTATCATAATATCAAACTCTCAAAATTACATTTTGTATGATTTTTTATTTAAGAAAGGATTTTTGAGACACACTCTTTTTGAAGGAAGCTGCAATCGAGGAGTACTTCAAGCCCATAGACAAAAACGCTGAGATCATCATGAATTTGCAACTTGAGAAAGAGGAAAACCAAATGAAAGAGATGATGAAAGCCATGCATGAACAGTCTATGCTACAGAGAACAGCGGCAATCGAACGTTCAGAATCCAAAGATTCAGGTGTTGTGCAGCCTACCCAATCAACGACAACCAGCTCTTCACAACTTGATCAGACCAAATGATTTTTTCTCACAATCAGACTCGAGAAAGTTTTGATTTTAGCAATTACTTCATGTGATTTTGACAGTCAGAGACTTGATTATTGCAATTTCTTCAGGTTGTATCAACCTAAACGAATTTATATAGTATTGGATACTATTCGTTTTATTGATGAATAAAATGTTCAGAAAGCCGACTGTGATCAGAAATTTATAACCAGTGCCCACGCTTTGATGGCTCACACTAATAATCGAAGTTAGGATCCTACTCCTAACCTCCTTGCTCATCTTAAGGTAGAAAGCCAGCTTTTCAATAAAGGCATGAGTACAATTAAGATAATGAAGTCCTAGACTTTGTTTGTGATAGCTTTCTTTCTGTTTTTTAAAGCAGCTTTCTAGCACAAATTAAAATTTTTGTACTAAAAAATTGTTTTAAGAAGCAGAAAAAAAGCTATTATAAATGAAGCTTTAGGCTATGTTTGAGAAAAATTTCTTATTGTTTTTTAAAATAGTTTTTTAGTAAAAAATTTCTTGCACTTGAAAGTTTTGTACTAAAAAATTGCTTTAAAAAGCAATAAAAAAGTTGTCCCAAATGAAATTTTAGTCAATAATTGCTAGGGTCATCTCGTGTTGAATATTCTTAACGCGGAAAGCAATCATAACTATGGCCTATTTTGATAAGGCTTGATGTTGCAGGTGTCCCCTTCTTATGATCAAAGGAATCTTGAGCTCCACCCCTTCAACGGTAGCTTACTAAAGGGTGCTTTAATGTTTAGGAGTAGGTGATTATTGTCTAGCCTTATGCTTCATTTGGGACGGTTTTCTTATTGCTTCTTAAAGCATTTTTTTAGTTCAAAAATTAAAATTTTAATACTAAAAACTGTTTTAAGAAGCAGAAAGAAAGTCGTCTCAAACGAAACCTTAGTGTATTGTAGCCGCAACCCAATTTCATTTAAGGGCATGCGTGACACATGATCTTCATGATTCCCATCCAAAAACCACCCGATCCTTGTGCTGCCGCTACACATGGGACCTGAGCTCTCAAATATTGCTACACATGGGACCTGAGCTCTCAAATATTGATATAAATGACTACCTTATAATTTATATTTGATTGGTATGGAATTTTGCAGAGATCTCCTTCCTTGAATAAGATATATATTAGACAACCAAGGGTATGTGAAAGACGTCAACCTATCCATCTCTTACAAAACAAGTTTGTGAAAATGGAAATATGGAGTGCATGCTTATTGGATGGATGATTCCATGGTTCTCAACACTCAATCACATTTCTTGACTTAAAGATTTTGGTTCTTATATCTCTAATTGTTGATCCTTAATAATTCACCATAACTCCTTGATGATCCTATAGCCATCATGTAGAATCTAGGTTGAATTTCTTCAAGCTTAGCCTACCAACCTTGGAGGACACATCTTTATGCACCATACTAGGCCTCGTAGGTGTGGAAGAAGATTGTTGCGTCCTGAAACTTTCACGGTGGTAGAGAGATATGAAGTTTAGCATTTCAACTTTGTACGAAGATCCAATACACAAATAAATAAAAGAGTAGGGTGCAATATTCATAAGAGACACTAAGATTTTTATGTGGAAAATCCTGAAAAGGAAAAAATTACGGGGCCTGATCCAGTTTAAATGAATCTACTAGTACTGATGGTTGATTACAAATAATACCCTCATTGGAGCAGGGTATTGGCTTAGGGGTTGTTTGGTTGCCTGAATTAGGAGTTTAAAGTAAAACAATTACCTGCATTTACTATATTTGGTTGTTTGGGTAAATTTGAGCGGAACAAAAGAAAATCAGACTATTTTGCGTGAATTGGAAAACCGCTCGTATTGAGCGGTTATAAATTCATCGGGAAGGAAGAAAAGCTTCATCGTCCGCGTGCTGTTCGGCTTCATTGCACGACTCAGGCTTATTCGCCTCCTTCGTTCTTGTTCGACTTCGCTCCGGCAAGAAGCTCCGGAGAGAGTTCGCTCCGGCGAGCATCTCCACTCCGTCGCCCTCAAGTCCGGCCTTCTCAGCTCCACTCCGTCGTCGTGCTGTTCGGCTTCATTGCACGAGAAGCTTCTTCGGAGAAGCTCTGTTTAGCTCCACTCTGTCGTGTTGTTCGCCCTCAAGCCCCTGGATATCCATCGTTCGTTCTTGTTTTCCGCCGGCCCTATAATACATATCGGAGAAGCTCTGTTTCTCGCAAAAGGTGAGATTTTTAAGTATTTATACGCCTTCTTCCGTTCTTCCTTTTACTAGAATCCATCGATTTCAGTTCTTCCCAAGTGAGTTCTCTAGCTTCCGCTTAATCTCTGTTATGTTATAATGCGAGTTTTCTCTTCGATTTCTGCTACCCCTTGTACTATAGTTTGTAAGTATTAACTCAATTCTGATTTCTATGCGGTAGATTAGTCTTGTTTCCTTGTCTGCAACGCTGGGGCCGTTTGAGTTTCTATGAGGTGGATTTATCTCGTTTCCATGCTTAGTTTGGGCTGATTCTTGCATGATTTGGGGTATGCAAGTTTTTACATGCTTAAGAATGCTTCTAAATTTTTTTATTTACGCCTTCTTCCGTTCTAAAATTTTTTATTTACATGCTTAAGAATGCTTCTAAATAGCTTGGTTTGGAACAGCTTTCATATTGTTTTTAACAACGATTTTTTAGTTTATTTTTTATTGAAAAGCTGTTTTAGAAAGCAAGAAGAAGCTATCTCAAACGAAGTTTAAACAATCGGTGATTACTTTTATAAATACATAAGTTATAATGACAAAAAAAAAAAACAAATGCACTGTTTTTATTTTACTCTGGATATATCTAACAAACAAGAGAAACATTTCTCCTGCGTTTACTTTGCAGACAACCAAACAACCTCAAAGTATTTGGAATGTATTACATTTACTTTACACCGCATTTACTTTATATTGCGTTTACTTTGCAGTCAACCAAACAGCCCCTTAATGTAGCAAATACACATTGTATGTAGTGCATTACATGACAGTTGCTCTTAAGAGAATGTTGACATGTTTGTTTGGTCAGTAGGATTAAAGTCGGCGAGCGATGGTATTCGGAAGGACTGTAGTCGGTGAGTGATGGTGGTTAGAGGGATCGTAGTTAGCAGATGACAATGGTCAGAGTGGACGTAGTTGGTGGGCGAATGTAGTCGAAGGGACTGTAGTTGGTTGACAACGGTGGTAAGAGGG
The DNA here is from genome assembly GCA_022539455.1 of Dendrobium nobile. NCBI lineage: Eukaryota > Viridiplantae > Streptophyta > Magnoliopsida > Asparagales > Orchidaceae > Dendrobium > Dendrobium nobile. The sequence goes on along the minus strand of CM039733.1, from coordinate 15,676,269 downwards.
TTGTAATCGGCGAGTGACGGTGGTTGGAGGGGCCGTAATCGACTAGCGACAGTGGTCGAAGGAACCATAGTCGGAGGGCTAGGGTGATTGGAGGGACCATAGTTGACGAGCAACGGTGGTTAGAGGGATCATAGTTGATAGGAAACGGTGGTTGGAGTGGCCATAGTTGGCAAGAACTCTGGTGGTGGTTGCGCTAGATGAAGGGAGCAAGAGAGCTCTCAAGTTTTCTCCTTTTCTCCTCCCCCTCATGTAAAGAATAAGGGGCTATTTTTAATATTTTGGGAGTGACAAGTCTAGTAAATATGGAGAAGATCTAGAGTAGATTTAGAATGTTCTACCAGACAGCTCATAGTAATTCCTTTGATCATAGAATGTTTATTGAGTATTTAAGTGCCTTAATGATGTCAGAATTGAGTGATATCGGGGGTGTTGCACTTGTCTTGTCGAGCTGCTCGATTCGATTATAACCAAGTCATATTCGGATACCATGTGATCCTCTAATTGATGCTCCAAAGCTTTTAAGTATGTTTTGTTCATTTGATTTGATCTCATTTGGGCTCAAATCAAAATGAATTTGGTGTCATTGGGTTCATCTTCTTAAGATGTTTAGTTTGACTGTATGTTTGTTGAAATCAGAGTTTAGATAATCCCTAATTTAATGTTAGAAAATTTTTATTTGTATTTTCATCGAGATTCATGTTCGATCAAGGTAATTTTTTTTTTGTGTCAATATTTCATATGACCTAAAAATTTGATCTGAATTCGACTCAAAAATTTTGGGTTAGGATCAACTTGTTTGGGAAGCGAACCAGGTTCGAGTTTCAAATCCTGAACCGAATATAAATTCGGGTCGGATTCGGGTCAACCCAGAAACTCGAAATCAACACAGAACTGGCACAGGTTCCCATCCCGCACGCACCATGAACCTGACTCGCGGCTCATGCTTGACCCCTTTATCTCGTGCTTGCCTACCTTGCCTCGACACTCGAGCTCCCAACCTCGTACTAGCGGTCCCGCACTTGCCTGCCTCGCCCGCACTCACATTTGCAACCTTGCACCCACGTTTGCCTGCCTCACTCCCCTAGCCCACATTCGTGCTAATCCCTATGGATGCGCTTGAGCTCGCACCATGCTCGCATCCGCGGGTTAGCGGGTTAGATCGGCTCAACCAAAAAGTTGGTTGGATAGGTCTGAGTTTGACTTTCTTACTTATTTGCCGAGTCGGGTTGGGTTCGGGTCAGAGCAATTGGAGGCGGGTCAATTTCGGTTTGTACCCAAACCCGACCCTAATACCCATTTTGATTACCCCTCCTATTTTTTACTAGATGAACGCCTATTCTAATTTTTAGCAAGAGATCTTTATTATTGTCACAGTAATATTAACGTCTAATCTAACTAATATTAAAGAAGAGCATGAGAATTATCATACAAAAAAAAATTTAATTACATTCTTAGTGTTGCAATCTTTATTTCAATATTAAAAATGTAATAAGTGCATGAGATCTACCACACTAAATAGTCCAGCAATAGAATAATAGCAGAACATTAAATAAAGTTGTTTGAAACGTAACCGCAATGTTACTATTATTTAGTGTGAATTTTGATTTTCACTAAAATTTTTAGATTTAAAAATATTTTATTGTTGTTGCGTCCTGAAGTATTCGGGGTGGTAGAAAAATATAAAACTTAACGTCTTAACAATGTACAAAGATTCAACACGCAATCAAATAAAAAGTGAGGGTTCAATATTCATAAGAGACACCAAAAATTTTATGTGAAAAAACCCTAAAAAGGTGAAAAACCACGGGCCTAACCCAGTTTGAATGAATCCACTAGTATTTGTAGTTGATTACAAATGAGGCCTTTCATTGGGGGAAGGCCTTAGCTTGATGTGACAAGTATACTTCATATAGAGTGTGTTACATGGTAGAAACAGGAAGAATCACTGTTGATGTGTTTTTGTTTGGTCGTAAGAATTGTAGTCGGCGGACGATGGAGGTTATAAAGACCGTTGTCTGGCGACGGAGGTCAGAATGATCGTAGTCGGCGGGTAACGGACGTCGGAAGAACTGTTGTCTAGCGACATATGTTAGAAGGTTCGTAGTCGGCGGACGATGGAGGTTAGAAGTGTAACATCAGTTTTGCTGTTCTGCTCCAGGATCGTCCGGGTCGATCGTGGATCGTCCAGGGACGATCAGTTCAAGTTTGGTTCCAGATTTTGTACAAAAGTTACAGGAAAGTTTTCCTGTAAGGATCGTCCGGACCGATTGGGGTATCATTCCGGGACGATCAGAGCATGGCACAAGTCAGAGAGTAGGTGTTTTTATCGTCCAAGAAAATTAATTATTGTCCTGAGAAATCGTTCCAGGACGATGGGATTTTGTTCAGATCGTCCAGGACGATCGTGCGATCGGCCTGGCCGATCAGAACGTTATTTAGCTGAAATCAGCTCATTTTAAAGAGGGAGAAAATCAAAAATAAATATCTGATTTTTTTGAGGAGAGAGAAAGTCGAGGGCTAAAGCTGAAAAGTTGATTTTTGGACAACGCCGGGCCGTTTTCGTCCGTCGAGACAGTTCAAGAAATTGGTGTACGCAAGGTAAGGCACATTCCGCCTTTCTAAATTTTCAGAACGGTGAAGTTTGAACGATTTTTCTGTCCGGATTTCGTTTTCGTTAGCGAATTTTGTCCGTATTTTCTGATTGGTTCAGTTTTTACCGCGTAACTTTTGGTATGTTTCTGAGGTGCCGAGTGTGCACGTTTTGATTATTTTCTGGAGATTTTTGACCGGATAGTTTTGATTTGGCGGCGTTTTCTGTTGACTGTAAATTTTCACGATATCTAAAAATGTTGTGGCAGTAGAATAAATATCTTGCAATGTTGTTGTGAACATTCTGTGATAATTTGATAATTTTTTATTTTTAAGAAATTTTGTGTAAATTCCGTATACGGCATGCTGCCGGATTTTCGTATGATTTCTGAAATTGTCCGGATTTGTTCTGAAATGATATGATATAATTGTGTGCTATGAAAAGGGAGTTATAAGGGGTCAGGATCCTGTGAGATCCTGTCTGTGTCAGGGAAATCTGAAATGAGCTCTGAAATCTGAAAATAAGTTATGTTCCGGATCCGATGATAAGTTCTGTTCTGATGCTATAAGCATATCTGTTCTGGTGCCATGAGCACAAAGGGAGACATAAGGGGCCAGAATCCGATGGATTCTGTCTGTGTCTGGGAAGGGAGGCATAAGGGGCCAGAATCCGTTGAGATTCTGTCTGTGTCAGGGATATGTGAAATCTGAATTCTGTTTGATGTTTGATAATTGATTTCCGTACGATTCTGATATGATTTCTGATTCTGACACAATTCAGTTCTGTTCTGATTTGATATGATCTGTACGATTCTGTTCTGATTCTGTTTTGTTTGATTTGACCTGATTTGTTCTGATTTGATATACGATTCTGTATGATTCTGTTCTGATTTGATATACGATCTGTAGATCTGATTTCTGTACGGATTTCTGTCTAATGTGGTGGTTGTGGATTCTGAGGATTTTGATTGGAGGTTTGATGTCTTGCTGAGCTGTTGAAACTCATCCTTGTTTTCTGTGTGGTTTTCAGGTTCTGGGAAAGGGAAGGACGTCTTGGAGTAGGATTTCAGAGTCTGATTTGTGATAGGTATTTGTACTTTTGATTTTTGTACAGTCATGACTTTTCTGTTATGTTCTGTTATTTCTGTCTGAAAGCCATGAGCTGTATTTGTATATGATTATTTTGATGAAAGAAAAGATAGATGATCTGTTCTGCTGCATTTGATGTTTATAGTAGCTCTGTGTGTCTGTTTCTGTGTGTAAATGGTTGGAAGAAAGTTCTGAAGCAAATTCCAAAGCCAGATCCTGGAATCAGTTTAGTCAGTTGAGTTTGGCCACGACTCGATGCGAGCGGGATCCGTCCCAATCGGGTTGGGTCGTGACAAGCTTTTAAGTGGTATCAGAGTAATGATTTTGGAATTTGGAATTTGGATTGTAAGACAGAGCTATAGGAAGTTATCTGAGTCTATCTGGGGTAGTTTTGGTTTGTTCGGATTTTTATTGTGTTGTTTTTGTGATTAGTTTCTGGATTTTATGGATTTTAAGGATTTTCTGTATGGATCTGCCAGACCCCGACATGACAGACGGTCAGAGTGTCAGTCAGGCAGCACCAGTGGGTAGTACAGCCCCAGTGGTTGGTGTAGATACACTTTCCCAGTTTGCTATGTTGGTTGCTCAGATGATGAGCGAGACTCATAGTAGAGCCTATGCTGTCCGATCTGAGGATATTGATAGACATCTGCAGATGTTTCTGAGATTGAAACCATCGAGGTTTGAGGGCGCTGTTGAGCCCAGAGCAGCTGAGGAGTGGCTGAGGAGGATAGAGAAGACTTTTGACGGCATGCAGTGTCCGTCAGATAGAAAGGTACCTTTGGTAGTATTTCTGTTAGATGGGGAAGCTGAGCACTGGTGGGTAGGCCAACAGGAGGCCAAGTTTCAGGGCAGGTTAAACTCTTTGATTTCTTGGGAAGAGTTTTCTGAGGTATTCCGATCTTGGTTTGTTCCCCCTTCTGCACGACAGCAGATGCAGGAGAGTTTTCTGAGGCTGGTTCAGGGGAGCAGGACGGTGATGCAGTACGAGGCAGAGTTTACTGCCTTAGCCCGATATGCTCCGCAGCTGGTTAGTACTTCTGCTGAGAAGTGCTATCGCTTTCTGAGGGGACTACGAGACAGTCTGAGGCAGCCTCTGGTGCCATTTCATATTTCTGATTTTTCTGAGCTTGTGGAGAGAGCTCGCCTGATAGAGAACGATCTGATGGCTACTCAGCAGCGGTGGACTGCGAGTAGGAAGAGGTTTGGGGGTGATGCTTCTGGTAGTGATTCCTCTGACAAGAGGAGATTTGTTTCTGGTTCTGGAGACTCCTGGAGGAGTGGACTGTAATATCAGTTCTGCTCCAGGTTCGTCCGGGACGAAGTTGGATCGTCCGGGACGATCGGTACAGGTTGTGCAGAAAATCAGTTTTGGTTGTATGATTCGTCGGGACGAAATTTGGATCGTCTGGACGAAAATTCTCCCGAGGACCTGTCGCCGGGGACGATGATGAAAATTTCGTCTGGACGAGGATTTTCCAGAGCACATCGTCCGGGACGAAGTGCTATCGTCCAGGACGATCTGAGCATTTCTTAAGGGAAATGAGATATTTTGAAGAGAGAGAAAAAGAAAATAAAATATCAGATTTTGATCCGAGGAGAGAGGAAGAAAAAGAGAAAAAGGAAAAGTTGATTTCGGGAAGCCGCGGGTCCGTTTTCGTTCGTCGAGACTGTTGAGGATTTTGCTGTACGCAAGGTAAGGCACATTCCGCCTTTCTCAATTTTCAGAACCGTCGAGTTTGGCGGTATTTTCTGTCCGGATTTCGTTTCCGTTACCGATTTTCGTCCGTAACTTTTGATTGATTCAGTTTTTACCGCGTAACTTTCTGTATATTGTTGAAGTGCCGAGTGTGCAGTTTTTGGTTATTTTCCGAAGATTTTTGTCCGGGTATTTTTGATTCGGCAGCGTTTTCAGTTGATTATATTTTTCTGTGAATCCGTAAATTCTCTGTGCAGTAGAATAAATGTTCTGGAATATGATTATCTATGTTCTGTGCGAATTTGGTAAATTTTCTTTGCAGGAAATTTTGTGTAAATTCCGTCTACTGCCGTTGTGCTGCCCGATTTTTTGTCTGATTTCTGATTTGCCCGGATTTCTTCTGAATTGAAATGCTATCCGTATGTGCTATAAAAAGGGAGTTATAAGGGGCCTGGATCCTATGAGATTCAATAAGTGTCAGGGAAATCTGAAATGAGCTCAAATCTGAAAATCTGATATCTGTTCTGTTCCGGATCCGATGAAATTTGTTCTGGTGCTGTAAGCACATCTGTTCTGGTGCCGTGAGCACAAAGGGAGTTATAAGGGGCCTGAATCCAAAGAGATTCAGTCAGTGTCAGGGAATTTAGCTATTAAAAATATATCTGATGTCTGATATCTAATTTGATATAATTTCGAATTCAGTATCTGTTCGGTAAGCAATTCTGATTTCTGATTTTGTTAATGTGATATGTCTGATTCTGTCCTGTTTCTGATACGATTTCTGTTCCGTCCAACTCTGTGACTTCTGACTCTGTTGATTTATTATGTTCTGTTTGTACTCTGAATCCGTACGACTCTGATTCTGATTTGATATCTGTCCGTATCTGTTCTGATTCTATTCTGTTTCGTTCTGATATGTCCGGTTTGACAATCTGTACGATTCTATTCCGATTTCTGATCTGATTTCTGTCTGATGAGTTTGGTTTTGAATTCTGAAAGTTTTGATTGGAGGTTTGTTGCTTTGCTGAGCTGTTGAGCTCACTCTTGTTTTCTGGTGGTTTTCAGGTTCTGGGAAAGGGAAGGAAGTCCAGGAGTAGATTTTTGAGTCTGATTCGTATAGGTATTTGTTGTACCTTTTGATTTTTGTACAGTCATGGTTTTTCTGTTCTGTCTTTCTTTCTGTTCAAAAGCCATGCATTGTATTTGTAGATGATTGTATTTGAGGAAAAGACAAGATAGATGTTTTGTTCCGCTGTATTTGGTGATCTATAGTAGCTCTGTTGTTCTGTGTTTGTCTGGCCGTTTTGAGAATTATTTGGAAGATTCAGTTCCAAAACCAATTCCCAAACCAGATCCTGGTTAGTTTGTTTAGGCTGGTCGCGATCCGGTTTGGGCGGGATCCGTCCCCGTCGAATCGGGTCGTGACAAAGCCTTTTGAGTGGTATCAGAGCACTGGTTTGGAAACTGGTTGGATTGTAAGATAGAGCTATAGGAAGTGATCAGTGAGTCTGTCTGGGGGTAGTTTTGGGTCGTTTGGCTTTTTATTGTGTTGTTTTCGTGTTGTTTTTGTGATAGTTTTCCGGATTTTCTGGATTTTTCTGTATGGATCAGCCAGACCCAGACATGACAGACGGGCAGAGTGCCAGTCAGGCAGCACCAGTGGGAAGTACAGCCCCAGTGGCCGGTGCTGATACACTTGCTCAGTTTGCTACACTTGTTGCTCAGATGATGAGCGAGACTCAGAGCAGAGCTGTTACTGTCAGATCAGAGGATATTGATAGACATTTACAGTCATTTTTGAGGTTGAAACCTCCGAGATTTGAGGGCGCTGTTGAGCCCAAAGCAGCCGAGGAGTGGCTGAGGAGATTGGAAAAGACTTTTGATGGGATGCAGTGTCCAGCGGATAGGAAAGTTCCGTTGGCAGTTTTTCTGTTGGATGGAGAGGCTGAGCACTGGTGGGAAGGCCAGCAGGCGGCCAGATTTCAGGGTAGGCTGAACTCTTTGATCACTTGGGACGAGTTCACTGAGGTATTTCGAGACTGGTTTGTTCCCCCTTCTGCACGACAGCAGATGCAGGAAAGTTTTCTGAGACTGGTTCAGGGGAGCAAGACGGTGATGCAGTACGAGGCTGAGTTTACTGCACTAGCCAGGTATGCTCCGCAGCTAGTGAGCACTTCTGCTGAGAGGTGCTACAGATTTCTGAGGGGATTGCGAGATAGTCTGAGGCAGCCCCTGGTGCCTTTTCACATTTCTGATTTCGCTGAGCTTGTGGAGCGAGCTCGTCTGATTGAGAATGATCTGATGGCTACTCAGCAGCGGTGGACTGCGAGTAGGAAGAGATTTGGCGGTGAGGCTTCTGGCAGTGGTTCCTCTGGGAAGAGGAGATTTGTGACTGGTTCTGGATCCGGAGTCTACAGATCTGACTCCAGGAGGAGTGGAGAATCGTCTGGTACTGCTACCAGTACGACGAGTTCAGGATCTGTCAGTGGGGCACCTGTGTGCCAGAGTTGTGGACGGCGACATCATGGCCAGTGCTATAGGATGGCTGGTCTGTGTTTCAGATGTGGTCAGCCTGGACATAGAATTGCAGAGTGTCCACAGGCTGGATTTGATCGACGTTCTGAGTTCCGACCTGAGGGCTCTGTTAGACCTACCGGTTCTGCAGCAGGAAGACCGAGGACTGTTCCTCCTCGCCCTGAGGGATTTTCTGGAAGAGGTGGTAGTACTAGTTCTGGACCACGGAGACCACCTACGGTTCAGAGGGAGCAGAGTAGTTCTGTTGCTTCAGCTCCTGCTCCAGTTCAGCCACGAGTTTACAGCCTGAGTCAGCAGGAGGCTCGTGATGCTCCGGATGTTGTGACAGGTACGATTTATATTTCTGATCAGCCCTGTCGTGTTTTGTTTGACTCTGGAGCTAGTCACTCTTTTCTGTCCGAGCGCTGTTTTGAGCTTTTGCGTTTGGATTCTGTTTTGTTGCCGATTTCTCTTTCTGTGATTTTACCGGCTGGAAGTAATTTGATTGCCCGCAAGTTTTGTTTTTGTGAGATTGACATTGCTGGCAAGAAGTGGAAGTCAAACCTGATTTTGTTACCGATTTCTTCGTATGACGTAATTTTGGGCATGGATTGGCTGAGTCTGTATGAGGCTCAGATTGATTGTCTGAAGAAGCAAGTGAGTTTGCTTGTGGCTGGAGAGAGAGTTGTATTTCAGGGATTACGAGGTGTTCTCTCCAGTCTGATTTCTGCGTTGGAGGTGAGCAAAATGTGGAAGAAGGGTTACCCAGTGTTTTTGGCTTCGGTGCGGGATCTGAACCTGGAGGTTGGTTCTGTTTCTGAGATCCCAGTGGTACGGGAGTTTGCCGATGTTTTTCCTGAGGAGTTGGTTGGTTTACCTCCGGATAGAGAGGTGGAGTTCTCTATCGATGTTTTTCCGGGTACAGCTCCTATATCAAAAGCTCCGTACAGAATGGCACCGAAAGAACTTTCTGAGTTGAAAGTTCAGCTTCAGGAGCTAGTTGACAGAGGTTTTGTCCGTCCTAGTGTTTCGCCTTGGGAAGCACCTGTTCTGTTCGTAAAGAAGAAGGACGGGACACTCCGTATGTGTGTTGATTACAGAGATTTGAACAAGGTCACTATCAAGAATAAGTATCCTTTGCCTCGGATCGACGACTTGTTTGATCAGCTTTCCGGATCTTCAGTATTTTCGAAGATTGATTTGCGATCCGGATACTATCAGGTGAAAGTGAAGGAATCTGATGTGGTGAAGACTGCTTTCAGTACTCGGTACGGGCACTACGAGTTTTTAGTTATGCCTTTTGGGGTAACCAATGCGCCTGCTATTTTCATGGATCTGATGAACCGAGTATTCAGGGAGTTTCTGGATCAGTTCGTGATCGTCTTTATTGATGATATTTTGGTGTATTCTGCTTCTGAGGATGAGCATGCCAGACATTTGAGCATTGTGTTGGAGACCTTGAGGCGGCATCAGCTGTATGCCAAGTTCTCCAAGTGTGAATTCTGGCTGAAGAGTATTTCTTTTCTGGGGCATGTGATTAGCGGAGAAGGCATTTCTGTTGATCCCCAGAAGATTCAGGCGGTTGCTGATTGGCCAAGGCCGACTACGGTATTTGAGGTACGTAGTTTCTTGGGCATGGCCGGGTATTATAGGAAATTTGTGAAGGGATTTTCACAAATTTCGACGCCTCTGACGAGACTGACGCAGAAGTCAGTAGCTTTTGTTTGGACACCGGAGTGTGAAGCTAGTTTTCAGAAATTGAAGGACTGTTTGACTTCAGCTCCAGTGTTAGCACTTCCGTCAGGTACGGAAGGTTTTCAGGTCTTCAGTGATGCTTCACTGAAAGGACTGGGATGTGTTCTGATGCAGCGTGGTCAGGTAATTGCTTATGCTTCTAGACAGTTAAAGCCACATGAGAAGAATTACCCGACGCACGATCTGGAGTTAGCTGCTGTAGTATTTGCTTTGAAGATTTGGCGTCATTATCTGTATGGCGTCAGTTGTGAGATCTTTACGGATCATAAGAGCCTGAAGTACATTTTTACTCAGAAGGATCTGAACCTGAGACAGAGAAGGTGGCTCGAGTTAATCAAGGACTATGATCTGACTATTCAGTACCAGCCTGGGAAGGCTAATGTGGTAGCGGACGCTTTGAGCAGGAAGTCTTCTGGATTATCAGGTATTCAGCTTACTTCCGATGACTTTCTGATTCGAGATATGGAACGCTTGCAGTTGGAGGTGATTCTCTCCAATGGGTTGGATTTGGCTCAGATGAGTATTCAGTCTAATTTGGAGACAAGGATTCAAGAAGCCTAGAAGTCAGATTCTGATTATTCGAAGTTGATTGCTCAGATTGGATCTGGTAAGACTCCTGAACTTCGAATTTCTGATTCTGGTGCTATTTTCTGCAAGAACAGGTTATGAGTACCTGTATTTGGAGATTTGAGGCAGGAGATTCTGTATGAATCTCATCATTCTGGCTATACTATTCATCCAGGCAGTGGTAAGATGTATGCTGATATGAAGCTATTATTTTGGTGGCCTGGGATGAAGAAGGATGTGGCGGAGTTTGTGTCGAGATGCGAGGCCTGTCAGTTGGTGAAGGCAGAGCATCAACGACCAGGTGGACTGTTGCAGTCGTTGCCTATCCCTGAGTGGAAGTGGGAGGAGGTGACAATGGATTTTGCGATGGGTTTTCCTCGATCACGGCAAGGACACGATGCCATCTGGGTAGTCGTAGATCGATTGACGAAGTCAGCCCATTTTCTTCCGATCAGACAGACTGATTCAGTAGAGCGCTTGGCACAGGTTTATGTTAAGGAGATTATCAGATTGCACGGTGTGCCTCGCGTGATTGTATCTGATCGAGACGGACGCTTTACTTCCAGACTTTGGAAGGGCATTCAGCAAGGCTTGGGTACTAAACTGCATTTCAGTACAGCTTTTCATCCTCAGACTGATGGACAGTCTGAGAGGACCATTCAGGTATTGGAAGATCTATTGAGACTTTGTGTTTTAGATTTTGGAGGAAGCTGGGAAGATCATATCCCTTTGATTGAGTTTGCTTACAACAATAGCTTCCAATCCAGTATTGGTATGGCACCGTACGAGGCTTTGTATGGCAGGAAGTGCCGGACTCCTTTGACTCTGACGGAGGTCGGAGATAGACAGACTTTGGGTGCCACTTTTGCTGATGAAACTGTTCAGAAAATTAATTTGATTAAAGAAAGATTGAAAGCAGCTCAGGACCGTCAGCAGAAGTATTACAATCAGAAGCACAGGTTCGTTGAGTTTCAAGTCGGTGACTTTGTGTATGTCAAAGTCAGCCCGATGAAAGGTGTTAGCAGATTTGGTCAGGTAAGCAAGCTTAGTCCAAGGAATGTTGGACCTTTTGAAATTTTAGAAAGGATTGGGAAAGCTGCTTACAGACTTTTGCTTTCTGATTCGATGCCCGACGTGCATAATGTGTTTCATGTATCCACTTTGAGGAAGTGGGTATCAGACTCTGGTAAGAAGGTATCTGCTGATGAGGTTGAGATTCAGGAGAATCTGGCGTACAAGGAAGAGCCAGAGTTGATTTTGGCGTACGACGTCCGAAAACTACGAAGTAAACAGATTCCGATGGTTAAAGTCCAGTGGAAGCACCGTACTGCACGGGAAGCCACTTGAGAGAAGGAGTCTGACATGAGATAGTCGTACCCGTACTTGTTTTGACGGAGGTTGGATTGGATAATGTCGATGACGACATTTTTTTTTAAGTTGGGGAGATTGTAATATCAGTTCTGCTCCAGGTTCGTCCGGGACGAAGTTGGATCGTCCGGGACGATCGGTACAGGTTGTGCAGAAAATCAGTTTTGGTTGTATGATTCGTCGGGACGAAATTTGGATCGTCTGGACGAAAATTCTCCCGAGGACCTGTCGCCGGGGACGATGATGAAAATTTCGTCTGGACGAGGATTTTCCAGAGCACATCGTCCGGGACGAAGTGCTATCGTCCAGGACGATCTGAGCATTTCTTAAGGGAAATGAGATATTTTGAAGAGAGAGAAAAAGAAAATAAAATATCAGATTTTGATCCGAGGAGAGAGGAAGAAAAAGAGAAAAAGGAAAAGTTGATTTCGGGAAGCCGCGGGTCCGTTTTCGTTCGTCGAGACTGTTGAGGATTTTGCTGTACGCAAGGTAAGGCACATTCCGCCTTTCTCAATTTTCAGAACCGTCGAGTTTGGCGGTATTTTCTGTCCGGATTTCGTTTCCGTTACCGATTTTCGTCCGTAACTTTTGATTGATTCAGTTTTTACCGCGTAACTTTCTGTATATTGTTGAAGTGCCGAGTGTGCAGTTTTTGGTTATTTTCCGAAGATTTTTGTCCGGGTATTTTTGATTCGGCAGCGTTTTCAGTTGATTATATTTTTCTGTGAATCCGTAAATTCTCTGTGCAGTAGAATAAATGTTCTGGAATATGATTATCTATGTTCTGTGCGAATTTGGTAAATTTTCTTTGCAGGAAATTTTGTGTAAATTCCGTCTACTGCCGTTGTGCTGCCCGATTTTTTGTCTGATTTCTGATTTGCCCGGATTTCTTCTGAATTGAAATGCTATCCGTATGTGCTATAAAAAGGGAGTTATAAGGGGCCTGGATCCTATGAGATTCAATAAGTGTCAGGGAAATCTGAAATGAGCTCAAATCTGAAAATCTGATATCTGTTCTGTTCCGGATCCGATGAAATTTGTTCTGGTGCTGTAAGCACATCTGTTCTGGTGCCGTGAGCACAAAGGGAGTTATAAGGGGCCTGAATCCAAAGAGATTCAGTCAGTGTCAGGGAATTTAGCTATTAAAAATATATCTGATGTCTGATATCTAATTTGATATGATTTCGAATTCAGTATCTGTTCGGTAAGCAATTTTGATTTCTGATTTTGTTAATGTGATATGTCTGATTCTGTCCTGTTTCTGATACGATTTCTGTTCCGTCCAACTCTGTGACTTCTGACTCTGTTGATTTATTATGTTCTGTTTGTACTCTGAATCCGTACGACTCTGATTCTGATTTGATATCTGTCCGTATCTGTTCTGATTCTATTCTGTTTCGTTCTGATATGTCCGGTTTGACAATCTATACGATTCTATTCCGATTTCTGATCTGATTTCTGTCTGATGAGTTTGGTTTTGAATTCTGAAAGTTTTGATTGGAGGTTTGTTGCTTTGCTGAGCTGTTGAGCTCACTCTTGTTTTCTGGTGGTTTTCAGGTTCTGGGAAAGGGAAGAAAGTCCAGGAGTAGATTTCTGAGTCTGATTCGTATAGGTATTTGTTGTACCTTTTGATTTTTGTACAGTCATGGCTTTTCTGTTCTGTCTTTCTTTCTGTTCAAAAGCCATGCATTGTATTTGTAGATGATTGTATTTGAGGAAAAGACAAGATAGATGTTTTGTTCCGCTGTATTTGGTGATCTATAGTAGCTCTGTTGTTCTGTGTTTGTCTGGCCGTTTTGAGAATTATTTGGAAGATTCAGTTCCGAAACCAATTCCCAAACCAGATCCTGGTTAGTTTGTTTAGGCTGGTCGCGATCCGGTTTGGGCGGGATCCGTCCCCGTCGAATCGGGTCGTGACATGGACAGTCTGGATATTCTGGTACTGCTACCAGTACGACCAGTTCTGGATCTATTAGTGGGGCACCTGTGTGCCAGAGTTGTGGACGACGACATTTTGGCCAGTGCTACCGGGTGACTGGTCAGTGTTTCAGGTGTGGTCAGCCAGGACATCGGATTGCAGAGTGTCCACAGGCTGGATTTGATCGACGATCTGAGTTCCGATCCGAGAGCTTTGTTAGACCTGCCGGTTCAGCAGGAAGACCAAGGACTGTTCCTCCACGCCCTGTAACTGAGGGATCTTCTGGTAGAAGTGGTGGTTCGAGTTCTGTGCCACAGAGACCACCTGCTGTTAGTCAGAGGGAGTCTAGTAGTTCTGTAGCTTCAGCTCCAGCTCCAGTTTAGCCACGAGTGTACAGTCTGAGTCAGCAGGAGGCTCGAGATGCTCCAGATGTGGTGACATGTACGATTTACATTTCTGATCAGCCCTGTCATGTTTTGTTTGATTCTGGAGCCAGTCACTCTTTTCTGTCCGAGCGATATTTTGATGCTTTGCATCTGGATTCGATTTTGCTTCCGGTTTCTCTTTCTGTGATTTTGCCGGCTGGAAGTAATTTGATTGCTCAGAAGTTTTATTTTTGTGAGATTGATATTGCAGGCAAGAAGTGGAAATCAAGTTTGATTCTGTTGTCAATTTCTTCGTATGACGTGATTTTGGGCATGGATTGGTTGAGTCTGTATGAGGCTCAGATTGACTATCTGAAAAAACAAGTGAGTTTGCTTATATCTGGAGAGAGGTGTGTATTTCAAGGCTTACGAGGTGTTCTCTCCAGTCTGATTTCTGGGCTGGAAGTTAGAAGAATGTGGAAGAAGGGTTGTCCAGCCTTTTTGGCTTCTTTACGGGATATGAACCTGGATGTTGGTTCTGTTTCGGATATCCCAGTGGTACGAGAGTTTGCTGATGTATTTCCTGAGGAGTTGGTTGGTTTACCTCCGGATAGAGATGTGGAGTTCTCTATTGATATTTTTTCGGGTACAGCTCCGATATCAAAAGCTCCGTATAGGATGACACCGAAAGAACTTTCTGAGTTGAAAGTTCAGCTTCAGGAGTTGGTGGATAGAAGATTTGTTCGTCATAGTGTTTTTCCTTGGGGAGCACCTATTTTGTTTGTGAAGAAGAAGGACGGAACACTCCGTATGTGTGTTGACTACAGAGATTTGAATAAAGTCACGATCAAGAACAAGTATCCTTTGCCACGGATTGAAGACTTATTTGACCAGCTTTATGGTTCTTCTGTGTTTTCGAAGATTGATTTGAGATCTGGATATTATCAGGTGAAGGTGAAGGAAGCTGATGTGTTGAAGACAGCTTTCAGTACTCGGTACGGACACTATGAGTTCTTGGTTATGCCTTTTGGGGTAACCAACGCATCTACTATTTTTATGGATCTAATGAACAGAGTGTTCAGGGAGTATCTAGATCAGTTTGTGATCGTCTTTATCGACGATATCCTGATGTATTCTGCTTCTGAGGATGATCATGTCAGACATTTGAGCATTGTGTTGAAGACTCTGAGACGGCATCAGTTGTATGCTAAGTTCTCCAAGTGTGAATTCTGGCTGAAGAGCATTTCATTTCTGGGGCATGTGATTCGCGGAGAAGGTATTTCTATTGATCCCCAGAAGATTCAGGCTGTTGCGGGTTGGCCAAGGCCTACTACGGTATTTGAGGTACGTAGTTTCTTAGGCATGGCTGGATATTACAGGAAGTTTGTGAAAGGATTTTCTCAGATTGCTACGCCTCTGACGAGACTGACTCAGAAGTTAGTAGCTTTTGTTTGGACACCGGAGTGTGAGGCTAGTTTTCAAAGATTGAAGGATTGTCTGACTTCAGCTCCAGTGTTAGCACTACCGTCAGGTACTGAAGGATTTCAGGTGTTCAGTGATGCTTCACTGAAAGGTTTGGGATATGTGTTGCATCAGCATGGACGGGTAATTGCTTATGCCTCGAGACAGTTAAAACCACATGAGAAGAATTACCCGACACATGATTTGGAATTGACTGCAGTTGTATTTGCTTTGAAGATTTGGCGTCACTATTTGTATGGCGTCCGGTGTGAGATCTTCACAGATCACAAGAGTTTGAAGTACATTTTCACTCAGAAAGATCTGAATTTGAGGCAAAGAAGGTGGCTTGAGTTGATCAAGGACTACGATCTGACGATTCAATATCAATCTGGTAAGGCTAATGTGGTGGCGGATGCTCTGAGCAGGAAATCTTCTAGATTATCAGGTATTCAGCTCACTTCTGATGATTTTTTGATTCGTGATATGGAACGTTTGCAGTTGGAGGTGATTTCCTCCAGTAGTTTGGATACTGGAGTTTTGACTCAGTTGAGCATTCAGTCTTCTTTGGAAGACAGGATTCTGGAAGCCCAGAAGTTAGATTCTGATTATTCGACGTTGATTGCTCAGATTGAATCTAGTAAGAAGCCTGAACTTCGAGTTTCTGATTCTGGTACTATTTTCTGCAAGAACAGGTTGTGGATTCCTGTGTTTGGAGATCTGAGGAAAGAGATTCTGTATGAATCTCATCATTCAGGCTACACTGTTCGTTCGGGAAGTGGCAAGATGTACGGAGATATGAAGAGTTTGTTCTAGTGGCCGGGTATGAAAAAGGATGTAGCAGATTTTGTTGCTAGATGCGAGGCCTGTCAGCTGGTGAAGGCAGAGCATCAACGACCAGGAGGACTTTTACAGTCGTTGCCTATCCCTGAGTGGAAGTGGGAGGAGGTAACGATGGATTTTGCTATGGGTTTTCGTCGATCAAGGCAAGGGCACGATGCCATTTGGGTGATTGTGGATCGATTGACGAAGTCTGCTCATTTTCTTCCGATCAGGCAGACCGATCCGGTGGATCGATTGGCACAGGTATATGTGAAAGAGATTGTCAGATTACACGGTGTGCCTAAGGTGATTGTTTCTGATCGAGATGGACGGTTTACTTCCAGACTTTGGAAGGGTATTCAGCAAGGTTTAAGTACGAAGTTGCATTTCAGTACAGCTTTTCATCCGCAAATTGATGGACAGTCTGAGAGGACTATTCAGGTACTGGAAGATCTGTTGAGGCTGTGTGTTCTGGATTTTGGAGGAAGCTGGGAAGATCACATTCCGCTGATCGAGTTTGCTTATAATAACAGTTTTCAGTCCAGTATTGATATGGCACCTTATGAAGCTCTGTATGGCCGGAAGTGTAGAACTCCTTTGACTCTGACTGAGGTTGGAGATAGACAGGAGATGGGTGCCACTTTTGTAGATGAAACTGTTAAGAAAGTCAATTTGATTAAAGAAAGGTTGAAAGCTGCACAAGATCGACAGCAGAAATATTACAATCAAAAGCACAGGTTTGTTGAATTTCAAGTTGGTGACTTTGTATATGTCAAAATCAGTCCGATGAAGGGTATGAGCAGATTTGACAGAGTGAGTAAGCTCAGTCCAAGGTATGTTGAACCTTTTAAAATCCTTGAAAGGATTGGTAAATCTGCTTATCGGTTGTTGTTATCTGATCAGATGTCCGATGTTCATAATGTGTTCCACGTATCTACTTTGAGAAAGTGGATATCTAACTCTGGAAAGAAAGTATCTGCTGATGAGGTTGAGATTCAGGAGAATCTGGGATATAAAAAAGAACCCAAGTTGATTCTAGCTTACGATGTTCGTAAGTTTAGAAGTAAACAGATTCCGATAGTTAAGGTGCAGTGGAAGCACCGAACTGCATGAGAAGCGACTTGGGAGAAGGAGTCGGACATGAGGAAGTCGTATCCGTATTTGTTTTGACTGAGTTGTGATTGGACAATGTCGAGGACAAATTTTTTTTTGAAGTTGGGGAGATTGTAACATCAGTTTTGCTGTTATGCTCCAGGATCGTCCGGGCCGATCGTGGATCGTCCCGGGATGATCAGTTCAAGTTTGGTTCCAAATTTTGTACAAAAGTTACAGGAAAGTTTTCCTATAAGGATCGTCCGGGCCGATTGGGGTATCATCCCGGGACGATTAGAGCATGGCACAAGTCAGAGAGTAGGGGTTTTAATCGTCCAAGAAAATTAATTATCGTCCTGAGAAATCGTCCCAGGACGATGGGATTTTGTTCAGATCGTCCAGGACGATCGTGCGATCGGCCGGGCCGATCAGAACATTATTTAGCTGAAATCAGCTCATTTTGAAGAGAGAAAATAAAAAATAAATATCTGATTTTTCTGAGGAGAGAGAAAGTCGAGGGCTAAAGTTGAAAAGTTGATTTTTGGACAACGCCGGGCCGTTTTCGTCCGTCGAGACAGTTCAAGAAATTGGTGTACGCAAGGTAAGGCACATTTCGCCTTTCTAATTTTTCAGAACGGTGAAGTTTGAACGATTCTTCTGTCCGAATTTCATTTTCGTTAGTGAATTTTGTCCGTATTTTCTGATTGGTTCAGTTTTTACCGCGTAACTTTTGGTATGTTTCTGAGGTGCCGAGTGTGCACGTTTTGATTATTTTCTGGAGATTTTTGACAGGATAGTTTTAATTTGGCGGCGTTTTCTGTTGATTGTAAATTTTTACGATGTCTGAAAATATTGTGGCAGTAAAATAAATATCTTGCAATGTTGTTATGAACATTCTGTGATAATTTGGTAATTTTTGATTTTTAGGAAATTTTATGTAAATTCCGTATACTGCCGTTATGCTGCCGAATTTTCGTACGATTTCTGAAATTGTCCAGATTTGTTCTGAAATGATATGATATGATTGTGTGCTATAAAAAGGGAGTTATAAGGGGTCAGGATCCTGTGAGATCCTGTCTGTGTCAGGGAAATCTGAAATGAGCTCTGAAATCTGAAAATAAGTTCTGTTCCGGATCCGATGATAAGTTCTGTTCTGATGCTATAAGCATATCTGTTCTGGTGCCATGAGCACAAAGGGAGACATAAGGGGCCAGAATCCGAGGGATTCTGTCTGTGTCTGGGAAGGGAGGCATAAGGGGCCAGAATCCGTTGAGATTTTGTCTGTGTCAGGGATATGTGAAATCTGAATTCTGTTTGATAATTGATTTCCGTACGATTCTGATATGATTTCTTATTCTGACACAATTCAGTTCTGTTCTGATTTGATATACGATTCTGTATGATTCTGTTCTGATTTGATATACGATATATAGATCTGATTTCTGTACGGATTTCTGTCTGATGTGGTGGTTGTGGATTCTGAGGATTTTGATTGGAGGTTTGATGTCTTGCTGAGCTGTTGAAGCTCATCCTTGTTTTCTGCGTGGTTTTTAGGTTCTGGGAAAGGGAAGGACGTCTTGGAGTAGGATTTCAGAGTCTGATGTGTGATAGGTATTTTGTACTTTTGATTTTTGTACAGTTATGACTTTTCTGTTCTGTTCTGTTATTTCTGTCTGAAAGCCATGAGCTGTATTTGTATATGATTATTTTGATAAAAGAAAATATAGATGATCTGTTCCGCTGCATTTGATGTTTATAGTAGCTCTGTGTGTCTGTTTCTGTGTGTAAATGGTTGGAAGAAAGTTCTGAAGCAAATTCCAAAGCTAGATCCTGGAATTAGTTTAGTCAGTTGAGTTTGGCCACGACCCGATGCGAGCGGGATCCGTCCCGGTCGAGTTGGGTCGTGACAGGAAGAACCGTTGTTAGCGATAGAGGTCAGAACGACAGTAGTCGGCGAGCTACGGAGATCGGGAGGATCGAAGTTAGAAGGCGATGCAGGTCCGACATCAATGTTAACCTTGATTTCACCCAAACCCTTGGTCAAAAGGTTTGATTTGATCAAATTGACCAAGCTAGACCCCAAGACCCCTCCTATTCAGTTTAGTGGGTCAAACCAAGTCTACTAAGCCCAGACCCAGGCCCTGGGTCAACCCAAGTTGACCAAAATTGACCCAAATCTCCTTTATTTGATTTCAAATCCATTCCAATCCTTCTTGGCTCGATCTCTTACCTCCCTTGGACTTAGTGGGTCAAACCTGACTTGTTAGGCCTAAACCCCATGCCTTGGGTCAACCTAGTTGACCAGGTCAACCTAGGTTTACCCAATTAGCTCTAATGAGCCCAAATCAATTTCAAATCAATCCCAAGCCATCTTGGGCTCAAACCCCCACCCCTTTGGGATTAGTTGACTAGGTTAACCAGGTCAACCATTGACTTGGTCAACCCAAGTCTCCCTTGGTCAAATTTGACTTATTTAGGTCAAATTAATGGCATTTAATCCATTTAAATATTTCCTATTGAGTTCTCCACTCAAACAACAGGCAAATCACTTTATTTTCCTTCCTAATTAGCCCTAGGATAAATTTACGCCGTTGATAATGAGTCTAGGGCTTTAAATAGAAGAAATTAGGGTTCTTTAGGGATCTTTTTCGCTCTTTCTCGCTCTTCAACCCTCCTAAGCCTGAGAGATTTGTTGTGAGAGTTCCCATACCTTCCCCCCACCTGCCCTAAGCCAAATCCACCGTTGGGACCCCGCCGGCGGTGATCCTCCAGTGAAATCGAGCCTAAGAACTTTCTAAAGCCATTTGCGCTCGATTCAGACGTTGGGAGCTCGATGGGCCTTTTACAACCTTATTCATGGACACGAATAAGTCTACAAGCTCAGAAAACCCAAGATCTACTAAATCCATGTATTGGATTGAGGTAAAACCCAAACCCTAGGTTAGCACACTTAGATCAATTTAGGTACTTTTCAAACCGCAAAAATAACTCCCCATTAATTCTATTCATGTCTTAGATCTATGTCTAAAATTTCATTCAATTTGGGTGTCTGTATCGAGAGAACGAACCACTTCTATATTTTAGGGTTTGATTCGGTTCTCTATTGAGCTATGTGCATTCAAGGCCGTTGATCTTTCAATCAACGACTCAGATCATGCTTTTTCGCAGTTACATTCTACCGTGTGGTCGTTTCTCGAGTTCTGTCTTTCTGTCCGACCACATCTAGACAGTTCGTTTCATATGGCAGAGGATCGAGCGGCTCTGGCATTGTGCCTATGTGGTTAAACAAAATCACATTCTACAATTATGATGCACCAATCATTGGCGGGCGACACAATGATTGTGCCGCCTGCCAATGATTGGCCACGATCTGCGGAGCCAATCCTGGCTTACCAAATGTCGCTCAACCACTGGTTTGCTTTAAAATTAAGTTTTTATTAATTTTAATTGTTTTCTTAATTAATAGAACTTTAATAATTAATTAAAATTAATTTTAAATCTAAAAAATTAATATTTTATATCATAATTTTAGAAAAATGCCTACCTTAATTTAAAATTATCATTTACTTAAAATGTTAAGAATATTTTGAATTATCATAAATACTAATTATTAACTATTTTAAATTAATAATTGAGTATAAATAATTAGAATGTTTAATAAAATAAAAAAAATGTTTGTTTTAAAAAGATTATATTAATTCTTATAAATAAAAATAAAATCTATTTACTTTAAAAAAATTAATTTAAAATACGATATTTGATTATCTTTAAGTAGCTTATATATATATATAAGTTTAAATCAATGAATTATTCTTAACTATTTAATTTTAAAATTAAGTTTAAATATTATTTTAAGTTTTCTGTTTTTAGCTAAATAATTAAATATCTAAATATCTAATTAATAACTAATTGATTTAAAATGTAATTATTTTCCGGAAAAAAAATGATAAGAATTACTTCTTTAATTATTTTAAAAATCAGAAATTTTTTTTAAATATTTAGTTTTAAATCAACAAATATCTTCCATTTTTTAACTTTTTTTTTATTAATTAATTACTTAGGTACTCAAGTAATAATTAATCATTTAAAATTCAATTATTTTTCAAATTTATAAAAAATAATTTTTTTTATTAAATTTTTTTGAATTTCAGAAAACTTTTCATATTTAATTTAATTTAATTGTTATTTTTTATTATTACTTATTTTAAATTATTTTAAAATATCTTTTAAATACATTAAAATTTAATAATTTATAATTAATTTATTTTTAATCAGAAAAATATGTATAATACCTTAAATTTTTCAAAAAATTATGTGTTTTTATTTAATTTTTTTTTTCAGGTATCAATTTTTTTTTCTTGATTACTTTTATGTTATTTAGTTATTTTAACTATTTAATTATTATTTAATTAATTAGTATGTTAATTATTTTTAAATTAAAAATTATTTTGAAATTATTTTTGAAACCTCCTTAGGTGACCAGTCGATCTCCCATATATTTATGTATTTTTATAAATTGAATTATTTTTTAATTACATTATTTTCTAAAACTTATATATTTATTATATGTATTTTAAATTACTTTAAAATTACATATATTTTAAATTCTTTAATTTTTTAGAGATCCTCTCACGAAATTTTAAACATTAATCATGCATATGAATAGCAATCATGGGAAGTTGATTGGTGAATGATTGGGTTCCAATCATTCACTAATCGCATCGTTGATCATACTGAATTAATTATTTTATCATCTTTTGCATGTGTAGGACGCACGAGCACCTAACTTAGGCTCTCCTATATCTAAGGACATAGTGTGCTTATGTTTTGCTGTATTTTCTCTTTATGTTATTCCAAGAGTTAGTCTCAAACTTGATTTAAGCGTACTTAATGTAGCAACACCCTGAGAACAATAATTAAGAACACGTCTAACAAACATAGAAAAATTTAGGACCTAGGGTATATTCTTGATTGACATGAAACTTTAAAAACATGTATTTAGTGACATCGTAAACCTCCCATAATTTTGTAGAAATTTTTAGGAGCCTTTAGACCTCTTAATTAACAAATCCTAATTTAACCCATTAATTAAGCCCCTATAACTTTAGAAAATTTTAATAAATTCAAATTAAATAAAAAAATTACCTGTAATATATCAAACAATTCAAAATTTAATTATTTATCTCATAAAATTAAAATCCTTTTAATTGGATCTTAATTTGAACCTTAATTTAATTTTGATTAAAACCCACTCTTTTAATTAAATTAAATAATTAAAAATTATTAAAAATTCCAAAAAAAAATTTCAAACGCTTGGGAACATCTCTTTAGGTCATTTATGACCTTTGGGGGTGACTCCAAGTAGTTTGGAGCTGATTGGATCAAAATCTCCAAAACACCCTTAATTAAACAATTTCGATAATTCATTAATTATCTGAAATTTAAAAATTCATAACTAATTATAAAAAATTTCAAATGGGGAAAACTAAAGAGAATTCAACTCTAATTAAATTTAGTATTTATTAAAAATATTAGGTTTATATAAACCAATCTAAATTAAAAAGTCAACTCTTCGGCCAGTCGTAGTTCGTTAACTATGGTCCGAAACTTCTAAAATTCATAACTTTGTCTAGAAAGCTCTAAATCCATCAAACTAAAATTCTAATTACCTTTTGTAAGATCTAATATTTAATAAAAATTTTGTAACCCCAAAACCTAACATATTTTAAAAGTGATCTTTTCGACCCCTTAAACTTTAGCGGATAAGATGACCCCAGACTTTCTAAAATCTTTTAATCCAACTTAAACTTCAAGGAATACTACCATAAGTAATAAAACTGACTAACCAACTAAATTAACTAAAATAAACCTTAATTCATTAATATTTCAACCTTAACTAAAATTCCTTTCTTGGTCTTCAATAAATCAAAACATAAAGCAACTTGAACTAATTGCCTAACATAAGACATATCCAAAGCCAGACAACCTTCTGCAGACATAAAATAATTTGCTAGGGCACCACTTCCAGCTCTAGTTTAGTTTGGTGCTTTACTTTTCTATTTTTATGATATGGCACTCTTGCATGTGGTACGTGTGTTGTTTATTTTGACTTGTTATGATTATTTATTTTATTACTATACTTCCTTTATGTGTAATGTGATTGATTATGTGTTATATCCACCCTTAGGATATTGATGATTTATGCTAATTTAATCTTATGTAGGTGATTATGCTCATACAGGACATTGATTAAAGGGGGCAAAAATAATTAAGTTTTAATACTAATTATATTTTCTGCAGATGCTTCAGAAATTGCTAAGTCTCCCTTTAAATTAAAAGAGCATGGTCAAGTATGATTGGTGATGAGTATTTTACCTTCCATATATAACTGCTTGGGATGTTGCATATTAATCGCTTGAGATTTTTTATTAGAATAACCATGCAGGAGAGTTTATATTTTTCTTTTTTTAATATAATATAATTTGATGTAATGTATAAAAATATCGAGTTGTGAAAATCTTTAAAAGTAGGGCATTTCAAATACTAGGTACCCAAAGAGAAAAAGAAAGGTCATTTATAGGAAATTTCTTATTCATTTAGGTACCCTTCTGAAGAACGAATCATATGAAGTCCAAATGAAGATGATTCAGAGGAAGACGACCTGGAGGAAGATGATCCATATAAAGACCTGAAGACGAATACTTGAAGATGAAATGTCTTACTTTTAAGACTTTCATCATTCAGTAGGATTAGAATTCAGGATGTTGTTAGTGGTGCATGACCACCATTATTTTTCTGCATACTCTGGTTGTACTTATATGACACTTGTCATGGACTTTCTTCTTACTTTACTGGTTTTATTTATATTGATGTATTTATTATTATTTACACCATAGAAATTGCCTACTTTTTTGTTTCTTTCTTGTATGTGTGTGGCTTGATTTCGCTAGACTCTTTAGGGATAAATTTTTTTTTCACTCATAACTAATATCTAAAATTTTAAGAATTAAATAACACAAAAACTTAAAGATCAAGGGAATAACCGGAATCGTCCGGGGTTGCATGCATATTAATGCATCTCTCTTTCTCCTTCTATCAAACACTTCCCTACATACGGGCAGAGTCCAGATAATCTAACCTATGAGGATGAAGTGCTGGTTCTGGGGAAGTTTAGTTTATAAAAAAAATTATTTTATAAACTTTTTTAAAGTTCATGCATTTCTAATTTGGAGACCTTTCAACTAGCATGCATTATAATAGAAATCAATTAAATTAAATTTTAATTGTATTAGCTTTAGGGGCGTTCACCCTACATAAGTCCAAGGCCAATTAGAAACTTAGCCTCCCACCCATCTTTCATAAAGACTGGACAGCATGGATTTTATGCACTTAGGTGATTAGCTTGCTTTCCTTTTTAGGTAGGATATAAGTCCAGAAAGTATTAGTTAGGATACGAGTGTTAGTATTGTGTGTATAATACTAAACTCACCTTAGATGTAGGGTTCAATGCTACTATATTTAGTGTTTTGTAGTATGCTTCGTCGGTTGGTAAGTCCCATATTCTTCAGGGGCTATAAATCTTGCCAATTCGAGTCACACAGATGACGCCACCTCCATCCTTCTCTCCTATATGCTCTGAGTGTATTGCTCATTTCTTTTCTCCAGTTTCTTCTACTACTTTAGTCCCTTCGAGTGTCAGTATGAGCCGTACATGTTGATTAAACCTAGTTGAATCCTTCTTTTCCTTTGATTAGGATTTCGTAGTCTCATCCCTATGTGTATCCCATTTTGGAAAGAATAATATAAAATCCTTAATCGAGAGTCTTCTCAGGCCCTAGACTTGAGATGTAATTAACTATGGGGGCTTGCGCCCATAGAAAACCGAATTCCATCATCAAATAAATCTCATTTAAGCTGATGTATCAGGTGGGGGAAACTCATTATTTCGATCAGGTCATGCATAATATTACCCATCGGGTGTGTTAGCAAGATCCGTTATTCTCAATGGTTAATCATATGTGCGATCTAATCTTCCATTCCATTGGCCCGCTTGTGAAGATCATGAAGGCCCGCAATCGTCTCGTCCTTCATGATGGTGCGGTCGTATTCCCCTTTACACTATGTCCCCCGCTAAGCGATACCATTTTGGAAGTCCAAAATCAATTGGTAGCATTACAAAAGTCTGGCATTAGTTGGTGGCCGAGTAAAAAATTGGCATTAATTGGTAGTTGGGTCGAAGTCTAATGTTAGTTGGTAGTCATGTAGAAGTACGATGTTAGTTAGAGATCGGGAAGAAGTCTAGCAACGGTCAAAGTTTGGTGACGGGCATTAGTCTAACATTGGGTAGAAATCTAACGACAGGCGGAAGTCCGACGTCTGGTAGAAGTCTGACGACATGCATAAGTCCATCGATAGGCAGAAATCTGGTGTCAAGTAGAAATCAGATGACGGTCGGTGGACGGACAAAACACTAGCATTAGTTGGTGGTCAAGAAGAATTCCGGCATCGATCGACTGTCGGGTTGAATTTCGACGTCGATCGGCTGTCGGGTGAAAGTTCGACGGCAGTTGTGGAGAAGTCTCTTCTTCTGTTCCTTTTCTTCATTTTCTTCTTACTTCCTTGCTTAATTCCGGTGTCAGTCGGAGATCGGACAGAACTCCGACATCGGTTAGTTGCTAGGTGAAAGTCTGGTGGTGGTCAATGAAGAGTCTCTGTTGAGTCTTCTAATTAGGTTGTTAAGCCTAATTAAATGTCCCAAGGCTAACCAAGAGGGGGGGTGAATTGGCAATTTAAAAAATGTAACTTCAACTCTTGGAATTTTAGAAAACCTTTTGAATTATTGATGCAAGTTAAAATTAAAGTTTAAAATAAACTTTTCAACCAGAGTAAACAACTTGCAATGAAATTAAATGCGGAATAAAAAATAAGAAAGAACACACCAGATTTATAGTGGTTCGGTCAAACCTTGACCTACATCCACTCCCCAGAGGCACCCTCTGAGTATTGCACTAATACCAATAGTGACTCTCCTTTTGCACCCATAGCAAGGCGGAGAAGCCTTTACAACACACTATTTTCACCACTCCCCGGTGCGGCAGAGAACCGTCCGTCCTTTTACACAATACCCAATGTTGGCAGAGAACCGTCCGTCCTTTCACACTATCCCCAGTGTGGGCAGAGAACCCTTCGTCCTTTCACACTCTCCTAGTGTGGGCAGAGAACCCTTCATCCTTTCACACTCTCCTAGTGTGGGCAGAGAACCCTTCGTCCTTTCACACTCTCCTAGTGTGGGCAGAGAACCCTTCGTCCTTTCACACTCTCCTAGTATGGGCAGAGAACCCTTCGTCCTTTCACACTCTCCTAGTGTGGGCAGAGAACCCTTCGTCCTTTCACACTCTCCTAGTGTGGGCAGAGAACCCTTCGGCTGTTCACACTCTTCAAGTGTCGGCAGAGAACCAGATCTCCTTGACTGATCTTCTCACAAGAATCTAGAAGGAAGAAGGAAAAGAGTGAAGTAATCCCAATTCACAAGTAGAGACTCTTACCTTTGAACTCCAAGTGAAGCCTTATCGCTCCAGTGGTAGGAATCCTCCTTTGAATGCTTTCTCCAACTCTCTCCTTGGCTATTCTCTCAAGAGGCACGAAGATCAAATGACAAAAAGATTGGGTGGCAGTCTAATTTGGACTATTTATACAAAAGACAAGAAAAACCGCCCAAAAACTGCAAGTATTCAATTCTGTACGCAGTGGATCGTCCTGGATGATTTTACTTAAACGATCTGAAACGACCCTATTTGTATATGTGTACGAAAATGACTTCGTACAGCTGATCGTCTTGTACGAACTGGGTTCGTCCAGTACGAACGGTTATTACAAGGTCGGTTCTAGAAACTAGTGAAAACTGTCCTAAGTCGGTTAATCGTTTGGACGAAAATTGATTCGTCTGGACGAAATTTTTACAGAGGACTAATCGTCCTGGACGATAATTTATTTCGTCTGGACGAAAAATTTCCCGAGGACCAATCGTCACGGACGATAATTTAATTTCGTCTGGACAAAAATTTTCCAGAGAACCAATCGTCCTGGACGATAATTAATTTCGTCTGGACGAAAATTTTATAGAGAACCTATCGTCCTGGACGTTAATTTATTTCGTCTGGACGAAAATTTTCCAGAGAACCAATCATCCTGGACGATAATTTATTTCGTCCTGGACGAATAGGACTTAGAAAAATTTTCAAGCAAGTTCCTATTCGTTCCATATGCTCTATAGGAGGTAAATGTCTGATCGTCCAGTACGAACTGAAGATCGTCCTGTACGATCAGTATAAATTCTATATGATCTCCTTATGTGTGAATGTTTTTATTCTCTCAAAATACAATCACTCCCTTTTAATTTGATTTCTAAGAAAAGTGCAAGTTTCAAATTTTACAAAGTATCTCATGCTGAATTTAATTTGAAGTCTTCGTAGTCTGGAGTTCATTTTTCCTGAAATGTCAGTACACACAAGAGCAAATACAATTCTTCCAAAATTGTTAGGAGATAACTACACATTTGAGCAATAATGTTTGAAATCATCAAAACTTTATAAGTTGCAAAAATGAAAAGAATGCAAATAGCAACTATCTTAATAGTCTCTTCATTCTTTTCCTTTTCTTTCTTGCTTCCTTCTCTTCTTGTTTGGGCCTCCTTCTCCCCCCATGCCCCCTCCTTTGGGGTTCTCCTCTATGATAAATGAGGAGTTTATTTATAGTTTCCTAAGAGTGGCATGACCAGTAAATAAGAGGAAGATCAATGGTAAATTGAGAGTGGTTTGAATGGACAGCCAATGTTGAATCCCTTGATCGTGGACCATTTTTTGGCATTTGAATGTCTTAATGATATCAAAATTTTATGATCTTGGGCTCGTTGGATTCGTCTTGTCGAGTCGCTCGATTTGATTACATGCATGTCACATTTGGAAACTGTTTGGAAATCCAAATTATTGTTTGAACCTTCCGAATGTGCTTCGGGTCTTTGATTTGGACCCATTTCGGTCCGGATTGAGTCGAATTTGATGTTGTTGGGTTCATATTTCTGAGACGTTCAGTTCGATTATAAGTTTGTTGAAATCGAAGTTCAGATAGTCTCCAATTTAATTTTTGAAAATTTCATCTTGATTTTTGCCTCGAGATTCGTGCTTGATCAAGATAAATTTTTTATGGTATATCACTTGTAAAAAAAAAGTTAGTTGAATAAATCTTTGTGCTAAAAAAATACTTTAACAAATAGTAAGAAAGTTGTCCCAAATGAAGCACTCTTGACTATGGAAGGAAACTTCTCGATATTATTTGAGGGATCAAATGGTTGTTTCTCACCAATTGATGCTAGTCATCAACCAATAATGACGCCCGCTATCGCGACTACCAAGCACCATCCATCAACCGATGTTGACACCAATCTTGCATCACCATATGCTGGTTGAAAACCAATGTTGATGCCCTTTATCGCCACCGCCAAACGTTATTTGTTGGCCAATGCAAGGGCACATCTTTTGCTAAACTAATGTTCTCGTCGCTGTTGTCCATTATCACCAATGTTGTTGCCATCAATCATTGTCATCTAGTCGGGATCAATCAACATTTAACAATCCAATGATCCTCATATGTTTAGCTTTCTAATCATTTGATCTCCTCTCATAAAAGCAGAGCAACCTAAAAAAAAAAATTGATGTCTTTGCATATTTGACGTTCAGGGGCAGGTAAAATTTTTAGGAAGGGATATTTCCTAAAAATCCTTATAATACAGAAAGAAATGAAGAGGGACAAATTACTTAAAAAATCATATAATAAAAAAATTTATTTTTTTAGGGGGGGGGGGGGGAATTACCTCAAGCTCAAGGGAATCCACCCATGTTGACGTTCCTCATCAATAGGTATGAGACTAATTAAAAATTTAACTAATTATATTATCAATTACTAACTTATCATTCAACTTTTTTCTGAAGTTGGATAATATTTCTCCAAAATTCCACAATTATAAAATTTATTAAAAATTTTAATTTTTTTTAAATTGGATAATAAATAATAAATATCGGTGAGAAGTACGTCGTACCAAGCGAAAAGTCATCAACCATACCCTTGAATAAATTAAGAACAATAGAATTAACAATGACTTCCGGATTTACCACAGCGTACGCTAAATAGCTAATTTAAACAGCGAAGCATTATTTCATCTCTTTATCTTACAAAAAAAAAAAAACAGAAGAGGCATTAAACTCCGTTACTCCAAGTCCAATTCCTCTACTTTTTCCATCGATAAGAGTTTATGCAATCTCGCAATCCCTTCGCCATCGCTCTCCCCTATTTTCTCAGATCCATCAATGGCGCATTCCGAGCACTTCTTCCTCCCATTCGAGGAGCTCAACCATGAAGACGACGGCCAGGAAAGCTTAACCCCTTCCGATACCGCCGATGCTATTCCCGACTGGGGAGCGGATGATTTCTTTGTCGGCAGGCGAAGCTCTGCATCGGGATCCAACGAGTTCTCACGCGCACAGCCTCTCGGTCATGAGGGTATCCGAATCGTCGAATTCGGTTCCGAGGCAGACACCGACGAGCAGATCGTTGCTATCGGCGACTCGTCTTTCGGATATGAAGCAGATCTTCCCTTTTGCTGGGAATGCCTCCACGTCGAAGAGGAAATGAATGATCCTGTCGAGGAGTTTGAGTGGGAGGATGTATCGGACCGGATCGACGTGGATAACCCTAACCCTAATATTGAGGAAGGAGAAGATTCGGACAGGAACGTGGAGTGGGAGGTTCTTCTCGCCATGAACAGGAACGATGCCGAATCTGTCTTTGTCGAGGAACAAGAGGGTTTTGCCTACGCTTCCGATTACGAGGTATTGTTCGACCAATTTGGAGGTCATGCGGAATGGATGAAGAGCGGACGTCCGGCGGCGAAATCCGTTGTTGAAAGCCTTCCTTCTGTCCTGTTAACGC
Source organism: Dendrobium nobile (assembly GCA_022539455.1). NCBI lineage: Eukaryota > Viridiplantae > Streptophyta > Magnoliopsida > Asparagales > Orchidaceae > Dendrobium > Dendrobium nobile. The sequence goes on along the minus strand of CM039733.1, from coordinate 15,646,049 downwards.
CAGAAGATGTTGCTAAGAAGAACACCAATTGTGCAGTCTGCAAAGATGAGATTTCTCTTTCGGAGGAAGTGAAGAGGTTACCATGCTTGCACTATTACCATGAGTATTGCATTGTGCCTTGGCTAGCAATTAGGAATACTTGTCCCTTGTGTCGACATGAGTTGCCGTCCAACGATACGAGTGATGCTATCATCTTCGGGGAAGAAGAAGAAGCTCAGGCTAGGTATGAATTTGAAACTCTGCAGGCTACGTAGAGATGTTGCTGTGTTCTGAGGCGATGAAGGTTAGCTGTTTTTTTCTTAACTTCGTGCATGTCTTGAGGGTTTATAATTTGTTTTTTTGGTTTCCTTTGATTTTCCATGTTAGAAATACTGGGTGTCACCTGGTTACAGAAATCTAGAAAGGTGATTTGCATTTGAATACGATATATGTATAATTAGAAAGTTGAGCACCTCAGTCAAATTTCTTCTTCTGCTTGTAAAAATGTCTTCACACGTCATTTATCTTTTGGAGAAACTTAATTGAATGATATCCGGCTTTTGTGTTCTTCTGTGATCAATCCAATTTTACGACTTTTGAAGATTTTGTTGGTTCCTTAACCAATCTAGCTTAAAGAAAACTGCCTCGTTGGTGTTTTATATTCCTCTTTGTATTGGCCGATAAAACAATAGAAAACTTGAAGAGTTTGTAGTTATTATCTGCAAACAAATAATTTAGCTATGTCTGTATTAATTCTGCAACTTTTATAACGATGTCATGTTGCCAAAATCAATGTGCAGCATGTCTAACTAAAAATCAAAACCAGTGAATTTACTCATCTTAAACCCAATTTTGAGTTCAAGTTAAGAGAGTTTAGATATTTTTAGGAGGTAAGGATCCTTTGAACTTAAGTGGTTCTAATGCTGGGCTACACTGATAATTCATTTGATTTTGCGCTGATGAATCAAACTTGAGACATTTCTAGATGAAAGAGAGAAAAAAAAAACAATTGGATCTTGGAATTTGAGATCTTACTGATCTTGTGAACAATTTTAACCCCAACTGCATCAGAATAGTTTGTTGAAATGTATTATATAGCACTTTAACACCTGGATGGAATCAATTTTTGAGCCCTGAACGACAATCATCCCATTTCTGGATTGTACCTCTATCTAATTCTTCAAAAAATTAGCCTAGTTAGTAGTATAATGAGATCGTAGCACAAATTGTGGATCCAATCGTTCCAGTTATCATTTTGAATTGAAAACTGAATTGAGGTCAACATGTATCTGACGAAGGAGAGATTATTGGGTTCGGACACCGAACACAGCTTACGTTCGGTATTCACAGTACCGAGTAGTACTGAGCTCGGTACTGTGAAGTACTGACTATCGAACAGTACCGAGCAGTATCGAGCTCAGTACTGCTTGGTACTGCTCAGTATCGAGTAGGAGGTGATGTGGCGCATTTTCATTGGGCTCCGAAAACATCCGGTGACTGGACCTAATAATTTGCCCTGACCAAGACCCTAAAGATCCACATTTTACACATCTATAGCTTGCAATTTATTCATTTATACCCTAAACCCTTGAAGTGGACCATAACATTTGCTATTCACCCGCCTATGGAACCTCATATGTTTCATCACCAACATAAAATATATGACCTGACATGATTCGGCGAAAAATGACATTCATCAAAGTCATATATATAACAAAACCTTCAAAAATCAGTTGGACAATACTTTTGGATTTAAAAGGTAAACTTCACATCATCATTGTTTTTAAGTCTATTGCCGAGTTACTTAGATTTTCCAAATGCTTCCTCCTTATTTTCGACATTTTGATAAAAAATAAATGCAGAGCACCATGCAACATAAGCGAATAAGAATTGGAACAGTGTCACTACTTGCAAAATAATAATCATAATAATAACTATTGATGAACTATATTTAGGGATAGTGCTTTAACAATTTACATTTAGGCTTCGTTTGGGATGGCTTTCTTGTTGTTTTTTAAAGTAGCTTTTTAGTACAAAATTAAATTTTTTGTAAAAAAAAAAAACTGCTTTAAAAAGCAGCAAGAAAGTCGTCCCAAATAAAGCCTTACTCTCTCTACCAAGTATCAAGCATCAAAATAGAAAGTTAACTCACTAGGCATACAAAAAAAGATTTCCTACCATGTTTTCTGGTTAATCCTTGAAAAATTAGTTTATTTGAACCAGTTTTCAACAGCAGATTATTACATCATTGAACTTGAAATAGGCTTTAATTTTGTAATTGTTTTTTCTGCTTAAATTTCTTCAAATATGTTGAATGATCAATATAGAGCATATAAAATATTATATTTTCATAATCTTGATGTTCCGGATTTTATTAAGGACCGGGAGAAAAGCATCTAAGTGCAGCTTTAGAGAGTTTTTATTATAAGATGCTTGATTAGTTAGCATGAAATTAGCCACAATGGAGTGAATTTTGCATTGGACGACACCCTAATCTTTTAAATGGAATCTATTTAAAGATTTTGTTTAAATCAATTCGATTTTTATCTGACCATGTGAAAAACATAGAAAATAATACTATTTTGTCTAAGGCTTTGTTTGGGACGATTTTTTTACTGCTTCTTAAAACCGTCTTTTAGTATAAAAATTTTAATTTAATTTTTGTACTAAAAAGCTGTTTTAAGGAGCAATAAAAAAGCTATCCCAAAAGAAGTTTAAGTCAGTCTTTTGGGATTAGACTGCGCAGCTGTGCGCAAAGATAAAATATCAATGCGAAGTATCATTTTGCAAAACAGAATTTAGTAGAGGAGATATTCATGTAAAATTACCATGAAGGTTTAACTATGATTGATTAAAATGGTCTTGTGGGTGGTATCATTATGAGCGAAGTTGGAGAGCTTATATGACTGTTTGGCTATTCTGAAATGGCGAGGGTGAGGAGAAGAGGTGAACAATGCAGCTTTCGTTTAAATCTGCCAAACAAGAGGATTTCGGAAATCCGGTATTTTCCACGAAAAGGCGGAATTTTCCGTCAACCGTGGCTTTCATTTACCGCAAGATTTGGTTTTGCATTTTAGGCCGTTTGGCTGAATTTCGATCAAATCCATCATAAATCCTGCTACCAAACCCCTTAGTTTGTGGACTAACAATTCAATCGGGCATTCTGGTTAGTCCTTCTCATTGATCTTAACTGATGTGGAAGTATTTTCAAGTTAGTTTACGAGTCTCAGATTGCTTGTGGGAGAATAGAGGATAAGAAATTGAGTAATATTGTATTTTAGGTCTATATATGTTGGTCATTTTTTTGATGTAATAGGCTATCTGGGGCTTTTTATTATTGAATTTGATGGTAAGAATGGTGGTAGATATGAATGGCTGTAGTTTTGAATTTGAAAGTAGACATGTATGTAATGGTAGGCTTACTTTTGGTCTCTGCCTCTTATCCTTATAGGGAGTATCTTATATGAGAATATGTTATTTTTGGAATGAAATTTTTATGATTTAACTAGGAGATGGAATTCCTAATTTATGACTATAGATTTATTGTTCATGAAAAGGAGATTTAGCATTAAGATTTTATTTGAGATGATTTTTTTTTATTGCTTTTTAAAGCAGAAAGAAAGCTATCTCAAATGAAGCCTAATGGCATCTCAAACCGAAAAATCCATTTTCCACTCCAAAATGCAGTCATTCTTCTCCAATTGAATGATATTTTTTCTTCTTCGCGCGCTTCTTGCGAATGTAACCATCTTTGGCCCACTTTTCTCCTCTTTCACGCGCTTCTTCGGCAAATCCCTCTGCTAATTTTTTTGGCGTATGTGAACAGTCCGACGCTAATATGGTGTCGCGCTGTTCATCCACCGGAATTTGACGTGTGATTTGGAGTTTGAATGGAGCAAATGACGGACGACATACGGTGGTATGGAGTTTGATTGGAGATGGTTCAAGTGTTGACGGACGACATACGGTGGTATGGAGTTTGATTGGAGATGGTTCAAGTGTTGATTCATGAGGAAGGATTGTCTGCAGACTCCTGTTCTATCACTCATAAAGGTTTATTTATGAAATTCATCTACATATTTTTTTCTTCTTTTTATTTTGTATCTTTCTTTAAAAGTAAGAAAAAAAAAATATAGGCTATTGATTTTCATATTACATCATTGACAAACATCCTATCCACATGCAATCCATGGTGCAAAAGTCATAAAAATATAAAAAAGAAATAAAAAAAGAAAATATTCTTTCAAAATGGAGCTCTGATGTTGCTGTACAATTTTAGAGGTTATCTTCTGTCACATTATTGGTAATATGCATATAAATGGACCTCGAGGATGCAAAATACAAAGATTTGCAAGAAAATAAAGCAGATAAATGGATTAAGGAACCTTATAAACTTATGATGCTCGGGCAAGATTCTAACAAATGATATATGTATGATTTTGGATTCATTATCCCTAAAAGTAATCCACAACTGCTTAAATATGAATATTAGGGTTGTCAAAATAAGTTTTTGGGTTCGATTCTCGTCCACCTCAAAACTGACTTGCCCCCAATTGATCCAACCCAAACCCAACTGGATTACACAAATGGGTCAGAAATTCGAACCCGGATTCGACTTGCCCCAAACATAGGTCGACCCAACCTGACACGTTGACCCGGGCAAGCGCGAGCTGTAGGGTGCGAGGGCAAGCGTGGTTGTGATCGCGAGCGGGTGAGGGTGAGGCAACAAACATGCTAGAGGGGGCGGGCGAGAGTGGAGGTGCATGGCTACCAGCGCAAGCGCAGGGGGACAAGGCCGAGGCAAGTTGTAGGCGAGCCGTGAGAGTGACGAGGTGCAAGTAAGACAGCGAGACTCGTAGGGTTGCACACGGGTCATTTTCGGGTTAGTGGGTTGACCTAGAAACAACCTAATTTTTTAAATTGATCATGAATTAGAATCTGAACCAACCTTTTTGTTAAGTGAGTTGACCCGAAATCGAATTTTTTTGGAAGAGTTTTTGGATCGTGTCAAAAATGGACATCCCTAATGAACACAAACAAAGCTCCTCTAAAAATACCAAATTTAAGTAAAAAAGTGAAGATTAGTTGATAAAAAAATCATGCATGTTGGATAAATTGCTTGGTCCCTATTTTATGAAAACACCTAATTAGCTGATGCTTGATACCAGGAGGAACACTAATAAAATAACATATGAGTAGGGGTGTCAATGAATGATTTGATCTGACAATTCGACTCAGATCTGACCCGAAAATTTAGAGTACAGGTTAACACGCTTAATAAATGAGTAAATTTTGAGTAGACTTGCAAACTTGATAGTAACTTGTTTAGTTTTTATTATTTTTTAAACTTGTTTTCTTATTGGTATGCTCTTCTTATTGTTGATCAATTAACTTAAACTTTATAATTGACAAGTTATAAAAAATTTTAATCAAAATGGGTTATCGGGTTGAGTTCGGATTATCTTGAATGTTGGAGGGTTAGGTTCGGGACTACCTTTTTTGATCCATTTATTAAACAAATCAAGTTTAGGTTAACTTCATTTAGAACAAGTTGGGTCAATTTTGAATCCCATCCATTTACTTGTTTTGACATCCCTGGTATGGGATCTTAAGAACGAATACTTTCTACTTTAGCTAAGCCTTAAGCCTTTGTTGGTACATCTAAATATCTAACGGCCACAAGAAGAAAGACAACTTTACTTCTGCTTCAAACACCCATTTTGCAGGATATTACTATTATTTTTCTAAGGCAGAATCTGAAATTTGGCAAATTTGCTTAATCTGTATTGAGAACAATTTGCTCCGTCATTCCTTAATACTTTTTTTTTATATATATATTTAGGCCAATTAATGCAAACTCACACATACATCGCATATACAAAGACTAAAATCCAAGACCTCTTAGACTTCGTTTGGGGCAACTTTCTTACTGCTTATTAAAGCAACTTTTTAGTACAAAAACTAAAATGTTTCTACTCGAAAGCCGCTTTAAGAAGCAGTAAGAAATCCGTTCCAAACGAAACCTTAATTGATAGCATAAGTTCTCAACCAACAGGCCAAAATAATCAGTGTATTTAATGGATACCTGACTTTCTAAGATGTTAGAGAAGAATTCTTGCAGGTTTTACCATAGATAGAAGAGCATTTAAATTTCAGGACATTCTTGTATGGTGTTAAGCATCCCAGAGATATCCAATTTTATACAATCAACAAATTAAATGCATCTAAATATAAATGGAAACCACAGAGAATTCATAACAAGTTAATGACTGAATCATTATAGAAAATGAAAGCCGATGAGAAGTTTTCTCAAATAAAAGAGTACTAAAATGGGGTGGGGATAAGCCATTATACAAACTAAAATCAATATTTTGATAGGCTACATGTCGGAAAATTATTAGGTCCGGACACCGGACGTAGAGATACGACCGGACATCCACTAAAAATTTGACACGTGGTGTAAAGACCATTTTTTTTGCTCCAGGTTCGTCCGGGACGAAGTTGGATCGTCCCGGGACGATCGGTACAGGTTGTGTTGGAATTGTGGAAACTGAGCAGTTCGTCTGGACGAAATTTGGATCGTCTGGACGAAAATTCTTCAGAGGACAAGTCGCCGGGGACGTTAATTAATCTCGTCTGGACGAAATTTCTCCAAAGCCGGATCGTCCCGGGACGAAGTTGCGATCGTCCAGGACGATCAGTCTGGATATATATAGAAATGAGATATTTTGAAGAGAGAGAAAAGTCCAGGAGAGAGAAAAACGAAGGAAAAAGAAGGAAAAGTAATTTTTGGGCGACTCCGGTCCGTTTTCGTTCGTTGCAGTAGTTAAAGAAGTTGACCGACTCGAGGTAAGGCACATTCCGCCTTTCTCAATTTTCAGAAACGAGATTTTTGACGTGTTTTCTGTTCCGGAAATTGTTTCCGTTAGCGAATTTCGTGTGTTATTTTCTACTGCTTAAGGTTTTACCGCGTAACTTTTGATATGTCTTTGAGATGTTAAGTGTGCACGTTTCGAGTATTTTCTGGAAGATTTTTACCGGATATTTCTGATTTTGCGGTGTTTTAAGCGAACTGTAAATTATCAGGATGTTGACAAATATTTTGTCAGTACAATGAAAGTCTTACAATGTTGTTGTGAATGTTCTGTGGTAATTTGGTAAATTTCTGAATCTGTGAATTTTGTGTAAATTCTGTATACTGCCGTTATGCTGCTGAATTTTCATACGATTTCTGAAACTTCCGAGTTATGATGATTTGAATATAACGTGTGTATGTGCTATGAATATGGAGCTATAAGGGGTCAGAATCTGTTGAGATTCTGTAAGTGTCAGGGAATGGAGCTATAAGGGGCCAGAATCCGACGAGATTCTGTAAGTGTCAGGGAATGGAGACGTAAGGGGCCAGAATCCGTCAAGATTCTATAAGGGTCTAGAGCATCTGAAATCTGATATGTGATATGTTATCTGGAATATGATGTTTGATATCCGAGATATATTATGTGATTTAATCGATTTGTTATGAATCATTTGATATATGTAAGATTCTGATTAGTCCGTACGATCCTGTCTATTCTGTGATTTGAAAGCTTTATGATATCTGTTCTGAACGCCAATTCGACAGCACTTCAGTTTTCTGTTTTTATTGTTGATTTATGATTGTATAAGCATCTGTTCTGTGATTTTCGTACGGCTAGTTCTGATGGATGTTTTTGATGATTTTGATTGGTGATTGATGTCTTATTGAGCTGTTAGCTCACCCTTATTTTCTACGTGGTTTTCAGGTTCTGGGAAAGGGAAGGAAGTTGTGGATTAGCTGTCCAGAGTCTGATCTGTGATTTAAGTATTTTGTACTTTTGATTTTTGTACAATCATGGCTTATCTGTTCTGTTCTGTTCTTTCTGTCGGTAAGCCATGCACTGTATCTGTATATGATTATTTTGGTGAAAGAAAAGATAGATGAACTGCGCTGTAATTGGATGTTTATAGTAGCTCTGTGTTTGTCTTTCTGTCTGTATTACATTTGGAAGAAAGTTTTGAAGAAAATTCCAAAGCTAGATCCTGGATTTGTTGGCTCCGTCGCGACCCGATGCGAGCGGGATCCGTCCCAGTCGGGTTGGGTCGTGACAAGCTTTAGTGGTATCAGAGCAATAGTTTTGGAATTTGGATTGTAAGACAGAGCTATAGGAAGTGATCTGTGAGTCTGTCTGGGGTAGGTCTGGTTTGTTTGGATTTTTATTCTGTTGTTTTGTGCTTAGTTTTCTGTGTGATCATGGATCTGCCAGACCCAGATATGACAGATGGGCAGAGTGCCAGTCAGGCAGCTCCAGTGGGTAGTACAGCCCCAGTGGTTGGTTCTGATACACTTTCTCAATTTGCTATATTGATTGCTCAGATGATGAGCAAGACTCAGAGTAGAGCCTCTACTGTTCGATCTGAAGATATAGATAAACATCTGCAGTTATTTCTGAGATTGAAACCTCCGATGTTTGAGGGCACTGTTGAGCCCAGAGTAGTTGAAGAATGGTTGAGGAGGTTAAAAAAGACTTTTGACGGTATGTAGTGTCCGTCGGACAGGAAGGTACCGTTGACAGTTTTTCTGTTGGATGTAGAAGCAGAACACTGGTGGATGAGCCAGCAAGAGGCGAAATTTCAGGGGAAGCTAAATTCTTTAATAACTTGGGAAGAATTTTCTGAAAAATTTCGATCGTGGTTTGTGCCTCCTTCTGCACGACAGCAGATGCAGGAGACTTTTCTGAGGCTTGTTTAGGGGAGCAGGACCGTGATGCAGTATGAGGCAGAGTTTACTGCTTTAGCCCGTTATTCTCCACAGTTGGTAAGTACTTCTGCTGAGAGGTGCTACAGATTTCTGAGGGGACTACAAGATAGTTTGAGGCAGCCCCTGGTGCCGTTCCATATTTCTGATTTCTCTGAGCTTGTGGAGAGAGCTCGTCTGATAGAGAATGATTTGATGGCTACTCAGCAGCGGTGGACTGCGAGTAGAAAGAGATTTGGGAGTGATACTTTTAGCAGTGGTTCCTCTAGCAAGAGGAGATTTGTTTCTGGAGATTCCAGGAGGAGTGGACAGTCGGGATCCACTACAGTTTCTGGTACTACCGCTACCGGTACGACTAGTTCGGGATCAGTCAGTGGGACACCTGTGTGTCAAACTTATGGACGACGACATTTTGGCCAGTGCTTCCGGACGACTGGTCAGTGCTTTAAATGTGGTCAGCCAGGACATCGGATTGCAGAGTGTCCATAGGCTGGATTTGATAGACGATTGTAGTTTCGATCTGATACTAGACCTGTTAGCTCAGCAGGAAGACCGAGGACTGTTCCTCCACGTCCTGTGACTGAAGGATCCTCTAGTGGTAGAGGTGGTGGATCGAGTTCTGTGGCACGGAGACCACCTACTAGTAGTCAGCGGGAGTTTAGTGGTTCAGTAGCTCCAACTCCAGTTCAGCCACGTGTGTACAGTTTGAGTCAGCAGGAGGCTCGAGATGCTCCGGATGTGGTGACATGTACGATTTATATTTCTGATCAACCCTGTCGTGTTTTGTTTGATTCTGGAGCCAGTCATTCGTTTTTGTCCGAGCGTTATTTTGATGCTTTGCATCTGGATTCTGTTTTGCTACCGGTTTCTCTTTCTATTATTTTGCCGGCTGGAAGCAATTTGATAGCCCGGAAGTTTTATTTTTGTGAGATTGATATTTCTGGCAAAAAGTGGAAATCGAGTTTGATTTTATTGTCGATTTCTTCTTACGACGTGATTTTGGGCATGGATTGGTTGAGTCTGTATGAGGCTCAGATTGACTGTTTGAAGAAACAAGTGAGTTTGCTTATGGATGGAGAAAGATGCGTATTCCAAGGATTACGAGGTGTTCTATCCTGTCTGATTTCTGTATTGGAAGTTAGAAGAATGTGAAAGAAGGGTTGTCCAGTATTTTTGGCTTTTGTGCAAGATATGGACATAGAAGTGGATTCTATTTCTGATATACCGGTTGTACGAGAGTTTGCTGATGTATTTCCTGAGGAGTTGGTTAGTTTACCTCCAGATAGAGATGTTGAGTTCTCTATTGATATTTTTCCGGGTACAGCTCCGATATCGAAAGCTCCGTACAGAATGGCACCTAAGGAACTTTCTGAGTTGAAAGTTCAACTCCAGGAGTTGGTGGATAGAGGATTTGTTCGCCCTAGTGTTTCTCCTTAGGGAGCACCCGTATTGTTTGTGAAGAAGAAGGACGGAACACTCCGTATGTGTGTTGACTACAGAGATTTGAATAAGGTTACGATCAAGAATAAGTATCTGCTACCACGGATTGATGACTTGTTTGATCAACTTTCTGGCTCTTCTGTATTTTCAAAGATTGATTTGAGATCTGGATATTATCAAGTGAAGGTGAAGGAAGCTGATGTGTTGAAGACAGCTTTCAGTACTCGGTACGGGCACTACGAGTTTTTGGTTATGCCTTTTGGGGTAACCAATGCACCAGCTATTTTCATGGATTTTATGAACAGAGTGTTCAAAGAGTATCTGGATCAGTTTGTGATCGTCTTCATCGACGATATTTTGGTGTATTCTGCTTCTGAAGATGATCATGCTAGACACTTGAGCATTGTGTTGGAGACTTTGAGGCAGCATCAGCTATATGCTAAGTTTTCTAAGTGTGAATTCTGGCTAAAGAGCATTTCTTTTCTGGGGCATGTGGTGAGCGGCAAAGGTATTTCTGTTGATCCCCAGAAGATTCAAGCTGTTGCTGATTGGCCAAGGCCTACTACGGTATTTGAGGTACGTAGTTTCTTAGGCATGGCTAGATATTACAGGAAGTTTGTGAAAGGATTTTCTCAGATTTCTACGCCTCTGACGAGACTGACTCAGAAGTCAGTAGCTTTTGTTTGGACATTGGAGTGTGAGGCTAGTTTTCAGAAGTTGAAGGATTGTTTGACTTCAGCTCCAGTGTTAGCACTTCCGTCAGGTACGGAAGGATTTCAGGTGTTCAGTGATGCTTCACTGAAAGGTTTGGGCTGTGTGCTGCATCAGCATGGTAGGGTAATTGCTTATGCTTCGAGACAGTTGAAATCACATGAAAAGAATTACCCGACACATGATTTGGAATTGGCTGCAGTTGTATTTGCTTTGAAGATTTGGCGTCATTATCTGTATGGCGTCAGATGTGAGATCTTCACGGACCACAAGAGCTTGAAGTACATATTCACTCAGAAGGATCTGAATTTGAGGCAAAGAAGGTGGCTTGAGTTGATTAAGGACTATGACCTGACGATTCAGTATCAGCCTGGCAAGGCTAATGTGGTAGCAGACTCGTTGAGCAGGAAATCTTCTGGAATGTCATGTCACACCCCAAGATCTAACTTGGAAAGAATGTCGATCAAACCAGCCATTTACCAGAGACATCTATAGTCTCCAATTAATAACAGTCTATAAAAAGTCTATAAATTTAAAACATCCATATATAAGTCGATCCATATCTCAAAACATCATACACAATACTCAGGAACTATGCTAAAACCACAGGTACTGAAATCTATCCTGTCTTGAATACAAAAGAATCAAAATCATCAAAAGAACTAAAAACCTGTAGATCCGGATCAATCTCTATCTCCTGCTCTCTTGCCCTGACCTGAAAAGTATCAACCATATATAATGAGCTTTACAAAGCCCAGCAGGTCACCTACTACCTATAACTGAAAACAAAGCACGACGATGCTATCAATATGAATGTCAGTCAATCAAATCCATAACAGTCAATGGTCAATGAGTCTATGCAATACGGAAATCCATAGTCAATGAAATCAAGTCTATGCAGCGGCGGGCGAATCGATAAATCCATCTCAATCAATACACGTCAATCTCGAAGAAATCCGTACACAGTTGAAAATCAATCAATCCGTCAAATCAATCACTATTAATTATCGATGCAGCGATAGAAGAACCGATAAATCAAACTCAATCAATCAGTACGTCAAATCTCAGGAGAATCCGTCGATCAGTCAAATCAATCGTATCGAATCAATCGATCAAATCAATACTATCTAGTCAATAAAATCTATCGGAAAAGCAATACGGTAATCTCAATCTATACTAGCAATGAATCAATGCAACAGGTAATACGGTGCAGAAACAATAGTATCAATGAGTCTAAAATCAATAATGTCAATGAATCTATAGTGTCATGTCCATAGCATCAATTGAATCAATACAATATCTATATCCATCCATATCAATATCTATGCTCAATAGTATCCATGCTCAATGATCAGTCAATGCTCCGAAACTATCAATGAAATCCGTACAGTAAAAGAAAATCTGTCAATTCAATCCAATTAATAAAGCAGAAATCGATAAAGCAATAAATCTATAAATCCGTATATCAATACAGTAAACATGCATTTCAATATAATAATACTGAACAAGTACAATCACTGGCTATGTTGCTGTTGTAGAATCCATATTGCTGTTGTAGATATCCATACGTTGGTTTCAATAAAGAGTCGTCACTCTATTGCCCGTCGGCCGCCCGTCGGTATTTCTATAAACCCCTTATGACTCCCATCCATATATCCATAATCGATGTTTAAAGGAAAGCCCGTCGGCCCACCATCCTGTACAGGTCAATCAATCTCCAACAAACGTCTAACCAGGTTCCACTTGTGTTCCAGTATTCAATAGTCAATCAATATTCAATTCAATAATCAATTCAATAATCAATATTAAAGCAATCTAGAACAATCATATCAATATTCATATACATAGTAATGCAATCTTTCAATTTCAGACAAATCAGAAATCATACGAAAATCGGGCAGAGTAACGGTAGTCTACCGATTTACACAAAAATCCTACAAAATCACAATTCACCAAATTACAATAGAATGTTCACGACAACAATATAAGACTATTCTTCTACTGAATCCATATCAAATAACATCATGATATTTTTCTATTCAATTAAAATCGCGTAGAACCAATTCCGACCGGTAAAATCATCGTAGAAAATACTCAAATCGTGTATAATATTCATATCTATAACATTCTAAAAGTTGTGTCAATACCAAATCAGGTCCAAAATTCGACTACGAAAACACAAAACAGTGCACATCTCGATCAAAAATCAATATCTCTGAAAACAGAAAAAGGATTCGGAGTCCTTACCACGAGATTTTCAATCTTCTCAACAACGGCGACGATCGAAAAGCGCTCCGCGGCCTCCGAAACTCAGCTTTTCTTCTCTTTTCCTTTCTCTTTCTCTCTCCTCAGATATTTTCGTTTTATAAAAATATTTTCTCTCTCCTCAAAACGAGCTGATTTCCTTATAACCTTAGTTTGATCGCCCCGGCCGATCGCCACATCGTCCTGGCCGATGTGAACAAAATCCAATCGGCCTTGGACGATTTCTCAGGACGATGCTCTCGGGATTCTTGTCGTATCTGATCGTCCCCGGCTGATCCAAAATCGGCCTGGACGATCCAGTCCAGAAATCGTTCCAGAAAATACTCCAGAAATCAGCTGTTTTCAATGCACTGATCGGCCTGGACGATCTCAATATCGTCCCGGCCAATCCTGGGAGGAAATTTCAATTCAGAGAGGAACAGTAAGGGAACGAGATCTCATAATCTCCCCACCTTAGAAAAATATCGTCCCGACATTTCCCTACAGGTACGAAGCAAAAACAACGCAAAACAAATTGATCCAAATCCAAATCAAAATCAAAACTCGTCGAAATCCATACAAAACACACAATGCAATCAATCAAATGTCAATATGCATGATCAAATGTCAATGTCAATCGGTTAGTCAAATCAATCTTACCAGTAGAACTTTCCGGTCGTTGTTGATCCTCATGATGCTGCAAACTGTAGACACGTGGCACCACTGGAGGAAGTGCAGGAGGTCATGGCGCAACTGTCTCCCTCTGATCTCTGACCGATCTATCAATCATCCTGTTTCCCGATCTCTCACTGTAGGCTCTCGAGCCAACAGTCCTCTGCTGTCCTGTACTAGTGCCAGAATCAGTCCTTCCACCCAATCCTTTCTGAGGACAATTCGCTGCTCTATGCCCTTGCTGTCCACAATGAAAGCACTGTCCCGTCAACAGGTAACACCGACCTGAATGTCGTCTACCACAGTGAAAGCACTCGCCAGAACTACCAGACGATACTACTGATGCAGATCGCGATGCAAATCCCGATGCAGATCCCTTCGAATCATCGTACCTGCTTTTCTTCTCTCTATCTCTGTCTCTACCAGAATCATCTCGTCGTACCTCATCTCTCCTCCTCCTGGTATCATCGTACCTCGATACCGGTGTCGCCAAGTCAATCTCTATCAATCGGGCCCGCTCCACCAGCTCAGAAAACTCATGTATCCGGAAGGGAACAAGTGGGTGTCTCAGCTCTCTGTTCAATCGATGCAGAAATGTATATCATTTTTTCCTCGACAGTAGGAATCAGATGAGCAGCATACCTCGCAAGTGCAGTAAACTCGGCCTCGTACTGCATCACTAACCTGCGGCCTTGCTCCAATCTCATGAAAGCTTTCTGCATCTGTCGCTGAGCTGACGGTGGTACAAACCACATCCTGAACACTGCGGTGAACTCATCCCAGGTGATCTCAGCATTGGTCTTCCCCTGAAATTTCTCTCTCTGCTGTCCAATCCACCATCTCTCCGCTTCACCCTCAAACAAGAACACAGCCAATGGTACCTTTCGATTCCCCGGACACTGCATGCTGTCAAAGATCTTCTCTACTCTAATTATCCAATCTTCAGCAGCCTGGGGTCCCACAGCCCCTTTGAACAACGGAGGCTTCAGCTTATGAAAGATCTGCAAGTGTCTATCAGCTTCTTCCTCTTTGCTCCCACTCATTTTGCTCTGAGCATCCCCCATTACATGTGCAATCACAGTAGCCAACTACATCATACTCTCTGAATGTACTGGAGCTGCGCTGTGTTGCTCATTCGGTATACTGGATTCTGCCGGAGGATCCATATCTTTTCACCTGCACAATTCAGAAGAAATGATACACACATGCAATGATGTATGCTAATGAAGCTCTTACAGCTACCCATTCTACCCAACTCTCAATCCAATCCTAAAACTCTGGTAACAATTTATTCTTCCAATAACACTGCTCTGATACCAAACTTGTCATGCCCCAAGATCTAACTTGGAAAGAATGTCGATCAAACCAGCCATTTACTAGAGTCATCTATAGTCTCCAATTAATAACAGTCTATAAAAAGTCTATAAATTTAAAACATCCATATACAAGTCGATCCATATCTCAAAACATCATACACAATACTCAGGAACTATGCTAAAACCATAGGTACTGAAATCTATCCTGTCCTGAGTACAAAAGAATCAAAATCATCAAAAGAACTAAAAACCTGTAGATCCGGATCAATCTCTATCTCTTGCTCCCTTTCCCTGACCTGAAAAGTATCAACCATATATAATGAGCTTTACAAAGCCCAGCAGGTCACCTACTACCTATAACTGAAAACAAAGCACGACGATGCTATCAATATGAACGTCAGTCAATCAAATCCATAACAGTCAATGGTTAATGAGTCTATGCAATACGGAAATCCATAGTCAATGAAATCAAGTCTATGCAGCGGCGGGCGAATCGATAAATCCATCTCAATCAATACACGTCAATCTCGAAGAAATCCGTACACAGTTGAAAATCAATCAATCCGTCAAATCAATCACTATTAATTATCGATGCAGCGATAGAAGAACCGATAAATCAAACTCAATCAATCAGTACGTCAAATCTCAGGAGAATCCGTCGATCAGTCAAATCAATCGTATCGAATCAATCGATCAAATCAATACTATCTAGTCAATAAAATCTATCGGAAAAGCAATACGGTAATCTTAATCTATACTAGCAATGAATCAATGCAGCAGGTAATACGGTGCAGAAACAATAGTATCAATGAGTCTAAAATCAATAATGTCAATGAATCTATAGTGTCATGTCCATAGCATCAATTGAATCAATACAATATCTATATCCATCCATATCAATATCTATGCTCAATAGTATCCATGCTCAATGATCAGTCAATGCTCCGAATCTATCAATGAAATCTGTACAGTAAAAGAAAATCTGTCAATCCAATCCAATTAATAAAGCAGAAATCGATAAAGCAATAAATCTATAAATTCGTATATCAATACAGTAAACATGCATTTCAATATAATAATACTGAACAAGTACAATCACTGGCTATGTTGCTGTTGTAGAATCCATATTGCTGTTGTAGATATCCATACGTTGGTTTCAATAAAGAGTCGTCACTCGGCCGCCCGTCGGCATTTCTATAAACCCCTTATGACTCCCATCCATATATCCATAATCGATATTTAAAGGAAAGCCCGTCAGCCCACCATCCTGTACAGGTCAATCAATCTCCAACCAACGTTCAACCAGGTTCCACTTGTGTTCCAGTATTCAATAGTCAATCAATATTCAATTCAATAATCAATATTAAAGCAATCTAGAACAATCATATCAATATTCATATACATAGAAATGCAATCTATCAATTTCAGACAAATCAGAAATCATACGAAAATCGGGCAGAGTAACGGCAGTCTACCGATTTACACAAAAATCCTACAAAATCACAATTCACCAAATTACAATAGAATGTTCACGACAACAATATAAGACTATTCTTCCACTGAATCCATATCAAATAACATCCTGATATTTTTCTATTCAATTAAAATTGCGTAGAACCAATTCCGACCGGTAAAATCATCGTAGAAAATACTCAAATCGTATACAATATTCATATCTATAACATTCTAAAAGTTGTGTCAATACCAAATCAGGTCCAAAATTCGACTACGAAAATACAAAACAGTGCACATCTCGATCAAAAATCAGTATCTCTGAAAACAGAAATAGGATTCGGAGTCCTTACCACGAGATCTTCAATCTTCTCAACAACGGCGACGATCGAAAAGCGCTCCGCGGCCTCCGAAACCCAGCTTTTCTTCTCTTTTCCTTTCTCTTTCTCTCTCCTCAGATATTTTCGTTTTATAAAAATATTTTTTCTCTCCTCAAAACGAGCTGATTTCCTTATAACCTTAGTCTGATCGGCCCGGCCGATCGCCACATCGTACTGGCCGATGTGAACAAAATCCAATCGGCCCTGGACGATTTCTCATGACGATGCTCTCGGGATTCTTGTCGTATCTGATCATCCCCGGCCGATCCAAAATCGGCCTGGACGATCCAGTACAGAAATCATTCCAGAAAATACTCCAGAAATCAGCTGTTTTCAATGTACTGATCGGCCTGGATGATCTCAATATCGTCCCAGCCGATCCTGGGAGGAAAATCCAATTCAGAGAGGAACAGTAAGGGAACGAGATCTCACATGTCAGGTGTTCACCTTACTTCTGATGAGTATTTGATACGAGACATGGAGAGATTACAGTTAGAGGTGATTTCCTCTACTGGTTCGGATTTTGTTGTTTTGACTCAGATGGATATCCAATCTTCCCTGGAAGAAAGGATTCAGGAAGCTCAGAAGTTGGATTCTGACTATTTGAAGTTGATTGCTCAGATTGAATCTGGTAAGAAACCTGAACTTCGAGTTTCTGATTCTGATGTTATTTTCTGCAAGAATAGGCTGTGGATTCATGTGTTTGGAGACTTGAGGAAAGAGATTCTGTATGAATCTCACCATTCATGCTATACGATACATCCGGGAAGTGGTAAAATGTATGGAGACATGAAGAGTTTGTTCTGGTGGCCTGGAATGAAAAAGGATGTAGCAGATTTTGTTTCGAAATGTGAAGCCTGTCAATTAGTGAAGGCAGTGCATCAGCGACCAGGAGGTCTTTTGCAGTCGTTGCCTATCCCTGAGTGGAAGTGGGAGGAGGTAACGATGGACTTTGCTATGTGTTTTCCTCGATCTAGGCAAGGATATGATGCCATCTGGGTGATAGTGGATCGATTGACGAAGTCTCCACATTTTCTTTCGATCAGGTAGACAGATCCGGTGGATAAGTTGGCACAGGTATATGTGAAGGAGATTGTCAGATTACATAGTGTGCCTAAAGTGATTGTATCTGATAGAGATTGTCAGTTTACTTCCAAACTTTGGAAGGGTATTCAACAAGAGTTGGGTACGAAGTTGCATTTCAGTACGGCATTTCATCCGCAGACTGACGGACAGTTTGAGAGGACTATCCAGGTACTAGAAGATCTTCTGAGATTATGTGTTTTGGATTTTGGAGGAAGCTGGGAAGATCATATTTCTTTGATCGAATTTGCTTATAATAACAGTTTTCAGTTCAGCATTGGTATATCACATTATGAAGCTTTGTATGGTCGGAAATGTAGAACTCCTTTGACTCTGACTGAGGTAGGAGATAGACAAGAAATTGGTGCTAAATTTGTGGATGAAACTGTGATGAAAATCAACTTGATTAAAGAAATATTGAAAGCTGCACAAGATAGACAACAGAAGTATTACAATCAGAAGCACAGATTTGTGAAATTTCAAGTTGGTGACTTTGTGTATATCAAAGTCAGTCCGATGAAAGGAGTCAACAGATTTGAAAGAGTGAGTAAGCTCAGTCCAAGGTATGTTGGACCGTTTGAAATCCTTGAAAGGATTGGTAAGTCTGCTTATAGACTGTTACTATCTGATCAGATGTCTGATGTGCATAATGTTTTTCACGTATCCTCTTTGAGAAACTGGATATCTGATTCTGACAAGAAATTTTCTGCTGATGAGGGTGAGATTCAGGAGAATCTGCAGTACAAGGAAGAACATGAGCTGATTTTGGCTTACGATGTTCGTAAGTTAAGAAATAAACAGATTCCTATGGTTAAAGTGCAGTGGAAGCACCGAACAGCACGGGAAGCGACTTGGGAGAAGGAGTCGGACATGAGGCAAGCATATCCATATCTGTTTTGATTGAGTTTGGAATGGGCAATGTCAAGAACGACATTTTTCTGAAGTTGGGGAGATTGTAAAGACCATTTTTTTTGCTCTAGGTTCGTCCGGGACGAAGTTGGATCGTTCCGGGACGATCGGTACAGGTTGTGTTGGAATTGTTGAAACTGAGCAGTTCGTCTGGACGAAATTTGGATCGTCTGGACGAAAATTCTCCAGAGGACAAGTCGCCGGTGACGTTAATTAATCTTGTCTGGACGAAATTTCTCCAGAGCCGGATAGTCCCGGGACGAAGTTGCGATCGTCCAGGACGATCAGTCTGGATATATATAGAAATGAGATATTTTAAAGAGAGAGAAAAGTTCAGGAGAGAGAAAAATGAAGGAAAAAGAAGGAAAAGTGATTTTTGGGCGACTCCGGTCCGTTTTCGTTCGTTGCAGTAGTTAAAGAAGTTGACCGACTCGAGGTAAGGCACATTCCTCCTTTCTCAATTTTCAGAAACGAGATTTTTGACGTATTTTCTGTTCCGGAAATTATTTCCGTTAGCGAATTTCGTGTGTTATTTTCTACTGCTTAAGGTTTTACCGCGTAACTTTTGATATGTCTTTGAGATGTTAAGTGTGCACGTTTCGAGTATTTTCTGGAAGATTTTTACCATATATTTCTGATTTTGTGGTGTTTTAAGCGAACTGTAAATTATCAGGATGTTGAAAATATTTTGTCAGTATAATGAAAGTCTTACAATGTTGTTGTGAATGTTCTGTGGTAATTTGGTAAATTTCTGAATTTGTGAATTTTGTGTAAATTCCGTATACTGCCGTTATGCTGCTGAATTTTCGTACGATTTCTGAAACTTCCGAGTTATGATGATTTGAATATAACATGTGTATGTGCTATGAATATGGAGCTATAAGGGGCCAAAATCCGTTTAGATTATGTAAGTGTCAGGGAATGGAGCTATAAGGGGCCAGAATCCGTCGAGATTCTGTAAGTGTCAGGGAATGGAGACGTAAGGGGCCAGAATCCGTCGAGATTCTATAAGGGTCTGGAGCATCTGAAATCTGATATGTGATATGTTATCTGGAATATGATGTTTGATATCCGAGATATATTATGTGATTTAATCGATTTGTTATGAATCATTTGATATATGTACGATTCTGATTAGTCCGTACGATCCTGTCTATTCTGTGATTTGAAAGCTTTATGATATCTGTTCTGAACGCCAATTCGACATCACTTCAGTTTTCTGTTTTGTTGTTGATTTATGATTGTATAAACATCTGTTCTGTGATTTTCGTACGGCTAGTTCTGATGGGTGTTTCTGATGATTTTGATTGGTGATTGATGTCTTGCTGAGCTGTTAGCTCACCCTTATTTTTTACGTGGTTTTCAGGTTCTGGGAAAGGGAAGGAAGTTGTGGATTAGCTGTCCAGAGTCTGATCTGTGATTAGGTATTTTGTACTTTTGATTTTTGTACAGTTATGGCTTATCTGTTCTGTTCTGTTCTTTCTGTCGGTAAGCCATGCACTGTATCTATATATGATTATTTTGGTGAAAGAAAAGATAGATGAACTGCGCTGTAATTGGATGTTTATAGTAGCTCTGTGTTTGTCTTTCTGTCTGTATTACATTTGGAAGAAAGTTTTGAAGAAAATTCCAAAGCTAGATCCTGAATTTGTTGGCTCCGTCGCGACCCGATGCGAGCGGGATCTGTCCTGGTCGGGTTGGGTCGTGACACGTGGAATGTACACGTGTCTGCGAAATTTTGAAGTCAAGTGCACCAAAAGTGCGAGTAAAACACAATCAAAGCGCACAGTCATAGCGCAGTCCACGTGGCAAACTTTTATTGGATATCCGGACCTAATAATTTTCCCTACTTGTCACACCCCATGCTGACCCCTCCTAATAGTAGATGTGGGGCGTAATAGTGAAGAAATTGTAAAAGCACTATACATTATAATTTAGAATCCATTAAAATGAAAAATATTTATAAAAGACATTAAATGCTTTAATCATAAGTGGAAATCCTCCAAAATTTTCATCTACAGAGCAATTACATGAAAACAAAAATAGGTAATTATTAACAGTCTATTGAACTCAATTTAAACATTTCTTATATTGACAAAAATAAATATAAAATTTTATGAAATCAACCAAAAATTTTATGAAATCATCAACATAAATAAATTAAGTGAAATTAATTAAAAATCAAATACACCAAAATATAAAATTATATTTATTCCTCAAAATTCATATACAGAAGCTAGGAGATTAATCATTTCATACAATCCAACTTTCTAAACTTCAGATGAAAAAAGAATGAAAACTAAAAATACAAAAACAAAATGAAACCTAAATCCCTGATCTCCCCTCACTCCACTTGATTCCCATCCCTTCATGAAAACATATAAAATCACAAAATGAGCTAACAGCTCAGTACTTAAATCTTAATCTATAACTGAAATCAATGCAAGACAGTATGAATAATATGCATATAATCATTTTAATCACTATCAGTATGAATATATAACTGTAAAACTAGGTAAGGAAATGATGCCCTCGGTTGGTAGGTAATGAAATTAAATTAAAGTAACTTAAGGCATTGAAATGCCTTAACTACCCCTTTCCAAAGCCTTGCATGCAAGCCACCCTTTCCACCAAATACCCCTAGCTATAGCAAAATTTATATTTAAATAAAAATCTCATTTTTTTTTAATTTAGAAAAAAAATATAAATATGATTTAATTCCCTAACTTTCAATTATTTGCAATTTGACATATAGTTCTATATGTAGAATTGCTCTATTCTACATGTAGAAACAATGACATTAAATTTATGGAATTTTGTGAAAGTTGAAATTTTGGAATATTTTCAAATGGATCCAAATATAAAATATAACTGATCAAATTTGGATTTTACACTGCCAACCAAACATAGTATTGCAAGGCTGATAGCAAAACAAGCACATTTGATGTATTTTGCCTGCTTTATTAATCATCTTTTTCTTGGAAATGACAGATGAACAATGAACTAATATTGAAGAAAGATTAAGATGAATTTAAAAATGATTGGATTAGTTTTGAGATTTGTGTTTTATGAAAACTTTGTATTGTACTAATTTCAAAGTAAATATAATAATTTCTAAAATTTATTATATAAATAATATGAGGATATTTTGATATAATTTTTTTCTTTCATATTATATAGATATAAGATCAAATCCTGTAGTAAATACAAAATAACAAATATGAGTAGGATTGGTAGAGCATACTACACAACTACAAAAAAAAAAGGGTTTTCACAATGCTTTTAATCTCAAAGCTTGTGGTCATATATGCTTTTTAAAGTGATGAAAGTTATAGCATATCTAGTAGCTTCATGCCTAATAATTTCTCTCCGATCAGGTCTCATTCTTAGCTAAGCTAAAATAAATATGAGGTTGTACAAAAAAAATTGTATCTTTTGAAACTCTTCTCGCAAGATCCTGAATATAAGACATGCTCCCAAAATCTCTAAGAATAAGATTTAAGCAGTGAACGAAACATGGAGACCAATATATGTTGGCAAACCTTTCATGTAGTAATTCACATGCCTTCTTGTAATTTGCAGCATTATCTATTATAAGTTGCACAACATTCTGTGGCCCTACCCATTCAACAACTTCACAAAATAATGAACACATAATGTCTTGGCATCCTTTGTAATATCAGAAGCATCCATAGATTTCAAGAAAGCTACACGCATTGGGCAATAAACAAGAAAATTAATCAAGGTTATATCATGTTATATGTCCAACCATCTGACATGAGTGTGCAACCTATTTATTTCCATGATCTTCTATATGTATCTATCAATAGCTTACATTCCTCTTTACAATCTTGTAGAAGATTAGCACTCAATTTATGATAGGATGACAATTTATACACAGGTCCAATTGTAGCTATAACATCAACTGCCTTTTGCGCAAAAATAGAGTTTATGATATTAAATGGGATGCAACTATCGTAAAACCATCTCTCAATTACCAAATCATCACGATTTATGGCTTCTTTGTATGACATAACACTTTTCAATAATGATTGTGAGCCTGCTGTAGTTCTTGGTGTAAACAAATTGTCTATATCATCTTTTTTTTTTCTCTTGCCTCTATCAAGTCCTTCATGATGTGCATTAGAGGTTTGTGATTTGGGAAGTGATAAAGAACCCCTTTCTTCATTCATATGTTCATCAGCAAACACAGTTGTGTTATGATCTAACTCCTTCTGTGTTTGTTATTTTTTCTTGTCTATTTCTTTCAGATTTTCTTGCATTTAGTGACGAACATCATGTGGCACTTTCTGCACGAAGCTATATTACTTCTTATTCCTGCTAAATGTTGTTTTATCTTATTAATTCCTCCACCTTTATAAATAATCGCATAATATAGGCATATATAATATTTTTTTCCATCTAAACATTTACTTTCACTACAATGATTCCAAACAGTATCGACCTTTTCACGCACACTAGGAGACAAAACTGTTGGTGGATCTATTCTGGAGTAAAGAAAAAACCTTAAGATTTATGAACTATTGCATAAATTTTATACAATGAAACATAATTTTGTTGAAAGTTGTATGTTTCTTAATGAAAAAAAAAGCATGATTTGTGAAGTTTCATGTAAACTAGTCCACTAATTCAATTGAAAGTTGAAACTTAAGATGAGGTTTCTAATCAATGCTGAATGACTTAAAAAATAACACCAAAAGGTAAGGAATAAAGACAAACAATTTCTTGTCAGTATATATCAGTTGCATTTCATTTTATGGATGAGAAATTGATGTAAAGGATAATAATTGCATACTAAGTATTTTTGTAGTATTAATGAGATGGCTTATTTGTTCGACGTTTTGGTGTCTTTCAGCTTATTTTTTGGGCAGAAATCCTAGGTTTAAAACCTAGTGGTTGTTATATGGAGGATTATTTTAACCCTAGTGGTTAAAAAAAAAAAAGCTTTTAGGCTTATCAACAAGTGAAAAAACTTAGGATAACTTATAAAAAGATTATGAAATAATTCTCATAAAATTGATGTGAATATTTTTAATGTCAAAAATTTTAAATTTTGCGCAAAATATACAATTTCTATTAACTATTAAATTTGATTGATTAATATAACATTGTATTGGCGTAGGTACTGAGAAAAAAAAATACTGTTTTAATTTTTCTACTAAAATACTGTTTTAAGAAGCAGTAAGAAAGTCGTCTCAAACGAAATCTAAATTTATTTTATTGTAGGTGAGATTGATATACTTCAAAGTATTAAGGTGGTAAATGAGGATCAAATAATCATTATACTTAATTCAATTGCCTAACTTGCGTGCACATTTTATTACAATCATGAAATATGCTCGAAAAATTCTACCATTAAAAGAGGTTCAAATAGTTTTGAAAGCTAATAAAGTAGAAACTAATGTAAGAATTTCAAAGAGTTTTTAGGTTTAAATGCCAGAGGAATATCCAAGCAAGTCTAAAGTTTCATTTGAGACAGCTTCTTTATTGTTCTTAAAGGCAGCTTTTTAGTGCAAAAATATCGAGTTCAATAAATTTTGTACTAAAAAGCAGCTTTAAAAAGCAGGGAGAAAAATGTTCCAAACAAAGCCTGAGTTTTAATCTAAGTTCAAATACTATTAATAGGAAGATCATTTCAAAAGAAGTTGTCCTAATAAACATAAAAATGAAGAAGTCAAATGATATCAATTTTGGGATCTTCTATCATATTAGATGGAAGTCACTACTTTATCATAGCTAAAATTTAGTTGTGAAAAGTCATCATTGGAAAAAAATCAAAATGGGAGTGATAATAACTCTAACTGTAATCACATATGCTCTATACCTAAAGAGAATTTCATTATCTCTTGTAGCATTAGATGCATTAGGTGTTCTTTTGAACCAGATGGTGGGCTTTTAGGTGATAAGGTAAGGTATCTATGGCTATTATGGAAGGCACAAAATATGGTTTAGAATATCTAAATCATTTTTGATCAAGATGAATTTCAAACTCTTTGATTTATTTTGAAAGAAGCAAAGTACATAAATATTCAATCAATTTGGAATTGTTCGTCATTTATAATCATTGATTCACATTAGTGATTTTGTTTTAAATAGTGCAGACCTTATACTTTTTCTTTCCAAAATATTTACTACTATCGACTTATTTATGTTTGTGGGATTTCATATAATTCTAAAATATTAAATTATTACTACTAATTTAAACTTTATAACATGCAACCTCTCTATATATAATTGTTAACTGGTTAGTGGATAGTATATATTATTGATATATCATCAAAAAAATTATCTTAATCGGGCATGAATCTAGAGATAAAATTGAGTTAAGAATTTTCAAATTTAAATTTGGTACTCTATGAACTCTGATTTTAGTAAACATATAGTCGAACTGAACGTCTTGAAAAGACAAACCCAACGGCACCAAATTTGACTCAATCAGAGCCCAAATGAGACTAAATCGAAGATCTGAAGTGCATTTGAAATGTTCAAACTATAAATTGGATGACCATACGGTTTCCAAACATGACATGCTTAGAGTTAAATCGAGCGGCTTGATGAGATGAATCCAACGAGCCCTAGATCATCGAATTTGTATATCATTAAGAAATTCAAATGCCCAATAAATTATCTACGATCAAGGGGATCAACACCGACCGTCCATTCAAACCACTCCCAACTTACCCTTGATTATCCTCCTATTTATTGGTCATACCACTCTCAGAAAACTATAAATATGCCCACATTCCATTGAAAAGAGGACCTCAAGCAAGAAAGAGAAGAAAGAAAGAGAAACTATAATTCTCTTGCCACCAGACTCCTCGGCCACCATCGGACAACCGATCATCATCGGACTATCGTCAGGCTTTTGCCCAGCCACTGACTAACGTCGTGTGAAACCCCTTATGTAAAAGGAGCTAAAATCTTAAACATCAAGCTACCTTTTGGTGCAATGGTTGAAATTTCATTAAAAAAACTCCTCAATTAAGTGTGCTCATTCTGGAGTAATTCTAAAATATGTGACATACTGGGAGGTTACACCAACAAGACAAACTATGAGGCTCTTAGGCCAAAGAGAATAATATCTCAATAGTTAAGAATTTGGGTTGTTACACATTGGACTTTTGCCTTGCCATCACTTGACACCGGAATTCTACTTGACCATAGACTACACTAGACTTCCACTAGACCATAGACTATGGTGTTTTTTACCACCATCACTAGACAACAGTCTTTCTACCTTCATTGCCTACTGACTATGGTCCTTCTGACCACCTTAGCTAGGCAACAATTTTTCTTACCACTGTCATTAGCTGATTACAATCCTTTCTGACCACTGTTTCCTGTTGATTACAATCCTTCCAACCTCCGTCCTCAGACAACAATCTTTTTTATTACTATCGCCCGTCAACTATGATCCTTCCGACCTCTATTGTCAGACAACCATCTTTCTGACCATTGTCACCAGCCGACTACATTTTTTTCTGACCACTATCACCAGCCAACTATGATCCTTCCAACCTCCATCTCCAAACAACGATCTTTCTAACCATTGTCGCCTGTCGACTATGGTCCTTTCGATTTTTGCCACTAGACAACGAACTTTCTGACCATTATTGTCGCCCTCCGACTAAGGTCCTTTTGACCTTCATCGCCAGACAATTGTCCATCCGACCTCCATCGTCAGATAATAACTTTTTGACATCCGTTATATGCCAACTACGATCCTTCCGACATCCATCACCAAACAACGGTCAACGGTCCTTCTAACCTCTATCGCCATTATACGGTCTTTTCGACTTCATTATCATGTCGACTACATTCCTTCCGACCTTTGTCACTAGAAAACAGTCTTTCTAAACACTGTCGCCCACCGACTATGGTCATTCCAACCTCCGTAGACACACAACAGTTTTTCTGACCACTGTCACACGCCAACTACGGTCCTTCCGACCTTCTTCGTAGGTAACGATCTTTCTGACCATTGTTGCCCGCCGACTATGGTCTTTCTTACCTCTGTCGCTAGACTATTGGCCTACCAACCTCCATCGCCAGACAACGATTTTTCCAACCTCCGTTGCCTGCAGACTACAGTCCTTTCGACCTCCATCACCATACACTGGTCTCTCCGGCCTTTATCTCTAAACTACTGTCTTTTCAACCTCTGTCGCCTTCCGACTACATCCTTTATGACCTTTGTCATGAGGTAATGGTCTTTTTTACCATTATCGCCCACCGACTACGTTCCTTCCGACCTTCGTAGCTAGATAACGATTTTTTTAATCAATATCGCCAGCTGACTATGGTCATTTCGACCACCATCGCCAGACAACGATATTTGCTGACCACTATCACCAACCGACCAGACAACAGTCCTTCTGACCTCCATCGCCAGATAACAGTCTTTTCGACCTCTATCGCCTACCGACTACGGTCCTTCGGACAGCCATCGCCAGACAATGGTCCTTCCGAACTCTGTCACCAGACTACGGTCTTTTCGACCTCTGTCACAAGTTGACTACGATCTTTCTGACCTCCATCGCCAGATAACAATCCTTCTGATCTCAGTTGCCCGCCGACTATGGTCCTTTCGACTAAGCAAACATGTCTTCCAATTCCCACCACGTAATGCACTTTATCTAATGTATATTTACTACATTAAACCAAAGCCTTCCCTCAAGGAAGGGCCTCATTTGCCTTATTTGTAATTGATTGCAAAAATCTAAGTGGGGAAAGTGGAGGTCGGTGCCTTTTTACAACAATAGTGGATTCATTCAAAATAGGCCAGACCCTTTGAATTTTCTCCCTTTTCAAGAGTTTTTTTACATAAAAACTATAGTGACTCTTATGAAAGTTACACCCTTTTTTTTATCTAATTGTGTGCTGGGTCTTAGTACAAAGCTAGGACGTTAAACTTTATATTTATCTATCGCCACGAATATTCTAGGACACAACAATTATGAAGCATTTTAAGTGGAAAAGAAGTTAAATTCTTAAACATCAAGACGTTTTTTAGTGTAATAATTGAAATTTCTTTAAAATTTTTCAAAGTTAAGCTTGGTCGTATAAGAGTAATTTTAGGATGAGTGACATCCTGAGAAGTAGCAATAACAAGATAAAATTGTGATTCTATTAGGTCAAAATAAATAATATCACGAAAGGTAAGAATTTGACTATTACAAATACAAAAAGGAAAAATTATTCTGTGCAGACGTAGAACGCAATACGGAGACCAATCATAATGCGCCACTTCACCCTATGCTCGATACCACGGCTCGGCACTGCTCGGTACCGTGGCTCGGTATCGGTGATGTAGTGCATTCTAATTGGTCTACAGATGACATTCTAAATCCGGTCTCCGCACAAAATAATTTCTCACCAAAAAGATATCTATGATTGGGTCGAATTAACGATCCAGTTGATTAATCAGACCCGATTTGACTTGAAGTCCTTGTTGGATCGGAGTCTAGTGGGATTCAAACCCGACCCACTTGCAGCCGAGAGGAGGACAATTTTGCTCGTGAATCTGAAATCACCAGAACACAGGCAAAGAAAAAAACCGTCATCTTTGGGGGAAATTCTGGAGAAGGTTTGGGTGGTACGCTCATGGTCATGGCTGCCGCTATCGCCGCCCATTCTCACTCCTCCCCTGTCTTGCACGTTACTCTGATGACTTCTAAATCCCCAAAAATCCTTACTTTAGCTCTTCCACTCCACCATGATGCAAGTAGGAACTCCTTCCCCGTTTTCAGAACCCTCCGCTCTTCTCGGTACTCTCGGAAACCGTTCAGAACTGCGTTTAAAGTAGCAGCGATCGACCCAAAGGTGCTTTATCGTTAATCTTCTACTGTGGTTGCATTAATTCTTATTGCTAATTAGAGTTTCCGTGGAAATTTTGTGAAATTTGTGCAACTAACTTTGCTTATCGTTTTCCTTTATCATTATTTCTTATTGAATGATCTGAATCTCTTTGAATTTAGCTGCTATGCCTGAATGCACGATGTTCATCATATGCTTTCAAGAAACTTATTTAATTGTGAAAACGTGTCTGGATTTGAGTTTGATGGTTGTTGCTGCTAGACTTATCCTTTTAACTTAAGCTAGAAACAGTGGTCGAGTGTCCTACACAGTAGTTCTCGCAATTAGGTTTAATGCAAGTATGTTTTTTCGTAGATGACCCTGGGAGATAAGATTTTACCTGTTCGTTGCGTTTCCTTGCTTTGGGATATATTGCAGAGAATTTTAGTGTGACATATTTGGCCAATGTAGTACATACTTTTTGACTCTGGTATGATAATGGTGATATATTATCTCTGGGGTTAGTTAGGAGGTCAGTGCATCTTCTTGCCTCAACAACAATATAGTAGTCCCTTTGTGAAGATGATCATAATTAATTTATTTTTCATCTAAAGTGGTGTAAGTTTGCATCAAAATTTGTCTCTTGCTTCTAACTAAAAATATTGTTTGACTACAAATTAAAACTGTAGAAGAGTTTAGAAATATGCATTAGCAATGACAGTTGGTATTGGAGTGATGAGACACAGAAGATTATTAAGAGAAAATATAGTGCTTTTAGAAGATTAGCAAAAGATTAATTAGTTTCCTTAAAACTTAATAGGAGAATATGGGATATATAAAATAGCTAAGATAAGAGATATAAAAAGTTTGGTCATGTTAGCTGCATTAAAACTTAAGATCAGATGATTTAGTTAAATATGACATAGAGAAAAGTCAAAAATGTTACTTTGAGAGTTGTTTGATTAAACTTTTAGGGAAGAAATTATATTAAAAGATTATGATGAATAAATAATGAGTTATATTGTTGATTGAACCAAAAAAGTAGATTGGAGTTGGCTCTAAAGAAAAGTCATAAAGACTAAGTTTAGGTTTAGCTAAGATATCTATTGAGATTTTGAGAGTTGAGGGTATACTACAGTAGTTTGGTTAATCATATTTTCAGTGGAGTTTTGAACACTAAGTGGATCCTAAATGTTTGGAGATGGTAGTTTGGGTATCTTTATTTAAGAAAAAAGGAGATGACCAAGATTGTATTAATTATAGAGGAATATAAGTTGTACTAAAATGTTCTTGAAGTGAGTAATGGAATGTATACTAAGTAAAATAATATCAGTTTTGAAAGTTATCCATGAAAGTAGCTTTTGTGTTGAGACTGTTAGTGTAAAAGTATTGAAAATAAAGGAAGAAGCTTCTTATGATTTTTATTGCTCTTTAGAAGACATATGATCGAGCAACATGAGAATTATTTTTGTGTGCATTAAAGAAGGAATGTGCATGTCAAAGATATATTTAAGTTATTAGAAATATATATGATATGACTAGTGTTAGAAATAATTATGGAGATATAAAAAAGTTTTCATTTATAATAGGATTACATCAAGGATCAACATTTAGTCTTTTTTTTCACTTTTGTAATGTTTATGAAGATTCTTATAAAGAATATTAAAAAAGCTGAGTGCTTTAGTGTATGCATTTTGTAGATGATGTGATTTGATAAAATAAGTGAAAAGTATAACAAAATTATGTGGTATGGGTATAATAAGAATTTCAATTTCATACTTAAACATAACATTCCAGAAGTCATGATGAATTCAAAAAAATATTTCATTTAGGAACTTGATTTGAGGCATACATTCTTCCTTCTTGAGGTGAAAGAAATCTCATGATGCGAACATTCGACGGTGGACGATATTCAAAGGAAGAGTCGAAGATCGACGACCGAGATAACTCCGTTTATTTTATTAATTGCATTTTGATCTAATTTTGTAATTTTTCTTTTTTACCCTTTTATTTAATAGTCTTGTATTATGTAAGCCCAATGGGAAAATTTGTCTTTTAGTTTCTTTTGAGACCTATATATAGAGGCCTATTTTCTTGTATTAAGAATGATGAAATTATAATAAAAATTTGTGTTTTGCACTTGTGTTCTTTTGGGAGGACAATAGTGAGATTCTTATGGGAAGAAATCAGAGTTTTCACTAGCCGCAGGATGGGTCCGGACTTTTGGCTTGAAGTCCCTTGAATAAGGGCAACGTATCACCCGTCAGTTTTCGGAAGAGTACAAGGCTCACGGTTTTATCTTCTTTTGTTTCTTTGTTTTTTTTCCTTCTTGTTGTTCCTAGTCGCCATCTTCATCCCTCCCTACTTCCACCAAACCAGCCTTAGCTCCACCACCACTCACGGCCAAGCCACTATACCGCCGGCCCCTTCTTTGGTTTCCCTCCCAACCCCCTTGTCATTAAACCTTTCCTAAATTAGCTTTCATAATTTAGGTAATACAATTAAGAGCAAATTCAAACCTATTTGAATTTGAAATTACTACCTAAATTAGAGATCCTAATTTTGGAAACTTTTCAAATCATAGCCTTTTGAATTTTAAATTAAATTCGGATGAAATATTTCTTCCCAAAGTTAATTTATTAATTTAAGAAAGCTTTGATTGCCTCTTTAAACCACAACTCCTTTCCCTATTGCCGCCAACCTCATTGGATCCCATTGAGAATTGTTTCCAAATCCAAGTGGCTCTTTTTGGAAGGAATTCAAAGTCTCTCTTCCTCTCTCTAGCCCCCTTTCCCCTCTTGAGTTCCATTACTTATTCTAGATTGACATAATTAGGACAGATACTGAATTCAAATCCACCTAATTTGAAATTTAAAATCTTTTCTAAATTATTAAATCTATTTATGGAAAGTTTCCTAATTGACCCCCTAATCAAATCCTAATCATATTTAAATTAAATTTGATTGAAGCTTTTTGCTTTATGAGGAGTTCTCTTATTTGGAAGGTGTTTAATTCCTCCTCAATTAACTCCAAACTCTCATTATAACTGCCGGCACCCCTTTTTACCCGCCGCCCTTTCCCCCCTCTTGCTCTTGATTGAAGCCTACTTTCCTTTTCCATACACTCTTATTTGGGAAGCTTTGATATTGCTTATTCAATTCAATATTGAATTTTGAATAAATTTCTAAAAGAGATTGATCTATTTTAGGAAAGTCTTTGAATCAAATCCCAATTAATTACCTCCACTTATGGACGGCCCCTCCCTTTTTCATATTCCCTCTCCAATTAATTCCCCTTCATTAATTAATTCTCTAATTGGATATCCCATTATTGGAATTAATTAATTCAAATATCAAATCTCCCCCACCCCCTTACCCGTTCTACATCATCTCACTTAATATTTCAATATTTACTAGTTTGCAAGGAGATAAAACTCAACTCTCATAGAAGGATACAAAATGGAGAAATTAATGCTTTGAAATGGCAGAATAAAGATTGGGTACATGCTATATAATTTTAATGTGTTAGATTAATAATAATTTGTCAATATTATCAAAATATAACGTGACATATAGGTATGAAAAATTTAAATATATTGAATTTTTTATACAAAAGAATAAAAATATATCTTTTAGAGTGAATGTTGAGTGGCCATAATGTAGAAGTGCTTTAGGAGTTTTTTGTATGCAATAAGAAGATTTCTTGAAGACTTATAATATATGGTTTATAAAACTGCAATTAGGCAAGCTATGTTGTATGGATCATACTATAACAACAACATCATTGTCATCGTCAAGCCTTTATCCCACTAAGTGTGGTTAACTATTTGAATTATTTTTCTCCATTGTGTCATGTTAAGAATTAGATTCTCATTTATATCTAATAAAAAAGATCATTTCTAATACTTTTTAACCAAGTCTTTTTAGATCTACCTCTACCTTTCTTAAAATAAGTCAAATCTAATACATCAATGAATCATACTTCTAGATAAAAAAAAGGTTATTGACAACTATGTTGGACATGATAGAAATAAAAATATTAAAATGAATGTATGGAATAAGTTAATAAAATAAATTAATGAATGGTTTTAATAAATGAATGATTGGAGTAGCAACTATTGAAGATGAGGTAGTTGAAGATAAACTAGTAATTTAGACATGTACAACAATATAGAAATTAGAAAATGCACCCATTCGTCAGATACATAAAATTTGTGCCAAAGGATTATGATGAGAGTATGTTGGTATTGAAACTAGGTTTAAACGTAGACCAAATTCAAGTTCAAATAGGTTTTAAAGGTTTAATGAGGAATTAAAGCATATTGATTATAACTAAATCAAAAGCTTTCTCAAACATGAAGTGAAATAGAATGTTAGCATCAAAGTATTTCTTTATTAAACCTCTTGAATAATGGTTGACTATCCCTTGGCCAATGGTGAGAGTAACAATCTAATATTAGAAGATTAATTAAGCCATGATTAACGACTGGTTAATCCATACATCACTTATTCAATGATTTTATATTATAACAAGTACAAGACTTAATTAAGCTATGGATTGTTCAATCCATACATCACAAAGGAATATAATAAGTGTAGCCAAACCAAGCCAATTGAATATCCTATTAATTTGTTCTTCTATCAATTTTCTAAATCTGTTTGTATAAGAAGGCAAGCAAATAAAATCTGTCACAATCATCTTGTTCTTTAATAAGCAAGCAAGATCTTGAGTATTAACGAAACCCTATTTTTCTCTACCAAACAACCTATGATGCTTACTAAATGTATCTGTCTTTTACCATTTTTGATGTCTTCACACTCATGGTTGCGGTTAAGAAAAGAAGGAAAACCACGATTATGATTTTTGTGTAAGAAGGAAAACCACGATCATGCCAGTGGCCCAAGCTCCACATCCCAAAATCATCAATGACATCTTAATGGGCTTCTGTTCGAAGTGAGCCTTCAAACACTTTTTGTGTGTCCTCCCAAAATTAGACCACATGCTTTCTCTGGAAAGTCACGTCAATAATCAACATTGACATGAAAATTTTGACCACCCTATTGTATTTATCTTCTTTTTCACGGCCCTCTTGAAGCTATAAAAGAGAACTTGAGCCCCTCCTTGGAGAGAATAGGGAGGACCAAAGGCATTGAAGATAATGGCAAAGACATGGGGGATCCATTAAAAGCCATTGCCTAGGAGGCTTCCAAGAGTTGCCACAACTTGAGCCCCGAGTGGGTTTTGGGACTAAATGGGGGGAGCTTCACTTTCAGTGAACTGACAACCTTAATTTCCACTTCTTGCTTTTGGAGTAGACTCTCACCACCATGCTAGCTTTGCTACAGGGAACCTAACAACGGTGTTGGCTCATTGATTGCCTTTAGGAATGATTGGAATGGTCTTGTTTGCCACTTGAAACAATCAGATGGGCTTTTGTTCTCCCCAACCCATAAGGATCTTCTTCAACATCTCCATGATGGCCTCCATTAGTATTTTTCATTGACACATCTTTGCATTAATTGCTTCCATTTATCTACATCGCCTTTTGTTTGTTGACATCATCGATGTCCATTGATGTTGTCTCTATTAGTGATATATTCTTCAATGAACTACTCTTTTAATGATCAATATATTGATGATGGCATTGTTAATGATATCTTCATATGAACTGCTCATCAATGTTGACTCCAACAATGATCAACAACTCAGCCAATGTCTTTGTAAACAACTCTTCAATAACATCTCCATTGACGATCGCTCTATTGATAATGTTGGTGATGCTATTGTTGATAATTTCTCTTTGATCGCTTTGTTAGCGAGGTTTATATTTACAATACTTTCATTGATGATGCCTTCATCGATGTCATCTTCATCGAAGAAGCATTAATCTCTTTCAATAATGTCTCCCTTTATCAGTGATACTTTTTTTATGATTTATTTATTATTAAAACTTCCATAGACAATGCATTTATCAATTATGCTACATAGATGATGCATTGCCCATCATCAATGACACCTCCCTCCAGCGTGATACCTTCATCAATGACACTCTGTTGATGCATTTATATTAATAACACACAATTTCTAACTCCTCTAAGCAACTCTTTCAAAATAAATGAGTTGAGAAATGATGTATTTATTCTTGATAATGATAAGATCTTCATATTGACCCAATTAATCAAGCATAATAGTCAAGGAATTGGGTTTGGTTTTGATGACTCCTAATCGATCTAAAGGTGCTGATTAAGTTATCATCTCAATAATTCTTAATTGATCCAATGGTCTTTGTTGAACCATTACTTCTATATGTGTGCTATGACAGACATATTGCATTGATTCTCAAGCTAAAGCACTAGTGCACCGTAAGAAAAACACATAATTTCTAACACCTCTAAGCAACTCTTTCAAAATAAATGAGTTAAGAAATGATGTATTTATTCTTGATAATGATAAGATCTTCATATTGACCCAATTAATCAAGCATAATAGTCAAGGAATTGGGTTTGGTTTTGATGACTCCTAATCGATCTAAAGGTGCTGATTAAGTTATTATATCAATAATTCTTAATTGATCCAATGGCCTTTGTTGAACCATTACTTCTATATGTGTACTATGACATACATATTGCATTGATTCTCAAGCTAAAGCACTAGTGCACCGTAAGAAAATATAAGTATTGTGTCGATATACATGATAAGGCATCAATGTTACAACATACTCAAGTTAAGGCCTCAAAAACACTGCTATAGGACTAAAGTTTTATTTTTACTAGCTTGGAGCTAATGCTCTATGCTTTTTAGAGCTAGCTAAGGTTGTGCTTTAACAAAACCCTATGCTAGTAAGCTGTTGCATAGCTACTTTGGCTAAAGCCTAAGATTCATGAATATTGGATTAAGGCCCTTACCTATCATCTAGGAGCTGAGGCTCGATGTTTTCATAATGGTCAAGGTCATCTTGGAACTTATATGGGTCTAGTTTTTAAACATAGACAAGCAAGATCAAGGTCTTTATAGCTAACATGTAGTTATGTGTTGACCCCTATACATCAGACCACGCGAGAAAGGACTCAAACTGGTAAATAAAGCAATATGTGCATTGATGAAACTCGTCACTTAAGGGGTCAAATGACCTCCAAATGCCAAACTGATGGTATCTATGCGATCAGGGCACTGAATTCTACTAGGTCGGGGCCACTCGTAATTAAATCGGATGAGATTGGTCAAAAGAGACGACTGACACCCGAAATTAAAGCGCGAGGCTGATCAAATGATGTTAGATCAACAAACAGACTTCGTCATTGTGTTCAGAACATTGCAAATACTCAAAAAACTGTATTGTATTTGTTCAATTTAGATCATCCTAATGAGTGACTTGAATTTCGAGACAACGCGTATTTCGAGGAAATCAGGCCTCGACGTCACTCAGATGACGTCCGATCATGAAACGGACTATGCCATTGCGTCCGGAACGTCCTCGACATTCCAAATATACATCTTTTGTGATTAATTGGGATCAATCGTAATGGTGACACGGATCTCAAGGTAACAACACGCATATCGAGGAATTTGGCCCTCGATGTTGCCCAAACGATTTCAGATCGACAAACGGACAGTGTCATTGTGTCCGGAACATTGTCTACATTCAAAATATATATTTTATTTAATAAATTTGGATTGTCTGAGATGGTGGCGAATTTCTATGCAATTCAAATATAATATAATGGCCTGCATTACGACGGAAACGAGGTCTCAAAGACTCTCGGACGACGTCCGATCGGCAAACGGACAGCGTCATTGCTTCTGGAACGTCGTCGACATTCGGAATATATGTTTTATTTAATAAATTTGGATCATCCGAGATGGTGGTGAATTTTTAGGCGATGCAAATATGATATAAAGGTCTGCGTTATGACGGAAACGAGGCCTCAAAGACGCTCGGACGACGTCCGATCGACAAACGGACAACGTCATTGCGTCTGGAATGTCGTCGGGATTAAGTGTCTACATTTTATTTGATCAAATTTGATCATTTAAGGTAGCGTCGTAAATTTCAAACGTGATCCAAATATGATTCAAAGGCACGTGTTACGAGGAAAATTAGCCTCGTCGGTGATGAAATGACGTCCGATTACAAAACGGACAGTACCATTGCGTCCAGAACGTCGTCGACATTAAGGGTCTATATTTTATTTGATCGAGTTGGATCGTTTGATGTGATGTCGTAAATTTTAAAGACGATCAAAATATGATACAAAAGCGCGCATATCAAGGAAATTTGTCTCTACGGTAACGAAACGACGTCGGGTCGATAAACGGACTTCACCGTTGCGTCCGAAACATTGTCAACCTCTGAAAACTGTATTTTGTTTATTCAATTTTAAGTATCCATAATGGTGGCATGAATCTCGAGGCAAAACACACATACCAAGAAAAGAAGTCTCGAGGTTGCCCAAACGATGTCCGATTGCAAAACGGATGGCGTTGTTGTGTCCGGAACATCGTTAACATTAAGAAAATATATATATTTTTTATCAATTTGGATTGTTTGAGGTGGTGACACAAATTTCGAGATGATTCAAATATGACAACACGCATTTCAAGAAAAATGAGACCTCGACGATGCTCAAACGACGTCCGATCTCAAAACGGACTGTGTTGTTGCGACCAGGACATCGCAATACCCTAATTACACTACCAATTTGTCAAATGTCTATATTCCACGAGATCGGCACGAGCTCCAAAGAAATTACACAAATTTCGAGACGATTGCGCATATTTCAAGATGAATTCACCTTAATCGAGGGCTTTTTGGGGCAATCATCACATCCCTGTCATTCAGATTTATTAATAATATTAATAATAATATTCTATTATTTAATATTATTATTAAATCTAATAAATTTTAGAGTCAAAATAGGTTTCAAATCTTAATTAATGCCTTTAGCTCAGATGAGTCCAACTTCTCTGTGCAAATCTCTGAACAGATTCCTTGAATCCCGCTGAAATGATCCTTACCTCGGATGTCGCTTGCCTCACTAAATGCAAAACCTCATTAAAACGAAGGGGAGCTCATTCGTTCAGGCTTGGCTTCTTGATTCTGAACCCCAGGCCGAACACCTCCTCTCCTACTTCCTTCAGCCGTTTCCCAAAGCCTCCTCCGTCCAAATCCACGAGCATATAGACTTTCCAAATCTCTTGCTCAAAACAGCCACCTCAAAGCTTGCTCTTCACTCTTACATAACTCCAGCAGCCCCCTATCAACAGCCCGTCCCATGTCTCCTCTGCATCTCACATCCATCCTATTCTCAAATCTCTCCCAAGGCTATAGAAAGTTTCGACCACCAAGCAATGGAGAAAGTTTCTCTCCATGTCATCCTCTCGACTGTAGAAGATCAGATAAAGGCAGAAGAAGCAGCGGTTCCTCCAACTTCTCTACTACCTGCCGTCCCCACCTACATCCAGAGCCGGCATCCCCTCTCTAGTAGCCGAACTCCCCTTTCCTACTTAGCTGATCCCCACATGTCTCAGGCGGTTCCAATCCATGATCTTCTGTCTTCCTTACCTAGTTCCGTCCATCCCAACAACTGAATTAAAAAAAAAAAAAATCTTCACAAACTCTACTACTGCTCTTATCCTATTCATCCAAACCAAGCTTAGGTTGAAGGCTTTCTCAAGCTCCGGATCCTATCTACTTTCTCCTGTGCCGAGCATAATAAATCCTACCCCTTCTACTTGACCTATCCAATTCTCTGCCGACAGCAGCTTCTTCCCTATTCCACTCATACTCAAAGCCAAAGATTCCCTGCACCATACTTTTACCCATTCCTAACTCCTCCCTAAAGCTACTGTCAGCTATTTCCCAAATCACCTCCAACGCTTAAACCAGATCATAGTTCACCCATAACTTTCCTTAAGTTGGTGGACTAGCAGCTCTCAAAGTCAAAAAGGAAATATATGTACAGTAAATCCTACTCTTTTCCTTTGATCACTACACTCACCTTTGCTGTATTATTTATGTTATGATTGTTACTGTTTATTAGTATTATTTAGAGTTGATAATAACAGTTGCTTGCATTATATATATATATATATATATATATATATATATATATATTTGCATGCATGTGTGTATGAATCATTTTATGTTATTTGGTCAGTTGATATTATATTCATTATTAGTTATGAGGATAACAGCCACCTG
This sequence comes from Dendrobium nobile, assembly GCA_022539455.1. Classification (NCBI taxonomy): domain Eukaryota; kingdom Viridiplantae; phylum Streptophyta; class Magnoliopsida; order Asparagales; family Orchidaceae; genus Dendrobium; species Dendrobium nobile. Next base: position 15,607,073 of record CM039733.1, on the reverse strand, counting down.
TGCTATTATTAATAATTTATTAACGTTACAAATATTTTGGCTTTTATTATCAGTGAAATTCTTTGAAAAGCACTTTCAAAATTTATGATGATTTGTCATATATCCTTTTAGCATCTTTAGCTGTGAATATTGGTTGTAAGGGAAATATACAAAAAAGAGAAAAGAAGAAAAAAAAAGAGAAAAAAAAAAGAAAATGCATCCCCTCCACTCTCTTTCCTCGGCGTTCGTGTCGAACCGGCAAACCACCTAAGCACACCTTTAGTGAGCGTGGTAGGAGGGAACCCGGTGCGACACCTACGACGAGGTAGGCGAGTGACCCCTCGATTCACGTGCCAACCACGACAACCCCGCGAAGGTATGAATTTCCAACTTAGATTCTCGTTTTGTTGTTCGCAGCGGACCGAAAAACTGCCTATGCACGCCTTTATTGCGCGTGGTGGGACGGAACACCGGTTCTATGCTTACGATGAAGCGGGCAATCACCAAAACCCTACTTCAATGTTCGTGGCAAACTGGAGAACCGCCTCATGCACGCCTTTATTGCGCGTGGTGGGATGAGACCCCGGTGCGGCACGTACGGTGAAGCGGGGTCACTTATAAATACCCCCGGGCAGGGGAAAAGCAAAATTGTCTCTTTCATAAAAATGCTTTCTATAAAACCCCATGCACGCCTTTATTGCGCGTGGTGGGAGAAAACAAAAAATACAACCGCCGCGGTGTCTCACCAACACCAACCGTGCACGTCTTTATTAACGTGGCGGGTAGGCGGCCTCTTGATTTTTCCCCTAAACGGGGGAGACGCCGATAGGCTGTCGAAATTTTGTCTGAAATACAGACAAGGACTTGGAGCATAATGAGATTTATAGACTTGACTTAATCTACTTAATCAAACTTGAATCCAAATAAAAGAAAATGATGAGGAACATTAAGCCGATAAGACAAGAATTTGATTGAACTCAAGAGACTACAAAGGACTTGACTTGAACAATTTGAGCAAGAACATAGAACTTGTACTCAAACAAGAGCAGAGGACTTATGAACAAGAACTTGATTTGAAGCAAGGGAAGGATTACATTGAAACTTGATTTGAGCTTTAATTGAACTTGAACTCACACTTGATTTGAAAGTCAAATGATGTGAGCAAAGACATTGAACCTCACTTAAATAAATCATAAAATGAATGATTTGAACACAAGCAAAAATGTTGAAGACTCATTCTGGGACTCAAACCAATTGAAACCAAAGTAGATATGTCTCGGATCATTCGAACTCAAAATTCAAATGATCAAAAGACTCAACTCAAAGTTGATTTGAACTTGACTCGAATCAAGAGATCACATGAAACTTATGAGCTGGATTTAAACCAAAGGGGGACTTATAACTTGAGCTTGCCATATTTAACTCAAACTTAAGCCTCAATGAACCATATCTTGTGTATAAGATCAAAATCAAGCTTAAGCAAATTATGCATGATACTCAAATATATGAAATGAATCATCCATGGATAGTGGAGTGAAATGCTCATGGACCAAATTTTAGAGATCTAGCAATATCTCTATAATGAGTATGGTGAACATAAAAGCCTACAATGGTTGTTCATATCACCTGTGCTAATATCGTGGCAAGCGTACATTCCCATTCCCTACAAGCACAAAGGAAATGATCATCAAAATATTATAGCAGTCAACATCAACTACCTAGTAAAGGAAGAATGAAAATCCCTTACGAACAACTATGGGATACTTGTGATCATTCATGAACGATAATGACATGCTTGAAGTCAATACAAATAGAACTGGTAATCCACTCATAAGTGACATCGATTGAAATGATATGGAAGTGATAGGTTCTATACAAATATAGTCATACACTCATATGTCCGACAGATTGTTCACAAGGCGGTGATGAAAAGGAAGATACATATGATGCAATATACGATGAAAAGAGCTTTTATAGATTATAGCAACATATGTGTAGTGGGTATAATATCCTCATATAGTCAACACCAATTAGTATGCATGGAGGGGTTGGTGACAGATGCTTACTCCTATAAACTACTGTAGAAGATCCATGGTGTACCCAATATAATGTTCATGAGCAAAGTGCCAAAGAGTTACAATAAATATAAGCTCCTATGAGCTTCTACAACCAAAGGCAGGAGATTTGTTAGTGCACTATGATCCGCCTACAAAAATCAACAAATAGTGCACGACAATCTACCTGTACGAAGTAGCGAACAACTCCCTTCAAAAGCTGCTACTTTACGCCACCGGATCCACAACTTCTATGCAAGCGGACAGAAGGCGTCTACGAATACTTTCAAAATACCCCCGCACAAGTGCACCGTAGTTTGTATACACATATGTACATAAAGGGGTAATTGTAATCAAAACCCGCATGGGTCCCGGCGAGCGTGTTATTGGTACACACGTGACGTCTAGGGATGCTGCGTGGGTTATTAAACTTGAACCCGATCCTTCTAAATAGATGAAAGGAGTAGACAGAGTTCAATTATAAAATGCCTCCAAATACCCGCATGGGCCCCGGCGAGCGTGTTATCGGTACACACGTGACGTCTAGGGATGCTGCGCGGGTTGATAAGTGAATTCAGGTTCGAAACCAATCCTTCTATACGGGTTAATAGAAGTCGACAGGGTTCGAACCAACAAACAAATATACGGTTGTGGCGACCGTTATATTTGTCTCAAAACATTCATATTAGGCTTTCAAGACCTATAACAATGAGAATTAACTATCAAGGGCATAAAGCATACAAAATCTGATCCTCTATCGATAATTCGATAGAGTTGACAAGATTCATCTACAAAAAGAAAAATGACCCCAAACACCTCGATGATGGCCGTGTTGAATGCAAATCTCAACCGGAGGGGTCCATTCCAAATTTTTTTTCAAATGCCGTTCCAAATATCAAAAAAATCTCAAAATCCAAAAATCCAAAAAAATATTTAAAACTGAAATAAATCCATCGCATTTAAAGCAAAAATCCATCCACCCTCTGCAATAGTTTATCGGGGTGGACAAATCAAAATTTAACTCAGCTCACAAAAGAGCTAAATGCCTGGTCGAGAATATCACTAGGATCCATTCTCAAAACAGTCTCCTGCCAGTAAGGACGTGGTACGTGTCCTCTGACCGGCGGTTTGCCGCCAAATGGCACCGCAGGATAAACGGTTATGACGACCCGGGGCCCTTTGAATCGAGTGGTTTTGCCGCCAAATGGCACCACAGATAGCGGTTATGGCCAGAGCCAATACGCTCCTTATTGGCATCAAATCCTTGAGATATGAATCAATAGGATATGATCGATGTGGCACAAAGCCCTTTGTAAGCTAAGGTGGATTCAAATTTGTCCCCTTAGACAAACATTCACCTCAGGTCTACAAGGTACCCTTGGACGAAGCAACCCATGGCTGCCGACAAGGATCCTTCTGTCAGGTTGGGTCAACTACCTCCTCTGACTAAGTAGACCAGGGTCCATGATGGCCCGGGACGATGGAATCATGGGATCTTGATCGGGTCTATCATCCATTCCCCCACCATTCGCTTTAAGTGCACGATGGTGAAATTTTTATTTTTAAATATTAAATTTCTAAACAACCAAACTTTTCAAATTCCCAAATTCTCCAACTATTTCCAAACTCAATTCTCAAATTTCTAAATCCAAACTCATTGCTGCTACTATATGCCAGATAACACGTATAATCTATGTATCTGATCGACGACTAGCCTTAATCGAAAGTTCTCTCTCGTGATCGGGAGGGGTAATTAACTATAGGGGTTTGCGCCTATAGGAAACCAGAACTCAGATCATAAAGTCCTCACAGAATGAGGGCGAAATCTTTGGGTAGTGTCTTATCTACAAACCCATCTGCCTTCCAAAATTTACCCCGGAACTTATTTCGTTAAAACTCCCTCGCCGAATATTAAAAGAAAACCGCAGCGGGGAGGCCGGGGCCGAATTTTCGGAGCCCACATTATGGCTCCAGGTTATCAAAACCCTTGAGTTAAATAAGGCTTACCCACAAAATCCCAACCTTTTAGCCTTCTATTTTGGGAAGCTTTTTGGATGAGGTAATTTATGGTTGCTAATAATTATATCTTCTCGAAATAACTAAGATTTATTGTTTAAGGATCCAAGTACAACAAGCTCATTAAGTCAATGTTAATGTTCAAATGCCCCCTAACCTCATAGTTACATCATAAAGCTCTCTAACTTAAAGCTATGGTATCATGACCAAGGCTTCCCTAATTACCAAAAATAATTGACCAATTAATCCATTATAATGAAACAATAGGATCTTTATTGAGTTTACCAATATCAACCTATCCATTCTCCAACTTAACTTAATTTGAGACTAAAATTTAGCCTAAGAAATATTCTTAATCTAGATTGCACTCTTATGAATATGATGCATGATTAACTATCCGAACTTTTTATTAAGTGTTGATCCTAACCAAACCCTTGATGACAAGAAGAAATCTAATTTACTAAGTTGTTTCTTGAAATCACTTTTAATTCCTGATGTCAAGGTTTGTCAACTTTTTAGGAGCTTATATGGTAAACTTATGATAACATTTATTGAAGATGATTAAAAAATCTATGTGAATGTAGCTTTTGACCCCTCATGCAACACTCGGTATGAACTAATGAAAAATGATACTTCATAAAGTTGGTCCTAAATAGATAGGATAAGGTAGTGTTTGTTGTTGATGATGATGAAAAATGATACTTCATAAAGCTAGTCCCAAATAATTGGGATAAGGTGGTTGTTGTTTTTGAAGATGATGGGACTGTATGGTTTGCTAAATTAGATTTACGCAAATGGCGTTTGACATAATTAGAGAAGTTAATGTTAGGATTTGCCTCGACAATTTTATCATGATAACTACAAAATGTAAAAATGGTGATTATAGGGTAAATCCAAATTATCCTTTTGCTTTTGGATTAAATTAGACTAAAACATTTGCTAAAAACTTTTTTTTTATGGATTAGTTCAAGTTAAATTTTGAATCTGATTTAGATTTAAAGCACACCTTTTAACTTCTAGAAATTGGATGGAGTGCTCGGGGCATGTGCATTCAGTTGTGGGCTTATGTGCAAATTGTCACAAAAAGCCAGAAGCAATTGGCCATTGAAGGAAATTTAGTTTTCATGCTTCATCCATGGGAAGTTAGAGTCAAGTATATTTTGTGTGCAATGGGTTTGCTATTAAAATGAAAGAAAGATCAAATGAGGGGGCTTTTTTTAGGTTGATTGGGAATTGAGATAATATAGGAGAGAGGAAAAGAATTAAAAAAGAGAGAAATAGAGAGAGGGAGGAAAAAGGAAATGGAAAGAGAAAATGAGAAGGAAAATTCCACAAAGCTTGTTTATCATAGTAAATGTTTTTGACACAGTGCAAACATGATGGTGCCAATATAAGCATTGCAGTGGCATAAATTTTCACAGTGATGTCGTGATGATGTTTTGAAATACATTCAAGTGTAGAAGTTTCTAGTGTTATTTAATTTTTTGGTGTTGTCATCTTACTTCTCTTTTATGAGATTTCCTCTTTTTTGGTTTGAGAGAGTTGGTCTCTCTATTTTGTGATGAGATTGTGTGAATTTGGGGGGTTAGGGGAAGTGTATTTTCTTATTCCCCTTTTGTTTGTAAAAATTTATGACTTGGCTAGTAAATCAAATTCTCTCCTCTCAATGAATGTAGGTTATTGTTTTAGCTGAACCACATAAATCTTAATTTCTTTTATAGTGCTTAGTCCATTTATTATTACTATATCATTCATTGTATTTGTTTCTGGTTGGCACTACTGAAAAAAAAAAAGTAGTTGTCTTGGTACACTTGTTTTGTCACTTTCTTGTACACTCTTTGCTTTTTTTTTTCGCCTTTATTTCACACTTTTCTACAATATTTGATGGGTATTCTCAGGGAGAATTAAAAATTTATGTTAAAATTGTTTTCAGATAAGTTAAACTTGTAAAATTTCATTTTGATAGGCTCATCTATATTTTTATGGATTTGCCATCCAAGAAAGGAATTTTTATTGATATAGCACAATATATTTTCCTTTTGCTTTTCTTATTATACCATTTAATGGTACATAATTATTGGTATATCATTTTGATAGTGTTAATATGGTAGAATATTCCATTAACATAAAGAATAGTTTGTTTGTTGATCTTAAAAATAAGAAATTCATGTAAAAAGCATGTATATTTTTCATTATATTATATCAAAAGATGAATTTATCTTAATGGAAGCAACTATGTTAATTCTTCATGCTACATTATAGCAAATAATGGTACAAAATAGATTTAATTTGGTTAACTTTTAAGCATGGCCATTGATGTTAATTCTTCTGTAAGTCTCTTGGTCGCATGCTGATTCAATGAACAATGCCTCTTTTCATAGTAACTAATTTGAATGTCGAAGATCCTTCCCAATAGGAGGTTGGGCTCCTATCTCTTTATTCTTAGTTGATGTGCTTGATATGGCTTCAAGCTAGGTGCATTTTTACCATGACTATATGTGCATGGAGACTACCTTTGTCACACAATTGGAAAAGTTTTACAATTCACTTCATAAGTACGAGCAAAACTAATATGACAAATTTATACGATAACATTTAGGGCTATCAATTGGGGTCCACGGATCAAGTTCTAGTCAAGCTATTAAGCAACCCATCCTTCTATGATCAACCCCAAAACCATCCTGTGTGATAAGTATGTTGAAGTCATTAGTCTCAGATATCATCATCATATTCATTATTAGACATATCCCAACTATTTGAGGGTGTGCGACATGTGAAAGTCATCTCATAGAAACTTCTTCGTTATTACTTTATTGGAGGTATTGAATTTAGAAAATAGCAACTTCAGAAATATTTTGAACCCAGATGCCAATCGCACCTATTGTATATAACGACTTAGATTTTACTCAGATAAAAACTTATCATCTCTTTATGTCCATCTGAACATAATGCTATTGTATTATATGATTTTTGTCAGACAATAACTGAAAATGAGGAGAACCAAGCAATGGAGAACAAATCTAGAAGTTTGACAAAACAAAATGAAAATATGAAGGCCCTTATTCAGGCTTATAAGGAAGCTTTTTTGAATGGTGATGAAAAGAGTGTCTCTCAAATCGAAGCATCAATTTGCAAACTTGAGAAGGAGAAGAATGAACTTTCCTTGAAATCTACAGGCTTAAATTCAGAAATAGTATCTATAAAGGATAAGTTTCTTCGTTTAAATGCTGATTTTGAAAATTTAAGAAAGCGCACAGAAAAGGATCGTCGCACCTTTACTTCTGATAATCGCGCAGAAGTTATTGAGCGCTTATTGCCCATCGTTGACAATTTTGAGAGAGTGAAGCAACAAATGAAACCAGAAACAGAAAGAGAAAGGAAGATTGATACAAGTTATCAAGGCATTTACAGGCAGTTTGTTGAGATCGTGCGAAGCATGCGTGTTTCTGTAGTGGAGACAGTCGGTAGACCATTTGATCCCTCTGTAAGTAAAATATTTTCTTCATAATCTTGCACCTTTTTTTCATTTCAAATATCAAACTTAGGATCTGCTTTGTTGGACAAGTATGTTGACTTAGTTGTCCTCCACTAATTTAATTATATGAATCATGAAAATATTTACGAATTGTTCTCACTCACATCATTTATGTCTTGCCGCCTGGATTTTCATTTTTTGTGACCATTGCTCAACTTTTTGAGTTGATAGAAGTTACATGTAATTGTCGATGTTTCTGTCAAGTTTCTATAGCTAAACTTTGTTTATTCAAAACCAGTCTTTATACAATTATATTTTAACGTTATTTGAAAGTTTGAAAATCTTATAAAAAATTCAATCCCACATATTGTGATGATTTTGCACGAGTTGTTTAATTTTTTTTAGTCATTTTTTTCCAATACATATGCCGTTGGATGGCAGCCACATTTTGAGAAATTTGAATGTTCTTTAAGTCATATTGATGTGCCTTACCCAAGCATTCTTCCATGCAATAGTTTGATAGTTTTTTTTATTATTATTGGTAAAAGCTGCTTGTTGAACCCTTCTCATTAAGGGGTTATTTGGTTAGCTGTATTTAGAGTGTAAAGTAATTCAAATGCAAGGGCTTTGGGAATTCGGTGTTTGGTTTGAAGTAAAATTTTGGTATAAAATGAGTGTATTTGGAATACCCCGGATAGTGCTTTTGGAGTGTATTTGGAATTCCTTAGATTTGGGCGATTTTCAAATACACTCCCAAAGGCACCATCACTTGCCACCACTAGCCACCATCGCCCGTAGCTGCCTGCCACCACCGCGGCCATTATACACCAACACCAACACCGTCGGCCACCTCCGCTAGCCACCCACCGTCGACCGCTGCCACCGACCTCCATCTGCCACCACCACCGACCACTGGCACCATTGCCGACCACCACCCTCCGCTGGCCGCCTCCCCAACCGCCGATAGTTGGCCTTCGGCCGCCAACCCCTCCACCATCGCCAGCTGCCACCCCCGCCACCAGCCGCCAGCCCTTGTCGCTGGTCGCACCCGTTCCGCAAGCCACTGTGGGCCACCGGCCACCCCAGTCACAACCTTCTTATACTTTACATTAAATTCAGTTTACTTCAAACCAAACAAAAAATAATAAAGTCATGCATTTATTTTATATTTATCAAAATAGTTTTATACTGCATTCCTTTTTCATGTAACCAAATAGCCCCCAAAAAAGACTATTAAAATACAATTAAAATTAAGCTACATGAAAGGAAGAATGTACCAGAGCAAAACAAGGGAACCCAAAAAACCCTAAAAGGGTTTGTTTGGCGAAGTTGTAATCTTCTGTCAATATTGTTTTCAATATTATTTTTTTAGAGGCCTTCTTCCCATTAGATTTCTTGCACTAGAAATATGCCAATGAAATAATGTTATATAAGAAAACTTTAACTTACGTAGCTTGATCCAAAAAGCATATAAGGTTAGTTTCCTTGTAAATAATTCATATCGCTGCAAAGAAGAAAATATCCCAAAGAATATCCAATTTTTCTTCTACAACATTGCATCTCCAAATGGTAAAAGCTATGCTCATGCATCTGGTTGAATTGTTTAGCAATAATTTGGCTTTTGCAAAATAATTCAGGATAATAACGGTCATCAGATTCTTTTTCATATTGAGATTTAGAACACATCCATTCAGTCTTAAAAAATAAGTATTTCAGATGTGCGAAATAAGGATCCATTATTGCTTAATTTCATTGAAAGTTTGATGTTTTGTAGGAATTTAATATGAGCCTTGACTATATATTGAGATCTAGTCTTGAATGTGAGGCACTTGATTATGAAAGGAATATGAAATATTGATATTTCTCCCTCCTATTGTTCCTCTCTGCTTCTACCACCTTTTATTTTCTTATTCTTCCTCTCTCTCCTTCTCTGGTCAGTTCTGTTAGCACCAATCATCTCTTCTTCAACCATCTTTGTGCTCCTCTGCATAACCGTTTAGAAAGCTACATTATTTTTTAACTTTCAAAGCCCTTTTACTATATACTTATCTTGTTTGCAGAGTCAGATTGCCTTCTGTTTCCAGTACTCCTAATTTTTCTCCTATAATAAACAAATTTGTAACATAACTTCATCTCTCTTGACAATGAAGATCCATGAAGCCATTTCAAGAGAGAAATCTCAACAATTCAAATCTGGCATTGTTATGCAAGAACTCCGCCGCGGATTTCTTCTCGGTGACCGCATTCTTAGACATGCCATCGTCAAGGTTTCAACTGGACCAGGACCAGAAAAAGCCTCTTCAGCTGCTACAAAATCCATAGATCAACCAGATGCAACTGCAGAATATCTTGAAAAATCAGCAACATCTACCAATGGCTAATTCCATGCAGGTATCCCATCTGCTTCCAAGGATTACCTTTCCTATCATGATCATTTATTGGTTCGATATCATTTGAGCATCTTTCCATCACAAGTTCATAACCTATTGATGATAAATAAAACTGAAATCAGTTCCAAGTATTCGGGGGCTCCATAGTAACAGGTAACTTATATCATTTAAGATTAATGTTTCGTTTGAAACAGATTTTTTGTTGTTTTCTAAAATGACTTTTTAGTATAAAAATTTTGTGAATTAGAAATTTTTGTACTAGAAAATTGTTTTTGAAAGCATCAAAAAAGCCGTCTTAAACAGACTAAGTTTTAAAGTTTATTATGCCTTGCCCAGTTTTTTTCCTGAGAAATAATAGGTAAGGTTGTTATTGTACTCTTTCATGTATTGGAGTCGATACCGTTTTATTTGGACTTTGGATGACTGTAATCTCTATTGCAATTTCTGGGCTGCCATCACTATTGAAGTGATTTTAGTATGGGCAGTGCTTGTCATATTGCAAAGATTTATATCTTTTTGGCACATTTATTTTTTGTTATATGATATATCATATAAATATAATTGTAAGAATGTGATGGATTTCAGTGGATGTGAAGAATATTTCACTTACAGTATTGCCTGAACCAGGAACAATAAAGCTAATATTTTACATGGTATAAAAATCATTTGATTGGCATAAATTGTCATGCATTATTTTATATTGAAATTTTTTTAGAATTAAATCAAGAATAATTTGATTTTAAATTTAGTAAATTTATAGTCAAATGATATTAAAAATGATTTGATTAGAGTTCAAATGAATCTAAATTAAACACTTGGCGTATCTTTAAAATTTTAAAACATTAATTGAAGAATCAAGTGATCTTATAATTCTTTTATGTTTATAGTTAAATTAAGCATCCTGAAAGGTTAATGATCTTAAGATCATTCAATTTTGAGGTCATTAAAGTGTCTCAATTGAAGTGGTTGTTGCACCCACTCTATGTGTCATGCCTCAAAAGTCTAATGGAAGAATTTTAATTAACTCTATTCATTTTATCATCAAAATTTATATACACCAAAGCCACTAGACATCCAAAATTATGCATAAATTAAAAATTTACAAAATTATAGTTCACATTTCCTTGAAAAAATAATTATTTACACCAATAGCTTATTGTCATGGCTACATTTGTCCCCAGTTCAAAGCTAAAGCCGCCTAAATGACGAGTACGCTTCCTCGAGGACTCGTTACCCTAAACACACGAAAAGTTATTACGTCCAGATAAAAAATCAGAAATCTGGATAAATACCGAGCAATACCGACTGCTTGGTACCGAGCACCCAAGTGACGTGGAGTTTTGTTATTGGTCTCTGGACGCATTCGGTGTCCGGACATAATAATTATTTCTAAAAACACACAAGGTACTCCCTAGAGGCATCCTGACCCACATGTGTATGTGTTAGTTTATATTTGTTAAATCACTTAATATTTTTCTATCTATTAAGTGTAATCTTTATTGTGACCCTCTTAATCTTATAAATAAGAGGTTAAAAAATATATTTTAGATTTAATATCATTTTTATCATTTACAAAGATTACTTGACTTTTCATATGCTCTCCTTACTAATTTTACTGGCTACTCTTTTACCTTACCTATTTTATTTTGTTATGAAAGCTAAATGTTGCTTACAAACAAATTTGAATCCAACACTCCTAATAAAATCACAAAATTACACTATCTTCCACATCTAAAACCCAAAAATCCAAGCAATCTCCTCATCAACCTTTTAGCAATCACCTTCTACCCAATTGTAAGTGAGTACTAACAATAGAAGAGCTATCAAAGATCATTATGACTTACTTTGCGCCTTCAGTCAACATGTGAGCACCATTTGATCTGTTGGTTAGGAGTTTCGATATTTAGTTCTAAAATACTGCTTTTTTACTAAAAAACTGGTTAGGGACAGCTTTTTTATTATTTTCTAAAATAATTTTTTAATAAAAAAATTTTTGAACTAGAAATTTTTTACTAAAAAACTGCTTTAAAAAATAATATAAAAGCCTAAATTGAAATACATGTTTACAAACTGTTCAGCAAATCTTAGGAACACCCAGACGCCAAGTATCATATATTTATCCTTATCTTTATCCTTTCTCATAAATAATACAAGTGTCACAGGCGCCACCGTTTACTATTGCATTAATAAAAGTACTCCTTTTTCATTTCATTTTTTTTCTTTTTCATAACCATTTTCATTTACATGCACGAGTACATTGCGTCTCTAATCAGTACCATAAAGAGATGTGCTGCATCATTCAACATGCACATGCAAGTATTTTTATATGTTATAAGACGAGAAATGTAAAAGAAAGTATCAATACAATACAAAAAATACAAAATTGAAATGCTTGATAATTCGAAGAAACTCAGAATTAATCTACAGACACAAAAATGTAAAGGTAAAAAAATAATAGACAATAAATATTCACCTTGAACCTGATAACAGCGTGAGATAATATAAAAGAAAAAGAACAATCATATTACAGAATATTACTGTCCAAAGATGCATTTGGAGAAAACCTGTCATACCTATTTTTTTCCAAAATCACCACCAACACCACAGCTAGAGTGCCCCAAATAAAAAAGTTTTGCTTCTCCATTTAAGGCTTCTGTTTCGTTTGGAATGGCTTTTTTATAGCTTTTTAAAGCAACTTTTTAATATAAAAATTAAATTTTTACTAGAAAACTGCTTAAAAAAGCAGTAAAAAAGTCATTTCAAACAAAACATTCATTTGAGACTTTAAAGCAGTAAGAAAGCCATCCCAAACGAAGCCTAAAAAGAGCCGAAAGAAAGTTTATAACTGAAAACTAAAGCAAATAACAAAGTCTAAAGACTCAGATGAAAGATAAGAGTGAAAAACTTGTAGTTGAAGGTGCAGCATAAGGATTGGTCAAACAAACCTCGTCATCCAGATTTATGCTTTAAAAAATCATAGAACACGAGCAAAATTAATTCAGTCATTAATCAACTAAATCCAAACAGACATTGAAGCATGAATTGGTCATACAACAGTAAGTTTATCAACTAAAAACATTTACTACAAAACTGGCCTGAATTAAAGAAAGCTTAAATTATGGTCATTGATTAACTAGAAAGTAATTAGCATTATGGTCATTGTTTAACTAAATAATTAGAATATTGATCAAACAAGAAGACAAAAATTAGGCATTAATTAAACAACTAGTTACGCTTGTTTTGTTAGCAATCCGATCACTAATAGAAGTTTAGTTATTACAGCAAAAACTATGAACTAATTAATTAATTGCCAATGGGTGAGGTGATTAAGAGATTATCATAATAATGGAAAAGCTTATATAGTGCAAAATGTGTGATAATTAGGTCATCAATTAATTAACTGATAAATTAATCAAATGATAACCAATTAAACCATTAATATAGCCTGTGTTTAATAATTAGGACCTGATACACCCAATAACTACTAATTAGTAATTAATATATAATTTGATCAATCGAGCCTGCTTAGGATTTGAATTAGTTCATTAATGATTATTCAATAGATAAAGCCATTACTTAAAATACTAATTAACATTGGTGTTTACTAACTACACTAGCCATGATAGATATCTAAAAAAGAATCACCAAAAGCTAAATAAATTACCTTAATAATAAGCTACTTATGATCAAGTAATTTCTTATTAACATATCATCACCACCACCGTTAGCCTCACACGAAATATTAAATCATCTTTGTTAATAATCCCTTCAAAAGTATCATCATCACCATCATTAGCCTCACACCAATAATTTGGAGTCATCTTTATGAATCCTACATTGACTTTATATTAATTACTACACGAGATGTGAACTCCATTGAGAAAAATAATTTTGCAGAACTTCTAACCATGTTAAACTTCACCCCTTTCCATCATTATCCTTGCACACTAAATATATTTAATTGCTTTATTGGTGCATCTCTTGCAATTTATTGTAATTCCCAAACCAGCAAGTCTAATTTTGGCAATCTGAACTTCAATATGGGCTACTACAAATGATTTTCTAAGATAATAATTTCTCATTGAATTCTTCCTATTTTTATCATACATCAAAAACATTCTCATTTTGTGACATTCAACTTTTCTTTCAATAACTTCTTTATCATCCTAATCTAATTAATTCACAAGCCTCATAATCAACTTAACTTAGGAGGAGAAAAGATATAGAGAGTAGCTTGAACCCGCCTGGCTCTAGCTTACAACACAGCTCAGCAAAGAGCAGCAAAAGCACAAATATTGGCAGCGTTATATGAGGAAAAAAAAGAGAGTTAGTAGGTACCATGACTTTAAATGATTGTGTTACAAAGAATATGTTACAACTATCAATGGCAAAAAAAAACTTAAAATATTAATCAATGAAACTTCACCTAACAACAACAACAACAACAAGCCTTTGTCCAACTACGTGGGGTCAGCTATATGAATCCTTTTTCGCCATTGTGTCCTGTTAAAAGTCAAATTCTCATTTAAATCTAATAAAGAAAGATCATTTACAATATTTTCTAACCAAGTCTTTTTACGTCTATCTCTACATTTCTTAACATAAGTCAAATCTAATACCTCAACTTTCCTAACCTGGACATCGGAAGGCCTTCGTTTAATGTGACCAAACCATCTACGGCGACTCTCTCTAATCCTATCTTCCACTGGAGCTACTCCAACCATTTCACATATATGCACATTTCATATCCTATCTCTAAGGGTAAAGCCACTCATCCACCTAAGCATCCTCATCTCTGCAACACTTAACTTAGTATTATGCTTCTCTTTTAATTGCCAACATTTGGCGTCATAAAGCATTGCAGGTCTCACCACCATCTTATAGAATTTTTCCTTAAGTTTGAGGGAGACTTTTCTTTCGCACAACAAGCCCGATGCATTCCTCCACTTCAACCATCAAACTTGAATTCTGCTGATAATATCCCCATCTATTCCATTATCACTCTGAACAATAGATCCAAGATATCTAAAACGTGTATTTTTATTAATGACTTGATCGCCCAAAGTCACAATCCCTTCACTAGGACTATTGCTACTAAAATTACACTCCATATATTCAGTTTTAGATCTACTCAGGCGAAAACATGGTTTAAAATTGCGCAATATGAGGCTCGCCTTGAGGCACAATTCCAGTAAAAAACGCCTCGATGCTTACGCCTCGAGTTTTTTTATGAGGCTTGCGCCTCAACTTGGTTGAGGCCCACCTCGCCTCACTGGCATGAGCTTACGCCTCACGCTATATATATTAAAACTTATATAAATCTTGAAGTAAATGCCCGACATTGGACTCTATAGGAGAGGAGGAAGGGGAGAGAGCAGTTCACCATAATAATGGTTTAAATGAAGAGCCCCTTAGTGATGACAGTGCTGATGACTTATGAGTTCTTATGTGATATGTCATTGCTATTTATTTTTGAAAATCGGAATTATGTGTTAATGAAAAGAATACTGGGATTTCAGAAAGATGAGAATTTTGAGTTGAACTATATTTCATGTTGTCTTATTATTGAGATATTTTGATTTCACTTCATATCTTACGTTTTTTAATGTTTTATATTATTCACTCATTAGTATATAACAAATTTATCATTTTATATTTACGCAATCTTTTGATTTTGATGTTTTTTAATGTTGACCCTTCCGTATAAACGAAACAAAAAAAAAAAATACTATACCTGCTTTCACGTCGCTCTCCCCACGACAGCCCACGATATCCGCGATTCGTATGTCCTACACCATATCGGCGTCTCTTCACGTACGTTCGATCCCAGCATTAAAACGAGATCGAGCCCGTCATTCGCACGCTCTCTCGATCTCTGACCCTTTTCCTCTGCTCTCTCCCTCTCTCGCCCTTTTCTCCTACCAGGCGGATCGGAAGTTACGCCATTCCGATCGGAAGCGACAACGGGAGCTCGTTGTGAAGTAAATTTCTCCCTACCGTCGCTCCTCCAGCTCCTTCGTTGACGTCCGACTTTGCTCCTCCGACGATCTCCGCCCTCTCAATAGGATCGGGAGTCTGACATTTTGATCGGAAGCCATACAGGAGCTCGCTAGCTGCGATTGTAACTTCCTCCCTTTCGCTCCTGCTCCTTCGCGATTGATCGACTTCGCTCCTTCGTCGCCCCCTCCCTGCGGCTCGGAAGTTACGACATTTTGATCGGGTGCAAGAACAGGAGCTCGCTCGGCTGTGAAGCTCCTTCAAGGCTGTTCGACTTAGCCCCTTCATCGACTTTCCCTTCCAGTCGGACCGGAACCACGACATTTTGGTCCAAAGCAAGAACGGGAGCTGCCGGCTGTGAGGGTAACTTTCTCCCTTTGCGTTCTTCTCCGGCCAAATCCCGTAATCTGCCGAATCAGAGAGAGTGAGAGGGAGAGATGTAATTTATTTTAATTAAATGCTTTTTAATTGTAATTATTTTAATTAATTTTAATTAATTACATTTATTATTTTTAATTAATTATAATAATTATAATTAATTATGTTTAATTTTAATTAAATTATTATAATTAATTTAATTAATTATAATCAATTTTAATTAGAATTAATTTTAATTTATAAAATTAATTATCATTAATTAGTTTTTAATTAATTATTATTTATTAAAAGTTAATTAATATTAATTAATTATAATTAATTATAATTAATGATTTTAATTAATTTTAATAAGTTTTAATCAATTATATTAATTAAGTATAATTAATTGTAATTAATTAAAAAATAATTTCTTAATTAATTATAATTAATTAATATTAATTATAGTTAATTCACAAGAAAAATGCTCCTCCTACCTCGATCCGCGAGCCACCTCCAGCCGACGCCGCCGACAATCGTCGCCGGACTTCAAGGTATAATTTCTAACTTAAACCCCGTCCTCGACGTTTGCAGCGGACCGGGGAACCACCTATACGCGCTCTTGTAGCACGGTAGGAGGGAGCCTGGTGCGAAGCATACGACGAGGCGGGTAAGCCCTATACACGCTCTTGTAGCGTGGTGGGGACGGTCCTCGACCTCGACACCAACACCGCCGACGACTGCTACGCAAAGGTATGATGGTCCAAAATCCCATTCTCGACGTTTGCAGCGGACCGGAGAACCACCTATACGCGCTCTTGTAGCACGGTAGGAGGGAGCCCGGTGCGACGCATACAACGAGGTGGGAGAGCCCTATACACGCTCTTGTAGCGTGGTGGGGAGTCACTGCTGTTCTGGTACGGATACTGCTGAAGGCCCCATACACGCTCTAGTAGCGTGGTGGGAAGGCCCAGCTCCCCTATTTTCCCCCAAACGGGGGATATGCCGGGGTGCTGCCGAAATTTTCACTGAAATGCACAGAACTTGAACAATTTGAAGACCTTCTTGGACAACAATATAGAAGACCTGTACTCGGACAATAATGTACAGAAAATTGAACTAAATGAGCAGGAGACCTGTATGATGAACAGAGGACTTGTGGACCTAAACCTGATCAAAATCTAAATGATTTCTAAAAATCAAGCTCAAATAAAATCAAATCCAAATAAAATTAAAAAAAATGATCCTGAACTTGAATATAATTCAAACATTTGAATTCAAGTAAAAACTTGAGTTGGACTTCAAAAGGCTTGGAACAAGCATTTGAACCTGTGCACTTGAACTTGAATTTGCAAGACAAGCAAAGACATGGGCTGAACATTTGAACTTGAAGGCTTGGACATCAGGGGATCCAAATATAGAACTCAAACTCGAGTGAACTCAGACTTGAACTCAATTTGAAAATGGGATGAATAAAAGACCATTCAAACTTATACTCTGAATTCAAGCTGGATCCAAGCTCAACATGAACAATGAAGAACCCAAACTTCTAAGAATAACAAGGAACTCAGTTTCATATTTGATTTGGATATCAAATGAGATGAACAAAACTTTGAGCAAAGACTTGAACTTGTACGTTGGAACTCAGACTTGGATTCAAACACATACAAGGACAAGGCTTGAATCCTATGCAAGGGAGTTCAAACAAGAACATGCGTACGGTCAAAAGTGACACAAAGTACGTTACAAGGCTTCAATGCATGAAATCCTACGACAATCCCTATAAATGCCTGTTGATTGAGATGGCAATACTGGAGGCCGATAATGGAAGACCCGTCCTCACAAACAAGTACAAATACATCAAAACCACCTGAGATTGGTGAAAGGTGGATATGATGAAAACGACAACGGCCCTCCTACGAATACTCCTAGGAGGTCGTAGCGGATGCAATGGGGCTTGCAAACAAAAACAAGCAACTTGTGGATAACAATAGTGGGTACCTCGTAGACACAACGAGCCACTATGGGCACAAGTACAATCAACAACCACCTGAGATTGGTGAAAAGGTGGGTGTGATACAAGAACAATAGATCTTCTACAAAATACTTTCAGGAGGTCGTAGTAGATGCAGCGGTCCCCTGCAAAATGGATACTTGTGGATAACAACAGTGGGCATATCGTAAGCATATCGAACCACTGTGGACACAAGTACGAATCCCTACAAATGAGTACAAACTACTTGTGGATAACAACAGTGGGTACCTCGTAGACATAACGAGCCATTGTGGGCACAAGTACAATCAACAACCACCTGAGATTGGTGACAGGTGGGCATGATGTAGGCAACAATGGGTCTCCTACAAACAGTTCCAGAAGGTTGTAGTGAGTACAACAGTCCCCTGCAAATGGATATTTGTGGATAACAACAGTGTATTGAAAGTATAATGAATCACTGTGGACACAAGTACGGATATCATCTACGACAGTGATGATCAAGATCTACAAGTGCGTTGAGTACAAAGGCGACTCTATGTACGAAAAGGACACCCCTGGTAGAAAGGGGTGAAATGTTTGAACAAATTAGAACCAAACTTCCTGGTGTTCCAAAATCTCTTTTTGGTTCTATAATAAAGAAGAAAACAGTTCTGGTGCCCACAAACTCCAGAAATAATGAGTCCACTACATTGACGACCTCAAAGGGAGTTCTCTTCAAAGCAACAAATTTCAAAATCCAGGAAATCCTTCCCCGGTGAATGAGAAAGGGGGAGTCAATATCAAGTCCAATACTCCAAAGTTCAGAAAGAATCCCCTCCCCGGTGAATGAGAAAAGGGGAATCAACATTAAGATGCCACGCCACCGGATCTGCGACACTCATGCAAGCAGACAGAAGGCGTCTACAACCTACAATGCAACGCCACCGGATCCGCAACACTCGTACTAGCGGACAGAAGGCGTGTATAAGCTCTGAAATCAAATATTGTGTATTCAAACGTCAATTATCTACAAAACTATAAATATTTCAAAATACCCCTACACATGCACTAGAGAATGTATACACATAGATACACTAAAGGGGATATATAAAAATCACCCGCATGGGCCCCGGCGAGCGTGTTATTGGTACACACGTGACGCCTAGGGATGCTGCGTGGGTCGATAAGTGAATTCTAGTTCGAACCCGATCCTTCTATACGGATCAATAGAAGTCGACAGGGTTCGAACCTTTAAACAAATACACGGCTGTGGAAACCAGTGTATTTGTTTCAATACATTCGTATTAAGCATTCCAGGCCTGCAATTAAAAGAATTCACTAAACAAAAGGCATGAAGCCTACGAAACCCGATCCTCCTATATAGAGGAATAGGAGTAGATAGGGTTCGAGATATTGAATAAATATACAGTCATGAATGTGATCGGAATATTTATTTTAATACATTCATATTCGGCCTTTAAGGCCTTCAACAAAGAAAGTTCATGAACAAATGCATGAAGCCTAAAGAACCCGATCCTTTTATACGGATCAATAGGAGTCGACAGGGTTCGAACTATCAAATAGATACACGGTCGTAGTGACCGGTGTATTTGTTTAAATACATTCTTTTTAGGCCTTCAATGCCTAAAATCAAGAAAATTCATAAACAAAGGCACAAAGCCTACAAGAAACCCGATCCCCTATCGATAAGTTGATAGGGTCGACAAGGTTTAATCAACAAATGGAAATGACCCCAAACACCCCGATGATGGCCGTGTTGAACGCTAATCTCAACCGGAGGGGTTCACTAATATTTTTTAAATGTCCTCCAAGCTCCACCCAAAAATCCAAAATTCCAAAAATTCCAAATTCTAAGATATTTAAATATGAAATAAATCCGTCAATCACTTAAAGCAAAATCCATCCACCCTCCGCAACGGTTTGCCAAGGTAGACAAATCTAAAAATTACTTCAGCTCACAAAGAGCCGAATGCCTAGTCGAAAATATCACTAGGATCCATTCTCAAACAATCTCCTGCCAGTAAGGACGTGGTACGTGTCCTCTAACCGGCGGTCTGCCGCGAAATGGCCACCGCAGGATAAACGGTTACGACGACCCGGGGCCCTCTGAACCGAGTGGTTTTGCCGCCAAATGGCACCACGAAATACCGGTTATGGCCAGAGCCAATACGTTCCTTATTGGCATCAAATCCTTGAGATATGAATCAATAGGATATAATCGACAGAGCACAAAGCTCTCTGTCAGCTAAGGTGGATTCAAATTTGTCCCCTTAGACAAACATTCACCCCAAGTCTACAAGGTCCCCTTGGACGAAGCAACCCATGGCTGCTGACAAGGATCCTTCTGTCAGGTTGGGTCGACTACCTCCTCTGACTAAGTAGACCAGGGACCATGATGGCCCGGGACGATGGAACCATGGGATCTTGATCGGGTCTATCATCCATTCCCCCACCATCCGTGTTAAGTGCTAGATGGTGAAATTTCTATTTTTAAATATCAAATCATCCAAATATCCAAATACGCAAATCCAAACCCAATTTCTACCAATATCCAAATTCCAAATCCATTGCTGCTACTATATGCCAGATAACACGTATATTCTACGTATCTGATCGATGACTAGCCTTAATCGAAAGTTCTCTCTCGTGATCGAGAGGGGTAATTAACTATAGGGGCTTGCGCCTATAGGAAACCAGAACTCAGATCATAAAGTCCTCGCAAAATGAGGGCGAAATCTCTGGGTAGTGTCTTATCTACAAACCCATCTGCCTTCCAAAATTTACCCCGGAACCTAATCAGTTAAAACTCCCTCGCCGAGTAATAATAAGAAGAAATTGCGCGGCGGGGAGGCCGGGGCCGAATTTTCGGAGCCCACAAATACAAGTGTTATTAACTCCTTTCTTTTCAAGAACTCTCCATAGCACTTCTCTTGGAACTTTATCATATGCTTTCTTTGAATCAATAAATATCATATGTAGATCCTCATTATTCTCTATATATTTCTGATGTAGGCAAAAATTTAATTTTTTCCTCTTATTTGGTATTTATTTGTGGGTTGTTTTGTCTCCTATTGGGTTTGGCTGCTTTGTGTTTGAAGGATTGTGGCTGATTGGGGGCTGTCTTTTTTAGCATTGAATGCTGGGTTCATGTGTTGCCGAGCTCATTTCTTGATTTCTGTTCGGCTCCTGGCTGTTCGATTCTGGTTGTTCGGTTTGTGGTGCTGACGTGCCTTTCCTCTTAGGTTTTTCCCCTGTTTTGGTTTGGCTGAATGGGGCGGCTGCTTTGGGTGTCTTTTGAGCTCCTTTTCCCTATTTAAGGGGGCTTTTGCTACTGTTTAGAGAGTGAAATGTGATGATTTTTTGAGTGAAACCTATGCATTTTGAATAGCATGCGAGCTATCCTCTTCTACCTCCTCTCTTCTAAAACTTCGTCTTGAACTTCTAATATAGTTCTTCTCTCCACAAGTTACCACTCCATTTGTATCATTCATCTAAAAAATTACTATAAGTTGTGTTGTGTCTAGAGTTCTTTTACAAGTTGAAAGTTTTTTTTTTTTAATTTCAAGTTGAATTTAATTTGTTTGTTTCTTTGCTGTGTCTTTGAAAGTTTATTTTTCCTAAAAGTGTCTAATGTTTCTCCAACTTGTTTTGGAGCACTTGTTTGTGTTTCTTTTGGATCCCATCAATTTCTCCATCAAACCTCTCAATAAATGTATGGCTTCCATAGTATACCTACCCGACATGAATCCAAATTGATTTTGAGAAACATTAGTATCACGCCGCAACCTACGATACATAATTCGCTCTCATAGTTTTAAAGTATGATACATTAACTTAATTCCTCCATAATTCGCACTCATGTCTTAAAAATAGAAATTAACACACTCATTCTCCAATCATCTGATATCTTTTTAATATGCAAAACAGTATTAAAAAGTTTAGTAAGTCGAGAAATTCCTTTATCTCCTAAGCATTTCCACATCTCTATTGGAATATCATCAGGTCCAACAACTTTTCCAATCTTCATTTTCTTTAAAGCCTTTCAAACTTCGGTTTTACTAATACGAAGATAAAAAACAAAAATCTTTATTTTCATTTAGGGTGCTAAAGTCACTAAAGTCAATCGTATTTTCACATTCTTCATTAAAAAGTTTAGCCAAATATCTCATCCACCTTTGTTGAATATCATATTTTAAGAAAATTACTTTTTGATTTTCATCCTTAATACACTTCACATGAACTAAATCATTACTATTGTTATCTCTATGTTTGACTAACTTATACATATATATTTCTCCCTCCTTAGTATCTAATATATTATATAAATCATTACAAGCTAAGCTCTTTACATCACAAATAGCTTTCTTAGATTTCTTATGAGCCTCTTTATAACTTTCCCAATTATCAAAATTTTTACATCTAAACTAATTTTTATAACAAATCTTTTTTTTTCTTCTCTTGCACATTTAGATTCAACTACCAACTATTTTTACTATTATGAGCTTTTCCCTTCGAAACTCCAAGCACATCTTTTACAATATTTTTAATATCATTAACCACTTTTTCTCACATAATATTAGCATCTTCATGCACAGACAAAATCTTAAGATCTAAAATCTTACTCTCAAAAATACTTTTGTTAATATTCTTTAAATGGTCCCATCTAATCCTAGAATGCTGGGTTCATCTTGAAGGTAGCAATCTGTCAACCAATGTATATAGAGGAATGGGCGATGATTATCTCACATCCAACAACCAAAATCAGCTAGCAAATGAATATATTAACCTACCTTGCAAGCAAATGATGATTGATGTGCTATGAATGTGAAAGGCTCCTTGCAAACGCTAATGAGAAGATAGTCGTAGTGGACATAACTCACTGACAGTCAACAACAATTCACAAGTTGTCATATTAGTTTGCCTGCAAGTGGTGCCAGTTGATATACAACATATATGGTAGTCTTCTCACCAACATGTCCAAAGGAGTTGCGACTAACATAACAACCTGGCTACAGGAATAAGCAAGAAAGCTTGTAATGAATAGTGCAGTGCTTAGGGTCGAATTAAGAGAATTGGAGAGGAAAAACTTGAATTTTATTATCAACATACTCCCTATGTATAGATCTATACAAGATGCCTTGATGAAGAAACAAATAACTTCAAATCATTACAAAATAATGAGTAATACAATTAAGGTGGACTTCCCACATATCCCTATTCATAAATGTGGGATTAATTTCAAAACGGGAGGCTGGGATTTAACACTCTCCCTCAAGCTGAGGAATATAGATCTATCCTTCTCAGCTTGGCAATCATTATGAGAAAGGTAAAGTTTTCCAATCCTTTGGTAAGGATGTCTACAAGTTGATCTTTCGATGATACATGGTTGATACATACTATACCACTGTCCAGTTTTTCTTAAATAAAAGGTATGTTCACTTCTATGTGCTTTGTCCTATCATGCTGGACTGGATTGTGGGCTATGTTGATTGCTGATTTGTTGTCACAATATAGCTTCATAGATCATCCCACTTGATCCTTAGGTCTTCTAGAATCATTTTGATCTATAGTAACTCACATATTCCCAAGGTCATAGCTTTATATTCTGCTTCTGCACTAGATCTTGCCACCACTCATTACTTATTGCTTCTCCATGTAACTACGTTACCTCCAAGAAATATGCAGTATCCAGAAGTAGATCTTTTGCCTACTGGTGATCCTGCATAATCCACATCAGTGTATGCTTATAGGGTTATTTCGTGATCTCTTCTAAAAAGAATCCCTTTCTTTGAGATTCCCTTAAGGTAGTGCAATATCATGTCTACCGCTTGCATATGAGCTTGCTTTGGATTCTACATAAACTGACTAACCATGCTTACAATAAATGCTATATCTGGTCTGGTGTGGAAAAGGTAGATCAATTTCCCTATAAGTCTCTGGTAGGCCCTTTTATCTACATTTAAATCTTCTTAGCTTCCCCTACTTTAAGATTGGTTCTACTAGTGTTGGTGCTGGTATACAAGCAAGTTTACATGTTTCCTTCAGAAGATCTTTAATGTATTTTTATTGTTAAATGAATATTTATTTGCTGGAGTGGACTACTTCAACTCCGAGAAAGTATTTTAGTCTACCAAGTTCTTTGATGTCAAATTGTTTGATAAGACTTTTCCTAAACTAACTTTCTTCTCTTCATTATTTTTAGTCAAGATAATATCATCCACATACACTAATAGTATTGTGATTTCCCCTGAGTCTGAGCATTTAAAGAATAATGTATGGTCCCCTTGAATCTGTTGATACCCATTCATAAGCATGAATTTTGATAATCTTCCAAACAGGGCCCTACGTGATTGTTTTAGCCCATATAGGAATTTTCTCAACTTGAACACTTTTTCATCTCCAAATTCTTCCTTAAATCCTGGTGGTATCTCCATAAATATATCTTCCTCTATATCCCCATGTAGGAATGCATTTTTTGCATCTAGTTGTTCCAAATGCCAGTTGTACTTAGATGTTAATGAGAGTAGGATCCTAACAGTGTTCATCTTTGCAACAAGTGCAAAGGTTTTCTGGTAGTCAATGTCATATGTTTGAGTATACCCTTTCGTTACTAGTCTTGTTTTATACTTTCCTGATGTACCATCAACTTTGTACTTAACAAAGAACACTCATTTGCAGCCAATAGGTTTTTTTCCATTTGGAAGGTTGATGATTTTCCGATTGTTGTTCTTTTATAGGGCCAACATTTCATCTTTCATGGCATTTTTCCAATTTTCATCAAATAAGGCCTCAAAAACATTATTAGGAATATGAATATCTTCTAGAGTAACGAAGACATTTGTGTGATGATGAAAAATTATTAAAGGAAATAGAGTTGGTTATGGGGTACAAGGGAGGTGGCGAATTTGTATTTATCTTAATTTCAGAAGATGGTTTCAGATTTTTGGATCTACTTTGGAGCATAGTTTGAACTTGAACGCCTGGAATATTCCCAAATCTACTGACAACTTTGTCTTCAGCTTCCCTATTTTCGGTTTCAGAAGGATTGATTTGAGGTGGTGGAGGAAGGTGAAGAGGGACAAGCTCACTTTCCTCATCTTCCTCAGTTTCAGTCTCCCCCTGAAGATGAGGCTTGGTAAAATATAAATTTTGTTCATCAAAGGTAACATCAACTAAGACAAAGGATTTTTATAATAAAATATAAAACCCTAAACCCTTAATAATACTATTCTAGCTCATTTTTTAGAGTTTATTTTATAATATTTCAATCATATATGAGATTTATTACTTACTTTGATTATGAATTTTTATGTTAATCTTTAAAAAGATTTCTATATTTATTTCCTCTTTTGATCGTCATTTGACTAAAGTTTGAATTTATATTTAAGTTTTAATTTTAATTTTTAAGCTTTTTATTTTTATGATGTTCTTTTGATTATCTAAAATGAAGTGTAATTGGGTTTATATTTTTATGAATTATCTATTGATTTTCTAAATATACAATTTAAAGGTTTTATACACATAAGAAATTGAAGACTTTCTGCTTAAGTTACCATAGGGAAAATCTCTAAAAAGTTGACCACATTTGGACCATCGGTTCATTTTTAACAATTTATTTAACTTGTTCAATTATTTAAATGACCAAATTAAAGGTTTAAACAAAAATATAATATGGCTTTGTTTTTTTCTTTTTCATGCATTGAATTACAAATGAAATTCAAATAAGTTATAATTTTACTAATTTTCCAATATTTTCCATGTATTTTTGAATATCTTAGGGTACTTTAAGAATTTCTTTTATGGTTCTCAAATTGAAGGCCCAAATGAGCTCAAATTGTTATGAAATTAAATCTACAAACTCCTTGGGGTCTTAGGAAGTTCCCACAAAATCCTTGGTCATTTGAAAGCTTGTATAATTTTATGAAATTTTCCTCTGGTGACTAACCCTAAAGCATTGAAAATTTCCCTAAGAAAATTTAAGGGTTGGGTTAAGGTTAAATTAAATTTTTATATAACCCTTACACATATGTATATAATCAACATAAATTTTACATCCTATACTATTATGGATTTGAAGTTAAGAAATTTTAAATTTCTATGTTAAAAGATAACCTGCAAACATAAAAAATTGAATAAAGGAAGAAGAAGATTCAAATTAACCTAAGAAAAATCAAGGATGCTAGAATGCCATGAGATAGCACCATGCCAATTTTAAATCGAATACAAGGTGTCTATGCTAGTTGATTAAACTAAATAGAAATTACCTTTTATTAATTCCATAATACTATGCATTATTGTTCTGGCCTTGCAATTAAGTTTATTAGACAAGGATTATTAAAATGAAACCCTAGAGGGTCTAAACACATACTTTGGTCCACTGGATTAATAGGTATTTAAGTTTAAAGTTCTCGCAATAAAATAGTATTTAAATCCTTTAATTAATTAGTTTATATAATTGCTTGGTGACTATACCCGCACTATTAATGCAAATGGTAGAAGTGCATTGGAGGGGGGGGGGGGGGGGGGGGACATTTCTACAATAATGGTCTTAGCAATTCAATCTAAGATTGAATAGCTGGGATTTATAACTTCCAAATCATGTGTTTTAGTAAACAAATCCATACAACAAAATTAGAAACATTTCATGGATTTCTAGAGAATGAATGATCATGATTTCATCTGCAAGCTCCTATAGGAAGTTTCATCTATTTGTACACAATAGCTTAATCCAAGCATTATATTCTACCAGACCATATCAAATCGATCCAGCAGGATCTATGGTAGTGGAATGACCAATGAAATTGATAGATTGCCATTGATTGATCTTTCTCTTCATAATATTTCGGACTGCTAAGTTAGTGAGCTCAGGTTTGAGGGATACTTTGTCTGGATTAAGGAACAATTCATCTTAAGACGACAGCTACAAGAAGATATCTGATTGGAAGTTGCCTCTTCACTAATACGGCCTCGCCATGGCTAACATGAATTCATACTTGGAGAGTTCTAGAATGAAGGGAGTCACAAGGGGCTGGTGAATCTAACTCTCAAAAACCTTAGAAATTAAATTGGAAGAACTCATCCACTTTAAGAATTTGAGTATTTATAGAAATTTGGAAATGTATAGGGATGGGAATCTTGCCATGGATTGCCATTCTAGGCTATTATGCTAGTTCAAATTCATCCATTAAAGTGTAGGAAAGTGTCCTTTGGAGGTTATGGTTTTGTGGTGGGCTAGCCTAATCAATTGGTTGAGTTTGAATGCACATGGCTTGAGTTCTAGAATTTTTCAACCTTCATAGCCAGGCAGGGCCTACATTGGGATGGGTTGAGTCCATGAAAGCTCAAAGCATGTTTAAGGTCACATGGGTAGGCTTAATGTGAATAATTAGCTTAATTTTCTTAGCTCCAATTATTAAGAATTAAGGGAGATCTAATTCAAATCATTAAATTTTTTTTAATAAAATAGAAAGATGATAAGCACATTGAAAATAATAAGAATTATATATAACTTTGCCCAATTAATGACTATCTTATTTTTGTGATTGTAGATTTAACTGATTTTGATATGTAGTGTAGGCTGAAACTGCATCTAGCAATTGTAGTCTCTCCTTTAAATCCCACTCAAGCTATGACTACAGAAATTCAGTTTCATGGCTTATTAGTAGCTTAGATCACAATTGTGATATTGTTGCCTTGCTCCACTTTGGAATTTGGACCTAAATCAATCTTTAAAAAATAATTAAATACCATAAAGATAAACACACAAAAGAGTACTATGAATTTGAGAGAGGTTTCTACACTAATGACTAGGTTCTACTGTTACTAGTGCATATTAACTATTATTTTAATTGTATGGTTTTTACAATATGATTATCTTAGATATCGCATAATGAAATCTAACATTTATGCTTTTCATTCAGGATGACACATACAGGATTTGGAGTACCAGAGGATTTACATTCACAGATGTTTGGAGAGAGGGAAGAACTCTCCGAAGTCTACTGGTTTGCATAAAACTCCTTGATCTCATGAATGGAGATGCATGTTACCTTACAGAAGAGAAACTAGTCTGCATTTATCCTTTCAGCAGAGCTGGCTTGTGCATCCAAATTTAGCAGAAGGGGTAACTTGGCTTGAAGACTCTTCCACTAATGTAAAAAACTTACAACTCTTGTTGTGTGATATGCTTTTTTTGTGAGGCTTTGAGGTTTCAACAAAGTAGTAGTATATTTTCTCTTTTTTAAGAACTATAGTTCAGCTTTTACAAATTGTTCATTGGAGGTATTTTTTTAAAGAAATGCAAAGAGCAATAATATTATTAAAACCAAGATACAACCTACTAAGTGACAGCTCCCCTATCACTTTCCTCTAACAAAGAAACAAAGTTCGGAGGAATCTTATTACAACCAATATCATCCCCAAAAAAATCTAAAGAAAGAGCATAGTTAGCCCAACACAGCTAACTTATTACAATATCTATTTACCAAATGAAATAAGACTTAATTAAAGTCTTTAAGAAAAGATAAATCTTCAGCCTTCAATATATCTTCCTTAACATCTTCATTATTCAACAATCTTTGAAGATACTTAATCACATTATTGTTGTCTCCTTCTATTATGATTCCTTTAGTCTCGTACATCCACTCTTGAAGAAATTTCCTCAAAGATAAAATAGAAGGCAACTCCACTTGGGAACTGTCCCAATGCAAACAACTTGAACCAAAAGCACATAAAAATTTTCCTCTATGATTTTTGATCACACCTCCTATGCCTGCTTTATATGAGCTTAGTAAAGAAGCATCAACATTGAGCTTAATTCATTTGGGGGGAGGATACCAAGAATAAGGATACATCTGTGACAGCTGATTAGTATCCCAGTTATCCAAATACAGATTAAAGAAAAAGAAGCAAAAGCAAAGCTAACAGAAACTGCTGCTACAACATTTATGCTATCATCTTTACCACCATGTTTGAGCTTATTATTTCTTTTCCAAGAGAAAAAAATTGCATAACAGTATAAGTTCCCTAAAACGGAATAGACTTTGATAGTGTATCCGATTCCAGATAGCATTCCTCCGTATTAATAAAAATTGGAATTTTAAATTCCCATCTATTCAGCAGATATAACTCTTTAGAAAGAAACACATAATTGACTGCAATATGTTTTAAATTCTCAATGGAGTTGCATCCTCTCATAAACCCATTAAAGTCCAACAGCCTTCTATACTCCACAAATTCATTTGATGGGATTGCATTATTATCTAACCTCCACCAGAACAGTTCTACACGAGGGCATAATTTAAGCTTCTTCAACAATCTCCAATTTCTATCTTCATCAATGATACCACAATGTTTTTCTAAAATAAGAACAGAGATTGATTTACCTGAACGCTTAGACTGCAGCTCCAATTGATCATTCTGCAATTCTGAATGGATAGGGACAGACAATATTACTTCAATCAATTGTTGCCAAAAAAACTGCTTCAACTTGGATACGTCCCATTTGCCTTCTCTAATAAAGCCCTTAAGTATTTCAGTGTCTTGATTGAATTCTATTACAAACATAGTCCACCTATCAATGCTTTTATCAAAAATCCACACATCTTCAATCGTGTTGATGCTACAACCATTTGAAACTTTCCATCTAACTATTTGATGCAAGAATTTTGTTCCATTTAATATGATCTTCCACATAGGAGAGACAAGGCTCTTAGCTTTAGAATTCCAAATATCCTTCTCATATTTTGCCGTTAAAATTCTGTTAAGAAGAGAAGAAGGCTTTGTAACAAAGTTCCATGAAAATTTGGCCCTTAAAGGCAACGATTTGTGACTTGTTTGAAAGTAAACGTTATTAGAATACAAAAGTTTGAACTAGATTCAATTTAAACACTCGTTTAAAACTTACATATGCCCCGAGTATGAAGACCAAGGCAATCTCATCATCATTTTAACAATCTTCAGAAGAATCCTTACATATGCCCCAAGTATGAAGATCATAAAGTATATGCCAAAGTCATTTTCAAAATTTTCCTATAATATTTTTTTCCTTATCTCCTATATGAGTTAATATTGCAAGAAATATAATGTAAAACAAAACAAATTAATAACATAAAAAATAATCCATTATATTTAAGATTAACTGAAATTTTTTTTGAAGCTCTAACCCCACTTTGCTTTTTCCTATTATATATACTTGTGAAGTAGAAACGGCTCCCAATTCAATAGACATTTCAATGTCAACATTCATTTCTTCATTCTCCTCATTATTATAAGTCTACCCTTCAACTTCAACTTCAAGAATGCCAGCACTTATGAGTTTTACCCATTCATTATTAGATTGTAAGTCATCAACAATTAAATGATTCAATTCATCATTACGAGTTCTTTGCTTCTATAATTTGATGTGTCTATCCTTCAATTTTTTATTAAACATAATATAAACAAGCTTGTTCATATGTGAAGCAACTAATCAATTTTTTCTCTTTGTATGAACTTGGTTGAAGGTGTTCTAATTACGTTCACATGCAAAAGTAAAATATATTAGATTAAGAGCTTTAACTGCAAATGCTCTAAATTCAAGAACATAATCTCTAAATTGAGCCCACCAATGTTTTATATTGAATAAAAAAAGTAAAGTATGAATAAAAATTCAAATAGAAAGATTAAACATAAATATTCAAATTTAAAATTATAAAAGAATGCAAAAGTATCAAGAAAGCGTATTTTGTAACATATTTGAGCTGCTTCAAATCAAAACATTCAATTTTTTTAAATAAAAATCATCAAGTTGATCATTTTCTTTAATGTAATTGCTTTCATGAACAAGCCCATCCATACATGCACATAAACTAATTTTTACTTATTTATCTACTCCAAAATCCTTATCATAATAAAAATGATTGTTCAAATAATATGAAGCAGTGTATAGGTGTTGGTGTAACTAGCAATCCCACTTTTCAACTATAATTTCTCAAATTTCTTAGTAGGCACCTTCTTAACCTCCCAAATCTCTTGTTATATCCTCTTTAAGCTTATTCATAACTTCATAGTTAAGTCTCATTACTCGGGTCTTCCCACCCTTAACTATTTTTAGTACCTTAACTAATAATCTTAATAATCTTCAAAGTATAATTTACACTATGCCAAAAAGAATCATATATCATAACAATCTTCTTCACTTGTTTTCCTATTTATTTTTGGTCATGGACTTTTATCCCATACTTCAGAAGTAAACATAGCTGTAACGGGTAACAATTTAACTCTTTGCAAAGTCAAAAATGCAATTGAAAATTAGTGACGATAGGCCAAATAATTTTTTTATCAATGAAGTTTCTCATTAAACTAAGCACCTGAAAGTGATTGTAAATAAACTTACTAATATTTTATACCTTTAACAAAAAAGATTTGTGTTGTGTTATCTCAACCTCTCAAATACTAAATCAATATAATGAACAGCACATGAAGTCTAGTAGAAGTGCGTCCGCTTCTCCATTAATAATCTCCATGCATTTTTTTAGGCACTTGCATTATCTGTAACTTAAACAATCAGTCTGTCATACTTCCTCAACAACCTCATCTAGCATTTGAAATAGCAGTTATACATCCTTCACAAAAGTTGAAGCATATACAAATTTCAAAAATATTATACCATAGGAATTATTCACAAAAAAGCTGATTATGTTCCTTTGTCGAATAGCTAACCAATCATCTGATATTATGCACACTCCCAGGGGTGTAAAGGAATGGAGTCGAGTATCTACCTAATCGGGCTAAGCTTGTTAGCTGTTATTGAGCTCGAGCTCGTTTACTAAGCTCGAGCTCGACTCGTTAAAAAATTCATAGGCTTGAGCTCGACTCGGTTGTTGAGCTCGACTCGAAGCATGTTAATCTATAATGGTCTCATGGCAACATTAAATTAAATGTCATTTTCATAAAACACATAAAAATGTCTAAACAACATCTATTCTTAAGTATTCATAACAGTTCGAGGCAAAATAATTTGAGAGTTGGTATTCTCCTTTTCATTAAGGATCAACACAAACTATTAGTCCCCTAGTGCATCTATTAAAAGATATTAAATGGCTTCAACTGCTTGATCCATCATGTTGGGAATTGAAATACGAGTTAATCATCTCCTCCTATTTCTTTGAGACAATTCTTTGGCTATGACAAACTTCTTCAAATAATTTAAAAAAAAAAATTCACTTCATCAGGCACATTCGCACATATGGTCTGCTGTTGACATTTGTATAAGCCAAGTGATCATTAAGCCTCTTAACATCTCCAATAATTTGATTCTCACAAAATTTGTATTTCATGTAAAAATACCCCTTCTTGGCACCTTCATCTCACATTTCAAATTGAATGTTATATTTCCAAGCCGGATTTTTTCTTCTTGCGCCACCAACCATTCTAATAAATAAAAACAATCAACAATAACACCATCAAATAAACAATGATCTTCATTAAGCATATTTACAATCACTTTTGATAAGATAATCCAAATAAGATGGAACAAGGCAAGAAAGCAAATAAATTTCTATAAGATAATCCAAGCACATCTAAAATGAAGAGTACCGAATAGTACAAATTTCAGAAAACAATAAGGTTACATTGCATAATAAATGCAAATGAAATCTCCATATTAAAAAGGAGATTTGCTCAGATCTTCAATTTTCTCATCACAAGATAGTAGATTCAATACAAATTAGACTTTAATTATTAAATTATTAAATCACAACTTTCTTACCAAATGAGCAGAATTTAAGCATGATTTAGCTTTTGCCTAAATCCTGACAAATAGCAAAAATGATAACTTTAAACCCTACAGAAACATAAATCCACCTTCCCTTTTCATGGTATTTGAGCAAGATTTATGCACGATTTAGCTAAAATTTTGCCACACAACAAAAATGATAATTTTAAATATTATAGAAACTTAAATCTCGTTCCTTCTTCACAGGATTTGAGTAGGATTTAAGGATGATTTAGCCTAAATCCTTCCAAACATCAAAAATGACAATTTTAAATCCTAAATAAATTTAAATCTCATTTTTTCTTCATTTTGAAACTTAATTTAGCCAAACAAGCACTCAAAAGGGAAGAAAGATCATTACATTCACTGTGAGCTTACATCGTGACTCTCGATTGATGTCGAAGGAATTGAAGAAGCTTCTTTGGATGACTTTTTCATAACTCTACTTCACGCGAAGCAAGCAAAGCATGCGAATCTGAAGCAGCGTGCTACAGCCTAGAGATGAGCTGACCTCGCATGCTAGAGCAGCGAGAACTAGAGATGGGCTCGCCTTGCATGCTGGAGATTGCGTGAGATATGCTTAACCGAAGAACTTAGACATAAAAAACCTCCTCATCACATGCATGTGGGGTAACCAGTGCCTTAAAATGTCTCAAGGTGTCCGTCTCATATGAAAAAGGCATAAGCCTCACAAGAACTAATGAGGCGTAAGCCTTAAGGCGTGCCTTAAGGTCCACGCCTCAAATGACTTCTTAAACTTCTCTCTTAATCTAACCTATGATTAAACAAAGTATGGCCTCTGACAAAAGCTTCCCCTCTGACGCCACCTCTAGCAATAAACCACTCATTCATGATCATGTCGGCAGTCATGAAAACTTCTCATCAAATATACCACTCATAAGGCACAAAAAACAGGCAAAACTATCTCTACTAGGCCCAATCAATACGATGTTTATCAGTAAAAAATGAAAGAATTTATCTCACGAGTGCAATCATTCCTCAAACGAAAGATTCAAAATTCAAATCATGGCAATCTCAAAATAACATGGAATCTTTGAATCCACCTACTTCCACACTTTTATCCTTCAATCAAAAGGAAATGAAAAAGCTAAAAAAGGTATTCAGTCAACTCCAAACCAACCAAATTCAAACCACATCTGCCATTAGCATCAGATCAATTGCTCAAAAAATTATGATTGTAAATGCCTTTAATCCAAAATTGATGATACCCGATTATGGATTGTGGAGCTCAGGAGCATTATATCATTATGACCAAGGATATATCTCAATTTCATAAAATATAGCCTTATTCTAAGGAGTACTATGCAAGAATTGTCAATATATAATTATCTCCAATTTTAAGCATTAGGAGAATCAACATCCACATTACGAATCTCAAAACTTGATTTTATTAGTTCTTAAACTTTAATGCCATCTCTTATCAGTCAGAAAACTTGCCAATAACATGAATTGCACTATTAAATTCTCTACTAATTGTGAATTCCAATAGATGATCTCAAAGAAAACAATTGACAATGCTAAAGAGAATGTGAGAGTCTATCTTCTAAATGTTGATGAAAATCCCGTGTTACAAATAAAACATACTTAGCATATTAAAGAGAGTGCAAATATGTTATGACACATTAGCCTTGGTTATCCAACCTTTATGCATCTCAAAAACTTATTTTAATGTTCTTTCAATAATAAAAATTTAGAATTATTTCATTGTGAAACTTGGCTACTATCAAAACACACCAAGAACATCTATCCTAGACATCATATAAAGCATCTTAATCTTTCACTATTATTCATAGTGACATTTTGGGACCATCTTCATGTGACCAATATTTCTAGGGCTAGATGGTTCATATGCTTTATAGATGATCACAGCAGAGCTACTTGATCTTCTTACCAGAGCTACTTGATCTTCTTAATAAAAGATAAAGCAAAAACCTATCACATGGTCAAAAAAATATATTCCTAATCTAAGAAGTATTATGCAATAATTGTTCATAGATAATTATCTCTAGTTACAAACATTAACTTCCACATATTACGTATCTCAAGATTTGATTTTATTAGCCCTTAACTTTAATGTAATCTCTTATGTATTAGCAAACTTACAAAGGACGCATATTATGTTACTTTTTTTTTCTACTCACTATAAATTCTAGGAGGTGATCTCAGGGAAGAAGACAATTGGCAATACTAAAGAAAATATTAGAATCCACATCATAAATGCTGATGAAAATCTTACATTAGAAAATAAAGCATACTTAATATGTTAAAGAAAGCACAGTTATGTTATAACATATCAGTCTTGGTCATCCAAACTTTATATATCTCAATAATTTATTTCAATGTTCTTCAGTAATAAAAATATAGAATTTTTTCACTGTGAAACTTGTTAACTATCAAAACACGCCAAGAACAACTATCATAGCCATCCTATAACCCCTCTCAAAAAATTATTAGGTGCCCTCTCGTGTGATATCTCTAACAATATCTTTAAGTCTAGGTGGTTCATATTCTCTATAGATGTTCACACTTCACGCCAAAGCTATTTTGATCTTCTTAATAAAAAAAATGTCGAACATATCACATGGTTCAGAAAATTCATCTCTATTTACAAATCCAGTTCAAAATCTAAATCAAAATTCTCAAGACTAATAATAAGAAAGAATATTTTCATTCAATTGTTGGAAAGTACCTTCTTGAACAAGGGGTGGTCAACAAAGCTCTTGCAGATATAATTATCAGCTGAATGGAATTACTAAACAAAAAAATAAGATTTGCTAAATCAATCATGATTACTAGCAGTATTCTAAATCAGCATTGAGGAGAGGCTATCTTAATGGATGCCATATCCATTAACCAAAAGCCGCCAAGGATTCTTCAATTCAGAACCCCTTCTCAAGTCCTCATTGAAACATATTCCAAAAATAGACTCATCTCGATAATTTCACTCCAAGTTTTTGGATATTCTGCTTTTGTCCACATCTCACCTCATTAACAAAGTAAACTTGAACAAAGATCATTAAATGCATCTTTATTGGTTATTCTCCCAACCAAAAAGGATAGAAATTTCACTATCCTATAAAGAACAAATTCTACACTTCTATAAATATCATATTTTTTTTAAAACCAACAATTCTTTCGCAAAACTCACATTCAATAAGAGAATTTTAATGCTCTTCATGAAAACAAGTTTTTTATCCATCCCACTGACCTCTAGCCTCTTTCTCTCCCTAATCACTCTCAAGCTCAAAACCCGATCACATTGAAAATTCTCAAGATCACACACAGAAAACCATATATAAAAGCATAATTTATACAAGCCGTCAGGAAAATTCGGCAAACATTGATAAACAAAGCATTTCTCCAAAAAAAAATCACCTATTTGAACCATGTTCCAATTATCCTTTGTAAGGTAACATTAATTTTGTTCTTGATATCCCGACTGTTTATAAGAAAGGTACGAGGACAACAAAATCTTGTATAAAACATTTGATCAATGAATACATTTCTTATAACAACTTATCTCCCTAGTTTTATACTTTTACAATTAATCTTTCCAATATGAACATTCCCAAAAAAGAGGTATTAAAAATACCTTAACAGAGAGATGTGGATCAGGAAGAAATGAAAGGCACTGGAAAAAAATGGCATCTAACAATTCTCAATGTTACCAAAAGAAAAAAAATTAGTTGGATTCAAATGAATCTTCAATAACAAATTCAAAACCGATCGAGGCGTTGAAAAATACAAAACTAGAGTTGTTGCAAAATAATTTACCCAAACTTGTGCATTGATTATCAAAAATATTTGCTCCGGTTGCTAAGATTAACTCCATTTAATTCATCCTCTCTAGTAGTGAATTTTGATTAGCCTCTTCACCAATTAGATATAAAAAATGCAAATCAAAATAGAAATCTTAAAGAAGAAGTACACGTAAATATTCCTCATAGATTTAAGACCACCGTCAATCGACAACAACATTAAAGTCTGTAAACTAACGAAATCATTAAATAGCCTATTCAAGAGATTTACTACTATAATTAAAAAACACAGATACTCCAAGGGCATGCTAATCACAGATATTTGTGAAGAAATCACATGTTGTTCAAATCACTATCCTGATTATCTATATTGATGCTATTATCCTAACCGGTAATGATGATGAATAAATCAAAAGACTAAAAAGGAATCTTAACCAATGAATTTGAAATTAAAGATCTAAGAGCCCTAAAATATTTCCTAAGTATAAAAATCGCAATACACGTCAAATCTTCTAAGAAAATATTGGGATGATGGAATGCAAACCCATAAATACACATGTAGATCTTATCAAAATGGTGATAATCTCCAAGTTGATAAGGAAATGTACTAGCATCTATTTGAAAAAGTTATTTATATAACATATTCATCCCAACATATGTTACTATGTCAAAGTAATTAGTTGATTTATAATAAGCCCACAACAACTTGATGCACTCTACAGTATATTTAGATATCTTAAAAGAACTAGGAAAG
The DNA here is from genome assembly GCA_022539455.1 of Dendrobium nobile. Taxonomy (NCBI): domain Eukaryota; kingdom Viridiplantae; phylum Streptophyta; class Magnoliopsida; order Asparagales; family Orchidaceae; genus Dendrobium; species Dendrobium nobile. The sequence continues at coordinate 15,569,524 of CM039733.1, read as the reverse complement.
ATCTATTTTTCAAAAAAGAAAACAAATAAGAGCATTAAACTCTTTACCAATGATAGCTATGCTGGATTCATAATTGATTGAAAAATCATCTCTAACTTGCTCATTCATATGAGGAAATCTTGTAACCTGGAGAAGTAAAAAATAGGCAGGAGTTGCTAGAAGTAGTGCTGAAGCATAATTCAGAGCCATCGCTCATGAAATTTGTAAATAAATGTGGCTTAAGAGATTTTTGAAAGACCTAAGCATCTACATTAAAGAAGAACAAATGTTATGATGTGTCAACCAAGTTACAATTAACGTTACCAAACATCCAATCCAACATGATAGAATAACGCATGTGAAATTCATAGACATTTTAAATCAACCGATCATTCAAATAATATATACTCCAACAAAAATTTAAATTGCAAATATCTTGACCAAAGCCCTTGATCATTACAAATTAAAAAGAATCAACATATATTCCCGGCTTGGGGGAAAGTGTGAAAATTGTATAAAGCACAACTATGGCTCATCTAAATCTTCATTAAGCAATACGTGTGCTCTAATTATATAAATCACATTATGAATATCCACTTCAACAATCCATCCATTCTCATCTTCCTTATTTGTCCCCATTAATTGTGTATTGAGTCTTTCTTAATTTGAGGACTAATAATTATCATTGTTTAGCACCTATAAATATATACCTATTTTAAAGTTTGAATAAAGTGAATAAATGCTTCAATTGTTAACCAAATAGGCTCTTAAGATTCCATGTTAAGAATGAATAAAAAGGGTGTAAATGCTTGGTTTTTATGAATGCATGCACGGCCATGTTTTTTACATGTCAAAAACAGGATTTTATAATTAATACCAAACCAATAACTCATTATTATCACATGTCAGTTGTTTCAGCTCCTGTATATGCAACACAGATCAGCAAACAAAAACGAAAGCACAAATATTGGCAACCTGATAAAAATATATTAGATTGAGTTTTATCAAGATAAATGATTGAGTAATAAAGAATATTCTACAATTACCAAGGAAACATCTACGAAAAATATAATGATAGTTAATGAAACTTCACTAAAAGGATATTTTATTACTTCCAGGGGAAAAAACACTTCAACACTTTATTATCAAAATCTAGAATTAAATCACCATTATGTAAGGAATTAAATCCATATTCTTTAAGCCTCCTGCATCTGTAATGCATAAACAGAGTATGTGCCCTTGTATGAATGCATGAATGTCAATGCTTAGTGGGTGTCAAAGACTTTTTTTTTCTCCTTTTAAAACCTAATAAAAGTGTAATATATGTCAGAGAAGCAAACCTTCATAACTGGAATAATGATCTTATGTTTTGGCCATAATCATACTGAAAAAGGAAAAAAAATAGACGAAAATCATCATAAGCTAATTATTCAAACATATGCATGAAAGCAATTTTTGTAGAACGTACGTTTTCTGCAAAATAATCATATCTTATCCTCAGTCCGCTTGATATGAAGCAAGAAGAAAGCCATTTTCTTCTTCTCATTCCACCGACAAAAATAAAAAAGTTTGCTTTATCCTGTTCAAAGGATTTAGGATAGAACTATGTTGTACATAAGAAAAAGCAGGTAGAAAGTTACTTAGTGGCCAAGTGTGCATGTTGGAAATCACGACTATTGGGTATGCAAGCCTTCAAATCACAATCGCCATCAAGTTGTGCTACAGTCCCTCTTCACTGAGATGCATCTGAAACTTCCAACAAAGGTCAATGCCAAATAGAACCAACCAAAAGAAATTAAGATGTACCAATATTTAAGCTGAACAGAAAAGGTGTATTTCACATTGTAAACGTAGCATCACTTAAAGGTAACGGTATAAAAACAGGGATATCAATATTACTATCAAATAGAACATCCCAAGCACCATTACGCTAGCCGAAAAAAAAGTGCATCTGTTACAAGTATGCACTGTATAGGAAATCAGTCATTTTCCATTTTCCCCGTAGACTACATCATTTAACAGATATGGCAATGTTGAACTGACATGACACAAATGAATGAGATCTTAAACTGAGTTTCTAGAACTTGACAAAAGCATAATCTTATCCAATGTTGCATCAATAAGTTCAGCATATTTCAAGTTACTTCATCACATCTGAAAGCACATGTCTACTAGATAAAACCTAAACCAACCTGCACCGTAGGAAGAAATATAATCTGCATAAAATTTAAACCAGGTTAAAGGAAAATATAAAAGAAATTGTGTTTGTAATGATTTCAACTGAGCAGCTATTCATGAAGTTCACTTGATAATCAGCGCCAAGAACACATGTAGTGAAGTTGACATAAGATTTTCAGGAAATCAATCAATATAATAAGACAACACTCATTGAGCCTATTATAAGAAAATGCAGAAAGCCTGTTGAAAATCCAGCCTTAGTTCAAGTGGGATCGATGAGCATTAGTGTTTTAATCATTTCTATCAACCATTTATTTACAAAGTTAGTTTTACAACAGGAAACGAGGTCTCATAGACCAATTCACAGCCATCTCTAGAAGTGGACAAAAAAGTCAAGAAATCAAGCCGATAACTAATACAAAGCACATCGATTGATCCACATGTCATCATATGGTTATTGATAATGAAGATGTGACTAATATACCATCTTCTGTAACAAGAAGCTACTTGTGATTACATAACATGTTTTTGACTGGATAGTCCAATGCTGGGCGTTCTGCAACTTCCAAATCGAATACATGATCCTGACAAGTACTTGTAGCTCAAAAGAACTTCCCATAATCCTGAGATGGCTGGTCCCAAACCCCCATAAAGCCTACACAACAAAAATAAGTTAATCAAAGAAGTGTAACCAGAGTGAGAAACAAGGAGTATTGAAAGAAAGAAGGCGTGAGAATATTGAGGCCTGGCTTCAAAAGCTGAAAGGCACAAGTTCTATGAGGATTCTTAAAGAATTCCTTTACCTTTTTGAAAAAAAAAAAAGATAATGTGAAAGTAAAACATTGACCAAGTGTTAGCATGAGATCACATATACAGATACTAACGCAAGAGAAAATTCATAGTGGTATCTTCAAAAATATTAACATCCAAAACAATTTTAAGCATACCGATTGGCAATTCGTCAAGAGAAACATAAATGTGGTCATCTACGCCAGGATAACCCTGAAGGAAGAAGAGAACCATGCTCCTATCAATTATTTATACAACACTTATAAATATAAATATCCTGCATGTTTAAATTTTAAAAAGCTACAATACAAAATATAATGCTGCACATGGACAAAGAGTAAAAGCATTAAAATGCTAACGGCAACATAAAAGTGCACAATGAGAAAATTGTACCTCAGCACCATGAAGGCCCATTCCAGGCTGCATATCATTGAGGTCCCCTTGAGCTGATGGACAATCCGACATATCAGTTCCTAGAAACTCAGGAAACTCGAGGCTGTAACCATCCTGAATACTGGAAAGATCATCTGTATGTGTTGCCTGATTTAAGACATTTTCAAGGCCATGATATGAAATATCACCCCTGCTTATGAGTAAACTCAGTGTTAGTTTGAAGTAAACATGTGGATTATCTGCTTATGAATGTTCTGAGATTGTAAACCAAACCAACATATAATATGAATGTTCGTACTGCACATAAGGAAGCTTACTTTTGCTTAGCAGAATCAAAGGTATGGACTTCTGCGTGGGAGTCTTCCTCGAGGTCAATTACTGGAATTACTTTGTTAGGGCCAGATATTTGGCTACTGTTACAAGCATTGACAGCATTTCTCATCGACATGCTTAAATCTGCTGAGACTCCATTATTCATCTCAGTTCTAGGGGCAGAAGGGGCATGGTCCATAGAAGGACCTCCAGGAATCTCACTCAACTCAGGACTTCCAGTAAGGTTGAGATCACATATTTTAAATGATGCAGAAGTTTCAGGCCGAATCTCTTCTTCTAACATTACAACAGATTCACTTTTAGCCTTTGGAGCAAAAGCAGTAGAGTCCAAACTCTTTCCATTAGCTTCTTGAACCATTTCTTCATCCTGGGTGTCTTTCCCATCAAGAAGCGTGGATTCCGGGTGCCCAATCGTCTCTGGTACCAGGGATAGGCATGGGTTACCTTTCGTCTTGACATCATCAGTATCATTGTCAAAGCCAGCATCCGGATTCCCATTCAATGATTCAGTACAAATTGCTGAATCAAGGGGGCTCTGAAACAATTCATGCTGCGAGTCTGCAGCTTCTTCCAAGGATTTATCGGATTGATGGCTATGATTCTCAGGAGTCTGCATTTCAGAGCTGCCAACGTCATTACAAATCAACTCCTTGCACTCACTCTCACCAGCATCATCTAGGGCATCACTCATCTCTGCATCAACGTCAAGATAAACCTTTGGACTCTTATTTGCAAGTGATGATCGTGGTTTGGTGGGCACTTTTGTGAAGCTGCATAGTTTCAACAGATCCTTGCAGTCGTTCATAACTACATCACCTTCCTCTTCACAAGGTTTGCTATCCATATCTTCCTCCATCGACTCTTTCTTCTCAGGCTCATCATTTATTTCACTCTTTACCTCCTCCGTGATTTCCGAGCTTGAAACCCTAACTTCATCAACAACCTTGCTTGAACCCTCATCAGCCTCAGGCTGCTGATCCTTCTTGGTACTAGATGAACTTGCCTTCGACCAAGTATCATCAACCAACTCATAGTTCTCCTTCTCCGAAGCCGACTCACTCTTTGTGGGTTGCTCATCAGCCGAAACTCTCGACACGCTACTCTTGAGCTCAACATAACCTTTCCTCCGAATCCTAATGAACTCAGGAGGAAACTCACCATCTTCTTCAGTTAGATCGGAGTAGCCTCTTCCCCTGTCCGTCCAATTTCTAGATTTACCATTCTCTCTACTCCAATCAGAGTCGTACACTCTGCTATAAGGCCCGGGTCTCTTCCTCGACTTCTCCCGCCGCCTGTAATCAAAGCGCCCCTCATCATCGAACCTTTGACCAAGCCGCGCCAGTGCAGAAGTCCTGAACTCCGGTAGCGGCGGGATTTCTCTGGCCTGGCGCTCAAATCCAGGAGGGCTTCCATTGGGAAACTTCCTTACAATGAGCTCCGGCGGGATTACGCCCCTCGAAACCAAATACTCCGCGGCGAGACGGCCAGCCTCCATGAGGATGTCGACCTTGCGTGGTAAAGGGTGCTGGTTTGGCGGGCCTCGATCGAGATCGCGGCCGTAGGACGATATCCGACCGCCGGAGTTCGCCGACGGGCCAGACCGGAATCCCTCCCTGGGACTACGAAATCTAGACTGCATCCCTCTTAATTTCACTGTAAGCTCCTTCGAATCTCTATCGGCCTTTCAATGTTCTCAGCGATTATGTACAAATCATGCGAATTGACAACCGGTAATGGTTCTTGGAGACCCTAATTCCACGTGAGATGGGAATCTGCAAAACCTTATACGGTATGGAACGCCGCCCAACTTTAGCCGGGTGCACGGGCCTGGAGAGGAAGAACGACAACGATCCTGTATTTCTTTTTCTTTTTTTTTCACATTTAAGCCCGTTAAAATAAATTTACCACACGTGCTTACTACTTATATCTTATATCTTTTAATGGATAATTAATGCATCTATATAAATTTATGATCATATTAATTTTTATTGTTATGAACTGAATGAATTCAAGTATTTTTTTTTTATGTTTTGAATTTAATTCTAGGATTTTAATAACATGTTGTTTTTATAAGCTCAATATATATGATTTAATGATTTCGGGTCATGAAAAAGACTTAAGAGTGTGAGTCTAATTAGATACAGCATTCTTCAACTTTTATTGTCATTTTGTCTTTTATTTTTATTTTTTTAGCTAAAGAGTGGTCGTACAATAATTTGCAATTCTATTACTCTTGTATGACTCTCAGCTAGTGTATATAATTTTTTGGTATTGAACACAAATGTATATTGATATTTTGATCAATAGATTTATTTTTGTTAGTATTTTATTATTGAAAGAAATTAAATATCTTTAGTTGTTATTATTAAAAGATAAAAGATGCAATTCTTTCCAATTTAGATTATGGGACGTGACAAATATTTAGTCCTCGTCTTCTTGTTAGAGTATTATTTTAATACCATTTTGTAATAACACAAACTCTTAACTATCAAGGTATTGTCCATTTTGATCTAATAGTTTCACAGCTTTGTCACGTTGGTGTAAATTCTCATGATATCACTCATCCTAGAATTTCTCTCGCATGAGCAAACTTAATTTTAGAGTTTTTTTAATGAAATTTCATCCATTACATCAAAAGATATCTCAATACTGAAAAGTTTAGCTTCTTTTTACTCAAGGAGATTCATATATGGTATTTTATTCATATCGTCCAACTACACTCTCCAAATGATCGTCCCTTGATTATGGTCTCTAAATCATAGTTGCTCGACTACAATCTTCGACCAGTACCAGTATTACCCTTTTATATTCTCCTTACCATTATCACACAACTACTCCAATGCCGTCTCCTCTCATTGCCTCATATATAAGACTGGTCCATGTTACCAACACCAACTTTGATTCTTGAGTCAATTAGTAAGATTTATATTAGTCTTTTCAGTCTTTGATGTCATCTCCTTAAATGAGAATGGCCAAAAAGATGTAAAAAAATCTTCTAAATATAACTCTAACACCTTAAGATTTTTCCAACTTCCATCATGGAATCAATTTCATACAATTATGTCCGCTATATTATATTAACACCTTTCATAATTATGAAAAAATTTATCATTTATAATTAACAATATATTCCATGAAAATTATTTCAACTAAGTCAAATCTTATGATTATTTTTTCCTCTCTTTTTTTTCTCATTTTTTAAGTAAAAGAATGTTATCTCTATGTATATTGAATCTTTATATAAACCTAAGACTCTAAACTTTCTCTCTGTTATTGTGAATTTTTTAGCATTCAGTAATTTTAAATTAGTTAATAAAATTATTATATATATTTATAATATATTTTAAATGTTTATAATCTTAGATATAATTAAAATTCTATAAGATATTTCAATTGGTTATTATTTTTGTGCATATCACTCATCAACATCAAGGATGTCAATTATTGATAGGACCTGATAACTCGACTCAAATCTGGCCAGAAAAATTTGGGCTCAGGTTGACTCGTTAAATAAACACGTCTGATTCGGGTTCCAATTTTTGACCTATTTGAAAAATCGGGTAGGGTCTGAGTCAACTAGCTAACCCGAATTTGACCTAGTTTGACCAGAGTGCCCTTCAAACCTCGCACATGCACAAACCCGCAAGCATTCACATATTCAGACGTTCCTATGCGATCGTGCCCACAGCCGCTCATTCTTATGCAGTAGAGAGCTAAAGTCTGAAGATCTGTGGGTAGCCTTGCAGAGAGCCTGAGATTTGAATGCAACACTCACATTGCACGCACGCAACCCTTGCCCGACCCAAAAGTCCAACATTCGCGCTATAACAATTTGAAATTTTAAAATATATTTAAACTGGAAAAATATGAATTTTCGTTTGCACTGGAGCCTTGCGGCGCTAGGCCTAGAGCACACTATTTTTTTCAATACTTTTAAATAATTATAATTATTTTTTTCATGAGGAGAGAGAGAGAGAGAAAATTTTGGATCTCTAGATTATTTTGCCGCTTTTATAAAAATGGTTCAGATCGAAGTAGGTGATTTTAATCATGTCTCTATTTTAAAAGAAAGCTTATCGGCCCACCATCCTGTATAGGTCAATCAGTCTCCAGCTTATGTCAATGAATAAACAATCTTTACTTATTTTTCTCCACGCACATTATTATCACATTATTATATTAATAATATAGTGACCAATTATTGCTCAACCATACATCCACACTCATTTCAATGCATTACAGTAAATAAAGTATAATTAGACTTAAATAAGAAAGTGATAAAATTTCATAATGGTAGACAACAAAAAATCCTATTGTGTAAAAATTCATATTTTTAAGAAATTTATTAAATTATCATAGATCGTATATAACAATATTCTAAATCATTAATTGAACAAAAACCTTATTTTTAGATATTACAAAAAATTTAAATTGACAAAATTAATACTTTTTCTAAATCATCTCATAAGAAATATCAAATAAATAATAAAAATATTCATAATTTCAAAATCTATAATATATAAAAGTTACATTGTGAAAATTTAACTAATACAAAAAATCCTCATTTTTTATAAAAGAAATACAAATTTGATCGAAAAATACTAAAAATACTAAATTATTGAAATCAGAAATAGTATAATAATTTATTACATCAAAGCAACAAATCTCCCAACAGACTTTATGGACGAATATAACTCTACGACCTCCAAATCTAAGCTTTTTTTTTCTCTCCTCTTTTTCTCTCTAAATTCCCCGAATTTCTTTCTCTGGATTCAATTTCATGAAATGTAAATAGGAGAAATTGGATTCTATAATAGAATATGATATTTTTAAAAATAATAATATAATTTAATCAATTTTCAGTATAAAATTAATATAAATTATTTTAGGGCTTCAAAATTTATAGAAAATTATTCATAGAATATTTTTTTTTATTTTAAAAATTCTAGTAAAATTGATTTGTAAAACAGACACATACAGGTCCCAAAATCTCCACTTATACCAACATGTGTCAATTTCATAAAAATTTATCCCAATGCCAAAAAATTATGAAAAAATTCGTGTAAGTAAATCACTATAATATCTATGTTATGATGAAAACAGTTGATGATTTGGACTTATAATGACTCCTAAAAAAACTACTTGGCTCGATTAAAATATGGACTATTACAACAGTGCTACCACATTAGTTAATTTCCCCTAAAATTATTAGAGAGTTCATTTCGATAGTGTTGCCAACCCAGTGCTAAGACGCTCACAAGAAAGAAAATTATATTTTACATGCATGCACAAAGACCCTTAAGACTCGTTTTAGAATAGATTTATATACTCATATGACATAATGCTCACAAATGCATGTAGAAAGTATAAATGAGGAGATTTTTTTTTTTTTTTTTTGGGAACAGGGGTATCTACCCACTGCCACCTCTCGAAAGAGGCGCTTGATGGCGTAACTAATCCCTCGGCGAGTCTACCAGCAACCAACCCCACAGGTGCAGGACCCATAGTTCTTTTCTCTCCACTTAAGGAGTCGTGTCGTATGAGAGGTGATTCGAACATGGGATGGGGGGTTCCCAACCAAGCAAGCCCACCAACCCACCTAAGCCTGGTGAGGTAAATGCAGAGATTTCAATGAGTTACCTTTACCAATAGGTACAAGTGCATCCTTCTTCACTGGGTATTACACCAACAAACTAATATACAACAAAAGTTAACTCAAGATAACAATAACAAAGCTATTAAAGTAAAATATCACTAAAATATTTTTTTAAAATATTTTTTTTTTTTAGCAATAAAACTAATAATGATTAATTCAAAACATGTGTTCTTCCAACTTATCAAAATTTACGAAAGATTTCAATCACCATATGATCAAATCACAAATCTCAAAAAATAAAGATTGCGTGAATTGAAATGTAAAAAAAATTAAAGAAAAAATAAATCACAATTTTTACAGTGGTTTGCTCAAACTCGACCTACATCCACTCCCCAAAGATTCTCCTCTTTGAGAATTCTACTAGTAAATGCTCCTTCTGCACTCACCAAGGCAGAGAAGCCCTTCTTTGTTCCTAAGTGAAAATGACTTCACAAAGTTCTTCCTCCCATAAAGCTTATATCCTCCTTCTGCTCCTTGCAACGTTGCCACGTTGGAGATGCCGCTCCCCGAGCCTCATCGACTAGTCACAAGTTTTTTTCTTAAAACTTCTTTAATAGAGCTCCTCTCCAAGAACTCCAAAATCGCAAAAAAGAAGACCAAAGGTGCATGCCGACAAGGAAAATCATGTGACTCCCTCATACACCCCTTGTCTCCCTCAAGGACTACCCCTCAACCTCACATTTTCTTTCACCCAAATAGTTTGGACATTCTCACAAGCAAGTAAACGCCTCTCTCTCTCTCTCTCTCTCTCTCTCTCTCTCTCTCTCTCTCTCTCTCTCTCTCTCTCTCTCTCTAACAGGAAAAATAATCTCACTTTACTCACTTGCATCCCACCCTCTATGAAAAGACTTGGCTACTTAAATTAAACCGTGATTTTTAATTATGTTGTTTTGATCGTATAGTACGAAGTGTGTATCATACTTTCCAATTTGTTAAAAATATGATTCTGAGTCTTTGAGATGGACTGTACAATAAGTAACCATAAAGTTTAATGAACGTATGAGCTATAACGAATTAAGGATCATCCACCATAAGTTATGTTAAACGGTACTGGATGATTTGGATCATACAACATGATTTTCAATCAAGATTTGATCCTGATTTGATTGCATGAAAAATAATCTAAATTTATTAATAATCGTATAATACAAAATCGTTCCTATAATACGCTTAGGACAAAATTCAAATTTAAATTTATCTAAATTTGTTAACTCAAATTCAACAAAGGGGTTTTGTTAAAATAAATTATCGACATGTACAAACTTATATCATACAGCATGATTAATTATGTCAGAAATTAATTTAATTAAACATTTGATTTATTTTATGGACTAACATATCGTATAGTATGATTGAGATCATATAGTACGATTTAATAGAGAATTCAAGAATTTAATTTTCATCCATACTCTTGAGTATGCTTGGTTGTCTTACCAAAATACACTTAATTCAAAGAATAACTCAATAAAAATAAAATTGCAGACTCTTAGTACAAGTTTAACCAGACTCAATACAATAACTTCTTAAGTTTACTTTTTTTATTTGACTCTGTGCATAATATATTTTTGAAATGTTAGTGGCACGCTATATATATATATATATATGATTATTTATGTGAAAAGTCATCATGATAAAGAGATTGAAATCTCTCTCTATCAACTTGACTTCACATACACATAACAATCCTAGATAATTTGAATAACTTTTTAAGACGATAGATGGCCCTAAAAACATAAGAATGATGCCATCGACTAACTTGTTGCATAAGCGATATTATGTATCACATATTTGCACGAACAAAAGATATCATATCACTTCAAGCATTTGAAGCTATGTTTTAATTTTTAATATTTTTAGCCTTATCTTCAAGAGCTATTTTGTTCAAACAGCATTTACGCAATTTGTTTTATTTTGTTGGTTGGAAGTTTTGGCTACAAATTAAGAGGTTTTGGATTCGAATAACCAAATTAATGGCTCAAATATAAAAAAAAAATACCATACAACATTTAGTGAAGGGTAATTTTTTAAAATAAACAATGTTAGTAAATAAACCAACAAGAAAAAAATTTAGAACTCGCAAAAGTCGTTCATTTGACGGGCGACTTACCTATTTGACCTAAGTCGCCAGTTTAACAGGCGAGTTTGGTAAGTCGTCTATCCAACAAGAGACTTACATAATTTTAATTTTTTTTAAAATGAAAGTAGCAATCAATAAATTTTATATAGTTGTCGACGAAGAATGGTTTTACAGTTAGATAATATAGGATTGTAAACTTAATATGTCTTGAGCTATGAAGTTGCAATGAGTAGTCACACTTTATGTGGTGTAAAATTGTAGGGAGTAGTCATATTCTATGAGCAGTAAAGTTATCTTATCAAAGTAGTGTGCATATCAATTAATATGAAGGGGTATATTGTCATGTCATGTAGACAATAGCAATAAATCTTATTAAAGTATTTTATTTTTTAAGTTCACATCATTTAGTTGTTATTTTCATGCTATATAAGTTATAGATGTAGAGTATTTTGGATGAGTAAGATTTGTTCCTTGAAGCCTTAAGTTTTTTTGCAAGAGTTATACCACCTCTTATACTTTACTCAGCAATGTATTCATCTGCATTTGAAAGATTTAAAGTAGCCCCATGAAGCAAATTATTAAATAGAGAAGCACTTGATTGAAAGAAAGATTGGCGCTTTCTACTGATGAGAGCCTTGACGCAAAGGCAAAATCTAGTAAAAAATTTTGGTGTGTTATGCATTTTTGGAGCTAACATGATGATTCCTTATTGTGGCATACACATGATGATATTATGAAAATAAAGATGTATAGAATAGATGATGTTTTTAGAGATCTGGGTGAAGATATTTACAGTAGAGATTCATGAAAAATAATCGACATTTGGTTTCGCTATACTTTTTGAAGGGTTGAATTCATGAAATTGGGCATGACAAAGAAGGTTCAGTTGAGGTGGTCGTTGAAATGTCAATGATCGATATAGATCATTGTATTCTACATCATAAATGGTATCATGAATTCGATGAGTTCTTATTATAATCTATAAGAAGCGAATGGGAGATGTTGTAAAAGGAAAGGAGTTTTCGAATGGAGCAGATTGGCACTTTATTCAGCTAGAGTTTGAGTATAACTTCAAATATTATCCAACTCAACACAGCTCCAAGATCACATGCACATGCTAGTTAGGAATACATAATGTTATGCTATTATGTTGGTGTTATCTAAATTTATTATGTTTATTATTTTTATTTTTGACAGCGTGTTTAGAAGTTTTTTGAATCAACGTTATTTTACCATGATTCAGAAAGTATTGGTAAGTAGTTATAAATTCTTTTTTTTACTTCAATTTAGAATTAGACATCTACGAAACTACATTAAAACATAACAACTAGGAGTGCATAATGAAACAAAATAAAATATATTATGTCATCCATAATAGAGGAGTATAATATCATCATTATAAACATAAGTAAAATACATAAAAGGTACATAATACACATCACTAGCACCTCCTCCTATGCCAATGTGGTATCACATTAGTGTCATGAGTAAAATGCAGCGGTGCACGCAATGGCCTAGTACATAGGTGGATCTTGTTCTAACGATATGAAGTAATTCTTGCATCTATCTCAAAAATAAAATCTAGGACTCTGGGCTTTCTGACTCCACAATGGTAAATGCTAGAGGATAATGACCATTATTTATATACATGCCCACAACAGTCAATAAAGTGCTCCGATGTTTACCTAAAAGGAAAGTCTTGTTGAGGCTAAGAACAAGCCGAAAATATTTCCACCCACTTATGGAAGGGCCAAAAGACCAAAAGATTCTTTCAAATCTATGATTCTCTGTGCACTATATTCTATATATTGTATCAGGCGTTGTAGAAATGATAGCCTCCATGAACAATTTAACACTCATGTATGACTCCTCCTAACTACCCAACACTGACTTAACAGCCTTTCGTCTAGCATCCCAAGTTTTCATATATGAAACCTTTATATTAAACTTTTCTTCAATTTGACCAATGATCTCCCTCGGCTTAAGTTCCATCTATTTTCTAATAATATGAAGTAGCTTATAAATTGAGAATTACACTAATGATGCCCTGCAACAAGAATAGGGCTTGCAAAAGTGTGGTGGTGCTTTATGGATGAAATTTTTCATATTCCACGTAGACGTTTGCTCAAACCAGCATCCAAACGCCACAAACAGCGGGTTCCACAACCCTTATGTTCAACACACACAACTATAAATTTGTGTCGATTGGATGCAACAACCACAAACTGAATATTATTCATTATCGATCATCCTTATAAAGGAAACAACATGTTTGATTTACTTTTGAAGCACAACCCCTCCATCAAATATGTTGGTATTGAAAATTCCTCTTCAACCTATTTCCCTACATTCGAATCATCAAAAATAATCTCCTTATCCCATTTCCAGGTAGTAAGACGGGTTTCAATAAATTCATTAGTAGCAACCATGCCTTCTTCGGTTCCTATTGTCCCGAAACAATAATTATGTATGAAGCTATGTATGTTAGCATTCACACCCACATTTTCCTCATGTATATCACAAGGCACTTTGTCATCACGATCACGTCTCTCCTCACTAAACCTAGTGCTCGTAGTTTCATAACATTTGTCAACCATAACGGATGGTCGATTTGAAGGTCTGTATGACCCTGCCATTGTTGATTTTGCATGTCACTACATTAAAAGAGATGATGTTTACAATAATTTAGTAATACATCTACATAGCTCAAATTTAGATTTTCGAATTTCTAAGGATACTTACTGTGCACATTGCTCGTGTACTACTTCAATGGTACCCCCTACACCGAAAACTTTTTTCAAGCGTGATGATTCATTAACATTCGATGTCAGATTTTGAGTATCAAGCGTTGCCACGTTCAATTCCTCAACTTCCAAAAACATCCTCAACATTTCGCTGGCAGCATGAGATAATACAATTTTGCATAACTCCTCATCCTCAATATGCGAAGCAATAAACTCATGATTACATACTTTGAGGTGCCATACTTTAATGCCTTCAAAACTCTTACCTTAAGTTGCTCAAAATTCAAACTAGTTGGGACTTGCAATGGACAAATCCATCCCCCAATATAGGTCGATGCAAAATTGTCATCCAACAATAATGCACCATCATATATCAGCACGAATGAAGCTATAACACCACTCATTACTAAATTTCCCCGTTTCACTAGCAAATTGTTACTACAACTACCAAAAAATTAAGTCATGCTAAGGCGATGAAGGTGTAACAACATAATCTCAAGCTTCATATACTAACTACCACAAAACATTTAAATATATATATCAAAACCCTTTAACATTGCCCACGCTATTACTCAAATGATTAGATAAAAATTTTACTTTCCAAAATAATTGTAATGCCTCATAAGCTCCAATAAATTTACAACAACAAACTTCAAGACCTATACACCTACGGACCATACATTACAAAATAAGCAAGAAAAAAAAAAATTTTACTAACTAATTCTTATAAAAAACTACCAACAAAAACTCAAACTCATTCTAACATGCAAAACTTCCAATCCAAACAACTCATTATTACATTAAATCTATAAAATGTGTCCAATTTTTTTTCTTAACTCCACTGGCACAACAACAATAACTCTCAACTAAAAAAACTTAAAATTAAGTTAAAAAAAATTAACGTGTTTATGCAAATCGGGGAACAGTCGGCATAGAGCTCGACGGGCGAAGACACCAGAGTGAAAAAAACAAAGGAATGAGGAAGATGGGGGTCGACTTCATATTTTGGGACATAAGCCAATCGCCCGTTTAACAGGTGACTAACTCTCTTTAATCTCATCACGTCAAGTCATAGTTATTCAGTCGCCCGTTAAATGAGCAATTTTAACGAGTTCTATTTTTTTTTTTTACATAGGTTTAGTCACTAATTAAATTATTAACAATATTTAGTTTAAAAAATTGCCCTTTAGTGAATCGGCAAACAATCGACAACGACATATCCTTATAACACAGTACTTTCACATTGATAGTTGAAAACATTTAAGCTTTGCATTTAAAACGTTTACAATTAAACATGCCCGAAAAGAGGTCAGCAGCCAGCGATAACCTGCAATTCAATTAAATTTAAAAATACAAGGAGCACCTCTTGACTTAATGCTTGAGAGTTAAAGTTTCCAATCAAAAATTTTTAGATTATATATTTATATATATAATGTGTGTAAATTTATAATTTAATTTGTTCAAAATTGAAAAAAAAAATTCAAAGAGAATTGAATATGAATATAGGATGAGCTAATATAGATACAGGGAAACTAACACAACATGATACAGGCCTAAGACATATATTACTAAAAATATAGGACACAAACTTACATTTAACACAATATCATAATTTTTTTTTAAATTAAAAAATAATTTCATAAAATTTATTATTATTTTATTATACATTACACAATACTCAAAATATATACAAGCTGTTAAATATCACTTATAGTCAAGAACTATTTAAAAGAAAGATTCATCTACATTCACTTTGATTATTTAATGTTTATTTGAAGGACGTCGGGCTTTGGCAAGAGAGGAGAGGATTTAGGTTTCGTTTGGGACGACTTTTTTATTGTTTCTTGAAGCAGCTTTTTAATATAAAAATTAAATTTTTGTACTAGAAAGCTGCTTCAAGAAGCAGGAAAAAAGCCATCCCAAACGAAGCCTTGGGACGGTTTTTTTATTGCTTTTTAAAACGGAGTTGTAGTACAAATTTTTTACTTTTTGTACTAAAACTCCGTTTTAGAAAGCAGTAAAAAAGCCGTCCCAAACGAAGCCTTAGTCACCACCTAGGCTCGGCTTGGCATCAAGAAGAGAGAATCATCGAACTTTGAAGTTGAGCTTTGGCGAATTAGTATAGAAAAAATTTTGGAGACAAATATGCGAGAGTCGAGCTTTAGAAGCCAATGACCGAATTCATAAATTCCGCAATTTTAAACCAAATCCTAGCCCAGCATGCAAGAAAAGAAAAGTTCGCCAAACATGCAAGATAAGAAAAGGTCGAACTAGAAGATTCTGAGAGCTCTCGACACAAATACAAAATAGAAATTAGTTTTTTAATAAAATTTTGATTGATTTTTTTAAGACATGCATGTCAAGCATATATATATATGATTATAATTATTATTAGTTTAATCAATATATATTAGATACATATCAAATATATGTCAATATCTAAAAAAATTATTCTGTGCATAGTCTGGACGCAACAATCCGAAGATCAATCAAAATGCGTCACATTAGCTGTACTGAGCCGCTGTACCAAGCGAAAGGTAGCATGACGTATTTTGCTTGGTCTCCAGATAACGTTTGACGTCCGAACACAATAATTTTTCAATATCTGATATATCAAACACTGTAAATAAATGGAGCTCAAAGAATCAAACAAATGGAGCAGTGCTGAATTCTAACAGTTTTAGCCATCTTCAATAAATAAATGCTGTTTCACTGTGACGAAATGGCTAATGTTACTGAGAAAAACAAGGGATCTCACCCTCCTCTAATTCCATTTCCCCGAAGGAAATCCCACCAGAAAGAAATGAATCCTCCCTTTTTTCTTCCAGATCACCATCTCTTCTTACTTTCAGGTCGTCGTTCTCTTCTTTTTGTCCCAAGCCATCTCCTTTCCTTCCCTCAAAGGCATCTCTTAATTCATCCAACTCAGGATCCCTTATTTCTTCTGCATCGTCTCTTCGTCTTTCTTCAATGTCATACCATCTTCCTTCTCTCAAGTCAACACTGTCTTCATAAACACCATCTAAGCACAAAAAATCATCAGGATTCATCTCTCCAATCAGATCAGAATAAGCATCCCTGAGTTCTTTTTCAAAATAGAATACTGCGTCTCCAGATTCAGGTGAGTTTGTAGCTACTTCTCCTTGAGCCTCTCCAGAGATTTGATCTTTGAAAACTCCAGTATTTGCCTCTGTAATCTGTTTATCTTCTTTTGCTATTTCCTTTGCGATGAAAGTGTTAGAAGGTACATTACAATTGGCTTCAGATTTCCTGCAATCCACAAGATCTGTAATTCTTGTATCAGAAGGCATTTCACCTTCTTCAACCTCCTCCACCCTATATAAAGTACCATTGTGGCTTGGTATACCATCAAAAGCTGAAGGAGTTGGGTTTTTAAGTAAAGGCATTCTAGATGCCTCAACTTCGAAGCCATTTTCATGCGAAGGAAGATAAACAAAAATGATGGGATGCTCGAGCAACACAATCTTCGCTAACTGTGAACCAATTGGCGCTTTTATGTCCAATTTCCTGAAAGTTGACTTTGAGTTCTGCACGAAGAAAGTTAACGAGCATAAGGAAGCTTGTACATATTTTCCATGGAGTAAAGGCTTGTTTGTGACGGTTTTTTTATTGTTTCTTAAAGTAGTTTTTTAGTACAAAATTAAAGTTTTTTACTAGAAAGTTGGTTTAAGAAGCAATAAGAAAGTCGTCCCAAATGAAGCCTAAATGTTTCATGGCATTCCAGAAAAATAATACCTTGGGATTTATCTGGAGGAAAAGCTTTAAATCATCCAACTGGGCTTCGCAAAATGACCTCAGCTTATGATTCCAGGGGCCAGGTGTAAGATGTTTCACAAATATAGATAATAAGTTTGCATGTTCATCTACACTGAAGGAAATAAGATATCATGTTAGGACTTATCTCAAAATGTATCATCAGCCAGAAAACAATAATCCAACAAGGCAGTTTTCCTCCACTAAAAATGACAATCAGATGGATATAGGAGATGAAGAAACTCCCACTCCAGCTCATTTGGTATATAAACTTTCAATAGATCAAACGGTTTTGAAAAAGACACGCATGCTCGCCTAAAATTTCTATTTTACAATCTGCACATAGCAAAACCACCCTTAAAAAAAATGAAGTAAACTAGGTTTGGACAGGATCAAAGGGGTTGGAGAGGTTGGATTCTTGGTTAATAGTTTCTAGTATTTAAAAATAATATACTAGAAGCAAGGCAGGGCAGGTTGGAACCAACCACAAGCATAAGCTCCAATGATGGAGTTAGCCACTATACTATCATAAGTCTCTGATAGGAAGTATTTGAGTTCGTAAGTAACCCAAAGGGTAATACTGGAGTTCGCAAGCAAACCTAGCAAGAATTGGCAAAAACAATGGGTAAAAGGGCTGATTTCAAGGGAAAATCAGCAAGAACGATGCAAAAATTATTGTAGATTGGAGAAGAAACACAAGGGGAAATCTTTGATTCAAACAACCAACAAGAAAAATAAAACAAGATACAATTTTCTTTAATTCGAGAGAGAAATACTCTCCAAAATCTCTAGCAAAGCTTAGAGCCCAAATAAACCCTAGATCTCAAAATTTCAGCAAATCTCAAGATAACCCTAACCTTCAAAGACTAATTAAGGCCAAAGGAGGCTTACAAAACCTAAACAGCCCCTAATTAAAGATTTTCCTCCTAAAAGTTATTTCCCCCCGGGGTCGACGGCCGTAAAACCGGACCAATTCATGTTGGACCGTTTCAGCCGACCCCTCTTGGGCCGAACGCATAACAGTCTCATAATGGTCAAGTGAGCTCAGGATAATTAAGAACAGAGTTGCTATCCTTATCTTCCATAATGGGACAAAAAGAGAGGTTAAATTCTTCAGTGACTTATAGAATGAGAAGTGTGACTAATCAATATCAAACAACACTGATTGATGAAACTCACCCGTGGTGAACTAGAACAACATCAGTATCATGAAACCTTAGTTCAAGTGTCCAAAAAATAGTGTTTTTCCTGAAGAATCAAGAGATTAAGCTGTCAGAATAATAGATACAATCGGGTAGTATCTCAAGTTTAAACTGCATACAAAAAATAATAAATATGAGAATTATTCATGAAAAAAAAAATTTAAAACTTGGTAAACAAACATAAGAGTATAACTTATTTTAAAAATAGGAACAACTAACCCTAAGCTTATATTGTGTTTCTTGAAAGGTTAATATTACTTGGTTTGATATGAAACACTAATATTGCTACTAATGAAATCATGTATGATAATATACCAAAATTTATGGCACACGCTAGTCGTATTGTATAAGGCCAGGGTTAGTTATTTTTAACTATTGTAATTTTTTACCATAAGTCCAAACTACAAGTTCTACACAATCTTAAATCTAATGGAAATAAAGCACAAATGACTAGCAATTGTCTTTTTCAACTGAAATTTATTATAAAACTACTTGTAAGATTGAATTTATTAGTCATCATATCTTTGTTCTAAATTGCAGCTCACACTGTACCTTATCAAAATAGATGGGTGATCTTAGGGCTGTCAAAAACGGGTCACGGGTCGGGTTCGGGTCCAACCCGAACCCGACCCGTTTTTGCAAATGGGTTGGTTTTCCGAACCCGAACCGACCCGCTTCGGTTCCGGGTCAACCCGAACCCGACCCATTTCGGGTATATTTTATTAAAATTTTTTTATTTAATTCAATTTATTTAAATCTAAATCAAATTAAGGTAAGATTTACTTCAATTAATTTAAAATAAATCAAGATTAAATCTAAATGATATTTTGGGCAACAATGTTTATCATTTTTAGAAATATCATTTACTTATTTCATAAAAATCCTTTAAAATCCTCCTAAATTAATTATAAACGGGTCAAACCGGGTCGATTTCGGGTTTCCGGGTCAACCCGAACCCGACCCGGTTTTACAAACGGGTCGAAATCCCTAACCCGAACCCGACCCGATTCGGGTTCGGGTTGACCCGAACCCGAAATTTTCGGGTCGGTTCGGGTCGGGTTTTCGGGTCGGGTTAAATATTGACAGCTCTAGGTGATCTGATCTGCTATTTAACCGCATAAAGTTTTGCTAGCTTGGAAACAGCCCAAGCATGCAAGCATGGTAGGTTCGGGTCTACACACTGTACTAAAGAATGACCGGAAACTCATTCAAGTATCAATACAGATAAAACATTCACTTAGAAGCACTCCATAAAATTTTAGATTATGCATATGTATATACGTCTATATTATAATTTTACATAAGTTTCTGCATAACTCCCAAGCCTACAAATAGGGCTTGACCGTGTGTCAAATGGACCGAAGCCACGAAAATTTTAGCCTTGTCGATGGAAAGGACTCGAGTTTTTGTCATTAAGGATTGGATACAAAATGCTAAAAGATCATGTCAATCCAAGACATCGATGACAGCATTATAGTGATCATCCTACAAAAGTGACTTCAGTATTGTTCTTTTCAACCTATATTTCATATTTAATCATTTGGTAGCTTTAATTATTTTTCCTCCATTTTCATTCCCCTTTAACAATCTCCCTACTATTTTTAAGTACTAGTCTACGAGAATTCTACTCTTCTCAATAATCCTCAATTTTTTCGGCTCATAACTCTTTTCATATTTTTATATACTAGGTAAAAGATAATTTTTCCTAGTTCATGATATATATTGTAAATCTAATAAAGCTGGCTAGAGAGCCTTTAGGGATAAGGAAAAGCCATGTTGCAATTCACAAGTGATAAACTAAGCATTGGATAATCCATTTTTGAACAAATCTTTCTTTTTTGGAGACCGTGAGTTGATGATTTGCTTATGAGATTCAAGCCCACTTAGCCTGGAACTAGTTCCAATAAGGATAAAAAAACAATGCAATGATTTTGAATAGTTTTCAAATTGCCTAAAAAATGAATTAAGCTATTCTTTCCTAAACTATCTTCTAGTCTCTTTAAAAACACTCATACAAGTATTGCAATTGATTTAGTTTGTGCTGCTCTCATATTGATATTGATAACATAACACACTAATCAACCACGTTATTGTGTAAGCCACAATCAAAGTCTAGAACAGATCAGAAAAATATTAAATTTTTTTCTGGAGATCACAAACTTAAAAGATCATCGGTGATTAATCTTCTTCTATTATTTCTTCGGAATCTAACAAAGGTAAGGCTAGGATGGGATATATTGTCCATCATAATTTTTACATTAAATTGGCAGAAATAAGATTATTCTTATTATTGCCGTCAATGATGGTGTTGATCACCTCTTATTTAGCCTACATCCTCAAGATGATCAACTCCTCATCTATATCCATATTAGAGAACGATCTCGTTCCCTATCCTTTGGAATTGTCATCAAAGAAATAGATGAGTTCGTCTTTATTTAGTGTTGTTCTCCTGCTGATATTTGACACAGCATAGCAATCAACCTCTCAACATTATTTATAAGCAAGAATGAGAGGCTAGAACAAATTCAGAAATATTTTAGGCAACTTTCTAGATATTACAAACTTTGAACATGGCTCAAGATCAATCTTCTTATTTGACTTCTTTAAAATCAAACCCAAATGATGAAGACAGGGATGGGATATGTTTTACAACCATAATCTATGTATTAACTTTGCAAAAAATGAGGTTATTCTGGTCATCAATGTCAATGATGACATATCACCTCTTATTTGACCTATATCTTCAAGGTGAACAACTCCTACCGTGTGACCACATTAGAGGATGAACTTATTGTTATATCTTCATCACTGTCTCAAAGATAGATATGAGTTCACCTTATCCAATGAACTTAGCAGTGCTTTCCACCAAAACAATAATTTTTTTCCTTTTTTTAGGGAAGAGGTCAAGGTATAGTTTCAAGATTTTTTTTTTTTTTTAACTGACTATGATACAACGATACTTTACAATAATGAAATTTGTTGTGTCAGACACGCACAAGACGGAAGGACTTGCCCAATATGTATCGGGCACACCATTTATGTGTCCAATTTGAAAAAAAAATCGATAGACGCACAAGTCCAAGACACGTCCTAAATAAAAAAATTTAACTTAAGTCTATTACATGAATAACATTAGTTAATCCAATTATTCACTATTATTTTAAAATGTATTAATTAAATAACTTAATAGCTATTTAATACTAATATTATTTTTCTTATTATGCTATTTTGCTAAGTTTTCATAAAATTTATTTATTTTCTTTTTTAAAAATTAATAACTTTTCACAATTTCAAGCTAGCACTATATAATATCACATGATTATTTCTTATTTAATTTTGTTTAAATGTTTTAATAAATTTAAATATATTTATTATTTAATGAGAAGTTGACATAAATGTAATATTATATGAATTCATATTATATTTATTTACTTTCAATAAGTATTTTATAATTTTTAATTTTTGTGATATAATACTATAATTCTATGTTCAATGTATGTCTTAATCCTATATTTTCAATAATAAATATGTATAATATCTGTGTCATATTGTAAATGTATCATCTCGTCTATATCGGTGCATCATACGTGACCAAGTATTTAACAATAACCACAAAACTTATTTAAGTCATTGGTTTTGTAAGGATAAGAGAAGGGCAATCATCAAACTTATTTTCCTTTTATTTTTGAGAAAATAAAAAAAATAAAAAATTACAACTAATATTTCGTTAGTCTTCTTTCCTCTGTCTTAATTCTATAAGCACAATCATCATATTGTCCTACCTAAGATCAACAATAAGAGCCAAGTGCAGCTCATTTGCAATTTGAGAATAAAGCTCTGAGGTGTGCTTCATCAAATTTTGTATATCTTTAAGATTCATTCTTAAAGCAACTGTCTGGTATTGAAATGCAGTGGTGTAATTCTGCACAAATTGTCCTTAACATTGCCCCGAACTATGTTACTTCACCTATCGATTAACTATATATCCCCATCGAGAGAACCCTTGATGTAATAATTGTTTGAACATCCACTAATTTTCATCTTAGTAGCCATTCATCTTTATATGGGCATCCACAATGCCAGAGCATAACGATTTAACTTTGAACAAGCAAAGCAACCCTATCATGGGCTTCATACCCACACAATGTGAATCAATTCTCTTTGAATTGTTTATGCATTTAAACATAGGGGAATATGAGTAGAATCACTAGTCGCAATAGTGATTGTTTGCATCCTCATCCATTCCATGATGACCATACTTATCCCTCATTGTTATTAAACATTGATTGTATTTCTTCTTCCTATACTTGTCTCTTTCTTGGATTTCAATGTGACTCCGTAACAAGAAGAAACCCTCCATGGTATTTATATCCACTCTTTGTTTGAATAACGCACCACAGAACAATGCTTTGATGCCTACTTGATCTTTATCCAATATATCAATGTTATTACATAAGCCCACAATGAAGCTAATACATGTTTGAAATCATTGTCGGAATTTTTCTAGAGATGTTTTATAGATTTATCAATCAATTAAAGGTGCCTCAAACGTTGCTTCATAAAGCAGATGACTTCACTTCATTGTTTTCTCCTCCTACATAATGTAACGACAATCAAGTTTATTGTTTTTGGACTACTTTCACACTAAGATAGTAAACAACAATAAATTTATGACTTTTTTCCTTGTTTGTATGTTGTCGACATCAATTGTGATACAGTACCACAGTTGATATGTAGTACCAATGTTGTGCTTTAGTGCTAAGCATTGTAGCTGCTTTTTTGCTATAGCTTTGGGTACATGCTACATCGAATATTCTGTTATAAGACCCGAAAAGTGTAAGGAAAAAAGACAGAATAGGAATTGGAAATAAAAAAGAGGATTCTGGATGTCACGACCCGGCCCGGTTAGCTCGCAAGTGCGAGGCGGGAACAGAGATCGGACATAAGGAAGATAAAAGAAACTTTACAAGACAGTTAATATAACTCCAAAATGAAACATCAACATAAAGAAAGAGTCACTACAATTTCCAAACATGAACTTTTTCTTTTCATTCATTCATAAATCATCAAGTTTACAAAATTACAAAATGGGAATCCAAAAGCCATTTTCTCCTTCTCAACATTTCTAACCTTTCTAAACAAAACATCAAAATACAAAAGAACCTGCCGCCCGTCGTCTCCCTACGACGGTAAGTTCGCGGTGGTTGATTGGCCATTTACCCCTTTCTAGCTCCTCCTTAACAATGTATTTTGATGTTTTGTTTAGAAAGGTTAGAAATGTTGAGAAGGAGAAAAATGGCTTTTGGATTTCCATTTTGTAATTTTGTAAACTTGATGATTTATGAATGAATGAAAAGAAAAAGTTCATGTTTGGAAATTGTAGTGGCTCTTTCTTTATGTTGATGTTTCATTTTGGAGTTATATTAACTGTCTTGTAAAGTTTCTTTTATCTTCCTTATGTCCGATCTCTGTTCCCGCCTCGCACTTGCGAGCTAACCGGGCCGGGTCGTGACACTGGAAGAGAATGGTTGATTTTTTTTTGTAAAATTCTAAAGCTATTTATAAGCAAAATTACAACAACAATTAATTTAAAATAGACATAATCCAAATAAATTGATTTTTTAACAAAAAGTAACTAATTCTTAAATAAACTCCAAATTATAAACAATTTTATATATAAAAGCATATTCATTAAGTTCCAATTTTAAAGGAAATTACAGTATATTTTCTTCCAATCTATAGTTTAAAATTCAAAAACAAACTCATCCAAAACAATGAAAAATTCATCGTTTAATACAAATTTTGATTCAACGATCCAAACTTTACACCTCTTGATCCTAAACATCAAACTTCCTATAGACGATGCATCTTCATCAATGGACCCTTAGTGATGTCATCTTCAATCAAAACAAGATGTCCGGTGTTATTTCATCATATGCCCAACATCTACAAATTAGCAATCTAAACCAAGAGGTTGAAACATCAAAGCTTCAACTAGCAAGATCCATTTGATCTTTCCACTATTTGATGCCTAAGTTGTTATCATAGACAGTCTAATTGATCACAACTAGCTAAGCCATTCCCATGCACATCCGCCCACACCTTTGCTCGCACTCCATGGCGATCTTGCTTCTACTTTTATGATGATCCTACATTTGCTAACCTATAAAAGGATCTTGCTTCTACTAACTTCTTCGTGATCACATGCGACCCTGATTGCCCTTTAATCAATTATTTTTATTGTGACTACAATGACATGCACCCCTCACAAAAGGCTTCAGAGTTGTAGCCTCTACACCTTATGTGACCAACAATGTGTTGTTCACTCTAACTTTGGTTCTACGCCATGTGTGATCATTATATGTAATTGTCCTATCAAATATCTCCAAAAGCACTCGCACAAGTCTCACTTGATCTACTGATGCCAATCATGTCCAGTGTTACTTCATTACATGCCCAACATTACAAAAATGGTATATAATAACAAGATTTCATACATCACTCAGCTATACACTCAACAACATAATCCAAATTCTCACAATTTCAAGCCCGCCTATGCCTTCGTTGTTTGCCTCCCTTGTTAGCATGAATCGCTCGCTCTAACCACTTACTCTTTTATATGCTCTCTCATGCACATCCTGCATTTTCCTCGCTAACTTCAATTGATCTTTAGAAGCCAACTCAATTGGGTTTAACCCAACCTTAATGGTCATTCCAGTCCAATCAAGCAAAAATGAGGGGGGAAAGTCAGTCTTATTTAGTACTTGATAGTATCAATCTAAGAATATACATGAAGACCTATAAGCTTCCATATTGATAGTTTTGATAATGTTTTGAGAATCTATGATAAGAATATTCTACTGATAATGCTAATGTGGTGATGTTCTTCCCCTAAATCTCTTCTTCCTTGAAATTGATTTCACATTCATCACATTTTTTTGGATGGACTTCATAATCTTCTCTCTTCTCTAGATGATTTTTATTAGCTCTACAATTCAAGACCTCCGACTTTACCTTCATCAATTTTCAATTCTATAAAGTTAGAGTTATTTATAGCTCAAAGAATATTATTATTTTTTTATAGCTCAAAGAATATGATATAGTGCAAGTAACATTAGTTCACAGTTATAAATTTATTTTGTGTTTGTTTTTATTTGTAACTAAGTTATCACTAGTATGTTAAATAACATTCAAGGATTAGTATGGAAGTTTTATTAGTTCAATGATAGTTTTAACATTTAAAATTAAGGCTATTTCTATAAATATGGCCTAATATCTTGTAATTTAGTATTAGAGTTGAAGATGAAACAAAAAAGGGCTTCATGTCGCTTCACATATGGCAATTCTTCCTTCCTTAGAATTTCTTGGCTTGCTTTCTTTGAGGCATGCTCGCTCATCTCGTCCTCAATCCCCTTCATCTCTTAGCCTCACCAATTCTCGTTCTGTCTTTGACAGGATCACCTAGTTTGCAAATTTTTTTTCCACATTATGTTGTCTACATACTTCATTGAAAGCTAGAATTTCAATACTTAGCATTACCTTTGTAAGAACTTGGCATGTGGCTTCCAATAGCTGACGGAAGACAAACTGAGGAAAAGTTTGTTGGGGAAAAAACAACGTTTGTCCAAAATTGTAATTACTTGAGTAAAATTTAAATATGACAAAAGTTGTTAAAATCTTATGCCAAATTTTTTTTTTAATATTTCATATTTTACTTTTACTTTTTAAAATAATCACATGAGGAAAAAATTAAAGTGCAATCTAAGTAATTTCAAGATAAGCTGACAAGACTTGCTTAGTTCATTGGTATGGAGTTGAGAATAATTCAAGCTAAACTTGAACATTTATAGTTCGAGGCAATGTTGTCTCAAACATTTTGAATTGATTCCACCAACAATGCAACCAGGAGTGTTACAATGTTTCGTGCAGCACTCCCTATTGCATTGCCATATCCAAGCTCATTGTCCCCTTGTTACTTCAGCTCTTTAGCCACATTATTTTCTTAGTCAATCACTCCACTGTGACTCCAATATGTCATTCCTCTAATCTCATAGCGTCGTCCAACGCTAAACTTTTTTTCCACCTCTAAAGACTTGAAACCTTGATAACACTTTGTTCTTACTACTGCAAAGGTAATCGCAACTTCACTAGCAAAGGAGAAACCTCCCCCCTCTCATTCAGTGGCTCACAAGTTCGGCTTGCATTTCTATTGAATATGTAGTCTACTAGAAAGTAGAAACACCACCTTTTGTTGTGTTTTAAGGCTTATCAATTTTTCATTGGATATGCTTCTATGCTTCTTTTTTTTCACTTCAATTCCTCCCCCTCTAGATATTTTTATGTTATTCTAATTTTTGTAAGATGGTACTAAGGCATGCAATGCTTTATGATGCAAAATGTTAGCCATTAAAAGAGAAACATAATATTAAGTTGAGTGTTGCAGAGATGAGAATGCTCACGTGGATGAGAGGCTTTACTCTAAGAGACAGGATACGAAAT
Source organism: Dendrobium nobile (assembly GCA_022539455.1). Classification (NCBI taxonomy): domain Eukaryota; kingdom Viridiplantae; phylum Streptophyta; class Magnoliopsida; order Asparagales; family Orchidaceae; genus Dendrobium; species Dendrobium nobile. The sequence continues at coordinate 15,541,900 of CM039733.1, read as the reverse complement.
AAGCATACGCGTGAAAAGGTTGGAGTAGATCCAGTGGAAGATAAGATCAGAGAGAGTCGCCTTAGATGATTTGATCACATAAAACGGCAGCCTTCCCTAGGAAAGTAGATGTATTAAATCTGACTTATGTTAAGAAAGGTAGATGTAAGCCTAAAAAGACTTGGCTAAAAAAAATATTAGAAATGACCTTTCTGATGAGGTCATCGATCAACGGTTCAGACACGTGTATCGCCGGAAGCATCGCCGGAAGCATCGCCACGATTCAGAGCTTATATTTTTAGTTATTCATGCATTTTCAGTTTTCAGTATTCCTGTTTTACCCTTGTGTGTGAGTGAGTCATGTTGGGGCCCCGAGGGCGATTTAGTCATTATTTATGCTTTTATTTTTTTTTTATATATCTCATGACCTATATATAGGGGTCATGTATCATTGTATGAGGCTAATGAAGATTATGAATGAAAATTGTTTTTGGTTTCTACTTCTTCTTGCATGAGGGCTTGAGAAGGGAGAGAGCTCAAGGGGAGCAAAGCGCAAGGCCCACCAGTTGTTGGAAGAGTCCGCAACTCGTGGTTAATTTAGTTATCTTCTTGTTCCTACTCCCTACCATCATCTTCTCCACCTCCACCACGGAATTCCACCCCTAGTCCCTTATTGCCGCCGGCCTTGGAAGCTTGCCGCCGGCCATCACCCAAGTCACGGCCGGTCACTTGTTGGCGAAGCCTCCCACCCATCCAATCCCTCTTTCCACTCGTTTCAATTTCGAAATTTGACTTTTCAATTTTCGAATTCTTTCCTAATTTGGATCTCCAATTTAGGAAAGTTTTTCATGACGAATTCCAAAATTCAAACTAAATTAAATTGGAATCGTTATAATTTTATTTCCACGTCATCGCTCCAAAATTGGAAACCTATTCACTTTGTTTCCCCTCCTCTCTCCTCTTAGTATGCCGCCGGCCTCACTATTGAGGAAGCCACATTGATGCCTCCATTAAGGCATTAATGACACCTCAATTTGAAACCAATTTCAAATCCGTTTCCCTCCTAATTTCCTCCAAAACTGAAATCAATTTCAGTTTTCCTTTGTTTAAACTCTCCCTCCCCTCTCGACAAGCAGCCGGCCCCCTCTATTAATGGGCTCCATTAAGGGCTCATTAATTCCCCTCAATTGCATTTGAATTTTGAAATCCTCTTCAAATTATTCCCTCCAAATACGCTTAGATCTGAAATTTATTTCAGATTTAGGGAGGATTTGAATAGGATTAATTTCCCCCAAGCCCTAGCCACTCATTGTTGGCACCCGCCTCCCCTCTCTTCCACCTTGGCCGAATTTCTCCTTCCTTGGAAATCCCGCCGGCCACCCCCTCCTCTCCTTGAAGAATCCTCCACGCCAAGCATGTATGGCGGATCCGGAGTTTGAGTGGGGCCTTGTATTCAACGCCGACGGAAGCATCAACATCCTACGATCACCTTGTTTCGACGTAGGATTTGAAGATGAAACGACCGTGGAAGAGTACTTGGAGAGAGTCGTTCCGATCCTTGCAAGCATCTACGACCGACAATCGCTAAGCACACTTGGAGTCTCGAAAGTCAAGCATTCACGCCCTCCTCGTCATCGCCAACCTCTCCGTGGCTCAAGACCCTTGGCATCGCGACCTTCCTCGTGGCATCGTTTGGTGTGCTGAAATTCTTCTCCCGCAAAGCCTAGTCTAGTTGAGTGACTATTTCCCCAAGGTGAACTTCTCGTTATTAAATGGCGGATTGTTGTAATAGCTTTTAGTGTTGCTATTATTATTTTGGTTGTCTGAAAGTTTTGGCTAATTTACATACTTCTTCGCCTAAGCTAGTTGATAACTATGAAATTTGAATGATTTTCTTGCTATCTCAATAAGATATTAATTGAAATTACGTTGTCATTCACTTTTAATTCTCTTAAGAAGCTCCTTCGCATGTTCATTCTACATCACTTTCTTTATTAGATTTAGACAAGAATTTAACTCTTAACTAGACACAATGTAGAAAAAAGATTCATGTAGCCAATCCCACATAGTGGGAAAAAGGTTTGTTGTTGTTTGTGTTGTTTAATTTCTGTAAGAACAAAAAAATATTTGTCAAATTTTTAGTGATTTTTAATAAAAATATTAGTGACTTGAAGATGCTTGAAATTTAAAAGCACATGATTCCTCTCCTTTTTCATTCTCATTTGCATGTGCCACCCATGTCAAACCTTACCATAGATCTAAAAGAGGAACTTAATAAGCATCTTCCTAGCATAAAAAAACAAGAATCACTCACATACACCGGTTTATCAATCTGTGAGTCAAAAGTCTCATACTCTAAGGACCAATTCCTCCACCTTATTGCTAGGGTTGTGCAATCCAAAAATAACTTACCCATTTTACTCATAATAAGAACCAAATGTCTAATGATAAATGAGCTTCTATTAGTATTAATTTCCAAGACACCAATAACAATGCACCCCAACACCACCTCCTAAAAAAATGTGCTCCACCAAAACAATGCCTACCACCATCTGACATTTTGGATGACCATTATGTAAATTTACACATGCATCGAACCATACCCAAAGGACAATCTTTATGAGTGAGAACATTTCTATCATCCTAATGCTCCAAAAAGTCATTATATCCTCATTGATATCATAGTAATGATGAGTAAAACATTCACAACTGCATAATCACCCACCTCAAAATGAGAAGGATTTTTCTCATTATTATCGAATACAAAGCTTAGCTATCAAAATGATCACATAGACAATCCCACCTCTAAGATCGCATGTTAAACTATCACTTCTCCAACAACATTCATGATATAAATGCTTTCATTAGTTGGCTGGCTCAAATTGAAGAAACCTACAACTAGTATCACATGACTAACAAAAAGCAGAGCAAACCCTTCTCTATGAAACTAAGAGAACATGATAAACACTCCTGGATAATAGTCAAACATTAACTTGATCGCACATGCACACCACCATTGGCACATGGATTTCCATGTGTCATCTCCATAAAAAATATATTCCCTAATATCATAGACAATAGCTTGTTGTCTGGTTGAACAATCTTCAGTAATATTTTTTGTTTGGCACTAATCAACTAATTAAATTTGAAGACTTTTTCACTCATTATCTTCTCAACGAACATAATTGGATGATCATGAATAAATTCATTTAGAGCATTCATATAAAGTGGCATCAGTACAAACCCAACACCCATGTATCATTGCGCACTTTAAGTAAAAACATGCCAAAACTGTAAGAAATTAATGAGTAAATCTATCTTAGGCAATCTACCATAACTATGCACATATAGTGCCTCCCTTCCTGTGGGTCCTAGACATAATCATCTCCCTGCACCTTAGAAATCAACCATTGTTGGTTTGATCACAACAAGAGAAAACTCGTCTAAACCTCTTATCACACAAATACAACAAACACAAGAAAAATTCTTTACTTGCTTCAAAACCAAGAAACTTGTCCCCTTAGTGTCCCAATTACACACTCATTCTTAGCACTACAAAACCAAAGATTGAGCACAATAACACTCGATGAAGCTTTGAAAGATCATGATCCCTATTCAGGTGATGACGTAAACTGCTCGGAAGAATTTGAGAAAGAGATGATCATGTGTTGCATTTTCACACCCTCTATTGTTGTGGAAGATTGATAGCATACATATCTTTCATATATGTCATTTTTCCCTAATTTTGAATAACAAATGTGCCCAAAAAATAATATCTAAACATAAAACATGCACTTTTCAACATAAAATGGCTAAATCTCATGTTCTTCATCTCCTTGGCTTTTCTAAAGTATACAAGATAGCATGTGATGCCTCTAGAGTTGGCATTGACAATGTCCTGAGCCAAGAAGGATATATCATAACCTATTTAGCGAAAAACATAATGAGTTTAAACAATGTTATTCTACTTATGATCATGAGTCATGCATAATCATACTAGCCTTGCGATATCGGCACTATCTTTTACCTCACAAGTTTTCTCTTCATTGTAACCATGATTCTGCAAAGTACTTGCACTCACAAATAAAATTGAACTCTTGCCATGCTACATGGGTTGCATATTTTTAGGAATATTGTTTCATCCATAGGCATCAAATTAGAGTCATTAATAAGGCTACCAATACACTTAGCTCCATCCAATATCTCCTAATTATATATTGCATTGCCTATGTTTTTCTAACTAAAAAGATATCAATTCTTTTGCCATTAGTTTTAATAACATTTACACTTCACTTACCGATAATAATCATCTCACTTATCAAACATTTACACTTCTTGATAACTTCATTTTAAAATGGTCATGCCTTTGTGCTCCTCATGCATCCCTGAGAAACTTTTCATTTGGGAATTACATGCAAGTAATCCAGTCAAATACGTTGAATGTGACAAGACGATAAGATCTTGTCAATAATCATTTGTATTAGCCCTCAATTAATCAAGATGTTGCTTGCTTAATCATTCAATGATGGACTTAACAATTTAAAATGATGACCAAATAACCCAATAAACCATAAACACCATTGCACATCCCTAATTTTCCTTGGCAATGTATGAATAGAAACTTCAATTTCGGTTTGTCAAGGATTGCCGCAAATATAACTCCTATCGATATTGTAGCCAACAAATTCTGTAGATGGTCCACTTTTTGCCCTACTACAAGGTTAGTAAACACTCCACACATATCTCCTTTATTCATTGGTAACATTGCTCACCTCCATGGATTTAATTGATGCTATTTTATTTTTATTTTTTAAAACTTTTGCACACTTTATGAAAGTTCTTTGGCCCTATCTTAAAATTTTCATCTACTTTCCTTCCACAAAAGAGTGGCTTAATGAAAATGGCCAACCACAATATGAAATCCTTTACGCTTCCTTGTAAGCAAAAAATTAGGTAAAATAGATTTAATACCTCTTACTAAAAATTTTGTCTATAGCAGTGCTTCAAATAGAACTACCGATAAGTCTCTCGTTGAATTTTTTACAATTAAAAATTTTGCATCCTCACTAATCTCATCCAATTATTTATCACTCCTATTCTTTTTTTCTCTACCACTAAAGTTGTTTAGCATAGGGGAAAAAATCATACTTCACAAACTAAAAAGTATTAGTTGCAAATGCTCCACAAAATTTTCTTAAATTTCTTGAATGAGACTATGTTTTGGTTCATATTACATTAGAACTATTTCTTACCAATTACTTTATGAAACTCATTTTTGGCTCTTCTGAATCCTTTAAAATCTCAACGGAAATAGGAAACATAGCTAATTTAATTAATTTTACACAATAATATCATATTAATCTTGTTTTTAATATCAAAGATCTAATATCCTATAGACAACACTACCTCCGTATTCATTGACAAGGCCTTCAACCATTTCTATTGGCGGATTGCCTTGTTGAGCATCCTCCAAATGAGAGTTCTTCTAAGGGAAGATGATGCTGAGCACCATCATCATATAGAGCCATATCATATCTAAACATTATCAAAATCTTCTATGAACTATTGATTGATTTAAGAGCATATTTTATTTAGTGAATTCTTTCCTAATTTAGTTATCAACACAAAAAATCTCAGATAACATAGTTTTTCCCTAGATTAATTTCCTTCTTTGTATTTCCTTTAGTGTCTAACAAAATCTCTTACAAATATAATAATGTTCATGCACTTAAAGGTGTTGTATGAATATTAAAAAAAAAAAGCCCACTAATCAATTTCTCTCTCACTTTCCTCTCATTTTTGAGAGCATAAGAAAAATCTTAGACTTTCGTATTTCTCAAATAAACCCCTCCTTTTGGTAATTTCAAAAAAAAAAAATTTAATGTCCACAAACAATTTCCAAAAAACTATTTTTATCATTTCAAAATCAATGACAGCTAAATTTCCTAAGATATATCCTAGTTCAGTTCAAAACAAAAATTATATGAGCATGGAAACCATTTGCAACGGGCATCTAAAACCACCTAGTTTGTCATTAAATTATTGAAAGAATAAAATAAACCAAAAGATGAAGAATGATCCAAGAAAAATAAAGTCATGAAGGATCAAGATTATAGTTTCAGAGAAAACAGTTTTTTTTTTAAAAGCTTCTTAGGAAGGAGAAGAAATTAAACCTCTGATCATATCTGGATTGATTTGTTTCTCTCTTTGACATCCCGGCAGGGAAGAACAAGAGCTGAATCTGTCTCCGTCGAGCAGCATTTCGGAGCATAAAAAGCTTAGTTGGCAGCTTAAAGCCAAAATAGCAACGAAATCCACTAATCATTCTCCTAGCAGACTCTGCCACCCTCTTAGTTTCTTCGAGAAACCTGTAGTCTTCACTCGCACACAAGCAATTAAATCACAGAACATTTCAATATTGATACACAAACCGCAAAATTCCACTAAAAAATGCTCACATTCTAATTATTTTAGCATTAAAGAGCTTCACATCTATATAAAATAACAGCTTTCGACGACCAATGATTTTGCATCAATTCCAACCGATATGATTTTGAACTGGAAAATATAGCACTATAACCATTAGCTTTGTGGAGCGTAATGGATATATAGTTCTCTATATTATGAGAATTAACCAAGTCCCTGATCACTCCAAACACGCTTCACAAATAAATGAGAAACATGAAACAGGGATGGCATAAATTGAGAGAACTTTGAATCGAAGAGTTAGTAAAACAATCCCAATAATTTCACGCTAAATAGCAGTGAGGACGAGGCAAACGAACCTGCGAGGAGGAGGTTGTCGTCGAACTGCGAAAGCGGCACATGTTCAGTGAGCCTGCGTTTGCCAGTACAACTGGTGCGCTTCTTGTGCGAGTTCACGCAGGGAAGGCTGCATGAGCGGATCGAGCATCCAGGGCATCGGTACTTCCAGGGGTTCGATCCACACTCATCGCAACGAGAAGGATTCCTCAAGTTAGGGCTATTGTTTGCAGAGGATTCTTCTTCCATGAGAAGAAATTGGAGAAGGGATAGCTTTCTACTCGGAGTTGCAGGGCTCTTTGAGTTTGTTCGGTTTCCAAGTTTTCAACTTTTTAGGATATAGAGAAGGAACGGTGGCTAGCGGTGGAGGTAACCGAGGGATTAAGAGCATACGTGGTTTCTCGCTTTCAAACTATGGCTGCCGGAAGGCGGCAAAAACGTGGAGGCTCAGGGTCAGCCACACCAAAGAATTAGGGCGTTGAGCTTTTTATTCAAGGCTTTCGCTTGGTGACCCGATTTCTCGGCCACGTTGCATTTAAATCGGGCTACGGACCTACTGCGGCGGTTAAATATTATTTCCTAAATCATTATTGGGTGATTTACATAAATATCACCTTATTTCGTACTATTTGCATATATATATATATATAACTCATGCAATTTTAATATTTCATTATTAATATTTATATAAAATTTTGCTATCAAATGTATTACTTATATATATTTCATTCTTACTACTCATACCACCCTATAAACTAGGGGTGTCAATTTCGGGTCACGGGTCGGGTTCGGGTCGAACCTGAAACTGACCCGGGTTCAAACGAGTCAGAAATTTGAACCCGGACCCGACTCGGGTAGGTAAATGGGTTGAAAATTCGAACCCCAGACCTGACCCTGCGGGTTGTCGGGTTGACCCGACCCGACCAGGTTTCGGGCGACGGCGCGGCTGCAGGCACGCGGGACGCTGCAGCGGGAGACGGCGCGGGGCAACGGGGCAGTGGGAGGGGGCAACATCGCGAGGCGCGCGGGGCGATTCGCGAGGCTAGCGGGGCAGCGGGCGACGGCACGGGGTTGCGCAGGTGGGGGCAGCGGGCAACGGGCGGGAGCAGCGGGCAAGGGAGGGAATCCAAATTTTTTAATAATAAACAGGTTTTCGGGTTGACCCGGCAACCCGCCGAGTCAACCCGAACCCCAACCCGGATTTTCCGGATCGGGTTTTCATGTCGTGTCAAATATTGACACCCCTACTATAAACTTTAATATTTCATTCCATCTCCTATATCTATTTTATGGGTGACATAAATGTAATATTAAAATTTAGGTATTATATACATAAATAACATAAAATAAAATGGTATGTATGTACATATCCCATTATTTTATAAAATAGGTTTGCATGCACTGTAGACTTGTTTATGTGATGATCCATGTGCTTATGACACATATGCTATGATGTTGATGTAAATCAATCAATGTTGTGTTAATTAATTAATTGCTCTCACATCTAATGTCATTTTATAATCATCATAATATTATTTATATTTAGATGCATAGTCTAACTTGGCGTTAGTGAAATTAGTTTGCAACTATTGAAGTTGAGTTTAACAATAATATTGTGCTTGATTCTAAATCACTTGATCAGTCTAATCATTCGTGTACACATAGGTCTATAATTATTTTTAGTAATGCCATTTGTAGGATTGAAATGTTATCCCCCTATAGATGTTGCAATGGCTTTGATAGGCTTTCATCTTTAAGAATTTCTTGATGAATTACATGCAAATCAAAGTGCCCCGTCATGAATTAAAGGTAGATTCAAGCTCCTCTTAGGCTTCGTTTGGGACGGCTTTCTTCCTGCTTCTTAAAACGGCTTTCTAGTTAAAAAGTTAAAATTTTTGAACTAGAAAGTCGCTTTAAGAAGCAATAAGAAAGTCGTCACAAACGAAGCCTTAGTAATAAGAGTTTGAGGATGTTCTCAATAGGCATAACGCTTTTGTAGGGGATCAGCAAACCAACCTATATAGGGACAAACTAATTTAATTTAGCTAGATCAAGATCTAAAATTACTGGTGGGTAAAAAAAAAAAAAGATCTAAAATTACTCACAATGTACTATTTTTATCTTATTGGTTTCCTCTCATATAAACCCAAATTTATTGATCATAAATTTACTAAAAATAAAAATTTGGCTTAGGATATCCAACAATTTTGAGATTAATCTTGACCAAAATTTAATGAGATATTATAAACTAAAATTTTTTCTATAACTAATATTCATATGACCTATCAAAACACTTTTAGAATTTTAAAATTCAATTTTTACTATTTTCAAATTCATTAATTTACATAAAATTCTCCCTTGATAGGATAAATTTTAAAAGCAATATCATATAGCTTTAATGTCACTAATTAACACTTTTTTCTTAATATCATATAGCTTAATATCCAATATTGTGTGACAAATAGGAGAAACAATAAGAATTTGCAAAAGAAAATATATGCATTTCAATAATTTTCAATTGTAATAATGCCATCAAATATATTAGAAGAATATATTTATATATTATCATATTAAAACTTGGGATAATTAATTGGATTATTTGAAAATAACTTAAGAGCTTCCCATTTATGCCAATTGCAAATGGTTTAATAGTTATGCAACCAATAACCCAATTCACAAAGTAAAATAAAAGCCCATAAGCAACTCATTTTTGTAAAGAATGTCTTGTTTAACACTATTGAAATCCTTCTTAAAATTATTTTTTGCAAATAAATATTTAGGTAAATTAGAAGAATTAAAATGTCTTGGAAGCTCACTGGCAATGGTTATATTGTTTACAATATCTCTCTCATTAATGAAAATTGATCAATTATTATTAGTTAGCTTGAAGAGAAGACACTTACTTACTGACCAATCTCCTTGTAAAGGATATTACAAAGTGAGATAGACCTCTAATTATTTAAAGAATTAGTATGTATGCTTTTAAGAATCAAAGTGCTGACAGACTGCTTAATGTGACTGGAAAATTTAGAGGTAAGTAAGAAGTAATGAACAATCTCTAAAATGGAAGTCATAATAAGGTCACAAGCATCAATAAAAAAGTTGAGTTGAATCCATCCGACCAAAAAATATATATTTTCCATTAGAAAATAATGAAGCTTTGATTTTATAACAAGATAGTTTTGATAAATAATAGAGGATCCTATAATTGTAATTAACAATATTTCTAAAATGAGATATAGCTTCATGAACAATATCCCTCTGCCTACAAAATATGTCAAATGGGGTGGGAATCTCCTTAGTTTGATTGCATTTTCTTTTCTATATTTTTATTTTATTTTATTTTATTTTATTTTTTGCAAGGAAATTTAATGTCACATTCACCATTAGTAGTTTAAGAATATTTAACACATTGTTTGACCCATTCATTCTCATATTTAATTACTTTAAAAAGAGAGTTTCTAGTTTCAAGAGCTTTGAGAAGTATAGTAGTGTCAAGAGGTGCTTGTTTTTCCAAGGGGAAAAAAAATATTATGTTGCTCATTATTGATATCAATAATGGATTTAGAGATGAATAAAAGAGCTCTAATGAATGCCTTTTAGGGAGATTTAGCATTTTGGAGTCTATTGCAAAAGGCAAAAAGAAGATCAACTGATATTTGGAATGCACTAAGCTGTGGCAATAATATCAAAAAATTGGGATAGCAACTCCAATAATTTTATATATGAATTTACATTGGTATCTAGAGATACTGCCCACACAAATTTAAATAAGACATGGATAAATTTGTTGCCAAAAACTATTGCAAAAAAACTTTGCTCAAAAGATAACAAATGGGTTATCTAATTAGACCCATCGAAGCTTAGGTTGGTTGGTGGGCGAGCACGGTTGGGAACCCTCTATCCCGAGTTCGAATCTCCTCAACTGTGGTTTCGCCTCTTTAGTTGGGCAAAACACGTGTGGACCCGATGCTGGTGGGTGGCCTCACTAGGTTCCATCAAGGGATTATTTACGCCGCCAAGCTCTCCCTTTAGAGTGGCAGCGAGTAGATACCCATGTTTCAAAAAAAAAAAAGTTATCTAATTAGTGATTGAACTAGGTCTAAGATAAATTAATATTGGGAACTGGACCAACATTAAGAGTATACGAATTAGGCTTGGTTTGGGACGACTTTTTAATTGCTTCTTAAAGCAGCTTTTAAGTACAAAATTTTTCATTTTTAAACTAAAAATCTTATTTAAAAAATAATAAGAAAGCCGTCTTGAACGATGCCTTAAAGTCAACTAATTTATAAGGAAGTGATGATTTTCCATCAATTACTTCTTCAACAAAACTAATGTAATTGAAGTTTCCAATAATCAATCATGGGTTAGCAATTGGACTACATTGATAATAAAAATTCCATTAGTTTTGTCGAAGAAATAATTGATATAAAGGAAAATGTGCATGTATGATATTAAGCAAAAAGTAGTGGTTAAAAGCTATCTCAAACTAAGCTTAAACCTGAATGGAATATCTCTATGAGAGCAAAATCTCTTTTCTACTCGTGTTTCATATTTTATTTCCATCTCTCCATATTTGTAAAGTTACAAATCTTTTTAAGAGCATTTTTTTTTAATTTATTACTTTGTATTTTTATCATTTATTATTCATTTGAATATTTTGTGCCTGCATGTCTAAATTGTATATACATATTAGATACTATAACATTGTGGTAGTGGACTGAGAATTCTTTACATTAATATTACATAATTTTTTTCCACACATAGAGATGAAATGGGTTAATAAAATGTTCAAATTTACATAAAATTTCAAAAAGTGAAAAATCATATAGGGCTTAATATAGTTAAAATAATTTATTACATAAGCTGAAGATTACAAAAGTTTGAACTATTAGTTGGGTCTCTTAATTATGAGAGTAGTTGAAAATAATAGAGGATCAATCAAAGATGATGGGTGTTGGTGTAGGTTGATGGCCAGTCAAGTGGCTATGAACATCATCTTTAAATGTGGAAGATGCCAACAGTTAGTGGATTGCGGAGACATAGTTAGTTGATTTATAGTGATGACAATAAGGCAATGATGAATGCCAATGATTGTCGATGCCAAACAATGATGACTGAGCGACATTGCTTGTGGATGGTGATTAACAATGTTGATAAGCGGACAAAATTTTAGGATTCTTCAAGCTCAAGAACACTCTCACTCAAGAGAGAAATTATTTGGTGTGGAGTCTGGAAGTAGCTCTGCGTTCGACTCCAATTAAAACTTGACAAGTGGAGGAGCAAGTGGATAATCGATTGGATATCATTTATTATTTGTCTTCTTAGCAGCCGACCTTCATGTCTTGTCAACGCATCCGACCTGACCTAGCCTGACCCCAAAAATTTGAATTTGAAAGCATGAGTTCATAAGACTCGAAAGCTAGATCATTTTAATTTTTACAAAGCATTTTTCATTGCACTTCATCTCTCTCGTTTGGTCCTGACAGTATTCTTCCAATCCTTCTGCATTCCAGGAGATCAAATTCCAGACGTTGCAAAAGTTCGTCTCCTTCAGAAATAGGTATAACTTGACACACCATTGATGCGTTTTCATGGTACAGTTCTTATATATATACATATATATATATATATATATATATATATTAATTTCTTAAGTTTTCAAAACTAGGTTGCAAAGCTCATCCAAAGAGCTAACAGCGTAGAAAAAGCGTAGCAAAACACATCCAAAGAGCAGACAAAACGCATCCAAATCGTAGCCAAAACCACGTTTGCTGCGCTTTTTGCTCGGGATGCGCTTTCCCACGCTTTGGCTCTCCAAAGCTCAGTGACATCTTATTTAAATTGCAGCAAAAGCACAATAGCGAATGCACAGTTGCAATCCATAGAAAAATCGCAGTGAAAAAAACTTGAAAACGCATCAAGAGCACAGTTGCAATCCACAGTGAAAGAGCAACAAGTGCTATTGTATGCCCTTGTACTAGAACTTTTATTTGGTACGTTCACTGGACGTAGAGGAAGGTTCGGTTTTAGGCAAAAAAGTGCATGTACCGAGTTTTTTTAAAAAATACCTAGTTTTTTGAAAAAACTCGGTACAGGCCTTTTTTGCCTAAAACCGAACCTTCCTCTACATCCAGTGAACGTACCTAATAATTACTCCTTGTACTAAGCATTGATGTGTTTTTTTACTCAACTTTGTTTTAGCACTTTGGAAAATTATAAAGCTTCGAAAATCCTTAAAAACAACTTGGGATGAGGTAGAAATTTACCGATAAGTTGAAACCCTCAATAGTTCTAGCCACATTAACTTCTGTTCCTGAACGTTTCCTTACCTCCTTCATCCTCGGTGTCTTGTGAGTATTTTATCTCAGCTAATATAAAGTAACACCGTTCCTTATTTTTTCTTTCAGAGTAGGTATAAAAAAGTCTAAATATTTGGATTTTAGATGTTTCATGATTTTTTCTTAAAATGGAGCGCCAACCCTAAACCCCTTTTAAAAAAAAATTATAAAATTGTGAGTTGAGCTGGGTCGTTCAGGCTGAAAATACATAAATAAAAAGGTAATCCAATTAAAATATCGATGTGTCTCCGCCACGTGTCAAGTTTTAATTAGAGTCCGAACGTAGAGCTATGTCTGGACTCCGCACCAAATAATTTCTCAACTCAAGATCCCCTTCAAGCGTGAATGCTGGTCTATTTATATATATGAAGTTATGAACTTTTAAATATAAAGAATAAAATGTCAAAAAAAAAATGATTGAAATAATAAATTTAAAATTAAAATATTATGATTTAATTTAAAATTTTTAATCACAAATATAAACAATTTAACTCTAAAAATTGATAAATTTAAATCAATCAAAATCAAATTACGATCACAAATGCGTCCTTAGACCTTTCACTTTTTATAAACTAATGAAAATTTACGAAATATATTTTAAGAGAGGAAATTTGGGTCTAAACATTCACACTTAAATTTCCTCATAGAAAATTTAATAATTATTAAATTTATGTAAAAATAAATAAACTATACATTTTATTATTAAATTTATATAAAAATAAAACTAAACATTTTAATAATTATAAAAATTTTGGGTGAGATACTTCACCTTAAACTATTCAATCTCAAGAGGCAGCTTTATCACTAGATCTTGAGAATTTTTTTTTTTAAAATTTTAAGTCAATTAAGAAAAATTTATACACATCGCATACATATTATTTTTTAAGTAAAAGTATAGTTAAATTATGACTTTATCCTTTAATCATTTTTTATAGCTATGATTTATATATATAAATAAATTATATTTAGTATGATACGTCACCAAGAAATGATCCTAATCGCGTACAAATCTTGATGAAATCAGAGCCAGAAGCTTAAAAAATTATATTCGAGATCATTTGAACTCCGATTTCGCCAAACTTACGGTCAAATTGAAAATCCCATAGAGACAAACCCGACGACACAAAATTCAGCCAAATCCGAGCCTAAATCAAGGGACCAAAGCATATTTGGATGCTTCAAAGCATCAATTGAATAATTATATAACTTCCCAAATTGGCATGCTTATAGTTGAATCAAGCGGCTCGACAAGACGAATCCAACAAGCCCAAGATCGCCAAATTCTGACACCATTAAGGCACTCAAATACTCAATAAACACTTTATGATCAAGGGAACTGTTATGAGCCGTTCGATTAAACACTCCCATCTTGCTCTTAATCTTCTCACTATTTTGAAGTCATGTTACTCTCAAAAAATTATAAATAGGCCTCCCATTATTCACATAGAGAGGGAGGGGAGCTAGGAGAAGGGAAGAATTTGAGAGCTTGCTTGCGGCCAATCACAATCAGACTTCCGCCCGTTTGTCGACAATCGCCAGAGTTCTTTCTCAACCACTGTTGAACTTTTTCCCGTTCATCGACCGCCACAAGACTTTCGCTCTTTCATCAACCACCTCCAGACTTTTGTCTAACTCTCCAATCTATTGTAATTCCATTATATCCAAATAAAGGAGTGAATCAAGCTTTGAAATTCATTCAAACTTTGTGAAAATTTTCTCATTTGGGCCGGGCACCATGGTTTTTCCCTTTTCGGGTTTTCCACGTAAAAAAACTTCTGGTGTTTTTCTCTCTCTCAAATATATGTTGGTGTACCATATATATATATATTGCTAAGATGCTTTATTCTCTAACTCTACTGCTGCATATATTTTATCCCACAGCAAGATAATATAATAAGAATGCTATTATGGTATATTAACAATTTTAAAATTTAATTTAAAATAAATATTTAATTGGATTGATATTAGGATATTATAAATTAAAATATTTTTTTGTTATGATTATCATAAAATGTTGGTTACAAAATAGAATTGAACATTAATTTTAGTCATTACATTGATAAAAAAATAATTTTATTGATATTAAATTAATTATTAAAGTTTTTAGAATATAACCAATAAGAGTCAAAAGTTATATTTTTTATCTTATATTTATTTTTTTAAAATAATAATTATAAATATGAAAAATTTAAATAGCTAATATTTATCTCAAATTTGAATTAAAAAATTGTGAGAATATTAAAACAAAAATAATCCTTGCTAATTAAAAAAATTTCTGGGTCAGCCACCGTTAGCTCCCAACCAAGATCATATGGAGCTACATTGTATCCTAAGATTAGGGCCTCATTTGATTCGGCTTTTTTTTTTTTACTTTTTGTTTATAAACGGAGAAATTATTACATGCGGAGTCTGATCATGGAGTTACGTCCGTACTATAATAAAAACGTGACATGTGTCCATTTATATAATGTGTATAAATTTATATAAATTGTGTAAAATTATGTACATAATACGTATATTATATATATAAATTTGCATATATTATATACATAATTTTATAATTTATATATAATTTGTAAAATTTTATACAGTATGTACAAAATCATATGTCACATCTTTATTGGGACTCTCCATTCCTTAACAATTGTTTCTAAAATTCTTAAAATTCTAAAACTAAGGAGAGGAAGAAGCCTACATTCAAGTATTCAACCGCGTCGGCTGCGTTTTCCATATCTTCCTCTCGCCTCGTCAAGCACGAAACGCATGGCTTCAGCTTATCATGCACCGCTCTGCTTATCGTGCTCCTCACTCATGGCCAACGAACCCTCGGTCTCCCTTTCTCACCAGCGTATCCAGACACACCTCCCAAATTCTTTTCTAACTGGCTCACGACCTATGGATGCATGCAGGACTCTGTACCATTTGACCGGATCGTTTCTCTCAGTTGAGGTGAAGAGGAGGAGAACAAATTTTAGTTCAATATCAGGGAAATTCTCTTGCTCGCTCGCAAATGGACGTAAGCTAGCTTTAAAGGAGCTTTTGATTTACCGAAAATCAAACCCCCAATATGGATTTCGCCCTTCTTTTAGGAATACGTGTTCTCTGTTGATGTCTACTGTTAGTTTTTTATTTCTAGATTTTCTTTTTTCCTTCCATTTATTGTGTTCTTTTGATTCTAGTTTTCTTTATCTGCTTACTAGGGTTTTAATTCAATTGTGCCATTGGTTTTGGCTTGAATCTTGCCCCCAAAAAGGATCCGGGAAGTTACATTTATGTGTTTATTCCTCTCAAAATTTTGGCTTGCATTTTGGATAGAGCCCATGAAGAGCTGGTTTTCATTAGTGAAAGTAAATTCACTGAGCCAAAGTGGTTCCACTCACTTTGAAGGTGTTTAAGGAAACTAATGAATTGAAATTTAAACTAACCAATACTGGGAGCTTAGCAACTTTTTAAGAATAGAAGACACAATTTACCATATATTTACGTTATTATATTAGATCCATGGCATTAATTTAACTAGTCTATTTTTTGTGAAAGTATCTAATCTTAATTCATGTGAGTATTTTTTCTTAATTTCTTTTTTTCCTATGAGACAGGTAATAATGCTCTTAATATCTGAATTACTTTCCAGCTATACTTCTCTACGGGGCATCCATGGGCAGTGCATGATGCTACCATCTATGTGGTTCTGTAAGGGGTTGATAAGCAACCTTATCCCTACATTGCAAAGATTTTGCTTTTGAAATTAGACACCATGACTTTTTATTGGTTGTAACAATAACCATTTTTTCTTTCCTCAACATCTTCTTTTGCTTTCTTTGTTTACGATTTCCTTTTTTTTTAATATTTGCATTTTATTTCTTTTTTTAATTAAGCTTTTCAGTTTAGGATTTGTTTAAAATGGTTTGAGGTCATGAGAAAAGCTCAATAGGAAATAGAAAAAAAATTCTAGCATGGAAAAACACAATGTACAAGCATAGGAGTAAAATGACATGCATTTATTTGAAGTACAATTGCAGTGATGAAGTTGTTAAATGTGGCGGAATTAGAATGAAGGAAAATCTTTTTGGTTCTTATAAGAATGTTACACAGTGTGTCAAAGTGCCTTAAGATGCGAAAGTGGAGATTCGTGCTTACTTGAATAAAATTACCATGTCAAAGCATTTGGCACAATGATAATATGATGATAGTGTAGATAGCATATCTTACTATGTTAGCGGGTTTAGTGGAAAAGATTCCTCATCTTCTTTATCACAAATATCAAATAGCGGTGCAAGGGTACCTGTAGACCAATATATAATGAATGTGAAGGATGAGAAGAATGATGGTATGAGGGTAGCCTATCTAATGTCTCCTCAAAACACAAAAAAGAGCTTGTAGATGTGTTTATATGGACGATTTAATATTCTTATATAAAATGCATTCACAATCAATGTGAGAACTTTCCCATCTTATGTCAACTTGATTCATTCTATAGGTTCCTATGACAGAGGCCTTAAACCTCTGTCCATTTATAAGATTAGGATTTCAATATTATAGAAAAAATTGAATAACATTGAGAAAGTTATTGAACAGATCAAAAGAACTTGGTCATAGGTCAGAGTCATAATTGCGTCTGATGGTTTGTTTGAAACTAAAAATAAGAGGTTGATCAACATTCTAAATGACATAAAAATTTTTATGTCTGAAATCTTGTGAAGAGTTAGATAATAAAAAGGATATAGAGTTGATTTTTGGACTTATTGATGGGGTTATAGTGGAGATTGGAGAGCATTTAGCAGTCTAAGTTGTTATTGGCAATGCTAGTGCTTACAAGGCATCATGAAACAAATTTATGTAGAAGAGAAAGCATACTTATTGAACTCCATGTGTTGTATATTGCATAGAATTAATCCTTGAAAATTTTGGATAGTTGCCTCAGCACATGAATGCCTTGACTAAAGCAAAAAAGATTAATGGGTTCATTTATAATCAAAGTTGGGTTTGGCTTTGATGAGGAAGGTTTTTAAGAAAGAGCTCTTATATCTTGTAGCTTTTGGATTTGCAACGACGTAAGCATATTGGAACTCTTACAATTATATTCACATCACAAAATGATACAATGGTCAAATTGTGTTTGTGCTTAAAGTTTCAAGGCAAAAAGGCAAAAAAAAAAAAAAGTGATTGGCTTCGGGTAAGTGTGACTTGTTCTTTGTTTCTGTTTTAAGAATGGTTGATGCAAAGATAAAGCCTGCAATGAGTTTCATTTATAATATAATGGATGTGGCAAATGAGTTGATAGCATAGAACTTAGGAGGAGATGGGCGTAGCTATGAGATAAATTGGGAAATCATTGATGAGAAGTGGGAGCTTCAATTAAATTGGCATTTGCATATCATAGATTATTATCTGAATCTTTAATATCAATATGATGAGAACATATTAACTAATTCAGAGATCAGATTTAATTTGTACCATTGTATAGATAGATTGATAGTTAACTCAACTGTGGATAAAAGTTGATCTTCAACTTGTAACATTAAAAAATTAAGAAAGATTATTTGGATTACAACAAGCCAAAGATATAACATCAAAATATTCCCTAGGCATTTTTTAAAACTTGCTGTTTAAGTTTCACCTAATTTCTATACTACATTAATTGTATATATTTTTTTAAATTAATTGAATGGTCGATTAAATTTGGAGATGACACTCTAGAACTACAGTAATTTGCTATCGAAGTATTGGGTCTTACATGCTCATCAGTAGCGTGTGAACGAAATTGGACCAAGTTCTTATCAAGAGAAGAAATCACTTGACTACCTTAAAGATGAACTCATTTGCTTCTATTATGTATAGTAAGAGATTAAAGATAAATTTTTGAAGAAGACAACTTTTGAAGATGATGAAGATCCATTAGTTTGTGATGATTCATCTTTGGATGGTTGAATGAGTGATGCGGGCATCGGCACGAAAATCTGGCGCATCTATCACAGGAGGCGTCGTAAATCAACGGCTCTAATTTAAGTTGTCATCTATGAATTATTTTCTGCATTTTAGTTTCTATTTTATGTTATTTTCTATTTTACCCCTAGGTTAATTTATTTGAGCGTTGTGGCCCAAGGGGCATTTTTGTAATTTTCTATTTTCTCATGTTATGGCCTATAAATAAGGGACTTAAGCTATTGTAATGGATGGTTAATTGATATGAAAAAATTTTGTTTTCCACACTTGTGTTCTTCTTGTGAGAAATCATTAGTGAGATTCCTATGAGAGGAATCGAAGTTGTCACCAGCCGCAGGATGGGTCCGGGCTCATGATTTGAAGTCCCTTGGAGAAGGGCAATCGTATCACCCACCAACCTTGGAGACGGCCGGGTTCGTGGTTTTCTCTTTGCATCTTTCGTTTTATCTTCTATCATTTGTTTTGTTCCATCTTCCTCCTCCCCATCTTCGTTTGGCCAACAGATTCATCTCTACCCGAAAACCCCTCCTCTTTCTCCAAACCCCACGGCCTCCAATTGCCCCAAGCCCCTTTGCCGCTGGCCAATGCCACAACCGCCGGTCCCCTCATCTCCCTAGCCGCCGACCACTCCCCTCGTTTCTTCCAACCAAATTTATTTCCTATTTTAGATTAAAATTGAATGTGGGAAGATTTGAAATTCAAAATTTATCATGGCGAATTTTCAAAATCTTTCCTAGTTTAAATAGTCTATTTTAGGAAAGTTTCTTAATTAACTCAATTTGAATTTCAAATTCAAATTGAGTTTAATTGAGCCCTCTACCATCTCATAAATCTCCTCTTTGGGTATGAATTAATTAAGGGATAATTCCGGATATTCAAATTTCGTTGAATTTGAATTTCAAAATTATTTCCTAAAAATAATTCTCCTATTTTGGAAAGTTTTTATTTTAATCTAATTTGAAATTGAAATTCAAATTGGATCATAAATAATACTTTCCAAAATCTTATACCTATTTTAAAGAGCCTTATTTATTTTAATCAAACTCCCTCTTGGCTAATCTCTGCCGCCGGTCATTAATTAGGAAATAAGAGCTCTCTTCTTCCAAAAGCTGTAGTCAGACGTCTCAAGCCATTAATTCCTCCCAAAATCCGGTGCAATTATTTCCCTTGGGATAAATTTCCAAAAAAAAAAAAAAAGGCTTCTGTTGTGGCCGAATTCCCTCAAGTTCTTTTCTTGGGTTTTCCCTCCACAAATCCCTCTCTCACTGGTAGCTTAACTTAGGAAATCTTTCCTACATTAAGCCTATTCATCCCGCTGGATGAAATTAGATTTTCCCAAGCAAGCTCTAATCTATTTCCTAAACCGGCAATTAGATTTTGGAATTAATTTCTTCCCAAGCCGTTATTTCCCTTCCCAAAACTGAGAGCATATTCAGGAAGTAAACCCCAATTTTCCCTCTTCATCCCGCTGGCTGCAATACAGGAATTTCCTCTCAGTTTTTTTGTGAGAAAAATCTGAAAATAAACAGATTTTCTCCCTGCTGCTGGCCGAGAACTTTAAAGGCTTTTCTCCTCATTTTCGTCCTGCATCATCTGGTATCAGAGCATGGACTCGGATCAACTTGGACGGACTTTAAATTGGTTGGTAGGTCAACTGGGCGCCGTTAGTCAACAACTCAAGGAAGATCAAGCGGACTTAGCCGACCTCCATCGTCAAACAATCGAACGATTCGATCACCTAGAGCGAGGCAGGACTAACCCATCGTTTTATGCAAAAACCCCGTCATCAAAGGATCGAAAGAAGGCATTAAGAGACAGAGAGATAGTGGATAGAGTGGACAAATGGATGGAAACCAATGAAGCCATCGATTTCCCACTCACTGTGCAAATCAAAGAGAAATCTAAGGTGATCAAGGAAGAATCTGAAGAAGAAGATGAATTGGTTGATTCCATTACAACTCCTACAGAAGCAATGGTTTCTTTTGACTCCGTTAAAGCTCCTGCAACGGAGAATGTTGATGAAGCTCTGGAAGTGGTATCCATAGAACTCAATATTGCTCCTATCGCTTGTGAAGCCATCTATGAGATTGAACAAGTTCCTGCAGGAGAAAAGAAGTTTGACATCTTGGAAGGTGATCTCGTGACTATGGAAATTGGCGAGCTAAAGTGCAACAAGCAAGTTGACCTTGTGGGCAACTGGGGTGGTTTGAGAATCTTTGCAAATAACAGTCCAAAGTTGTACATCAGCAGTTGTGATGCTAACTCGACGGAGTCGAGTATTCTCCCACCTGGGGAGAATGATGCGGGCATCGGCACGAAAATCTGGCGCATCTATCATAGGAGGCGTCGTAAATCAACGGCTCTAATTTAAGTTGTCATCTATGAATTATTTTCTGCATTTTAGTTTCTATTTTATGTTATTTTCTATTTTACCCCTAGGTTAATTTATTTGAGCGTTGTGGCCCAAGGGGCATTTTTGCAATTTTCTATTTTCTCATGTTATGGCCTATAAATAAGGGCCTTAAGCTATTGTAATGGATGGTTAATTGATATGAAAAAATTTTGTTTTCCACACTTGTGTTCTTCTTGTGAGAAATCGTTAGTGAGATTCCTATGAGAGGAATCGAAGTTGTCACCAGCCGCAGGATGGGTCCGGGCTCGTGATTTGAAGTCCCTTGGAGAAGGGCAATCGTATCACCCACCAACCTTGGAGACGGCCGGGTTCGTGGTTTTCTCTTTGCATCTTTCGTTTTATCTTCTATCATTTGTTTTGTTCCATCTTCCTCCTCCCCATCTTCGTTTGGCCAACGGATTCATCTCTACCCGAAAACCCCTCCTCTTTCTCCAAACCCCACGGCCTCCAATTGCCCCAAGCCCCTTTGCCGCTGGCCAATGCCACAACCGCCGGCCCCCTCATCTCCCTAGCCGCCGACCACTCCCCTCGTTTCTTCCAACCAAATTTATTTCCTATTTTAGATTAAAATTGAATGTGGGAAGATTTGAAATTCAAAATTTATCATGGCGAATTTTCAAAATCTTTCCTAGTTTAAATAGTCTATTTTAGGAAAGTTTCTTAATTAACTCAATTTGAATTTCAAATTCAAATTGAGTTTAATTGAGCCCTCTACCATCTCATAAATCTCCTCTTTGGGTATGAATTAATTAAGGGATAATTCCGGATATTCAAATTTCGTTGAATTTGAATTTCAAAATTATTTCCTAAAAATAATTCTCCTATTTTGGAAAGTTTTTATTTTAATCTAATTTGAAATTGAAATTCAAATTGGATCACAAATAATACTTTCCAAAATCTTATACCTATTTTAAAGAGCCTTATTTATTTTAATCAAACTCCCTCTTGGCTAATCTCTGCCGCCGGTCATTAATTAGGAAATAAGAGCTCTCTTCTTCCAAAAGCTGTAGTCAGACGTCTCAAGCCATTAATTCCTCCCAAAATCCGGTGCAATTATTTCCCTTGGGATAAATTTCCAAAAAAAAAAAAGGCTTCTGTTGTGGCCGAATTCCCTCAAGTTCTTTCTTGGGTTTTCCCTCCACAAATCCCTCTCTCACTATTAGCTTAACTTAAGAAATCTTTCCTACATTAAGCCTATTCATCCCGCTGGATGAAATTAGATTTTCCCAAGCAAGCTCTAATCTATTTCCTAAACCGGCAATTAGATTTTGGAATTAATTTCTTCCCAAGCCGTTATTTCCCTTCCCAAAACTGAGAGCATATTCAGGAAGTAAACCCCAATTTTCCCTCTTCATCCCGCTGGCTGCAATACAGGAATTTCCTCTCAGTTTTTCTGTGAGAAAAATCTGAAAATAAACAGATTTTCTCCCTGCTGCTGGCCGAGAACTTTAAAGGCTTTTCTCCTCATTTTCGTCCTGCATCAATGAGTTGTGGAGGATGACAATAAGGTTATTCAATCAAACTTTTCAAGAGGAAGATCTCAATATTGACTTCTTTGATGGAGGAAGGAGTAGCACCAACAAGTGTAACACAGTTCAATAAAAAATTAACAAAAAAAAAAAAAAGAAAATTTAGTTAATTCAAAGAAGTCATTGTTGTAAATTTTAATTAATGCTCTTATTAGTTGTTATTAATTAGGGAAGAGGAAGATGATTGAGATTGAAGATGAGGAGGAAGATTGGGAGGATGCTGATACACTTGATTATAATGGATTACAAAAAGTAATTCAATATAATAATGATTATATTGAATAACCACAAAGTGGTGATAGTGGCGGAAACTTTTGAATTTACAAATTATAAACTTAGTGGATTTGGAATTTTTCTTACTATTGATTTGGAATTGGGAGTTACTTGTTGTTATATATATATATTCTAAAGCTTATGTAGTATAAGATTAGGACTAAGTTTTAGGCATATTTCTTATTTAGTATGCATGCATTCACCTAAAGGTGGTGCTTATGCGTTAGATCCAAGAGTTGCATATCATAGTATATGATTGGATAAGACTGATCCTGATGAGGACATCGAAGATCAACGGCTACGATCGTGTCTATTTATTTTGATGTATTTTATTTGTACTTTTCTCTTTTTACCCTCACTTGAGGGCTTTGTCTTATGTTTGCCCTAGGGGCAATTGTGTCTTTTTGTTTTCCTTCATTTATTTGGCTATTTAAGCCCTCCTCTTCCTCTTGGAAAATGATGATGAATATTGATAATGAAAATGTTATGTTCTTGGTGATCTCTTAGTGAGTTCATGGTGATCTCTTAGTGAGTTCATGAGAGGAGAAGCCCGAGGAGGGTAATTTGCAATACCCGTCAATCTTTGGAAGAGTCCAAGGTTTGCGGTTCTTACGATCTCTTTGTGAGTTCATTAATTACTTCTATCTACTCGTATTTTTTTTGTTGTTCATCTCCTTCCTCCCCTCTTCATCCCTCCAAGTATTCTCCCTAGCTCCACCTCCTCAACCCACGGCCGACACTCCACCCGACCCCTCATACCGCCGGCCCAAACTCTAGCCGTCGGCCACCATCCACCTCCTTCTCCCCATTGAAATCCTTGCATAATTTAGGTAATTTAATCTTTGGACATATTTTCAAAATTCAAATCCCACGAATTTGAATTTGAAATCTTTCCTAATTTGTCATTCTATTTTTGGAAAGTTCTTAAATCAATTCTTTTGAATTTCAAATTCAAATGGATTTGTTTAATTACTTTCCTAATCCTAAATTTACAGTTAGGCAAGCATGACGCCTCATCCCCACATTCCCTCTTGCCCATTAATGCCGCCGGCCCCTTCATTGGGCTTCCCATTCATTGCCCAATTAATCCCCCACCCTATTTTGAAATTCAAACTTTAATTTCAAGATAATTCCCTACATTATCACTTAAAAACTGAAATTCCTTTCAGTTTTCCCAAGCCCTACCCCCTCATAAATGCCGCTGGCCCTCTATTGGCTCTCTCCATTGAATGAGCATTAATCCTCCTCTTTAATTTGGGAATTCAAAATTAGATCTCTAATATTTTCCCTCCCAAATCTCTTAAACTGAAATTACTTTCAGTTTTCTAAAGTAAACTCCATCCCTCTTCCTCTCTCTACCACCGGCATCCCCTCCTCTCCAAGCCGCCCCTTCTCTTCTTGGAACTTCTTGTGGTGACTACTCATCTTCGCCTTTAGAATTAATGTGAATTCCAAGGTCATTCACAGTGGGAATCCTTGGAATTCTGAGATTTTTCCCTGCCAAGCTATTGCTCAGGTTTCTGGGCAAGTCCTGTGATCCGTCCAAAGGGTTCCTAGCCTTACAAGCTGCTGTCCCGGGCTGTCCAGTTGCTGTCCAGAATTTTGGAGTCCAGAAAACTGCTGTCCAGCATCCTTGAGAACCAAAATTGCTGTCCGGAATCTGCTCCAGGCCACCTGCTTGCTGTCCAAAGACTCCAGTAAGGATTGTGGGTGTCCAAGTCATCCAAGAAGCTGTCAAGCACCACCTACTTCCGATCCAACCAACAAAGCACCACCGGAACATTGTATTACTTCATTCCTTGTGGTGAAACTCTTCCCCTAACGTTCTTATCTTCCTAGTTTACTTTTCGTTGATGGTTATTAATGGATTCATGAAGATCATGTCAAGTATTCGCCGCTGGAACCCAGTAATAGGAAGAGTTGTGTGAGGGATCTTTCATAGACTAATCTTATTGTTAGTATTGGAATTTATTGTTAGAACGATCCATGTATGCAATGTCGGATTAAGCTGGCTATCTTTTGAACTTAACTTTTATTCATGTGAATTAACCTAAGCTAAGTACCACTTTAATATTTATTTTATCGTTCAATTCCGCATAAGATCTTGCTTATTATTGCCTCTAAATCTAAACGTGTAAACTTCATTAAGAAAATCATTTTCGCATGGGATTGTTTCAGATCAGATCCTACTGATTTATTGACCTGAAAATGGTAAATTGAAATTATTGGAATATTTTCTCCTGGCTGTTTTTATGTGAAAGAACTTCTAATTGTATGTCATGTATTCAACCTAAAGGTGTTTACATGATGATATATTTGGACTCCTACTTATTCTTGTTCTAATTTATGGTTTTGGAGTGCACAATTGCCTTATTTTATTTTATAATATTGCATTGAATTTGTTATTATCTTTTTTATTCAATCATCTTTTCTGTCAAAAATGATATGACCATTGAAGTTTTGAATGGCTCAAATTTTAAGACTAGAAAAGAGATATGGAGTCTGTTATTCGGATGCCATATAGAATTAGCAATGAATATTGATAAGCCGATAAAACCTATTATTGAGAGTTCTGTGGCTCAGAAAACGGCATGAGTTAGAGGTAAAATCCAATTGTACGTATCTATTGGTCATGAAGAGGTCTATACATTATTATCTATCAAGCGAACTTCCAGAAGCATCTACTGCAAAGGAGTTTTTGACTACGATAGCATAGATTAATAAAATATCATTATGCACTGAAGGGTCCTTATTCCATGTGGTATGATGGGACAGGATTTTTATCATCAAAATGGTTTACTATAAAACCACTTAAAGGCTCTTGATATCATTGTTCCACCAAAATTTGGCTTAATTATGCTAATAATTCACAAGATGAAGCATGGAGTCTTAATTATCTTATCACAAGATGTGTTTATGAAGAAGACAAACTTAAGAATGAAAGTCTAATAGAAATCTAACTGTTTCCTAATCTTACCCTTAGAAGCTTAAGCAAAATACACTTGGAACAAATCTGGTCAACCTTCTGTAATAGGATTATAGGGGGTACCAGTGCTTTCAGCCTTCTGTAATAGGGGGCACCGGTTCTTTCATCAAGAAATATATTAAGTGTTTCCTCTGCACGAAGAAACATCATATGAATTTGAAGTGTCTCAAAAATAAGTCCTAGTTTGAGAAATGTGAGCCTCTAGGTAACGCTTAGGTTCTTATTTTGTATGAATCCAATTTAATTGAAGCTACATCTAGCATTGTTGTCTAGACAATGGTGCAACTATTCATGTGGATTTTACATTATAGGGATTCATAAGCCGGAGGAAGCCATATAAGGAAGAATCCAGGCTCACTGTTGGCTACAATGGGGACGTGGACATAGAGCTTGTGAGAACAGTATGTTTGAATTTAAATTCTGGTTTTAAACTTTTTTAGAACTAGCGTATATATTCTCTCTTTTAGACAGAATTGAGTTTATATTTCCTTATTAGACATGGATGGTTATGCTCTTTTATGCCAAAGATATTATTATTAAAATAATTTATGCTTCAAAATTAGTTGGCCAATGTTATCCTACGGTTTGTGTATAATTTGTTTGACTCCAAATGAGATTTATGCTTCCTCATAAATTATTGAAAATAATACTGCTAGAAGACCCTGCATAAAGGAAAGGTTATCCATGTTATGCACATAATGCTTGGACATTTCTCAATGGAAAGAGAAGAAAATTTGATAAATGATAGCTTCCTTTTCACACTTTATTTTGATGGCCCTGAGAGATGCATTGACAATCGCAGGGGCAAGTTAACTAAGATAAACAAAAATAGATCTACACAAAGCTTTGAACTATTAGAACATATTCATAGTGACATAACCGTGCCTTATTCTCCTACAATGTATAATTGCATATATTTGGAGACATTTATTGATGTTTTTGTTATTATGGATATCTATTCTTGATTAAGTAGAAGTTTGAATGTGGTATTAAATTCAAGGTTTTCAAGATTGAAGTTGAGAAACAGTTGAGAGAGATCATTAAAACTTTCAAATCTGATCGAGCAATCAAGTGTTATGGAAGACATGATATAATAGGACAAGAAATGCTCCATTTGTCAAGTACTTAAAAAGTTGGGAAATAATTCCTTATTACATTATGCAATGTGTGCCCTAGATAGAATGGTGTAGCCAAGAGATAAAAATTGTACCCTAAATGATGTGATGAGGAGCTTGATGAGTAACTTGTCAGATTATTTATTGGGAGAAGCAATTAAAATAACTTTATATATCCTCAAGAACTCAATAAATTAGTTCCTTAGACATTTTGTGAATTGTGTGATGGTATAAAGTCTATCCTTAATCATTTTTTGTTTTTAGGGTTATCCTTTTGAACTGTACTTTTACGAGTCTATCGAAACAGAGATGCAACCTTGATGTAACATTGTTTCCTTATTGGTTACCCAAAATGCGTTATATGCTGTAAGTTTTATTTCCCTAATGGGAGGTGCACGAATTATGGAATACAAAATAATGAACTTTTTGGAATTAGATGTAGTTGATGCTAGTAGCTATCAAATAAGAGTTGAAAGAGAGTATGAAACAACTAGTTTTTTCGTATCCTTGTAGTAGCAGAATGTGGTGCATATACTTGTGGTTTCAATTGCTAAAGAATATGTACAAGTTTAACTAGTTCCTGATGATATACCTTAACCACCTAATATTATAGAGCAAGCACCGCTAAAAAAAGTTAAATCAGGTAAGTAGCTCTGCCATTCTAAATATTTATCAAGTCTATTTTGGTGAGAAATGATTATGATATAAGTTACGTAGTAGCAGATTTATTACAAAACTTGAATCATATTTGCCAACATGATTTATATTATTTTCTAGGTTATGTCAACTGCTAGTGACGCTATTACTATATACTAACTAAAAATTAATCAAGCTTTGCGTTGTACTCTTCACCAATGAGACTTTTTGAATATCTTTCTAGAATGAGTGGTTCCATTAAAATATGTTGACACATGTTATTTCTTTCTTTTTGCTTCTATTTGACGTGGAGGTTGTCAAGTGTTGATGAAGATTATTGGAGGGCCATTGGAAGGTTTAGAATTAGTGGAAGGTTGAGTAAGATAGTGCTTGGCTTTAGGTTATTTAGAAAGGTTTTTGGCTGAGATTATATGGTATTGGATGGTTGGTAGCACACCAGAACCTAGTGGGCACAAGTTTAGAAGAGATAACAAGCTTATTTTTTATTGAAGCCTTTCGGCATAAATATTACAAAAAGTGCTGGAAAAAAGGACAAAATTCCCTCCATGACAACTTTTTCTGAACGCATGCATGTTTTAGTTCTGTGGAATCTGATTGTGTTGATCAATCGGGTTGTATTGTTGCCTTGAAGCTCAATTCAGTCTATCGAGCTTGTCGAAGGATTGCAGGGGGTCCTCGCCCTGCTTGGGTTCGGGTGTTTTGCATTCGGAATTTTTTTTTTCTCGTACAACAATATAGTGTTGTGGCGCTGCCAAGGAGCACTGTGACGCTCCAGACCCGACGCTGTGGAGTTGTCAGGTAGACATGAGACAGAGAGTTGAGCGCTGCGACGCTGCGAGACGGGCTGACAATTTTCTTTCTCGATTTTCTTTAAGGGTTGCATCCCTCGATGATTTTCTTTGGTATCTCTTTGTTTGTTCTATAGAGAATGATGCAAGAGTGAACAAAGACAATGAGAGAGTGCGAGAAAAGAGAGAGATGTACTATTTCTCTTAATTTTCGTAGTGGGTTTGTTGGTGTGGTGTGGCTCCACGGTTTCTTTCTTGTTTGCATTTGCGGTGTGTTTTACCTCAACAACATATCCTTGCATTATAGTCCCTCTCCTTATATGATAGGTCTCTTAAACCAGTCCAAGTGAAAGATACAATGTAATCTTTGATTGTTCTCAATTTGTTCAAATTTAAAATCTTCAAAAAGAAAATTAAATTACATTCAAAACCCTCCCTCCTAAACATATATTTTGGCCATATTTGATTGGATAATGTTTGTGGCTGATTTTTTATTTCTTTTCAACCTAAATTTATAGTGCCATTCCTAGGGTAATTTTAGAGGATCCCAATCCATCTTACAGAAGAACAATTCAGGAAAACAAAGCGCAACAAAAATTGTCTTCCAACAGTCAAAACTAAGCTAATAAATCGATCAAACATTTTATGTTTGGCATGTGCAGTTTTAGTTCCATCTTTAGCTGAAAAGCAAATTCAAATGATCTAACTCCGGGTTTTCCCTTACGTGAGTGGGACGAAATTTAATATTAAACGGGTTTCGATCAACTTTGAGTTCAGCCTGATTAGAATATTTTCAGAACTTCATGAAACCAAGGATATGTGAATTAAGGACAACTTATCATTATCTATGGGATTCTGAGCGTTTCCTTCCAGATCCTTAACTTTTTACCATCTTCAGCTTCATTCTGTGGAATTTGCTTATTTATTATAACACTTAGGCTTCGTTTGGGATGGCTTTCTTACTGCTTCTTAAAACAGCTTTCAAGTACAAAAGTTCAAATTTTTGTACTCGAAAGCTATTTTAAGAAGCAGTAAAAAAGCCGCCCCAAACGAAGCCTCGGTGTTCAAAGCCAATTACATCTACGCTACGTCAAATCCAGTCCTGTTCCCTCTTACAAAACTGCTTTAACTAATAGCTTTTCAATAATCTCTGCAGCTGAAGTAGTAACAGCTTGCTCCTGGAACGAGCTGGTCCTCAGCAGTGACGTGCCTGTTGTTGTGGAGTTCTGGACTTCATGGTGTGGACCCTGCAAGATGGTGAGCCATCTCATGAACGAACTGGCAAATGATTACTCAGGGAGAATCCGATGCTTCAGGATCAACGCTGATGATTATCCTCAAGTTGCAGCCTCTAATGGTGTCGAGCGAATTCCAACTATTTTGGTGTTCAAAGACGCTGAGAAGCTTGAGAGGATTACTGGCACTTTGCCAAAATCTGTTTATGTTGCAGCTATCCAGAAATCACTTTCGGAATAGGAAGAATAAGTTTTTTCTACAATTGGGATATACCTCATGGTCCAGAGAAGAATCTATGCTTTAACAAGCCCATTGTGATTGTATTTTTTTCTTTTTATTTTTGCTTAATCTCCCGATCAGTTTCTTCTGAACTTGGGGACTGGTTGATATGGTATATAGTTTGTTGTTATATATATAAACAAGCCAATAAATTTATTGTTGGGAGAAAATTTATGGCAATAGAGTGTTTAATATTTTAATTTTATATAAAAATTCGGCACGCACAGATGGAATTAGTAAGAGTTTATAATTTCTTATGGGGAAAACTTGAGATGGAAAAACTCAAGGGGTTTGACCAAGTTGCAATAGTTCTCAATATAATTGTAGATATAATTATTCATGCATATTTTTTTTTAATTGAAGAAGATAAGATTATATAATTATTTGACTCTTATTATAGGGGTTATAAAAGTTAGGTGTACACAAGTTGAAAATTGAAGTCTAATGATTTGGTGAGAAGTTAGTTAATAAGTACGCGACAATTGTCAAATAATAGAAGTCAGTCGATTGTGGTGACAAGATATGATGGTGGTTGATCTTGATCGTATAAAAAATGAGGTCCTATTTATAACATTTTTTTAGAAGAATGTTTAGTAAATTTGGTTAGAATCCAGAAGTTATGTGGAATAACTCATTTTGATATCTTTGATCATATATAATTTATTAAGCATTTTAGTATTTTAATTATTTCATAATGGAATGATATTAGGCTTGTTTGTTTTGTCTCGTCAATCTATGTAATTTGATAATAGACATGCAAGATTTGAATATTGTCATCTAATTAATATCTTGAAGTTCTCAAATATACTTCAAATGTTTGATTTGGGTTAATTTGGACTCAGATTGAATCACATGTGATGTCGATGGATACATTTTGTCGAGACATTTCATTTGACTATAAAATTGTTGAAATATGAGTTCAATATTGGAAGATATTGCCTCAAAATTTATGTTAATTATGTAAATTTTCTTAAAACGTATTATTTATCTCTTATTTTTGGATGTTAAAGCATGTGTAGTCCAAAAATATATGATAAATTTTCAAAATATTTCACGAATCGAAATTATAAAATTTTGAGAAAAATATAAGTGAGTGCTAAGTAGACGTCAACGTGGACCTCTTCTTGGAGTTTTGAACTAATTAAAATATTCTTAATTATAATTTCACATTTTCATAAAGTAGACACATCAATTGAAATAAAAATTTGTAAAAAAATTGCTCCTCTCATGATAGGCTCCAATTTTTCATTTTAAGAGAGCTGTCTTGTATAAGCGATGTGTAATTCCCTCTTTGTAGGCTCCAATTAAAAAACTATCAAGAATAAGTGGTGTGTATCCCCTTATATGCTTTAGTGCTTATCCACCAAGACTAACGAATTATTCTTTGGAGTTTTAGAAAAAAAAGTAGATATCTCAATTTCCCTTTTGTAGGTTTTGATTTCTATCTTTTAAAAGAAGCTTGATACTGTCTTTTATAGGCAAATTATCCTCCTTTACAAACTCTATTTTTCTCTATTAGAAGTATCAAACCACCATACAATAATGTTGTTAGTGGCTCTCAAGGCTTCTTATTATTACGGCGAAGTTTTGGTCTTCCTCTTTTACTGTATTGTCAAAATTTAATACAATAGTGATGATTCAATGATGAGGTTGAAATGAGTACTCTAATTTATGGAGTTTGAATTTAAACTTGATATGAACATTTAGTATTAATATTGGTGATACCATTTACCAAGTATCTGCATTCGTGTTGAAGCCATTGAAATCATTTGAAATATACTAAAGATGAGATAAAATTTGCATCCTTAAGTGGGAAGAGAGCGCTTATTGGAAGTTGGTGGAGGAGTTTGGAGATTTATTATTCATTAACATTATGTAAATTACCCACCGATGCTTAGCTCGGTTGGTGGGTGAGCACGGGTGGTTACCCGCTATCCCGGGTTCGATTCCCTTTGGGGGTACCCAAGAAGCGTTGGCCATGAATAGTAATAGGTGTGGGTTGCTCGTCTAGGTCGACCAGGATTTACAGATTGCCAAGCGCTTCCGGATGACAGGGAGTGGCAGCGGGTGGTTCCTCGTCATAAAAAAAAAATAATAAATGTAAATTCTATAGTACTATTATATGTAGCTTTGAAATGTATATTTCTTAATGTACAAACTTAACTAATATTTGCAATCAATTTATTGGAAGTGATGAATTATCTAGCTTCATATAAAGAGTTATTCATATTTATAAAAACTCCCCCTCCCCCCAAGAGGAAACCAAGTCCTTTGTACGTCTTTTTTTTTTTTGGGACATTTAGGCCATTTAAGGCAAACTCACACACACAACGCATACACATGGACTCGAACCTTGGACCTCTTAGTTGAAAGCCTAAGCTCTCAACCAATAGGCCAAGGAGAGTTGTGTCCTTTGTACGTCTTTAAGATGTTATTTAAAATCCTCAAGGACAAGAAGGTACTGTTGCCAGCTTCTCAGGCTTTAGCCTTCTAAGAGTTTTCAAAATTCAAAGAAATATAGTCTTCCGATGCTTTTGGCCTTCCACATTTGTTTTAGAATAAAAGAAATCTGTACCTTTTGAGGCTTATATTTTTATGATATATTTTTAGAACTGGATAAATTTGTACCATGTGAAGTTTTTAGTTTTTCGAAATGTTTGGAGAATTAAAAAATATATATATCTTCAGAGATTTTTAGCATTAAATTTTTTATTTTATTATTTACATCTTCTAAGACTCATGTCTGTAAGATTTTTAGATGATTATAAACTTCAGAGACTTATATTTTTTGAGATTTTTGATGTATCTTTATTTTCTAAGGCTTATGATTTTAAAAATGTTTTGGTATGGTTGTATCATTCGAGGCTTATACTTTCTAAGATTTTTGTATGATTATGCGCTTTTTGAGATTTTTGGATGATTATGCGCCTTCTGAGATTTTTCGATGAGTTGAACACTTATCAACTACTTACACTTATGGAGTTTATCTAGTGTATTTGTCCATTATGATTTTTTCCATCTATGTTACTACATGGGTGCATCTTTCAGGGGTTGTGAGTGAAGACCTTGCTTTTCACACATGCACCCTCATAAGATCTTTCTAGTGAAGATTGTGTTCACTATTAGCTTTCCAACAAGGCTGTCTCATTAGTGTGCCTTGTAGGGGTTTTATTATATTTAATATTAATTATAAAAAAAAACACTTCATTAACAAATTAAATAAAAACATACTTGAAAGATAAGTTTTTATTTCCAATGGAAGTCAAGATATAACCTTTTTAGAAATTCTGAGTAATTCAACTTCTTTGAGTTATTTAATTAGTGATGGAATCTTCTAGTGTGATGACACTCATATTCAATATTTTCAATACTTTCTTACGACTCTTCTGATCTCTTTTATTTTGAGGCTGATAATTTAATTGTTATTTTTATAAATAATGACCCAAATTTCATTGGTGAATAAAATGTTCAATCTCTTCCTTAATTTTTTTTTTTTTGAACATCCTCATGAAAGATAGAAGTGAAAATATTGAGATTCAACTCAAGAATTTTTTTTTTCTATAGATGTTTTTGCCATTTGAGGTGTTCAGAATTTTAGATCATCATCGGGATTTTAACCTGGATATAAGTGTAATTGAGTGAACCAAGACAACTTTGATGAGAAGGGTATCTCTATTTTCTCGATTGCTTATGCTTTTTTCATTGAGTTGGTAGATATAATATTGTTGTGAATTCTTAAGCTTGTTTGAGGACTATTCAAATTATTTTTGATGAGCATTGATGACCTTGTCAGTCATTATTTATACTTCAACTCAATGAATAAGATGAAAACCTCCTTATAGTAACTTCAGATTCACTATCAGAATTTGACGTGTTTCAAATTCACTTTATTATTTTGGCAAATCCCAGTGGGATGGGAGAAATTTTTTATGATCTTTTGATTGATAATAAATTATTCAAGGAAAAGCTTAGCTATAACAACAAATTAAACTTTTATCCCACTACATAAATTCTGCTACATGTGTAGCACCCCACTATACTCCTTGCGTATTGTAGAGCGTCATATATATAAAAATAACACACACACACACACACATATATATATATATATATATATATATATATATATATATATATATATATATATATATATTACTTTTGATCATTGAATACTTATGTATTTTTCATCCATTGAACAACACATTTTTTTGAATAAAAAGAAGCATCCAAATCTAAATCATCCCAATTTCATCTCAAAAATAATTATAATATTGAACATTTTACATACCTCAGTTGTAGACTCATATATATAGCTAAACAATAGAACATAAAATGAAATAAACCTAAGCCTAATTTACTTCAACTTTTTTCTTGCCTTTCACTATAACAATAGCTAATATAAAAATTGGTGAGCTATGAAACTCATAAAATTATACAATTTAAATAAGAAATTAATGCAATATTATATGGAATAACATAATTGAAATCATAATTAAATCCACTCATAAGTAATTGTAAAACAACATGAATATCATTATTTGGATCATCTTTTATTTCATTTGAAGCCTGTACATAATATCACAATTAGTCTTCTAAGATTATGACTATCATTTTTGATATAGTTAGTTTTCATAAAAATGTTCAATGAAGCCCAGGTAGATATGACATTATCAACATGCATTGAACTACGTAGATGCCCCATTTTGCCTCTTTCAAGGTCTTTTTTGCCCCACCTGCAACATAAGTTTCATATCCAGGGTCCCTTTTGCCTCACCTACCACACAGGCATCAAATTATTTCATAGTTAATCTTTCCTAATTTGATATTCCTTCGACTTCGAAATTAAAATCTTATACTTGCTTTGTCATGTTTCTTGGTTTCATAAGAAATTATATCAATTATATTGTTTTCAATCAAAGAATAAGAAGACATTTCATAATTTAGTGCTTTCTTTCTAACATATGATCAATTAGCAAAATATTTATCTATACATTCTATATCTATTTTTAAGTATAAACCATTCAAATACATATATGATTATTCATATACATGAATATTTGGCTATGAACATACTCTAGAAAAATCATTAACCTTAACACAGGTTTCCCTTTAATTCAGTCAATTACAAGTGTATATGTATAGAAAAAACAACAATAGTTTTATAAATTAAAATTGCATTACTTACATCCTTGACGAGTTTTCTACTCAAATCTATCACCTCGAACCCTTCTTCTTTTGTATATTACCTATAATTCATCTCTCTAATTCTATAATTTTCACAACTTATTATTCAAATAAATTATATAAAATCAACTTATACTAACATAATAATTTATCTCAAAACCAATTTCTCTTCTCCTCATTAACCAATTAATGCTAACAATTTCAATATAATTATATTTAGAACCTTTACTAAATTTAAGAAATCTAAAAGACAACTATAAATTTAATAAACAACTAAAATTTCTTACCTCTTCCTTCTTCCTTCTATTTATATTTTCTACTCCTTTCCACTGCTTCTTAGTTCTTACTCTAACACGGCCATTATTCCCTCAATGCAATGGATCTTTCACACGATATAGTTCTCTAAGGATTTTCCTTTGCCGCAATTTCTTGTACTGCTACAATCCCTCCTGCGCGCTTCTTCCAATTTTTTTTTCTTCTGTTGGCTTGCATGAAATCAAAACAAAAGAAGGGATATGAGAGGGCCCACCTGATAACCACCTTCTCACTTCACAACTCTTTGAAAGCACCTGTTAAGAATATAACTAATTATTTAATTTAATTAAATATTTTACTTAATATAAATACTACTATTTACTTAATTATTTTACCAACACTAATTATTGTTAATATTAATCTAATTGTAATTTAGCATTAAGCTTTCAAATAAGTTTTATGATATATTTAATTAATTTAAATTTTTGCATACCTAAAAATTTGTGTCTTACAAATCTTCCCTTCTTAATAGAATTTTGTCCTCGAAATTCAACTTTTTATACTTCTTCAAATAGGTGAGAAAACTTCTACCTCATGTCTGCCTCTTTTTACCATGTAACATATTTTACTGATTTGTGCTTTCATTTAACTTTCACATAAGAAATTATTCTAGTTTTTAATTTACGAACATATTTTTTTAATATATTTTCAAGTTCCTCAACATATATCAAATAATTATGATGCTTAATTTTATTTTACAAAACTCTTTGATTTTTATCTGTAACTCATTTTTCTAAGCATTGATACATGAAAAATATTATGTATATCAGACATATCTATAGGCAGTGCTACCTTGTAAGCAATTTTTTCCACTTTTAATCTGTCTCTAATTAATTTAATTTTATTTTAGTAATTTGATCAACTAAATGCAGACCAAAAAGTTATCTCTCTCCAATTTCAAACTAACTTGAAAGAGTTTTGCATTTTTTGCCATACAATACCTCATATGGTGTCATCTTGATACTCGATTGGTAGCTATTATTATAAGTGAAATCTATTAACAAAATAATATCTTCTCAGCTACCTCCAAAATTCAGCATACATAATCCTAACAAATCTTCTAGCACTTGAATCAATCTTTTTTATTGTCCATCAGTTTGTGGATGAAATGTAATACTGAACTGCAATTTTGTGCCCAAACTTTCATGAATACTCTTCCACAGTTTAGATGTAAAACATCCATCTCTGTCTGACAAAATGACCTTAAGAAATCTATGCAATTTGATGATTTCCTTCGAAAATAACTTAGCTAATTTCTCCACTAAACCAGCCTGACAAATAGGTAGAAAATATGTTGATTTTTTTAGTGTCAATCACTACCCATATGCAATTATGCCCTTGCCTTGATCTGAAAAATCCTGTAACAAAATCCATTAATATATCTTCTCACTTCCATTCTAGAATTGATAAGAATTGCAACATACCACTGGGTTTCTAATGTTTAGCCTAACAACTTAACACTTCTCACATTTTGCACAATAATTTACCACTTCACTTTTCATTCCAAGCCACCAAAAAAATGCCTTTAAATCTTTATACTTCTTCGTGCTTCCGGGATGGATGGAATAACTTAAGTTATGAGCTTCATATAAAATCTCCTGAATTAAGTATGTTTACTTTGGTATCCATAAATACAAGTTGCTCTTGATTCTTCCCTGTTCATCCACATTGAGATCTTTTATTTTTCTTGATTTCATTCCAAGCCACTAAAAAAATGCTTTTAAATCTTTATACTTCTTCGTGCTTCCTGGATGGATGGAATAACTTAAGTTATAAGCTTCATATAAAATATCCTAAATCAAGTCTGTTTCCTTTAGTATCCATAAATACAAGTTGCTTCTTATTCTTCCTTATGCATCCACACTTCTTTTCTTTTTCTTGATTTCATTCCGAGCCACTAAAAAAAATGCTTTTAAATCTTTATATTTCTTCATGCTTCCTGGATGGATGGAATAACTTAAGTTATGAGCTTCATATAAAATCTCCTGAGTCAAGTCTATTTCCTTTGGTATCCATAAATACAAGTTGCTCATGATTCTTCCCTATTCATCCACATTGAGATCTTTTATTTTTCTTGATTTCATTCCAAGCCACTAAAAAAATGCTTTCCAAGCCACTGAAAAAATGCTTTTAAATCTTTATACTTCATCGTGCTTCCTGGATGGATGGAATAACTTAAGTTATGAGCTTCATATAAAATATCCTGAATCAAATCTGTTTCCTTTGGTATCCATAACTACAAGTTGCTTTTTATTCTTCCTTGTTCATCCACACTTAGATCTTTTCTTTTTCCTGATTTCATTCCAAGCCACTAAAAAAATGCTTTTAAATCTTTATACTTCTTCGTGCTTCCTAGATGGATGGAATAACATAAGTTATGAGCTTCATATAAAATCTCCTGAATCAAGTCTGATTCCTTTGGTATTCATAAATACAAGTTGCTTCTGATTCTTCCTTGTTCATCCACACAAAGATCTTTTCTCTGATTGTCATTGTTCAATAAAATTTGGATAGTCAGCAATGATCTTTTATGTTTCCTTGATTCTTTCCTCTAAAGAAGGATAAACCATCATCTGAAATAAGCTAACTGGATCATGATTACTCTGCATTCTAATATCTAGTTGCAATGCTTCCATATCTTTAATTAGCCTTTCCTCTAAAGTTAACATACAATTTATCTATTTTCTAGACTTTCTTCTTAATGTATCTTCCACTACATCAACCTTGCCTAGATAATACTGAATGTTAAGATCATAACATTTTATCAATTATAACCATCTTCTCTATCTCAAATTTAATTTCTTCCAATTGAAAATATATTTTAAACTTTTATGATATGTGAATATTTCATATCTCACACCATATAAGTAATGTCTCCAAAATTTTAATGCAAACACAACTGTAGCCAATTCTAAGTCACAAGTTAGATAATTTATTTCATGAGGTTTAACTATCTAAAAGTATATGCAATCACCTTTTCATTCTGCATCAAACATCAATGAATAATTGAAATACCTTAGTTCCAGAAGGAATTGTCAATACTGGTGCAAATGTCAAACACCTTTTTAATTCTTAAAAACTCTACTCATATTCCCTAGTCCATTCGAAATTTTAAATATCCTTCTGAGTCAACTTAGAAACTGAGTGCAATGGAAAGTTGAGTTCCTCCTTCCCACAATGTGCAATTCAGGCGTAATGGAAAGCTGAGTTTTTTTGTTGTTGGAGAGTTAAGGGACAACGCTCAAACTCATACACACATCACATACACATGACTCAAACCCAAATCACACATGACTCAAACCCAAATCTCTTAGTTGATAGACAAAACACTTAACCAAACCAAAAAGAGATGCGTGGAAAGCTGAGTTTGATCCATGCAGTGGGAATAACAATCTCATACATAACAATTGGGTTCAATTCTCATCAAATCATTGCAACATCAAAATTGTTGGAAGAAACTGTATGCAGTAATGTTCATTGCAACACTTATATCCACATAAGAATAAAAGAAAATTCTAAATCATTAAAAAAAAGGGAGGATTTACATATATACCATAATTTTGATGTATTTATATATTTAACATCTTCATTTTTATATTTACTATTATAACACTCAAATTTCTAAAAAACATCAAAGTATCACTAGTATTACCTTAATTAAAGTAAAACACATATTTTCATCCATATAATTTTACACAACATAGATGATAAAATGATATATAAATAAATATAAAGATTTAAATGTTAGATATCTAAATACATAAAAATTTTCTAGTACTCACATAAATCCTCCCAAAAAATCTGAAACCCCTGCGCAACAAATCTTTCAAACAAACTGAACCAAGTCAGTCTGCGAGAAAACAAAACTATAAACAGATAGAAGCAATAGAAATCAAGTAGAGGTGATGCCTGAAGGAGATTGTGGCGAACCACAGTCAAATAGAACACTTCGACTGCAAAATGATCTTGTTGTAGTACTTGAAGAAGATTGAAGACATATTCCACCATCATCACTGTAAGGAACAACTTCATCTTCTTCGTTGATACCTTTTCCAGACTTTCTGACACTGAATCTGCCTTCATCTTCCATGGCCTCAACAAATCCTCCATGAATTGGGTTCAAGCTTTCATATAGAAGTTTCAGGACCTGCTTCATAGACGGCCTTGCACTGCCTTCTCTGTGTGTGCACCATTTTGCAATGCGAATTACTACCTGAAGCTGCTCCTCATCAAATGAATTCCCAAGCTTAGGATCCACCAGACCAAATAGTTTTGAGTTGGTTTCAATGAATTGTTGAGACCATTCAATCAGATTACGATTGTCATGTATTGCATGCCTCCCAGTCACTAGTTCTAAAAGTAGCATGCCGTAGCTGTATACATCGCTCTTCTCAGTGAGCTGCCGTGTCACCACGTACTCAGGATCTACGTACCCTGCCAATGTGTTTGGAAAAATCCTTAAATCTTATGTAGAATATTTTCGTATCCATGTCTAAAACTTTTTTATTCATGAAAACAAGGAACGGTTCTCCCAAAAGCGCTCCTAATAAGTGATAAAAGAGCCCCAACGCCGTCCGGAGACCAACCAGAATGAGTCACGTAGTCCCCTGCTCGGTACCCGGCTTGGTACTGCTCGGTACCACGGCTCTGTAATGCTCGGTGTCGGGGCTCGGTACCGCTGACATGGTGCGTTCTGGTTGGTCTCCGGACGGTGAACTGCAATCGGCGTCCGCACAGAATAATCTCTCCATACTCAGTGGCTGTATCATGGTTGTTTTATTGGGTAACATGGCAACAATCAAGTTAATAATTTGATATCGTATAGTAATTTTGCTTTGGTACCTATTTTATCCCACTTTAGTTGAATCCATAAACATGGATATGAATCAGGTGAGATTTAAGAGGATGTAACTTATAGCCAAATCTTTATGCTCAGAAAGTGCTTATAGTTCTCAGAAGAATTAAGGATGGATTATTATAATAGAGAAATGATTCTAGTGCTTTGTCATATGAGAATACAGTTGGCAGCTGCAGAGAAACTACTACCTAATGGCAATAAGGAAATAAATACACCTTATAGGTTTGTAACTCGAAGTATGGTTAGCATTAACTAGTAAAAAATTTCATTAAAAAAAAAAAAGCTCAGTATGGCTCAGTTTTAACTAAAAAATTGTATTTTAGGGATCTGAATGGCTTACCTGGGGTGCCATGAATGTACAACTTCACTGATGCAGTAACACTTTCATCCCTGGTTGATGCATGTGCAAGACCAAAATCAGCAACCTAAAAGCAGCAATATATCAAACTACAAACAAAGAACCAAATAATTGTGCTGTAAACTAAGGTTTTGTTTGGGACAGCTTTATTATTACTTCTTAAAGCAACTTTTTAGTACAAAATTTTAATTTTTATATTAAAAAACTGCTTTAAGAAGTAGTAAGAAAGCCATCCC
Source organism: Dendrobium nobile (assembly GCA_022539455.1). Lineage (NCBI taxonomy): Eukaryota > Viridiplantae > Streptophyta > Magnoliopsida > Asparagales > Orchidaceae > Dendrobium > Dendrobium nobile. The sequence goes on along the minus strand of CM039733.1, from coordinate 15,500,645 downwards.
AAACATGGCTTTCTTACTGCTTCATAAAGCAACATTTTAGTTTAAAAGTTTTACTAAAAAAATAAAATTTTTATATTAAAAAGTTGCTTTAAGAAGTAGAAAGAAAGTCATCCCAAACGAACCCAAAATTTCTTCGGATACCTTTGCAAGGAAATTTTTATCCAAGAGAATGTTGCTTGACTTTATATCCCTGTGGCACAGCGGCGGGTCACAGTAGAAATGAAGATACTCCTGCATGAAATTCACTGTTCTCAAACTTCAGAAAACTAGAACAAAAGGTCACATCACTAACACATCACCCTGAAGATATGTTAATTGTATAGTAGAGAATGTATATTTTGGGCTACCAAAATAAAAGAAAACAAAAAGAAGAAAATAGTTATTTTGAACTCGTATGGTGGGTTGGCATGCCAAGGAATGCAGCTCAAATACACCTTCAGTATTTTTTTGTTCACCACATGAACAAAGGGGCTATATATAATTACCAGAGCATTGGCAACATCAATGGCAATTTGGATTCTGATCTCCCAAGTCAATGGAGTTTTCTCAGATGCTGTATAAATGAGAGAGAATTTATAGCTCAGCAAAAATAAATATATTTATATTTAAAAAATAAATATATAGAAAATTAGATATTAGCTAAAAGGTTACAGTGTAAATAGTCCTTCAAGCTTCCATTTTCCATGTACTCATATACTAAGAACCTGCAAAAGTTAATGAATATAAAGCTAATAAATATAATACAGGAATATTCAGAAACTGAATTATGATCACAAAAAGAACCACCTCTCACATCTTTCAACACAGAAACCTCTGAAAGCAACAAGATGCCGGTGATGCAGTCGGCTATGAAGTTCCATTTCTCGACAAAAAACACGCTTGTGGTGGTCTGCAACTGGGTTCATCCGCTTCACAGCAGCAATGGTGCCATAAGCAAATTGTGCCTTGTAGACTGTCCCAAATCCTCCTCTTCCTATAATATTGCTGAAATTGTTTGTTGCTTTCTTTATTTCATTGTATCTTAATCTTTGACAAATAATTGATGAACCTATAAGTTGATGTTAATGTTAAAATGAAAGTGACCATATTAATATAAGATACATTCAGTTGATTTAAATCATTCTAGTTTCAGAAGTATCCATTGCTTGCCGATACCAAATAAATTATTGGATAGATGGAATAATAAATTGGTTAGTTGAAACTGATAAATGGAAGGTTAAATTGATCAATGGATGGGTATAAAATTTTCCATTTGTATCAATTTTAAAGAAATGAGCAATCTTGAGATTTGATAGTCTACATGGTAGAGATTAAGATGATAATCAGACCTTCCTGATATTTACGAAGGTTTGATTGATGGAACACATCACATGTGTTCGAGTGTGTGGTCTCTGCAGATTTTAGTTCTCCGCTCTTCCTACGAATAAGTAGTATCAAAACAATGACTAGCGCAATTGCTATACTGGTGACCATGATGCCAATTCCTGGAAACAATGCTAGCCGTAAAGTACCACGACGATGCTGCTTAATAGGGAAACCAGTTAGCTTCTGAGGAGCTTCTGCCGACACTATAGTTGGAGCTAGTGCAGGTGAAATTTGTTGAGATGATGGCTGGGGGAGAATCACTAGAAAAAAAATTTGAAATTGTTATAGGAAAAAGTGTATCGGTTGCAAGAGAAGGTTTAGATGGAACACTAATAGCGCTTAGTACACAATCACTAAATCAAATAAACATCAATTATGAAAAAATTCGTACTAATTAGCAGTTGAAAAGTACTTTAGAACAACTTTATTTTGAAAATAAAGAAGAAATGCACAAAATTTACATGGTAAGGGGAAGCCTCTAAATTTACAATTATTGTAATTGATATTGATGAGTATAGAACAATAAATAATCATAGTTTGTCTCAAAAAAAAAAAAGAAAAAAAATATAAACTCAAATTAATAAAAATGCCAAAAAGCCTCATTCTCGTGGTATTCACAATCAATCTGCTTTGAAGGATCATCATGATCACAGTCAACATAAACTCTATGACCAATGCTAAAGGCAATGCGCACGATGTTGCATGAATAACATATATTTGACAAACATTCGATTTGTTAAAAACTTTTGTTTGGCCGCATGCAGATTCTCTATTACATAACAATGGAATCTTAAAAGGCATAGTACTCAACTACAAAGAGTGCAGGAAGATCGTCAACATGAATTTTTGTTCTTTTGTACTTAAATTATTTTTGCATGAAAATAATATAATTCATAAGATGAATAGTTTATATATGATGATGTAAAATGATAAAAAAGCCATGATATAAAAGGCTCCTTCTTTCTTAACATCATATAGCAGTGATTTGGAAATTAGGTTAGAAGAAAATTATTCAGTGCCTGCAAGTACCCATCTAAAATTAGGAAGTTTTGAAAAGAATGATGAACATGACTGATGTGCGATCTAATCAAAGATAACAGGAAAAAATAGTATATGTCAACCTACAGAGGCATATATCAGAGGAGTACTCGTTTTAGCATGTCTAGCAGAATGCAAAGTTGTGTTCCAAAAGTCTGAACAAACCATCTTATTAGTAATTGATAACTAGAAATTTAATAATCATCAACTATAGAACTTTAGCAGCTATCCAGCTTCATTGATTTGAACTCTTAGTTTCTTAGTGGCAAAATCATCCACTTTAACTCATCAATCCCAAAATTTTGCCACAAAACTGTATAAATTACGCAACAAAATCTACTAAAATTGAACTTGCACAGTTAATTATATTCCTAAAGAAATCAGTCAGATGACAATATAAAGTTTTAACTTGATTACAAGAAAGGGGATAAACTTGAATGCTTATCTAAAAAATTATTAGTATATAGAAGTTTTTAAAATAGAGATAACTTCTCAGTTTCATTCTTCTTAGAATTGATGATGGAAGGAATTTTTTGAGGCATCTAGTCTCTAGTATAAATCTTGCTAATGTGATGATGTTAGCAAATAAAGTCATGCAAATATTTTATTGATCAACTTGGGACTTTTGGAGCGGAATGCGAGTATAGAATAGAAAAAAATGAAACCTGGTAGGATTTGAAGCTCTTTGATGCTAAAGAAGCAGCTTGCAAGATCAATAGCCGAAGCATTATCACCTTGGTTTGCAAGTGCAACAAAAGCCGCATCACGGCAAGTATTTAAGGTAACATTATCCAGTGCTCCAATAAGACGGTGAAGGAAAATAATACTAGAGTTTACGCATCTCCTGCAGCTATTTTCTATTGAAAGTGGCATCTTGCAGTTTCGGATGACATCTTCAAAATTAGGAGTCTGTAGAAATTCTGATCCACTTGTTATCCCCTGGCACTGATAAGAGACATGAATTTTGGGCCCTATTCCACAGAACAAGGTGGCATTGTGAGGAATCCCATATGATAGAAATGTTTGTGTTACATAGTTGAGGCAGACATCATTTAATGCTGATGGCACCCCGAAATTGCCTGTTGTATTTGCATAACGAGCCACAGAAACAGTAACAAGAGCATTAAGATAGCGACAACATTTTGCTCTTTCATTTTGACTTGAACATGCAGATGCTGCCCATGTAAAGTTGGACCAAGTCATATCCAGAGGACAATCTGCATGGTTAAATAATATTAACAGCAAAAATCATTAGGCTGATCTCCATCTTACAGAAATAACAAATTTTTTTTCTCTGCTTCTATGGCCACAAAGTGGTACTAAAATATTTTTTATAAAAAATGTTAGCTTGTCGAGTCAATGACAGCTAATGCTGCAATAATGTTATCAATCAAATAAAAAATTCAACACATAAAGAGAGGAGGGAATAAGATAATCAAAGAGCTTGGAGTATTCCAACAATAAAAAATTGCAATACCCAACAATAAGCTTTGATGTTCAAAGAATGAATTGCCTCGGAATATTTCAAAAAATGAAATGCAAATACGTGCTAATTATCCATTTTGAAGGGTGGATTCTGAAGTAGCATCATCAACCTAGAAGTGCATCTCAAGTTCTACTTAACAATGAACAAAACAAAACTCGAGTTGTTTAAACACATAAATTATCATTAAAGAAGTAAAGTGGAGAAACTTAATTGCAAGGGACAGTTTTCAGACTTGGGTTCCTCCCAGCAGTTTTTTTAAATTCAGGTCACGTGGCTTAAAGCTTACCTGCAACATAACATAAGATCGTCATAAATGCACGTCATCGAGGATCTTTTCAAAACCCTCAACTGAAGTAGCAATCTTCGAGGAGGTGTCCTTCTTTGGAAAGTATGTCATTATCACTAAATAAACTACTCAGGCTGTTTGCTCTGAACAAGCAGATAACTTTTTTTTTTTTGGGTAAACCCGGAGCCAAAAGGCTCATATATTAAGAAAACAAAGTTAAATTACAAGTAACCTGAGAGAACAAAACCTAACAAAATTATACACAAAGACAACCTTAAGCAAAGAAGTTGCTGGGAATAACTTAAGACTCAAAAAATAAGGCAAAAGGAAGATCGTTCAGAATAATCTTGGTGTACAGAATATTCCCAGGCGGTGGCACTGGTTGCCAGCAAAAGTCCACCACTTGAGATCCAGCCATCACAGTACCTCCAGCCTTCATCAAAAACAGGCACGAGTAAGCCAGGTTGCCCCGTAAGGCCGTCCATGGCTCATAATCTTCACCTTGCTCATCATCGTCGGTATGCCCAGCCAATAACTCCATTGCCGAAAGTTGTCTTTGACGTATACCCGAGAAATGATATGCTGAATTACCACAAAAAACTGGATAAAGCCAACAGCAATAAGGACTGAATCCCAAAAAATTATCTTCCCAGGTCTGAAATGAAGAGTGTAACCAAAAAAGTGCTAGTGAAAGATTGAACCAGCACAAGAAGCAGAACTCCAGCCAACGGGTGAACATCAGAAACCTTAAAAACCTGAAAATTTCTGCAAAATATGATATATGTTTTTCCATTTTGATGTTTTGTATCTCACCGCTTCTTTGATTGTGCAAATGATTGTTGTGATATTGTTCCTTTTCGAAGAGAATCGCCGTTGATTCCTTTCTTTCCAAATATAATAAACCATACAACTAATGGTAAGGAAACAAAAGTCTTTCTCAGGTTTAGAATAAAACACAGCATTGCCAATAAAATCCAAAACCTGTAGCAGATTCGGCCTAAGCAAAAAAGAATTGAGGTCCGGTAGCATAGCTTTAATGATGTAGAAAGAGAACTCACAATCAAAAAATAAGTGATAATGATTCTCTAAGTTACCAGAACACAAAGAGCAGTTCAAATTCTCCGTTTAATTGGATGGCGGTGACTGGTAAGCTTAAAACTGCTGACAAGCAGATAACTAAAACCAAAAACAAAAACATCTTCCAAATTCAGGAAATAATTTGAAAGCTCCAGCCTCCAGCCCTAATAAATATACTAAACCCCCCAAATTAGTTACCATCTGATAGAACGCGCAACTCCGAAGGTGTCCTGTCAATGGTATGCCAGTGCATTCCACATACCGGTCATTCAATCAAACAGTAGCAAAAACAACCTAATCGAATGGAATGCCAATCTATAACTGAAATGCCACATAAAAAACCATACAAGAAAAAACTCAAGAAAGAAGTCATCATCGAATGATTCGAAACCATCAAAATCAAGCAAAGCATCCTAACAGGGAAAAAAAACATGTTCTATAGTATCTTAATCTGAAAATAATCCAATCCATAATCATAAATTCAAGAAATACCTTAAAAAAGGAAAGCAATCCATCAAATACATGGTGAAGAACGGACGAGAAGCTGATCGCTTTTAGAACGATCAAAACTATAAGACATAGAACAGTATAATGACCTCACTCACCATCGGCGACCACCAGTAGCCGGCTGGACTCAAGAAACGACGCAACCGCCGCCAAAACTACGAAGATAAGAGCAGGTGCCGGCATGACAACCACAAAGAGAGAGAATGAGAGAGAAGAGGCCCCTTCGCCTTCTTTTTAACACTCTCACTAGCTGCTCTCAAGCGTGGCGACGCAAGAGGAATCGGGTTCTCCTCACTCTCAACTGGGCGTCGCACGTTCATTGCCAAGCGCAATAACCACCGGCTGTCGCAGCACGTGGGTGAGGGCCCAGCCAGCCCACCGGCCCATCCAGCCGAAAAGGTGAGCACTGAGAAGAATGACCGGCTCGGGAGATGGGGACCAAGATGGCGATCACGGTTAGTGGTGGCGAACGGAATACGTGGCAGTGGGGCCTACCTGGAGGAGCATATATTCTAATGGGGCCCAGCATACCGGGAGCCGGTGGCGAGGAACGGCCGAATGTGGAACTCAACAGTTGAATACTTTTATTATATTAGTTAGATTAATTTATGGTCAGGACGAACGAGTCTTAATTTTTAGGAGTTAAATTTATAAGTAATTGTAGGTGTTGTCTCAACCTTTTATTATAATAAAATAGGTTAATAAAGATTCTTATTTGTTCATATTCTTGATCGTCTTACGCTTCGCAGATATATCAGGGGTACAAGGGGGGGCGGTAAGGTTCAACCTGTCCCATCAGGTCGTGGGATAATTGATAAATAAAATGATGAATCTTATTTTTTTTTTTGGAAATTTATGGGCATTGCCCGTTCCATTGATAAGAAATAGTTACATGTAAATGAAACTATAGCAAAGAAAAAACCTTTAGCAAACTAAAGAGCAAAAAAACTGAAAACAGAAAGAGAGGGGAAAAAAACTAACAAAACTCCCCTCAGCTACTAAGTTGCAGAAAAAAGAAACAGCAAACAAAGCAAAAACTAGCAGGTAGATAAACCAGAAAACATCACCAGATTCAATTAAGAATCCACGGGCTCAGGATTTGCCGCTCACTACCTGGTTGCAAAATGATGTACCAATAGAATTCTGCCTTCCAAAGGAGAAAGGCAAACCAATCATCCTTGCCCTGCATAGCAACGCACAAAAAATTCCAGTCCAGAGCCATTCCATAAAATCTTCCCTGCCCTTCCATTTCATAATTTTGTCAAAAACTGCAGTCTTGATTTTGAGTACTAGAGTTGCATAAGAAGCCACATTTCTACCAAATTTTCTTTCATTTCTTTCCCTCCATAAGTGATACACCGAGCAGCAAATCAGCAAAAAATAAAACTCTTTCCCCTTCTTAATCTTTTCTTCTATATGTTCAAACAGTTGCAATATAGAAGGTTTAAAAAGCAAGCTACACAAATTTCCAAATAACGATGTGATCACAGCAAATGAGTAATCACATTCAAAAAATATATGGCTTGCAGTTTCATTTTCAGTATGGCAAAAAACACACTTGGGATTGATATCCATGCCCCTATTCCTCAAGATGTCATTAGTTTTGAGTCCACCGGAAATTGCCATCCAGCAAAAGGAAGAAAAACGAATGGTATGTCTCTTATGCCACACAAAATACCACCAATTGGAAATATTGCAGTCTTTGCAATAAAAATCCCTAAAGTCTTGATGCTTAGCTTTGTTACTAGTTCCCCAAAAAAGATTTTTATTATTTTCCAGCAGTACAGGTATTTCATTGAAAGCTTGAGAAACAGAAACAGGCAAATTCCCTGGTAAATTCCAACCCGCTCCATTCAGGATAACCTCTATACTAGCATTCACAGGAAAAGCAGCTAGAAAAGGCTGAAAAGCATCAATTTCATTTATACGTTTATCCATATACCAGTGATCCCAGTAAAGTGCATATTTAGAGTGCACAGTCACTCTAAAATGAAAAAAACTTTTTGCTACATATGCGTCTTTACAGATATTTTTCCAGAATTTTAAAACCTTTGTACCCGGTTCCTTCCATGGAGATGTATAAGTATGAAATATCCAATTAGCAAGGGGACTAGGATAATTATACATACTAATAATTAGAGCACAGTTGTAACCAAATTGGATAGAATTCAGAGAGGGTAAACCTAAGCCACCCATGGATTTAGGTTTACAAGTATTTTTCCACGAGATCAGGTGCATTTTCTTGGCACAAGTATCACCAAAATAAAGGAATTTAGCACATACCCTATCTATTTGTTTGAGAATAGTTTTAGGTATTATGCTACCCCTTATCCAATATGCTATAGTATTCCAAATGGTGTACCTTAAAAATTGGAGTCTACCAGCAAATGATAGAGCCTTAGCTTTCCATCCAGATAACTTCCTAATGACTCCTTCTAACAAACCAGAGAAGTTAGCTAACTTGGGATTATAGGGGGAGATGGGTACACCAAGATAAGCCATAGAAATAGAAGGGCTATTGATATTAAGGAGAGAACAAATCTCATTGGCATTGGCACAATTTGGAGGAAGAATGATGGAGCTCTTTTGAAAATTAACAGAGAGACCCGTGGCATACATGAAGCATTGAAGAATTTGATTAAGCACCTCACAGTTTTGGGTAGAAGCTTTCCCAAAAAGAACCAGATCATCTGCATACATTAGGTGAGACAGCCGATAGTTCCCTATATCAATAGCTTCAAACCTGTTGACATTAAGATTGCAATCAAGTAAACAAGACATGGCATCCATAACAATGCAGAATAGGTATGGACTTAACGGACAACCCTGTCTAAGCCCAGAGGTGGAGGGGAAGAAGCCTTCAAGTGAGCCATCAATACATAAAGAATACCAAATATCCATAATGCAAGCTTCAATCCACTGTACAAAGATAGGAGGAAAGCCTTTTTGAAGCATCCTAGCCAAAAGAAATTCTCTAGAGACACTATCAAAAGCTTTTTTGATATCCAACTTCACACACATAAGCTTGTATTTAGAGAATTTCCTAGAGAATTGGAGAATCTCATTTACCAGCAAGACATTATCAGTATAGATTCTGTTAAGAATGAACCCAGATTGATTTTCTTTGATAATGAGCGGCATAATAGGTTTCATCCTCCCTGCAAGAACTTTAGCTATGATTTTATATATAGTATTACATAGGGCAATGGGACGGAAATCAGCAATATCACTAGCATTACTAGATTTGGGAATAAGAGTGAGGGCCGTAGCTTTAGCAGCACGAGGAATATAAGGATTATTATAAAAATATTTAACAGCAAAGCAAACCTCAGGTCCAGTGATATGCCAAGTGGACTTGAAGAATTCAAAATTATATCCATCGGGTCCAGGGGTGGAATTAGAAGCTCCCTTGAATACAGCATACTTGATCTCCTTATCTAGGAAAGGAGAAGAAAGAGAAGCTAGGTGTTCCGTGGGAATGAGCATACCAGGAGGAAATAAGTTGATATTGAAGTCCAGATTCCTAGGAGCATTAAAAAGCCGCTAAAAATAGGAAATAGAATCATTAATGGCTTCAGAAACAATAGAATTATTCTTAGACATTGCCAAGGTTATAGCAGTTTTTTTATAACTCCTCCTCATACGAATCCTGGAGTAAAGAAATTTGAGATCTTCCTCACCCTGCACTAGCCACCTGGCCTTAGCCCTTTGATATACCCAGGAAAACCATAAAGCAGTGGTAGCAGACAACTCCTGATTGATATTTTTTAAATCAGCAGAAGTATTGATTAAATTACCATCCTCATTTAGACTTTCAATACAAGCATATTGTTTGTCTTGAATCCTTTTAATATAGTCCACCATAGAGTTGGAGGAAGCCCAACCTTTGCCTTTAACTTCCCCTTTCAGTAATTTAAGCTTGGAACATAAATCCACTAAGGGATTCCCCTTAATTTTCACAGAAAAAATCTGAAATAAAAGATACCAGAAATTCTCAAATTTTAGCCAATAGTTTTTGAACATAAACCGGTGGTGAGAGAGAGATTTGATTCCTGAATTGAGAATTATTGGACAGTGATCAGAGCCATCTGGATTCTTCACCATATAGTAGGAATCAGGATAAGAATGGAGCCAAAACTCATTAACCAACATACGGTCTAATTTGATATGTATGGGATTGTTTGTCCTTTGATTAAACCACGTGAAAGCAGGACCAATAGAAGTCAAATCATACATATTAGAATAAAAAATGAAGCTATTAAAATCATGAAGTTGATTTTGAACAAGCACATTCCCTCCTAATTTATCAGAAGGGAATCTACAACAATTGAAATCTCCCATCACTATCCAAGGAGTCCCACCTACCGGAGCAATGTTTTTAAGTTCTTCCCACAGAAGTTTCCTATCTTCCAGCAAATTAAAAGCATATACCACAGAGAGGAGGAAGGGATTGTTGTTACCAAAAGAGACCATACCAGCAATCAATTGAGAAGAGAAAAAAACATGATTAAAAGAAACCCTATCCTGGCTCCATTTTATCCAAATTCTCCCTGATGAAGCACAGTGAAAATTATTGCAGCTCTGTTCGAAATCATAAAGCAAGTGACTGTTATAAAAACCTCTATCCAAGAGAGAAGAGAGTTGAATACGGTTTTCCAAGATACAAATAATATCAAGGTTTAGATTTTTAACTAACAATTTGCAGAGAGACACCTTATTAGAGGCACAGAATCCTCTAATATTCCACGCAGCAATAGTAGGACAGATTATTTATGCTTTGAAGAGGAGGTAGGCGGCTTCTTTGTTCCCTTCCCTCTAGTGCTTTTGGGTTGGGGGGGTTTCTTTTTCTTTTCTTTAGCATTAGCAAGAGATTCCGAATAGGAGGAGCTATCGTTTTCAGAACCAGAAAGCGCTAAATCCTCTGTTCCCTGAAGAGAGGAGTACTTGTTGGTAGTTTGTATGCTGGGAGGATTTGAGATAGGATTTTCCAAAATCACCAACTCTCCAACACCATCATTTGTGGGAGAGTTTAAGTTAGGAATATTATGATTATCAGAATCTGATTTTTCATTTAGCTCTGAATTAGAAGGACCTAGCATGTCCGAGGTGGTCTCCACATTAATAGAAGAAGTTGTGGGTCTGGAAGGCTCAGAAATTTCCTTATTAACAACAGTCGAAGAGTTATTTTTGGGAGATGAAGTAGAAGAAAATCCAACTTGGGAAGGAACCATGGCTAGAACAGATGTAGTAGTAGTTTGATTAAGGGAGACAGTAGCTACCTTATTCACAGGAACATATCTATGATTTGGAGTTTGAGCACGCACTTGAGAATTTTGCCGTGGATTACGGGAAGTGCTACGTCCACTAAATTTCAAATCCACATTTAGCTCAGATTTTTGAGAAAGGGGACATTGCGTGGTCGAGTGAGCAAGGGAAGTACATGTGGTGCAAAGGCTGGGCTTCCATTCATATTGAATTTGAAGATTGATGACCTCTCCCTCTATAGAAACTGCCACCATTTCCGGAAAAAGAGAAGAAGTATTAACTTGTATGCAAATCCTAGCATACGTTAATCTAGTTTTAGCAGCAGTTAATGAATCCACTGCTATCGGAATGCCTATTTTAGAAGCGATTTTGGATATTCCTTCCGAATTCCAACAAACTAAAGGCAGATTATGCACTCTCACCCAGTGGCCTCTCAGTGCTATCGAATAGTGCAATTTAAGAGTTGCTTGTGAGCGCCTTTGTATTACTCATCATAAAAGCCATCCAAATCTTACTTCAAATCACAATAAGCTCTTAATTGTTGTTTTCTAACATCTCAAAGCTAGAATTAAAATTTTGTAGTGTGAATCCCACATGCCCTTGATTCATTGAATTGCTCTCATTGAAATGAACAAATCCATTTTAAGAACAAGACTCAAGGGTGGAACTTGGAATAGTTCAGGGTGGATTTTTTCTTCTTAGAAGAATCAGAATTTTAACTATTTTGCATACCTTCGATAAATTCGATTACTTAAATTCTAATTTTTTTTTTCATGCATAAAATTATGCATTTTAGATTCCTATTTTGCCCATCCTAAAAAAGAGTCTGATTCCGCTCTGTCAACACCTATCATCAACATTTTCTAGTGATGATAAAATTAGGTCTTACACCTTGAAATTATTTTGTACCATCTAACAATCAAAATTTTGATCCATCAACTTTATTACGCACATAGAGTTGAGAGATTTATGTAATTGCCTTCTACTCACTAATTTATGACTTCATTACCAATAGTTGTTATAGTGGGCCTAACCGGTCCAATGAGTTGGCCCAATAGCTGGAGTGAATAATTTAGGCCATCCAATTCAGGCTTTTATTGTCCATGTTATGATTTTAAGAATGAAAATATCCTCCCCAAAAAAGTCCTAGATTTGTTAGAAGATTTTACTGCTTCGACTCCTCCCATTTGGACCTTCAATCAACTATTTCTAAAGTTTTGTTGGCGTAAATTTCTCTTTGCATGCTTTATTGTCCTGCCGCTAATCAAAGTAGGGGTGTCAAAACGGGTTGACAGATTGGATTCATGTTTAATCCGAAATTGACCTAACTCAAATTTGGTCCACCCAAGCCAGTCTTGTTTAATAAATAGGTCAAAAATATCAACTTAAATCCGACCCAGAACCAACCTGACTAGTTAACATTTTTTGGTTTTAAAAAACTATTTTTGATAATTTATTAGTTATAAAGTTTAAGATATTTGATAAAAAAAATAAGAAGACTATACCTACAAATTTAAAAAAAAAAAAAAGAACTTGAGAAAATATATATTAAATGCATCAATTTTTTGTTCAAAAGCTAGTTCATAGGCCTGCACTAATTCAACCAATTTATTAAACAGATCGAAAAACACAACTTAAATCCGACCACATAGTCAATCGGTTCATCTCGCACCTAAATTTTCTAAGTTAGATTCTGATCAGAATGCTGAACCGGGTCATTTATTAGAGAAATTATTATGTGCGAATACCGGACGTAAAGAACCATCCAAATTTGTTGGGTTTTTACTAAGTATTTGTTGCGCTTTTGCAAATATCAGTAAAAGTGCAACAAATATTCAATTATGAATGCATTTTTATTGAGTATTTGTTGTGATTTTGCAAATACTCAGTAAACGTGCATCAAGTATTTCATTATTTAATAAATATTCAATAAACGTGCAACAAATACTCAACAAATATTTCTAGCCATGATAAGAGTTCTCGAGAGAAGCCCGTTCTGCCACCCATTCACACCCAAGTTGACATTCAACTCCTCATTAGACCAGAAGTTTGGGCAAATTCTCAATAGCCATAGAATGATTGTTCCACATATTTTGTCTTTCTATTTGAAAGTTTTTTATTTTTCGGTTTTTTATGTTTAGATGGCTACATTTCTGCCGGATTCATGAATTTATTTATTTTTGATTTTATGTTTAGACATATAAGTCTTCATTTGGGATAGCTTTTTTATTTTTATTTTTTAAAATTTTAATACAAAAGACTTTTGGGCGGCAAATCTTTGTATTAAAAAACCGCTTTAAAAAACTGTAAAGAAGCAATTCCAAATGAAGCCTAATTTGAATTGATAGAAGCTCAATAGGCAATAGAGTTGATGGACCTATCATTTTTTTTTCATTTCCACTGAGTGGGAGGTCCAGTAAATAGGGACCTATCATAATTTCAAGTAAAATTTAATTAAACTAAAACAAATTTGAGCTGAACATAAATGAGAATATATGCTTTGATGTAACTTAGGTTTCGTTCGGGACGATTTTTTTATTGCTTCTTAGTACAAAGATGGATTTTTTGAAATAAAGATTTTTGTATTAGAAAATTGCTTTAGAAAACAGTAAAAAAGTCATCTCAAACGAAATCTTAGTCTATAATTAAATTATTAAAAAACAAAGAGACCAAATAAAAATCACTTGTTAATAAATGAATGCATATATGTACCAAAGCCTTTAAATTCATAAACACTCAAAGTTGATAAATGTGAAACCCCGTAATGAAAATAAAAGCTAAACTTTTAAACATCGAAACAACTTTTAGTGTGACTGTTGGATGATTATGATTTAAGTAAACTGACGAGGACGACAGTTATCTAAGTGGGGGATTATGAAACCTCTTATGAAAATAAAACCAGAATTCTTAAATATCAAAATGTTTTTTAGTGTAATAGTTAGACTTTCATCAGAGACTCCAAAATTAAGTGTGTTCATATATGAGCACTCCTGGAATAGGTGTCCTACTGTGATGTAACACTAATAGGATAGAAACGTGCGGCCATTAGGCCAAAACTAACATATTGATGATTAAGGTTTCATTTGAGATGACTTTCTTATTGCTTCTTAAAGCAGCTTCCTAGTACAAAAAATTTTAATTTTTGTACTAAGAAGCTACTTCAAGAAGCAAAAAAAAAAGGCGTCACAAACGAAGCCTAAGAGTTTGACTTATTACAATAAAGTTAATCCTTTCTTGCTTTTTGATAAAAAAATGACCTGATTATTAGTCAGTGTCAATTCAGCAAACACATATCACACAGAAATCTAACACTTCTCATGCATTTTTTGGTGAAGAGTTCTTAATATAATTTTTTTTCCCAAATCAGTTGTCATGGAATATAGAAGCAAATGGTTTCCAGCTTAATAGAATGTCTTTTTATCTTCATCCCAAGTTAGCAGAAGATAGCCCGAGCTATTAATGTTTCCACCTGTGATAATAATGCTGGAGAAGATTAATAAGCAAAACAAGCAACAATTTCCACGATGGCCGCCTTATCAAATGTGGGAACTTATGTTTGTGGCTCCAGAGTTTATTCAGTCTCTTTCCTCTTTCTTTCTCGTGGGATCGATACTCTACTCTATCACTATATTACTTGATTCGGCATATATCTTTGCATATATTAAGGGTGATTTTTATAATTTTTATATAAAAGAAAATTTAAGCATTATTTAGGAATTGATACAACAATATATTATATTCATAATTCTTCATGTTACTCCACTGCTGCCAGTCAGTCATCAATCAACACTGATGTGTGAAGCCCATATCACTTGTCATTTAATAACTACCATTGATCAAATATGTTGCCCATTTTCATTTATTGCTTAAAGCTAACTAATAATTGATGTTGATGTTTTCACCCCCACCTTTCGACATACGCAACATATCGTAGATGGTTAAAAATTATCGCTACTAGAGATAATCCCGTATAATTTAAATTCTTAAATTGCAATTCTTAGCTAGATCTCTTATGTATTTGCTTTTGGATATTCACATATAAATTTTGTGCCTTATGTGCATACATTTCTCTCTTTGTCTTTTATTCATGTAAGAGGGGTGTCAAAATGGGTTTTCGAGTCAAGTTCGGGTCCAACTTGAAAATAACCCGCAATTTTTTGACCTGACACAAACTCAAACCAATTATAGAAATGAGTCAAAAATATGAACTCAGACCCGACCCGCCCTAAACCCCGGTTGGCTCAACCCACCCTAAACCCTAGTCGACCCAACCAGCCCTAAACCTAGGTAAACCTAACCAGACACGCTGATCCGGGAGCAAAGCAGGTGAGAGAGGGCGCACACAAGTGCGAGGCTGGCAGTGTCAGCGGGTGGAGCTGACCGATGGGGGGCGAGGCAGGTTCGAACTTGCAGGTGAAGCAGGCCAGGGGTATGAGGCAGCCAAGGATGCGAGTCAAGCAGTGGGTGCGGGATGCAGGCATGACGGGGGCGTGATGCTGTGTGAACGGGAATGTGGGACGTGCAAGTAATGCAATGCAGGTTGGGCTCGAGTTGCAGGATCCGGATCACACTCGAATTTTCGAGTCAACTCGAGTCCGACCCAATTTTAAAAATGGGCTAGAATATTGAACCCGTCCAATTTTCCTAGCGGATGATCCGGACTTGGAATTTTTAGAGTTTGGTCCGAGTCGGACTAAATATTGACACCCTAAGTTAAGATGTAAACCTTAATTTTTATCATCATACATTTTCAAACACTCAAATGAATATATATATATATATATATATATATATATATATATATATATATATATATATATATATATATAATATATATATATATATATATATATATATATCTGAACACAAATATTTTATGGGATGAAATCCATGTCTATTATAGTGATCGACAAATAATTACCTTGATAGATTATGATCAACAAAGACCAACAATTCACTTATCTAGAACTAAAGATTCATTTTCTTTAGTCGTCGACCATCTCTTTATTGATTAAACCTTATAAAGCTAAAGTTATTTTCTTTTCTTTTCGCTTGTAGTGTTTGGATAATGCAAATCACCACTAACCCATCACTACGCTGTCACCGTCAAAGATCAAAACAGCAGCAGCAACGATTATTGGAGAGTAATAAAAAGATTCCTTTGCTTGGAAAGAAATTTCAAGAACTTTATGACTTACCTAATTAATTTAAGAGCCATCAAATATGATGTTAACACGATGACTAATAGACATAAATAGAGATGCATGCAAGTGAGTCAAGACGATTGGTGAGCCGGCTAGAACTCTGCTCGATAAATGACTCGTGAGCTAAACTCGAATCGTTAGCTCGCAAGCCAACTTGTTTAAAAAATATTACAATAAAATACATTTAAATTATATTAACATTCAAAATTTTAAGTACAACCTTGTAAGAAAGTATCTCATTGTCTTATATTCGATAGTCAGTGTAAAATTTGTTGAATAATAATGATATGAATCCTTTAAAAAATTGTGTTAATGTCTTATATTAAGTGATTTTAATTATTTTTTAATTCTTTATTCGTTTTATCATTATCGATATAACATAAAAAAATTTTCTTGATTAGGCATGAATGTCGAGGCAAATTTGAGTTTGAAACTTCCAAAATTAATTTTGGCACCATCCAAACTCTGATTTTAGCAAACTTATAGTAGAATTGAATGACTCAAAAAGACGAACCCAACGACACTAAACTCAACTCAATCCGAACCCAAATGGGTCCAAATCGAGGATCATCATATGGCTTAATGATCATCAAATGTGGCAAGCTTATAGTCGAATCGGGTGGTGGCTTGACGAGACGAATCCAACGAGCCCAAGATTGCTGAATTCTAAAAAACATTAAGATAATACTCAAATAGTCGATAAATGATCCATCATCAATAGAGTTGATATCAGTTGTCCATTGGAAACACTTTCAATTTTCCCTTGGTCTTCTCCCTATTTATTGACCACATCATTTCCAAAAAATTATAAATAGCTCATCATTCTTCACATGAAGAGGGGGGAAGCAAGGAGGAAAAAAGGGGAAAAAGAGATGAGAGGAAGAGAAGTCTGAGACACCTCCCTTACATGTAAAACTCTGGTATCTCTTATGAATGCTACACCTTTCTCTTTCACCAGTTTGCGTGTTGTATCTTCGTACAAAGCTAAAACGTTAAACTTTATATTTCTCTACCGCCGCAAATATTCCAAGATGCAACAGTTATATTATAATAATTATCTGAATCATAATCATTTTCTCTTTTTTATATGCTCCTAAGACAGCTAGTGAGCTAGCTGGACCTTGTAGGATAAAGCTCGAAATCGTGCTCGAACTCGATTGATTAATAAAACTCAAGCTCAAGCCGAAAATGACTTGAGCTAATCTCGACTCGTTTACACCCCTAAACCTTAACCATACACAGACTTTTATGATCACCAAATCAGCAAAGTCAGCAGCTATATTTTATATCAAATGAAAAGCTCACAAGCCAAACAAGGCATACAAGGAATCACAAGTGCAAGGCTCCCGCATCTGATGTTATAGATCCAGCTCTTTTATGAATTTTTTGACCGTCTGACTTCACGAATCATGAAAATTTACACTATCCCACGTTTTCCTTCCTTTATGGACCGACAAGAAAAAAAATTACTATCGGTATTCGGTAACATCATTCACATACGTGAAATATTTAGGGTTGAATGCCATAACTAAGGCCAGCTAGAATCATTTTTTTTTTATTTTTATATATTTTATTTTATTTTATTTTATTTTAAAGATTACATAAAATGATGATGGAGGGCAGAGAATCTGAAATTATTTTCGTTGAAAAATAAATATTTTAAAATGCTTAAAAAATAAATTTATTTTTTAAGCATTTTATAATTATTCAATTTATTCCATAAAAAAATAACCAAACCATACTATACTCCTTTGTAGGAGCTAACATTGGAATTAGCTCATTTTAACATTTTATCGGTTAAAAATTTTGACTATCAATTAAGATTACATTCGAGGCTGTTTTATAAAATAGTTTTTTAATATCAAAATTTCTAATTTAAAAAATTTTATACTAAAAAAACTGATTCAAAAAATAGTAAAAATATTGTTACTAATAAAGACTAAAAGTTTTAGAGTTAAAAAAAAACAATCTTAAGTGATATTTATAAGAGCTTATTTTAATTATCTCAAAAGTAAAAAAATATATATTTTAATAAATATAAATAAAAAATTAAAAGAATAAGCTATCCAAACAGCCTTTAATACTTTTTAAAAATAATTCTGGAGTATATCCAGAGGAGAAAGCCTGCAGTTGCAGTTGATGGTCAAAAGGCTAGCAACGTTGGCCTTATGACTCACACGCTCTCTCTTTCTCTCTCTCAGTTCAACATTCCATTCAACGCCAAACCAGGTGGAAGTGGAGCAGCCTAAAAACAAAAGAGCAACTTTTCCTTTTTACAGTACTAACTCAGTCCATTCACTCGGAGATACTATGGCTTGGCTTGGTTTGGGACGGCTTAATTTATGCTTTCTAAAGCAGTTCTCTAATTCAAAAATTATGTTTTAAAAAGCAATAAAAAAGTCGTCCCAAACGAAGTCTAAGGCTTCCTTGGGGATGGCTTTTTTATGGCTTCTTAAAATAACTTTTTAGTACCATAATTTAAATTTTGTACTAAAAAGCTATTTTAAAAAGTTGTAAGAAAGCCGTCTCAAACGAAACCTAAGACTTTGTTTGGGATTACTTTCTCATTGTTTTATAGAACAGTTGTTTACTATAAATTTTTTTTTATTTAAAAAAACAATAAGAAAGCAGTCCAAACCAAAACATAAGTATTGTTTTGGAGACAAAAAGATCAATTCACCAAACACGCAATAACACAGCTGCAACATCTAATCTGCTATTTGGTTTATCTAATACTACATAATATTGAAGACGTAAGATCTTCATGGATGCGTAAAACAGTTCATATCTGAAATCTACAATATTTTCAACAAACAATATAAACGAAGAAAATTAATTGAAATTCTCTTTCAATACAATAATCATAGATCGAAAACGCTTAATGAACATAAAATCATGTCCAGCTAGCTTAGCTCTTTTACTTGGTGCGTAATTAAAGGGGTTTGTGTGATGCCCCAAGATCTAACTTGGAAAGAATGTCGATCAATAGCCAAACATTTTACCAGAGTTATCTAAAACCTTCAAAAAGCGATCTATCAAACATCTATAAAAATTAAACATCAATATAACAGTCGATTCATATCTCAAAACATCATGTACAATACTCAGGAACTAAACTATCAATACAAGTAGAGAAATCTATCCTGTCCTGAGTACAAAAGAATCATCAATCGATCAAAAGAACTAAAACCTGAAGATCTGAATCAACTCCTATCTCCTGCTCCCGAGCCCTGACCTGAAAATATCAACCACATATAATGAGCTTTACAAAGCCCAGCAGGTCACCTAATACCTATAACTGAAATCAAAGCACGGCTATGCTATCAATATGCATGTCAATCTATCACAGTCAATTAATCTATGTCAGTCAATGGTCAATGAGTCTATGCAGCGGAAATCAATAGTCAATAAAACCAGTCAATGCAGCGGCAGGCAATTCGATAAATCAACGCAATCAATCAATATCCGTCAATCAAATCAATACGGTCAAATCAATACGATCTAATCAATTGAAATCAATCGAGAAAGGCGATACGAAACAATCAATCTATAAACAGTCAATACGGTATAGAACAGTAGCAACAGTGAATCTATAGGTCTATAAGCAGCAATATCAATGAATCTAGAAGCAGTAGTACGATGTCCATGCTATCAATGCAGTATCTATATCTATCAATGTCTATATCAATGCTCAGTAATCAATGCTCGATAATCAATCAATGAAATCAATGAAATCGTACGATACAGTAAATCCGATCAATCAATAAAGTAGAAATCGATAAAGCAATAGATCCGTGAGTCAATACAGTAAACATGCATTTCAATACTATATACTGAACAAGTGCAAACTACTGGCTATGTTGCTGTTGTAGATTCTATATTGCTGTTGTAGATCCGTACATTGGTTCTATCAATAAGAGTCGTCACTCTTTTCGCCCGTCGGCATATCAATAAACTCCTTATGTCTCCCTTCAATAATCAATAATCAATGTTTAAAGGAAAGCCCGTCGGCCCACCATCCTGTACAGGTATCAATCAATCTTCTACCAATGTTCAACCAGGTTCCACTTGCGATCAGTATCAATAGTCAATTCAATCAATAAACAATTCAATAGTCGATATTAAAGCAATCATATCAATAATCAATGCATATCAGTTCAATCTATCAATTTCAGACAATTCAGGAATCGTACAAAAATCGGGCAGCGTAACGGCAGTCGGTCAAATTTACACAAAAATCCTGCAAAAAGACACAATATCCAAATCTTTCCAAATTACAATAGAATATCTATAACATCAATACAATACTATCGATCTATAGAATCCAAATCAAATCAGGTCCCGATTATTCTCTATTCGAGTAAAAGCGCGTAGAATCAATTCCGACCGGTAAAATCTTCGTAGAATACAGTCAAATCGTGTACAATAATCATATCTATAACATACTAAAAGTTGTGCGGTGAAAGTTGTGTCAAATCAAAACCATGTCGAAAAGTCGACTACGAAAACACAAAACAGATCACAACTAGGTCAAAACACAACATCTCTGAAAACAGAAACAGGGTTCGGAGTCCTTACCACGAGATCTTCACTTTTCCCAACAGCAGCGTCGGACGAAAAGCGATCCGCGGCCTCCAAAACCAAGCTTTTCTCTTTTTCCCTTTCTCTTTCTCTCTCCTCAGATATTTTCGTTTTTATAAAATGATTTTCTCTCTCCTCAAAACGAGCTGATTTTCTTATATTTGTGAACTGATCGGCCAGGCCGATGTTCACATCGTCCCGGGACGATCAGACCAAATCCTGATCGTCCTGGACCTCACCCAGGGCTATTGTCTGGCCGATCATTTCTACAGTACGATCGTCCTGGACGATCTCACGATCGGCCTGGACGATCTGTGCAGAAATTCTTCCAGAAAACACACCAGAAATCAGCTGTTCAATGCATTGATCGGCCTGGACGATCCAAACTTCGTCCTGGCCGATTCTGGGAGGAAAATCCAAATCAGAGAGGAACAGTAAGGGAACGAGATATTACAATCTCCCCACCTTAGAAAAATGTCGTCCCGACATTTCCCTACAGGTACGAAGCAAAAACGACAATGCAAAACAAATCGATCGAAAACCAAATCTAAATCAAAACTCGTCGGAATCCATACAGAACACACAATGCAATCAATCAAATGTCAATATGCAATGTTCATATGTCAATAGCAATCGGTTAGTCAAATCAATCTTACCAGTAGAACCTTCTGGTCGTTGTTGATCCTGATGCTGTAAACTCTGTAGACTGTAGATGCGTGGCACCACTGGAGGTCGTGGCGCAACCGTCTCCCTCTGATCTCTGACAGTCCTATCATCCATCCGGTTTCCTGATCTCTCACTGTAGGCCCTCGAGGCAACAGTCCTCTGCTGTCCTGTACCCGTATCAGCCCTTCCACCCAGTCCTTTCTGAGGACACTCTGCTGCTCTGTGTCCTTGCTGTCCACAGTGAAAACACTGTCCCGTCAATAGGTAGCACTGACCTGCATGTCGTCTACCACAGTGAATGCACGTGCCAGAACCACCAGACGATACTATCGATGCTGATCGTGACGCAGATCCCGATGCAGATCCTCTCGAACTCTCATATCTGCTTCTCTTCTCTCTATCTCTGTCTCTACCAGAATCATCTCGTCGTACGTCATCTCTCCTCCTTCTGGTATCCTCGTACCTCGGTACCGGTGTCGCCAGATCAATCTCTATCAATCGAGCTCGCTCCACTAGCTCAGAAAACTCATGGATCCGGAAAGGTACTAGTGGATGCCTCAGCTCTCTGTTCAATCCGTGCAGGAATCTATAACATTTTTCCTCGGCCGTAGGAATCAGATGAGCAGCGTACCTCGCAAGAGCAGTAAACTCGGCCTCGTACTCCATCACTGACTTGCGGCCTTGCTCCAATCTCATGAAAGCTTCCTGCATCTGTCGCTGAGCTGACGGTGGTACAAACCACATCCTGAATACTGTAGTGAACTCATCCCAGGTGATCTCAGCATTTGTCTTCCCCTGGAATTTCTCTCTCTGCTGTCCGATCCACCATCTCTCTGCCTCACTCTCCAACATGAATACTGCCAATGATACTTTTCTATTCCCCGGACACTGCATGCTATCAAAAATCTTTTCCACCCTCATGATCCAATCCTCAGCAGCCTGTGGTCCTACAGCCCCTTTGAACAACGGAGGCTTCAGCTTGTGGAACATCTGCAAATGTCTGTCTACCTCTTCTTCCTTGCTTCCACTCATCTTGCTCTGGGCATCCCCCATAACATGTGCAATCGCAGTAGCCAACTGCATCATACTCTCTGAAGGCATTGGGGCTGCGCTGTGCTGCTCATTTGGTACACTGGATTCTGCTGGAGGATCCATATCTTTTTCACCTGCACAATTCAAAACAAATGATACACACATGCAACGATGTATGCCAATGAAGCTCTTAAAGCTACCCAATCTACCCGATCTCTCAATCCAATCCTACAACTCTGGTAACAATCCATTCTTCCAATAACACTGCTCTGATACCAATCTGTGATGCCCCAAGATCTAACTTGGAAAGAATGTCGATCAATAGCCAAACATTTTACCAGAGTTATCTAAAACCTTCAAAAAGCGATCTATCAAACATCTATAAAAATTAAACATCAATATAACAGTCGATTCATATCTCAAAACATCATGTACAATACTCAGGAACTAAACTATCAATACAAGTAGAGAAATCTATCCTGTCCTGAGTACAAAAGAATCATCAATCGATCAAAAGAACTAAAACCTGAAGATCTGAATCAACTCCTATCTCCTGCTCCCGAGCCCTGACCTGAAAATATCAACCACATATAATGAGCTTTACAAAGCCCAGCAGGTCACCTAATACCTATAACTGAAATCAAAGCACGGCTATGCTATCAATATGCATGTCAATCTATCACAGTCAATTAATCTATGTCAGTCAATGGTCAATGAGTCTATGCAGCGGAAATCAATAGTCAATAAAACCAGTCAATGCAGCGGCAGGCAATTCGATAAATCAACGCAATCAATCAATATCCGTCAATCAAATCAATACGGTCAAATCAATACGATCTAATCAATTGAAATCAATCGAGAAAGGCGATACGAAACAATCAATCTATAAACAGTCAATACGGTATAGAACAGTAGCAACAGTGAATCTATAGGTCTATAAGCAGCAATATCAATGAATCTAGAAGCAGTAGTACGATGTCCATGCTATCAATGCAGTATCTATATCTATCAATGTCTATATCAATGCTCAGTAATCAATGCTCGATAATCAATCAATGAAATCAATGAAATCGTACGATACAGTAAATCCGATCAATCAATAAAGTAGAAATCGATAAAGCAATAGATCCGTGAGTCAATACAGTAAACATGCATTTCAATACTATATACTGAACAAGTGCAAACTACTGGCTATGTTGCTGTTGTAGATTCTATATTGCTGTTGTAGATCCGTACATTGGTTCTATCAATAAGAGTCGTCACTCTTTTCGCCCGTCGGCATATCAATAAACTCCTTATGTCTCCCTTCAATAATCAATAATCAATGTTTAAAGGAAAGCCCGTCGGCCCACCATCCTGTACAGGTATCAATCAATCTTCTACCAATGTTCAACCAGGTTCCACTTGCGATCAGTATCAATAGTCAATTCAATCAATAAACAATTCAATAGTCGATATTAAAGCAATCATATCAATAATCAATGCATATCAGTTCAATCTATCAATTTCAGACAATTCAGGAATCGTACAAAAATCGGGCAGCGTAACGGCAGTCGGTCAAATTTACACAAAAATCCTGCAAAAAGACACAATATCCAAATCTTTCCAAATTACAATAGAATATCTATAACATCAATACAATACTATCGATCTATAGAATCCAAATCAAATCAGGTCCCGATTATTCTCTATTCGAGTAAAAGCGCGTAGAATCAATTCCGACCGGTAAAATCTTCGTAGAATACAGTCAAATCGTGTACAATAATCATATCTATAACATACTAAAAGTTGTGCGGTGAAAGTTGTGTCAAATCAAAACCATGTCGAAAAGTCGACTACGAAAACACAAAACAGATCACAACTAGGTCAAAACACAACATCTCTGAAAACAGAAACAGGGTTCGGAGTCCTTACCACGAGATCTTCACTTTTCCCAACAGCAGCGTCGGACGAAAAGCGATCCGCGGCCTCCAAAACCAAGCTTTTCTCTTTTTCCCTTTCTCTTTCTCTCTCCTCAGATATTTTCGTTTTTATAAAATGATTTTCTCTCTCCTCAAAACGAGCTGATTTTCTTATATTTGTGAACTGATCGGCCAGGCCGATGTTCACATCGTCCCGGGACGATCAGACCAAATCCTGATCGTCCTGGACCTCACCCAGGGCTATTGTCTGGCCGATCATTTCTACAGTACGATCGTCCTGGACGATCTCACGATCGGCCTGGACGATCTGTGCAGAAATTCTTCCAGAAAACACACCAGAAATCAGCTGTTCAATGCATTGATCGGCCTGGACGATCCAAACTTCGTCCTGGCCGATTCTGGGAGGAAAATCCAAATCAGAGAGGAACAGTAAGGGAACGAGATATTACAGTTTGCAACTTTGTATCCTCTATAATTAAGATTACAAATGTGCAATTAGTCAATCCAAAATGTTCAATTTATTTTGAACTATTGAAATTCAATCTAACATTTTCAAAATCAGTTTTGAATTTGTTGGATTAAATCTTAACAGCTCAAAAGAAATTGTTAAGTGAAATTATCATCCAAAGTGTAGATGATACAACCCGATGATCAGAAAGGATGGAGAAAATCATCGGAATTTGCAAACAAATCCTGCATCGGCCACGCCGGCCTGAGTATCTTAAGCAGCATCTGTGCCTTCCGCCTCGCCCTATCGGAACACCCGCTCTGCACCATTAACAGCAGCTGCGTCACAACTCCGGCGGCCACCGCCTCCTCCTGCAACGCCTCCGATCCTCCAACCACCGCCACCAACGCCCCCGCTGCATGCTCAGCTGCCCTCTCGGTCGCCTTCCCCGTCATTGCCCTCACCAAATCCGCCACCGCTCCCTCCACTGCCACCACTGCTTCCCTTCCTCCTTCCACTCTGCACAACAACTCCACCGTCGCAAGCGCCCGCTCCAAATCCCCTCTCTCTACGCAGTGCATTTCCCCAATCCTCCTAACCACCGCTTCCGCCGCCCCCGCCATCACCGCCCTTCCCCTGTTCTCCTTCGCCAAGCAGAGAGAGAACAATCCCCGCATTCCGGCTCTCACCGCCCGCGAATCCCCATTCTCCACCAGCGCAACTAGCCCTTCAATTACCCCGTCAGCCGCGCCAACCGCCTCCCGCGCCTCCGCCGTCCGCATCCCTTCCACCAATGTCGCTGCGCCGATTCGCGCTTCGGCAGAGCTCTCCAATCTAATCATCCCTGCTAACAGCGCCACCCTCTCCGGCCTCGCCGCCACCATCGCGCTCTCCCTTTCCGTAACCCCCACCACAGCTAACGCCTCCATGGCTCCAACCGCCAAATCAAGATCCGCGCCGAACGCCATCTCGGCAATTGCAGAGCGCGTGTAAGTGGAGACCACAGCGCGGTTCTTCTCCGACTCGCAGGCGAGAGCACGAAGTCTTCGGAGGGCGGCGATGCGTGAAGAGAGGGAGGCGTCGTCGGCTGAAGCTTGGGCGAGGAGGAGGCGGACGAGGGTGGGATCGGCAGGTTGTTTCGGGGTGGGAATTCGTTCCACCCCGTCGGAGCGGTGGGCGACGCACCATTCTTGGATCAGGCGGCGAAGGGTGTGGTTAGGGATGACGGTGAAGTCGGGGAGAGGGCAGCGGGTGACGGGGCATGTGGTGTTCCCCATCGCAAACCATGACTCAATGCTTGGGCGGTCGTAGGTCTGGCCGGTGCTTACCGTTACCGGATCCCGCATCAGCTCAAGAGAGATGGGGCATCGGAAATGGTATGGGATTTGAACGCCGACGAGATCCAATGGCGGCGCCGGCGTATCGCGTAATCGCCTTGCTCTCACCTCCCCTCTCATCCAGTTCTTTCAGTGTTTACCTTTCGCTGAGTGCAAGGAA
Organism: Dendrobium nobile; assembly: GCA_022539455.1. Lineage (NCBI taxonomy): Eukaryota > Viridiplantae > Streptophyta > Magnoliopsida > Asparagales > Orchidaceae > Dendrobium > Dendrobium nobile. The sequence continues at coordinate 15,474,271 of CM039733.1, read as the reverse complement.
GGAGGAGGGGTTCTTATTGGGGGATTCTACACGTGCGGGTCCTTTTACGACCGGTAAGGGTGATAGGCCCTTAGGCCTGTAGGTTTTTATGTAGGTCGGGGCGGGGCACCGGCGCGGCCCCCGCTCACATGTGGTTTGTTTGCTTGGGGCCTCAAAGGAGACAGAATAAAAAAAAAAAGAGTCACAATATTTTAATTCAATTATTATCAGATTAATTTTACTAATTTACTAAAGTTATTCTGATGATCATATATAAATATTTAAATATTAAAATAGGGGTGTCAATTCGGGTTAACTGGTCGGGTTCGGGTTTGGGTCAAATTCGGAACTGACTCGGCACTGTTCGGGTCAACCCGAACAACCCGTTTTTAAAAACGGGTCTGGTTTCCTAACCCGACCCGATTTGGGTTCGGGTCAACCCGATCCGACACGAATGACCTGAAGTTGACCTAAAATTGCTAGATTTCTTGTCAAAAATCAGGTCAATTTTCGTGTCAAAATCGGGTAAAAAACGGGTCAATCTCGGGTTTCCAAGTCAAATAGGAGTTTTCGTATCAATTTCGGGTCATTTTTGGGTTGCTGGGTCAACCCGAACCCGACTCGGTTTTTAAAACGGGTTGATTTGTTGAACCTGAACCCGACCCATTTCGGCTCCGGGTTGACCCTAACACGAATTTTTCCATGTCGGATTTCGGGTCGTGTCAATAATTGACACCCCTATATTAAATTATTTTATCATAAATATAGCAAGTATTATTCTTTTTTGTATTTGATTTTTTTATAATTAAAATTATATAATTTCATATAATTTAAATATAATAAATATATCATATATTATTTTTAAAATGATACTAATCAAATTTGAGTAAAAAAAACACTTAATTTTTTTATAAATCAATAGTCTTAATGTTAATTTTTACTATGAGAGTTACAAATATATATATATATATATATATATATATTTTTTTTCATATGATTACTTGGTGTTTATATTTGGGTATGTTTAGCTTCAAGTAGATATGAATTTTCGACTATAATAAAATACAGGGATTATTTTGGGCTAATAAATTATTTTATAAATTCAGTCATGAAGCTATTTGTCAGAAAAAAAAAATCTGAAGGCATCTGGAGATATTATAAATACCATTTTTTAAATTCAAATAATTTTTAAAAAATAAGTTTTCTCAAAAAGGCTCTTAAACTTATTATTATTTAACCCACAAGTTAATGAACTAAATTAGGCATGAACTCATTCTTATTGGACCCATTTACATCTTTTAAGCTTTGCTTTAAATTTAAATAATCTTTTAGCGTGATTTTAAGCTAATTAAAGTTTCATTTGGGACCAGTGGGGAGCCAAGATTTTTTTTTTGTTAGGGTATAAATCATTGATCTTAAAAAATCATCAATATTTTTCAACCGGACTTGGGACTTTTATTCAAGCTTTTATTTTTTTAACTACATCATTAAAAATAAATGAATTATATAGGAAAAAAACTTACATAAGATAATATTTGCTCTTCATATTTTTAATATATGTTTATTGTGGGATACAATATACGCGGCAATAGAGCGAGGGGTTTTTCGTCTTAGTGTTGCACAGATATTTAGCAAACAAATAGAGAAATTAAACACATCGGGATTTTCACTTGGAAAACCATGGAAAAGGAAAAAAATACCATAGGGTCAAGCCCAATCGAAATAATTTCACCATTGTTGAATTAAGTTATAAAGGTCGACCCATCCTTATATTTAAGGATGGTCAAATTACAATGGATTTTGTGTGGATATTCATGAGTTTTCAATATGACGATCGGGCAAAAGTCCGACGACGGTTGAACAGAAGTTTGATGGCCGTCGGGCAAAAATCTGGAAATGATTGATGGACAGATAAAAGCCTGGTGGCAGTCCGTGGTAAGGAGGAAATCAAGCGTTAGTTGGCGGTCGTGCATAAGTTCGTCATAAGTTGATGGCAGAACAAAAGTCTGACGTCAATTGAAGGAAGTCCAGCATCAATGGCCAAGCAAAAGTTTAGTGTTGATCGAAGGCCAAGCATAAGCTAGACATCCATCAGAGGAAGTCCGGCATCTGTCGAAGGCTGGAAGAATTCTGATGTCGGTCAGCGGCCAGATTGAAGTCTGCAGTCGGTCTGTGGCCTGGCGGAAGTCCGACGTCGGTCAATAGTCGGACGAAAGTCCAGCGTTAGTCGGTGGACCGACGAAGTTCGGTGGCCAAGTAGTGGTAAGGCAATGGCTGGTGCTCGAGGAGCTTGGTGAAAGGAGAGATATCAAATTTCTCTTCCATCTTCCTCTTCTTCTTTCTCTCCCTTTGTCAAGAATTGGTGGGCAGTCTATTTATAATTTTTTTTATAGAGTGGCATGGGTAATAAATATGGAGAAGATCAAGGACATGTTGGGAGTGTTTCAGATGAACGACCAATATCGACTCTCTTGATCATAGACAATTTATTGAGTGTTTGAATGCCTTAATGATATCATAATTCAATAATCTTGGGTTCTTTGAAGTTTTCTCGTCAAGTCGCTCGATTTGATTACAAACATATAATATATGGATATCAATTAATCATCCAATTTATGCTTTGAAGCTTTTAAATATGCTTCAGGCTCTTAATTTAGACTCATTTGTGCTTATATTGGATCAAATTTGGTGTCGTTGAGTTCATCTTTTCAAGATGTCCAGTTCGACTATAAAGTGTGTTGAAATCGGAGTTCGGATGGTAACAAAATTAATTTTGAAAGTTTTCGAATCAACTTTGCTTTGAGATTCATGGCCGATCAAGATAATTTTTTGATGGTATATCAATGTTACCTATGATTTCTCTCTTTGAATTTTCTTATTTTAAAATTGTTGTACCATCTTTTTATTATCAATACTGGTAAATATACCTTTTTCAATATATGCAATCAAACAATTATTTATCTAGAAGTTGAAATTATGAGATGCGTCAAGAAGGGGTGAATTGGATATTTAAAAACTTCTTTAATGAAAAAAAATCTTTTTATAACTTGATGCATAAGCGAATTACATTCATGATAAAAAGATAAATTATAAATTTCACCCACAATTAATTGCAATAAAAATGAATGTAGAAATAAAGTACGAAAATAATAAAGGAAAGAACACACCGATTTATAGTGGTTCGGTTAAGCCATGAGCTACGTCCACTCCCCGGAGGCGGCCTCTGAGTATTACACTAAACCTTTAGTGATTCTCCTTTTGCCCCCTCGACAAGGCAGAGAAGCCCTGACAAAATCAATTCTACCTTCCCCGGTGCGGCGGAGGAGCCGAGTCTTTAGACACAAAAAGAGATCTTCTTCTTCCCAAAACTTCCCTCAAGACAAACCTTGAATCTGGTGGTACTGAGGTGCAAGCTCGCCGGAGTAATCGTGTGAAACCTCCTTCACACTCCCTTGAAACCCCCTCCAAGGTTTTTCTCCCTCTCTCAAACTCCACCATTTACTCTCTTCATTTCAAGTTCTCTCTTCAAGTTTTCTCCAGAAAAATGAAGCTTCAATGGATGCCAAAGACTCTTACAAAGTCTTATGAGAGTGCTTAAATAGAAGGATCAAAAAACCCTAAAAAACTCAATTCGGTCGTCAAAGATCGTATAGTACAATCGTAAGATCGTCCAGTACAATGTGCAGAAATTGACCAATAAGTGCTGTACGATGTCCAATTAGTACTATACAAATAGTTCAATTGCCTGTTCATACTGTACAATGTCTAGTATGATGTGTTGTATGAACAGTCAAAAAAATTAGTTCGTCCAAGATGAAGCATGGGACTGCCAAGATCGTCTCTGTTGATCATATAGTATGATCCAAATATCAAAATTAGGCCGTTTTGATTGACTAATCATAGGATTAAATTAGACAATATTTTAAACATCGTATAGTACGGTTAGAACAATTTTTCAAATTTAAATTTTTGCTTAATTTAATGGACGGTAGCATTTCCAATTATAACAGATTGTATAGTATGGTGTGGTGTTCGTACAGTATGATTAGTTATATTTAAAAAAATTAAGAAAATAAAATATTTTAATTAATTTTAATTACACTAGATCGTACAGTACGATACAGATCATACATTATGATGTATAAAAAAATTAAAATTATTTTAAATCATTTTTTGCTCCATCTGTGTGTGTGCACGATCAACAAATTAACATTTAACATTACAAGACTTGACTCAAGGAATAAAAATTACATACTCATTTAATATTACCAATTGTACACAATCTTAAGTCTTGAATCTTTAAAGAAATGTGCATAGTGTATCTGAAATATTAGTAAATACACAAACAAATATGCAATGCAAATACTGTGAGAAATAAAAGATTAATCACTGTTATTTGTTATCATCAAAATCATAAACTCAGAAGCCCGAATTGCAATAGAAGTCTCACATATGATTACATAAATAATTCTTTATAATTTTCATAGCTGAGGATGCTCGTTCGACCATCACTATAGGAATTGATAAAATCAGAGCAAGCTTTATAAGTAGGATTACCAAAGGATAAATATCATTTTTCTTAATCTTCATCAATTTTTGAGTAAGTTCTCCAAATCCTTTCAAATTTATAAAGGTAGCTCTAATCACATATTTATAATAAAATTATCAAGTTGGTTGTCTAACATGATCATATTTATATTTGAAATTCTAATGGATAAAACTTTGTCAAGCTTATCAATCGGTATTTATCAAAAGCTGAAATGAATCACATGAATTCAAGTATGTCAAACACATTAGTAGCTCTGTATTTATTTTATCAAATATGTTATTGAGCTCTTAAAGTTGCATATCAATTATAGTATAAACAATTCAATTTGATAATGATGTCTATTTATGATTACTTTAGCTTTTCTCCTTGATCTTTCTCGCATTACAAAAGTAATATCCATATCTGGGACAAATATATTATTTGCCTAAAAAAAAGCTAAACATCTTTAAATAAAATGTCCCAACTATCATCTTTCATACTTTGGAGTTTTTGCTTAAATACATTTACCAAACTCATATCATTTATGATGTTTCTTTACAGCACCTATGATAACTCTTTGGTGACCTTTAATACAGCCTGCATGATATACAAATTGAAAATAAATTCAAAGTATTGTATAGAATCAAGAAGGGCATATACTTCACCTTTTTGTTTATTACTTGAAACATATTGTATTATCATTTCAAGAAGCTTAATGATAGATTCAAACATAAGTATTAAAACATATAAGAGATCCATAACACAAACCCCAACGTGTATATCTAGCACGTAGAACAGCTGCTTCATGATTTGAGCCTCTACCTCGAAAAATTATTGCGTCCTCCCACCTGATGACGTAGAGATGCGTCCTCCCACAGCCAAAAAACTCGATTTTTGCTCGGTATTGCTAGGTATTATTTGGTAATAACGAGGAATATCATCATGTGAAGACCAATACCGAGTTATACCGAGCTATACCGAGCAATACCAAGCACATACCGAGTTTTTTCTAGGAAAAACTAGGTATTTTTTTGTATTGCTCGGTATTGCTCTGTATAGCTCGGTATAACTCAGTATTGGTCTTCACATGATGATATTCCTCGTTATTGTTTGGTATTGCTCGGTATTTGCTTGGTATTTCTCGTTTTTTAGTGCGATTTTAGCTCTGGGAGGACGCATCTCTACGTCAGGTGGGAGGACGCAATAATTTTTCCTCTACCTCTGGTTACTTCGCCATTTAGTAGTAGTTCAATGATAATGTTGTATTATTTTTGCAATAGCATTTCTCTTATCTTGCATGAACTTCTAATAATATTTATCAAATTAGAGATTATATTGAAAAGTGAAGCAACTTGCATATGACTTTTGGCCACAACAACTAGTGCTAGTTATAGTTGATGTGTGAAACAATGCATGTAAAAAGCTAAGCAATTATCTTTCATGAACAAGTCTTTTATCCCGTTAAACTCACCACAAATGTTGTTAACTCTATCATAACTTTGTCCGCGTAAACGAGCTATACTCAATCCATATTTTACAAAAAGTAATTCATTGGCCTTTTTAAGAGTTGAAGCAGATACCTCATCTACATGCAAAATCTAAATAAAATGCTCAATAACATAACATTGTTTATCTATATATCATATTGAAACTGCAACTTATTCTTTGATTGATATATCTCATGATTTATCCAATAAAATTACAAATAACTCATTGCCTAGTTCATCAAATATGATATTTGATGTCTCGATAGTAGCAGTATTTGTTATTTATCTTTGAATTTTTGGAGCAATTAGTTTAATATTGTGATGCCCCAAGATCTAACTTGGAAAGAATGTTAATCAATTTCATAACAATTTACCAGAGTTATCTATAAACCTTCAATAAGCAATCTATCAAACATCTATAAAATTTAAACATCAATATTCAAGTCGATTCATATCTCAAAACATCATATACAATACTCAGGAACTAAACTATCGATACAAGTAGAGAAATCTATCCTGTCCTGAGTACAAAAGAATCATCTATCGATCAAAAGACAAAAACCTGAAGATCTTGGTCAATTCCTATCTCCTGCTCCCGAGCCCTGACCTGAAAATATCAACCACATATAATGAGCTTTACAAAGCCCAGCAGGTCACCTAATACCTATAACTGAAATCAAAGCACGCTAAGCTATCAATATGCATGTCAGTCAATCACAGTCAATCAATCTATATCAGTCAATGGTCAATGAGTCTATGCAGTGGAAATCAAATCAGTAATCGATGCAATCCGAAAATCAATAGTCAATAAAACCAGTCAATGCAGCGGCAGGCAAATCAATCATTTCAATTCAATCAATCAATCAATCAATCAATATCCGTCAATCAAATCAATACGGTCAAATCAATGAAATCAGTCGAGAAAAGCAATACGGAACAATGAATCTATACGACAGTCAATACGGTGCAGAACAGTAGCAACAGCGAGTCTATAAAATCTATAGGCAGCAATATCAATGAATCGGTAGGCAGTAGTACGATGTCCATGTTCATGCTCAATACAGTATCTATATCTATTAATGTCTATAACAATGCTCAGTAGTATCAATGTTCAGTAGTCGATCGATGAAATCAGTGAAATCGTACGATACAGTAAACCCGATCAAATCCGTAAAATCCGTAAATCAAATACATTAAACATGCAATCAATACGATAATACTGAACAATGTATAATCAATGGTCATGTTGCTGTTGTAGAATTCATATTGCTGTTGTAGATATCAATACATTGGTTCTATGAAAAGAGTCGTCACTCTATTGCCCGTCGGCCGCCCGTCGGCATATAATCTCCTTATGACTCCCATCGTTATATCCATGATCCATGATCTATGATTTAAAGGAAAGCCCGTCGGCCCACCATCCTGTACAGGTATCATCTCCAACCAATGTTCAACCAGGTTATACGTGTTTCAGTATCAATAAGCAATCAATAATCAATATTAGAGCAATCATATCAATAATCATAGGCATATCGATTCAATCTATCAATTTCAGTCAAATCAGGAATCATACAAAAATCGGGCAGAGTAACAGTAGTCTATCGAATTTACACAAAAATCCTGCAAAAAGACAAATTCTGAATTTCTCCAAATTACAACAGAATAACCACGGCATCAATACAAGACTATTATTCTATAGAAACCAAGTCATAAAACATCCTGATAATTTTCTATTCGATAAAAACCGCGTAGAACCAATTCCGACCGGAAGAAAATTCGTAGAATACAGTCAAATCGTGTAGAATAATCATATCTATAACATATCAGAAGTTGTGCGGTGAAAGTTGTGTCAATCTCAAATCACGTCGAAAAGTTGACTACGAAAATACAAAACAAATCACAACTCGGTCAAAACTCAACATCTTTGAAAACAGAAACAGGATTCGGAGTCCTTACCACGAGATCTTCACTTTTCCCAACAGCAGCGTCGGACGAAAAGCGCTCCGCGGTCTCCGAAAACCAGCTTTTCTCTTTTTCCTTTTTCTCTTTCTCTCTCCTCAGATATTTCTCTCTCTTCAAAATATCTCATTTCTATATATATCCAGACTGATCGTCCTGGACGATCGAGCTTCGTACCGGACGATCCATGAAGAGAAGAATTTCGTCCAGACGAAAAATTACATATCGTCCCTGGCGAAGGGTTCTCTGACTTATTTTCGTCCAGACGATCCTGATTTCGTCCAGACGAACCATACAGCCAAACATGATTTTTCTACACAACCTGCACCGATCGTCCCGGACGATCCAACTTCGTCCAGACGAACCTGAAGCAAAAACTGATATTACAATCTCCCCACCTTAGAAAAATGTCGTCCCGACATTTCCCTAAAGGTACGAAGCAAAACACGAAACAAACCAAATCGATCGAAATCCAAATCCAAAACAAAACTCGTCGAAATCTATACAGAACACACAATGCAATCAATCAAATGTCAATATGCAATGTTCATATGTCAATATCAATCGGTTAGTCAAATCAATCTTACCAGTAGAATCTTCTGGTCGTTGTTGATCCTTATGCTGTAAACTCTGTAAACTGTAGATGCGTGGCACCACTGGAGGTCGTGGCGCAACTGTCTCCCTCTGATCTCTGACAGTCCTATCATCCATCCGGTTTCCTGATCTTTCACTGTAGGCCCTCGAGCCAACAGTCCTCTGCTGTCCTGTACCTGTGCCAGAATTAGTCCTTCCACCCAGTCCTTTTTGAGGACAATCTACTGCTCTGTGCTCTTGTTGTCCACAGTAAAAACACTGTCCCGTCAATAGGTAGCACCGACCCGCATGTCGTTTACCACAGTGAATGCACTCGCCAGAACCACCAGACGATACTACCGATGCAGATCGTGATGCAGATCCCGATGCAGATCCCTTCGAACCCTCATACCTGCTTCTCTTCTCTCTATCTCTGTCTCTATAAGAATCATCTCGTCGTACCTCATCTCTCCTCCTTCTGGTATCCTCATACCTCGGTACCGGTGTTGCTAAATCAATCTCTATCAATCGAGCTCGCTCCACTAGCTCAGAAAACTCATGGATCCGGAAAGGTACTAGTGGATGTCTCAGCTCTCTATTCAATCCATGTAGAAATCTATAGCACTTTTCTTCGGGAGTAGGAATCAGATGAGCAGCGTACCTCGAAAGTGCAGTAAACTCGGCCTCGTACTGCATCACTGACTTACGGCCTTGCTCCAATCTCATGAAAGCTTCCTGCATCTGTCGCTGAGCTGACGGTGGTACAAACCACATCCTGAACACTGCAGTGAACTCATCCCAGGTGATCTCAGCATTGGTTTTCCCCTGGAATTTCTCTCTCTGCTGTCCAATCCACCATCTCTCCGCTTCTCCTTCAAATAGGAACACAGTTAATGGTACCTTTCTATTTCCCGGACACTGCATGCTGTCAAAAATCTTTTTTACTCTCAGGATCCAATCCTCAGCAGCCTGTGGTCCCACAGCTCCTTTAAACAACGGAGGCTTCAGCTTGTGGAACATCTGCAAATGTCTGTCTACCTCTTCTTCCTTGCTTCCACTCATCTTGCTCTGGGCATCCCCCATAACATGTGCAATCGCAGTAGCCAACTGCATCATACTCTCTGAAGGCACTGGAGCTGCGCTGTGTTGCTCATTTGGTACACTGGATTCTACTGGAGGATCCATATCTTTTTCACCTGCACAATTCAAAACCAATGATACACACATGCAATGATGTATGCCAATGAAGCTCTTAAAGCTACCCAATCTACCCAACTCTCAATCCAAACCTACAACTCTGGTAACAATCCATTCTTCCAATAACACTGCTCTGATACCAACTTGTGATGCCCCAAGATCTAACTTGGAAAGAATGTTAATCAATTTCATAACAATTTACCAGAGTTATCTATAAACCTTCAATAAGCAATCTATCAAACATCTATAAAATTTAAACATCAATATTCAAGTCGATTCATATCTCAAAACATCATATACAATACTCAGGAACTAAACTATCGATACAAGTAGAGAAATCTATCCTGTCCTGAGTACAAAAGAATCATCTATCGATCAAAAGACAAAAACCTGAAGATCTTGGTCAATTCCTATCTCCTGCTCCCGAGCCCTGACCTGAAAATATCAACCACATATAATGAGCTTTACAAAGCCCAGCAAGTCACCTAATACCTATAACTGAAATCAAAGCACGACTAAGCTATCAATATGCATGTCAGTCAATCACAGTCAATCAATCTATATCAGTCAATGGTCAATGAGTCTATGCAGTGGAAATCAAATCAGTAATCGATGCAATCCGAAAATCAATAGTCAATAAAACCAGTCAATACAGCGGCAGACAAATCAATCATTTCAATTCAATCAATCAATCAATCAATCAATATCCGTCAATCAAATCAATACGGTCAAATCAATGAAATCAGTCGAGAAAAGCAATACGGAACAATGAATCTATACGACAGTCAATACGGTGCAGAACAGTAGCAACAGCGAGTCTATAAAATCTATAGGCAGCAATATCAATGAATCGGTAGGCAGTAGTACGATGTCCATGTTCATGCTCAATACAGTATCTATATCTATTAATGTCTATAACAATGCTCAGTAGTATCAATGTTCAGTAGTCGATCGATGAAATCAGTGAAATCGTACGATACAGTAAACCCGATCAAATCCGTAAAATCCGTAAATCAAATACATTAAACATGCAATCAATACGATAATACTGAACAATGTATAATCAATGGTCATGTTGCTGTTGTAGAATTCATATTGCTGTTGTAGATATCAATACATTGGTTCTATGAAAAGAGTCGTCACTCTATTGCCCGTCGGCCGCCCGTCGGCATATAATCTCCTTATGACTCCCATCGTTATATCCATGATCCATGATCTATGATTTAAAGGAAAGCCCGTCGGCCCACCATCCTGTACAGGTATCATCTCCAACCAATGTTCAACCAGGTTATACGTGTTTCAGTATCAATAAGCAATCAATAATCAATATTAGAGCAATCATATCAATAATCATAGGCATATCGATTCAATCTATCAATTTCAGTCAAATCAGGAATCATACAAAAATCGGGCAGAGTAACAGTTGTCTATCGAATTTACACAAAAATCCTGCAAAAAGACAAATTCTGAATTTCTCCAAATTACAACAGAATAACCACGGCATCAATACAAGACTATTATTCTATAGAAACCAAGTCAGAAAACATCCTGATAATTTTCTATTCGATAAAAACCGCGTAGAACCAATTCCGACCGGAAGAAAATTCGTAGAATACAGTCAAATCGTGTAGAATAATCATATCTATAACATATCAGAAGTTGTGCGGTGAAAGTTGTGTCAATCTCAAATCACGTCGAAAAGTTGACTACGAAAATACAAAACAAATCACAACTCGGTCAAAACTCAACATCTTTGAAAACAGAAACAGGATTCGGAGTCCTTACCACGAGATCTTCACTTTTCCCAACAGCAGCGTCGGACGAAAAGCGCTCCGCGGTCTCCGAAAACCAGCTTTTCTCTTTTTCCTTTTTCTCTTTCTCTCTCCTCAGATATTTCTCTCTCTTCAAAATATCTCATTTCTATATATATCCAGACTGATCGTCCTGGACGATCGAGCTTCGTACCGGACGATCCATGAAGAGAAGAATTTCGTCCAGACGAAAAATTACATATCGTCCCTGGCGAAGGGTTCTCTGACTTATTTTCGTCCAGACGATCCTGATTTCGTCCAGACGAACCATACAGCCAAACATGATTTTTCTACACAACCTGCACCGATCGTCCCGGACGATCCAACTTCGTCCAGACGAACCTGAAGCAAAAACTGATATTACAAATATTTTGCAAGGCATTATCCAAAAACAATTTTTCTTATATCATCATTTTGGGATGCTTGAAATCGTGGAAGCTCAAAAAATTTTTCTTGGTGCTCAGAATCTTTAAGATTTATCATGACCCCGAAAAACTACACCTTGATGTAAAAGAAAATGTATGCAATCTATACTGGCAGTTAAATATGTTCGATGTTCCATGCGATTTTGATCATAAGGTCTTTCAAAAACAAATCTAATATCAAGGTGTTGATTCATTAAATCTTCACATTTACGCTAAGTAATATTTTAAGCATCGTTAGCTTGACCAATATGAACTAGAAATATACCCTTATTTTTTTAATTATTAATTCTTGTTATGTCAAAACTATCATCGCTAGTTTTCTCTCCAATCTTAGGTATATAAATATGACAATACAAATAATAAACTGTATCATTTGTAATACTATACTCTAAGCAACACTTGTGTTCATTAAACCATGCAGGAATAAATCTTAGTAATTTATTTTCAATTTGTGTCTGTGGAAAATCATGATCTCGAAGTTGACATGGATCTTTTTTGCAAATAGAATGTTCTCACAGTATCCCTCCTATTGGGATGATAATCAATATTTTTTTTCTTAATCTGGAATCTGGAATCTAAAGGGATTTCATCAAAATCGAGTTCTAAACAAGCTTATTTGAACACATATTTATGCTTCACTTTTTCTTTTAAAATACAATTCCATATATGATATAAATTAGAACTATTTAATAAATTTAATACTAAAATATTTAATTTCATCATATTCAAATGTGATGGTTAAAAAATAAAAACTTTGCAATTCTCGCTGCACAGTTGACAACACTAATATATTTGTATCGCTTTTATACTTCCTATGAACAAAAAATGTAAAGAGCTTTAACCTGCAGATTTTAATTAAAAAATTAGCGTTAGTAATCTTTATTTCTTCAACAATAATAATTTTATCTTCTAACACAAATATCACAAAGAGTGAGAGTCTTCTCCTTTGCTGGCTGTCGCACCTTTGATCTGCCATTTCTTAATTTTTAGAATGATTTGTTAATTCACTGATAGAGAGAGAGAGAGATCTCACAAATAAAATTCTTGTGAATTGCGAAGCTTCCGAATTCCAAGCAATATATTGTAATTTGCAGTCCTGCAAATGAGAAGGTACACCGCACGTCTAAGGCTTCGTTTGGGATTGCTTTCTTCTTGCTTCTTAAAATGGCTTTTTAGTACAAAAATTAAAATGCTTGTACTAAAAAGCTACTTTAAGAAGCAGTAAGAAACCCGTCCCAAACGAAGCCTTATTGAATCCTAGAGTGGTAGACGAAAACGGGATTGAAATTGACCCGAATTTTCTATGTAATTGACTAGGTTAACTTTTCCTTTTTTTTTTAATACACAATATATAATTAGGAGGGATTAGAAAGGGATTAGCGGGATTTGTTATGTCAGTGAGGGCTTGTGCCTCCAGTGTGCATCCGCTACTATTTGTGATAGATTTTCTATTGCTTTACTTTTCAAATCATAGCCTAATTTCAGCATGACATTTATTTTTTCACTGTTGGAAAACATTTATGCTAAAAAGTTGCTTTCAATAATTTTCAAAATAATTATTATCTGCACAACCATTTTATAATCACTTATATAAAATATTATAGTTATTTAAAACATCCAAAATAATAAATTTATACACGTATGTACACTAAATCTCAAATGCATGATCTTATAATTAGAGTTGAAACTCTCAACCACTTAACTTAAATTGAAGCGTGTTGGTTTAAACAATCTCACCAGCCACTCTCTCGCTCACACCGCGGGATTATTTTATTAATAAATTCGATCAGTGCCAAACGGACGCCAGTGACGCCATTAATCATTTTGGGAAATAACCACCCCACAATCTGACGGCCAAAATTCGTTCTCCTCCTTGAATCCTAGCCGTTCCTTCTTCCTTGGTGGGCCCCATCCAAAGAGTCAATGGTTCCAATTGGCCAGTCAAATTAACACTGGCAATGGATAGAGCAGCGAATAGTGTGGCCCAGCTAGCCTGGCTCAGATATTCCGCTTCCCTTGCGGCCGGTGTTAATTCCATGAAGACCACGCCATCCACGGCGGAGACTATTGGTGGATCAGCTGCGAGGCCCGCGTCGTACAGCAGCCTTTTATCTCAAATAAGAGGCCGGCACGATGAGGCCGTGATGGCAGCTCGGCCGGCCGTGCGTTGGGTTCACACTAGGGGTCCAGATTAGTCGAGTCGAACTTGAGTCAAGAGATGTTCGAGCCGAGCTCGACTGTCAAATGCCGAGTTCGACGGAGGAAAAAAAAGGCTTGTCGAGCTGCACGAGCAGCAATTCGAGCTCAATTTGTCCATCGAGCCAGCATCCGTCGCCAGTGCCATGTCCGGGCGCGTCGCCAACATCCCTCGTAGCCGCCAGTGTCCGCATCCGCTGCCAGAGCTGCGTCCGTCGCAATCTTCCCTCGTGGCTACCAGCATCCGCGTTCGCATCCGTCGCCCGTCAGCATCCGCATTCGCCGCCAACGTCCACATCCATCGCCAGTTTTTGCGTCCAGCTTCTGCGTCGCCAAGCTTGCGAGTCAATCATTTCCTGGGTCTGATTTCATTTTCCCGCCCGCGATCTCATTTTTCGTGCTAGATATGCAGCTGCTCGTATGCTCGCAGCTGCTCGTATGCTCGCGAGTTGACCAATGGGCTGTTCGAGCTCGATAAGCTATCGAGCTCAAAATCTTGTTCGAGAGCTCAACTCGCAAGCTCGATAAGCTCGACTCGTCGAGCCTGTAATAGAGTAGAGCACGAGCCAGCACGCGAGCCGGCTTGACTTGGTTGTACACCTAGTTCACACCAAATGCAACCGCGAACCACACAATGCATTGACGTGACGAAGACGGGAACCTCCCCCGATGGGTGATGCACGTGCGGGAATGGGTTGTGTTCACACGAGTGCTGGCGCTGCGCACGTCGGTTAGCGCGCGCGTGCATCTCAGAGCTGCCGGGGGAGGGACCTGGTCGCATCTGTCTCCGGTCAATCGGGCAGAAATTGCTGTGGGGAATGCATTGCTTCGCGTGCACAAGGCGGGGTCTGCCCGCACGTGTCACCCAGTTGTCTCTCATTTGACCGCATTTGGGTCCTTGACCCAGGTACGGAATTCTGGGCCGACGAAATGACGGAACTGCCCCTAACACTTTGCGAAAGGAGACTGGATGATTGGCTGTAAGTTGATAGAATCCACGGATACGGGAGGAAATTTCCTGCGGGGAGGGGCATGTGCCCTATTATTCCGCGTGCAAATTTTGAATGGGTGATGATCTGGCCAAGATCTCGATGAAAGGCTCCCGCATCTGCAGGCAAAATAAGATAAATTTAGTAAATATTACGAGTTCCAGGAAAGCATCGATGTTTTTTGGCTAGATTACCCTCTCATGTGGGATTTATTATTTTGTGCGAATTCGGAGGGCATTCGTAGACCAATAAAAATACACAACATCACACCATTGCTCGATTTTAAGTTTGGTACCCGTGCTCGATATCCCTCGATACGGCTTGGTACCCAGTGAAAGAGTTAAACAGGAAAGAGGAAAGTAGCAGAGACAGAGGACTGAAAACGGAAATAAGGAAAATATGGATTCAATATGCAAAAGCTTATTACATAGCCCTTTATATAGACTAGAGAATGGTACAGCTGTAAATAAATGAAGATACAAAAATGTATTACAAAGTTATGTGCTAATATCCTCCCGCAAACTAATCATTCGTGGAATGAATGGTTAGTTTGGACCGTAATTTGCTGAAGCGAGCTGGCGTGAAGGCTTTAGTGAAGATATCAGCGACTTGATCGATTGACGGTATGTGTTTGATTTCAACATGGCCGGAATCAATGTGTTGACGTATGAATTGATAGTCAATCTTGATGTGCTTCGTCCGTGCGTGAAATACCAGATTCTTTTCGATGGCAATTGCCGAAATGTTATCACAATATATTGGTGTCGGTAAATCCTGCGGGATTTGAAGTTCGGCGGCTAGACGTCTTAGCCAAATGACGTCCGATGTAGCGGCAGAGAGGGCGCGATATTCTGCTTCTGTAGAAGACTTGGCCACTGTGACTTGTTTCTTGACGGACCAAGAAATGAGGTTAGGTCCTAGGAAGGTGCAGAAGCCTGATATAGATTTCCTGTCTGAGCTGTCGGATGCCCAGTCCGCTTCAGTAAAGGTGTGTAGCTTGAGATCTCCGGTTGTGATAGGTAAGCTGAAGGAGATGGTTCCCTTGATGTATCGGAGCACTTGTGATGCCCCAAGATCTAACTTGGAAAGAATGTCAATCGATTTCACAACAATTTACCAGAGTTATCTATAAACCTTCAGTAAGCAATCTATCAAACATCTATAAAATTTAA
This sequence comes from Dendrobium nobile, assembly GCA_022539455.1. Classification (NCBI taxonomy): domain Eukaryota; kingdom Viridiplantae; phylum Streptophyta; class Magnoliopsida; order Asparagales; family Orchidaceae; genus Dendrobium; species Dendrobium nobile. Next base: position 15,457,955 of record CM039733.1, on the reverse strand, counting down.
ACATCAATATTCAAGTCGATTCACATCTCAAAACATCATATACAATACTCAGGAACTAAACTATCAATACAAGTAGAGAAATCTATCCTGTCCTGAGTACAAAAGAATCATCTATCGATCAAAAGAAACTAAAACCTGTCGATCTGGATCAATTCCTATCTCCTGCTCCCGAGCCCTGACCTGAAAATATCAACCACATATAATGAGCTTTACAAAGCCCAGCAGGTCACCTAATACCTATAACTGAAATCAAAGCACGGCGATGCTATCGATATGCATGTCAGTCAATCACAGTCAATCAATCTATATCAGTCAATGGTCAATGAGTCTATGCAGTGGAAATCAAATCAGTAATCGATGCAATCCGAAAATCAATAGTCAATAAAACCAGTCAATGCAGCGGCAGGCAAATCAATCATTTCAATTCAATCAATCAATCAATATCCGTCAATCAAATCAATACGGTCAAATCAATACGATCTATTTAATGAAATCAATCGAGGAAAGCAATACGATAAATTTCAATCCATTCTGACAAGAAGTCTATACAACAGTCAATACGGTGTAGAACAGTAGCAACAGCGAGTCTATAAAATCTATAGGCAGCAATATCAATGAATCGGTAGGCAGTAGTCCAAATCCACGCTATCAATGCAGTATCTATATCTATCAATGTCTATATCAATGCTCAGTAGTATCTATGTTCAATAGTCAATCGATGAAATCAGTGAAATCGTACGATACAGTAATTCTGATCAAATCAATAAAGTAGAAATCGATAAAGCAATAGATCCGTGAGTCAATACAGTAAACATGCATTTCAATACTATATACTGAACAAGTACAAACTACTGGCTATGTTGCTGTTGTAGATTCTATATTGCTGTTGTAGATTCGTACATTGGTTCTATCAATAAGAGTCGTCACTCTTTTCGCCCGTCGGCATATCAATAAACTCCTTATGTCTCCCTTCAATAATCAATAATCAATGTTTAAAGGAAAGCCCGTCGGCCCACCATCCTGTACAGGTATCAATATCAATCTCCAACCAATGTTCAACCAGGTTCCACTTGCGATCAGTATCAATAGTCAATTCAATCAATAAGCAATTCAATAGTCAATATTAAAGCAATCATATCAATAATCATATCCATATCGATTCAATCTATCAATTCCAGACAATTCAGAAATCATACGAAAATCGGGCAGAATAACAGTAGTCTATCGAATTTACACAAAAATCCTGCAAAAGACACAAATTCCAAATCTTTCCAAATTACAGACGAAGATCCACGGCATCAATACAAAACTATTATTCTATAGAAACCAAGTCAGAAAACATCCTGAAAATTTTCTATTCGATAAAAACCGCATAGAACCAATTCCGACCGGAAGAAAATTCGTAGAATACAGTCAAATCGTGTAGAATAATCATATCTATAACACTCTAAAAGTTGTGCGGTGAAAGTTGTGTCAATATCAAATCGGGTCAAAAGTTCGACTACGAAAACACAAAACGGATCTCAACTCGGTCAAAACACAACATCTTTGAAAACAGAAACAGGGTTCGGAGTCCTTACCACGAGATCTTCACTTTTCCCAACAGCAGCGTCGGACGAAAAGCGCTCCGCGGTCTCCGAAAACCAGCTTTCCTCTTTTTCCTTTTCTCTTTCTCTCTCCTCAGATATTTCTCTCTCTTCAAAATATCTCATTTCCATATATATCCACACTGATCGTCCTGGACGATCGAGCTTCGTACAGGACGATCCATGAAGAGAAGAATTTCGTCCAGACGAAAAATCACATATCGTCCCTGGCGATAGGTTCACGGGAGAATTTTCGTCCAGACGATCCACACTTCGTCCAGACGAACCATACAGCCAAACATGATTTTCCTACACAACCTGCACCGATCGTCCCGGACGATCCAACCTCGTCCCGGACGAACCTGAAGCAAAAGCTGATATTACAATCTCCCCACCTTAGAAAAATGTCGTCCCGACATTTCCCTAAAGGTACGGAGCAAAACACGAAGCAAACCAAATCGATCGAAATCCAAATCCAAAACAAAACTCGTCGAAATCCATACAATCACACAATGCAATCAATCAAATGTCAATGTGCAATGTTCATATGTCAATATCAATCGGTTAGTCAAATCAATCTTACCAGTAGAACCTTCTGGTCGTTGCTGATCCTCACGATGCTGTAAACTCTGTAAACTGTAGATGCGTGGCACCACTGGAGGTCGTGGCGCAACTGTCTCCCTCTGATTTCTGTCAGTCCTATCATTCATCCGGTTTCCTGATCTTTCACTGTAGGCCCTCGAGCCAACAGTCCTCTGCTGTCCTGTACCTGTGCCAGAATCAGTCCTTCCACCCAGTCCTTTCTGAGGACAATCTGCTGCTCTGTGTCCTTGCTGTCCACAGTGAAAACACTGTCCCGTCAATAGGTAGCACTGACCTGCATGTCGTCTACCACAGTGAATGCACGTGCCAGAACCACCAGACGATACTATCGATGCTGATCGTGATGCAGATCCCGATGCAGATCCCTTCGAACCCTCATATCTGCTTCTCTTCTCTCTATCTCTATCTCTACCAGAATCATCTCGTCGTACCTCATCTCTCCTCCTTCTGGTATCCTCGTACCTCGGTACCGGTGTTGCTAAATCAATCTCTATCAATCGAGCTCGCTCCACTAGCTCAGAAAACTCATGGATCCGGAAAGGTACTAGTGGATGCCTCAGCTCCCTATTTAATCCATGTAGAAATCTATAGCACTTTTCTTCGGGAGTAGGAATCAGATGAGCAGCGTACCTCGAAAGTGCAGTAAACTCGGCCTCGTACTGCATCACTGACTTACGGCCTTGCTCCAATCTCATGAAAGCTTCCTGCATCTGTCGCTGAGCTGACGGTGGTACAAACCACATCCTGAACACTGCAGTGAACTCATCCCAGGTGATCTCAGCATTGGTCTTCCCCTGGAATTTCTCTCTCTGCTGTCCAATCCACCATCTCTCCGCTTCTCCTTCAAATAGGAACACAGCTAATGGTACCTTTCTATTTCCCGGACACTGCATGCTATCAAAAATCTTCTCCACCCTCATGATCCAATCCTCAGCAGCCTGTGGTCCTACAGCCCCTTTAAACAACGGAGGCTTCAGCTTGTGGAACATCTGCAAGTGTCTGTCTACTTCTTCTTCCTTGCTTCCACTCATCTTGCTCTGAGCGTCCCCCATCACATGTGCAATCGCAGTAGCCAACTGCATCATACTCTCTGAAGGCACTGGAGCTGCGCTGTGTTGCTCGTTTGGTACACTGGATTCTACTGGAGGATCCATATCTTTTCACCTGCACAATTCAAAACAAATGATACACACATGCAATGATGTATGCCAATGAAGCTCTTAAAGCTACCCAATCTACCTAATCTCTCAATCCAAACCTACAACTCTGGTAACAATCCATTCTTCCAATAACACTGCTCTGATACCAACCTGTGATGCCCCAAGATCTAACTTGGAAAGAATGTCAATCGATTTCACAACAATTTACCAGAGTTATCTATAAACCTTCAGTAAGCAATCTATCAAACATCTATAAAATTTAAACATCAATATTCAAGTCGATTCACATCTCAAAACATCATATACAATACTCAGGAACTAAACTATCAATACAAGTAGAGAAATCTATCCTGTCCTGAGTACAAAAGAATCATCTATCGATCAAAAGAAACTAAAACCTGTCGATCTGGATCAATTCCTATCTCCTGCTCCCGAGCCCTGACCTGAAAATATCAACCACATATAATGAGCTTTACAAAGCCCAGCAGGTCACCTAATACCTATAACTGAAATCAAAGCACGGCGATGCTATCGATATGCATGTCAGTCAATCACAGTCAATCAATCTATATCAGTCAATGGTCAATGAGTCTATGCAGTGGAAATCAAATCAGTAATCGATGCAATCCGAAAATCAATAGTCAATAAAACCAGTCAATGCAGCGGCAGGCAAATCAATCATTTCAATTCAATCAATCAATCAATATCCGTCAATCAAATCAATACGATCTATTTAATGAAATCAATCGAGGAAAGCAATACGATAAATTTCAATCCATTCTGACAAGAAGTCTATACAACAGTCAATACGGTGTAGAACAGTAGCAACAGCGAGTCTATAAAATCTATAGGCAGCAATATCAATGAATCGGTAGGCAGTAGTCCAAATCCACGCTATCAATGCAGTATCTATATCTATCAATGTCTATATCAATGCTCAGTAGTATCTATGTTCAATAGTCAATCGATGAAATCAGTGAAATCGTACGATACAGTAATTCTGATCAAATCAATAAAGTAGAAATCGATAAAGCAATAGATCCGTGAGTCAATACAGTAAACATGCATTTCAATACTATATACTGAACAAGTACAAACTACTGGCTATGTTGCTGTTGTAGATTCTATATTGCTGTTGTAGATTCGTACATTGGTTCTATCAATAAGAGTCGTCACTCTTTTCGCCCGTCGGCATATCAATAAACTCCTTATGTCTCCCTTCAATAATCAATAATCAATGTTTAAAGGAAAGCCCGTCGGCCCACCATCCTGTACAGGTATCAATATCAATCTCCAACCAATGTTCAACCAGGTTCCACTTGCGATCAGTATCAATAGTCAATTCAATCAATAAGCAATTCAATAGTCAATATTAAAGCAATCATATCAATAATCATATCCATATCGATTCAATCTATCAATTCCAGACAATTCAGAAATCATACGAAAATCGGGCAGAATAACAGTAGTCTATCGAATTTACACAAAAATCCTGCAAAAGACACAAATTCCAAATCTTTCCAAATTACAGACGAAGATCCACGGCATCAATACAAAACTATTATTCTATAGAAACCAAGTCAGAAAACATCCTGAAAATTTTCTATTCGATAAAAACCGCATAGAACCAATTCCGACCGGAAGAAAATTCGTAGAATACAGTCAAATCGTGTAGAATAATCATATCTATAACACTCTAAAAGTTGTGCGGTGAAAGTTGTGTCAATATCAAATCGGGTCAAAAGTTCGACTACGAAAACACAAAACGGATCTCAACTCGGTCAAAACACAACATCTTTGAAAACAGAAACAGGGTTCGGAGTCCTTACCACGAGATCTTCACTTTTCCCAACAGCAGCGTCGGACGAAAAGCGCTCCGCGGTCTCCGAAAACCAGCTTTCCTCTTTTTCCTTTTCTCTTTCTCTCTCCTCAGATATTTCTCTCTCTTCAAAATATCTCATTTCCATATATATCCACACTGATCGTCCTGGACGATCGAGCTTCGTACAGGACGATCCATGAAGAGAAGAATTTCGTCCAGACGAAAAATCACATATCGTCCCTGGCGATAGGTTCACGGGAGAATTTTCGTCCAGACGATCCACACTTCGTCCAGACGAACCATACAGCCAAACATGATTTTCCTACACAACCTGCACCGATCGTCCCGGACGATCCAACCTCGTCCCGGACGAACCTGAAGCAAAAGCTGATATTACAGCACTCGCGTAAGATCTTTGTGGTCTTGATTGGTCGGGTTAGACATGTGCTGGCAGACACGATTTGTTGCAAATGCTATGTCGGGCCGAGTTATTGAAAGGTATTGGAGCGAACCTGCAAGACGACGATAAAGAGACGGATCAGCAAAAGGTGTATGGTATTGTATTAATTGTTTTGAGGTTGGTGTGATGGGTGTAGGGGCGGCTTTGCAGTCAGTAAAGCCCGCGGTCTGTAGTATTTTGTAGGCATAATGTTCTTGTGTAAGGGGGACGCCTTGATCGGTCTTCTGGACTTGAATTCCGAGAAAGAGAGAGATGGCTCCAGGTTGTTTGAGAACAAAGAGGGAATTAAGATCACAGATCAGAGTTTGAATTGCGGCTTGACCGCTTCCTGTTACAAGAATATCATCTACATAAATTAGAAAATAGATTTGAATATGAGATTTTGTAAGAATTAGTAAGGAAGGATCTGATCGGCTGAAACGAAATCCGCGAGCTTGAAGAAAAGAGGTCAGTGTTTTGAACCACTGTCGCGGAGCTTGTTTGAGGCCGTAGAGAGATTTGTGCAGCCTGCACACCGCATTTGGCGAATTTTGATCAACGAATCCCTGCGGTTGACGCATATAGATATCTTCAGATAGGTCTCCGTGTAGAAAAGCATTGGAGACGTCAAGTTGCAGAACATGCCATGTTCGATTGATTGCCATCGTGATTAGCATGCGAATTGTCGGCATTTTCGCTACGGGGCTGAAAGTTTCATTGTAATTTTCACCGTGACGTTGCTCGTAGCCTAAGGCTACAAGCCGAGCCTTGTAGCAATCCACCTGACCGTTCGGTAGGAGCTTTGTTTTAAAGGTCCACTTGCAACCTAGGATGCGTTTATTGGCAGGAGCGGGAACCAGTGTCCATGTATGTTGTTTTTGAAGAGCAGTGAATTCCGCCTCCATAGCCTGTTTCCAATGTTGCTGTGTGCTTGCTTGTCTGTAGGAGGTAGGAGTCGAAGATGATTCGAATGTGCCAGTCAAAGCGTTGTGAGGGTTGGGTTTGACGATCCCGGACTTTGAGCGAGTTTGCATATGATGAATTGGGCGTTGAGGTGGAGAATCTTTGGTAGCGATGGACAGGTTTGGCAGAATCTGTTCGGTTGTAGTAAGGAGCAGCGGTTGTTGTTGAATTGAAGTTGTGGTTGGAGCTTGTTGTTTGTTTTGAATGGGTGCAGTTTGTGGCGGCAAAGTTGAAGTAGGTACAAGTAGTAGTGGAGGAGTGGGATTGAGAGTGATGGCGGTATCAGATTGAGTGTGAGAGGGAGGAGTGTTATAGGGAAAGATGTGTTCGTGAAACACCACGTGTCTTGAAATTTGCATTTTCTGAGTGGCAAGGTTGTAACACTTATATCCTTTATGCACAGGAGAGTAACCAAGGAAGACGCTGTCATGCGAACGTGGCGAGAATTTGTTCATGATGTACGGTTGCATCCACGGATGACAGAGACATCCAAAGACACGGAGATGATCGTAGCTTGGATCTTTGTTGTATAGACGTTTGAACGGAGACTGGAGACGCATGGATGACGATGGTAAACGGTTGATGAGATAAATGGCAGTGGTGACGACCTCGGGCCAGAATTGAGTGGGCACGTTGGAGGAGTGAAACAGTGCGCGAGTTAGTTCAAGAACATGACGATGCTTTCGTTCTGCTATGCCGTTCTGCTCGGGGGTATGAGGGCAGGAGAGACAGTGTATTATGCCATGATCTTGAAGATAGTTCCTGAACGCTGAGCTGATATATTCGCCTCCACCGTCCAATTGCAGCTGTTTAGGGGTACAACCGAACTGATTTTGAATGAGGCTGCATAAAATTTTGAATTTGGAGAAAGTTTCTTGCTTAGTTTGCATAAAATAAATCCATGAAAACCTTGTAAAGTCATCTATAAAAATGACATAATAGCGAAACCCGGCATTGGAGGTCGTAGGAGCCGGACCCCATATGTCCGAGTGATTTAATTCAAAAGGAAAATTTGTCACAGAATTTCTTTTATTAAAATGGAGCTTGTGGCTCTTAGCTACATTGCAAGAACTGCAAAAAGAATTTAAAGAAGACACATGAGGAATGGGGCTAGTTTTTGCTAGTGTTGCAAGAGTCCGGCTGTTAGGATGGCCTAAACGAGCGTGCCAAAGATTGGTAGTAGTCGCGGTGGTGTGAAGAGCGGCATACGAAACATCTGGGGCTGGTCGTATGTAGTAGAGTCCTTTATGAAGCCGACCACGTAGAAGAGGGCGTTGATCCTGTGAGTCCTTCATTTCAAAACCATTAGCGTCAAAAGTGATAGATATGGAATTGTCAGACGTTAGTTTAGATACAGAAAGTAAATTGTGGGTAAGAGAAGGAACGTGAAGAAGATTGCATAAGCGTAGCTTACGAGGGGTGTCTGGTAGCGGGAGGAGTCCTTGCCCAGAATTTTGAATGGGCAGGGAAGATCCGTTTGCTACCGAGGCAGTGTCTGTACCGTAGTAAGATTGAGGGAAATGAATATTGTTGTAATCCGGTGTTAAATGAGCTGAGGTGCCGGTGTCTAGTATCCAGTCCTGGGATTGTTGCCCGGTTGGTTGAGCAAGCAACGCGCGCGGTGAAGGTGACGTTGTGGGCGCGTACTTGAAGTTGCAACGATGCCAACAATTGATGGCAAGATGTCCGATCTTTCCGCATATCTGGCATGTTGGACGTTGGTTCCCTGAAGAGTTGGTATTGGTGTTCAGCTGAGACACAAATTGCGGAGGATTGTTCGGGTTCTTGTTGTTCTTGGGAGGTCGACGGTAGGACCGACCGCGGTTTTGATTTTGAGAGGTTGCATAGAGAGCCGAGGGATCTGTAGCGGATTCTTTCAGAGCTTCTTGATTAACATGTATCTCCTCGCTGCAGAGGAGGGAATACAGTGAGTCAAGATCGGCCGGTTGAGGGGAAGTAGGAATGTACGTTTTGAATGAATTGTATGTCGCCGGCAGCCCATTGAGGATGTAAAGTGTTATGTCTTCGAGATCGACGGTGGAGCCGAAGGCGGCGATGTTGTCAACGATGGTCTTGACCTGGGTAAGATATTGCTGCATAGATTGATTCTTCATCTGTATATGGTGAAGCTCGTTCTTTAGTTGGATGATGCGGGAACGACTGGCGGGCTGAAGTCGGCGTTCAAGAATCGTCCAGACTTCTCGTGCAGTGGTTGCTGTGATGACATAAGGCAAGATGGAGGGGGAAATTGCCGAAAACAAGGTGGAGATTAGAGTGCTATCGGTGAGCATCCAGGTCCCGTAGGCAGGGGATGTGGTATCGGACGGTGGCTGAGACGTGCCGTTGAGATGTCCGACGTGACCGGTGGCGGTGAACTGTTGGAGAATCTGGATTCTCCAAATAGCATAGTTATCAATGGTAAGAGGGTGGGGAAGAAGAGTCTTGATGTTAGATACTAGGAATTTGAGAGGTGCTGGGATGATAGGTTTGGCAAGATTTGCTCCGGCGAGATTGGTGGAGGAGGGTGGGAGGGAAGAAGATGATTCTTGGTCCCCCATAGATGGCTCTTGATACCATGAAAGAGTTAAACATGAAAGAGGAAAGTAGAAGAGACAGAGGACCGAAAACGAAAATAAGGAAAATATGGATTCAATATGCAAAAGCTTATTACAGAGCCTTTAATATAGACTAGAGAATGGTACAGCTGTAAATAAATAAAGATACAGAAATGTATTACAAAGTTATGTGCTAATACCCAGCACTTAATCCGGCGGGAGAACCGTCCGGTGTCCGCATAGAATAATAGCTCCTCATGTGGCGCTTGGTAATTGATATGATCTTTAAAAAATCCTTCATATTAGATCAATAAAAAGAGTAAGTTCTTCCACGTTTAGGGTTTAGGAATTTTTATTGTTATATTTAGGATTGTTATAACCAATGTAGGATCATACATGTCTATACTAGTATGTATCTAAACATATTCCAGTTAAATTGCTCGGATGGATGGGACACGCATTTGCAACAACGCTGATATAGAGGAAACATTGCCCCAAGGGTCAATCATCGGTCCTAGTCCATAAGCAAAAGTGAAATCATCTTAATAGAGTTCATAGCATGCAAGCTCGCTCGCCCCTGGAGGATCGAAGAAAGTTTTGCACATTCCCAACAATCTTGTCTAGCAGACTCACCCAAAAAAGCCTTGGCCATGAGGGGTGCTTGCCCTAAGAGAGCTTATTCCCCACAAAATAGATGTCCATAAGGAGAGCCATTCGATTTTCAAGGATGAGCCTACTGTCACGACGTTGTTGGCTTTATTCGTCCCTGACTCATAGTCACTTTTGTGTAATAGCCCGTAGTTGATCATGCCAAACAGATTTTTCAGGAGTCATTATAAATCCAAATAACAAATCGTCTACGTCATAATATGGATATTGTAGTGATTTTTTGACCATGATGAAAATTCTTAAGAAATTAACACCTGTTGGTACAAGTGAAAATTTTAAAACCAATAAGAGTTTGTTTTGCAAATTGGTTTTACTTTTCTAAATAAAATAGGCTATTTTATAGATACTATTTTATAAATTTTGAAACCCCAAAAGAATTTATATGAATTTATATTAAAAATTAATTTAATTATATAATTATTATTTTATTATAAGAATCTACCATCACTTAACAGAATCCATTAAAATCCTTTTTAATCGCTTCATTCGGCTAACATAAAATTAGAGTAAAAATATAGGAGACAGAAAATAGAACTTGGGATTTGGAGATTGTAGAGAGCTTTTCATACGTTGACCCTGTTGCGAAATTTGTTCGTCTCGTTGTTAGTAATTATTATCATATATCTAATTTGAATAATTTATTATTTTTTATATTTTTTTGATCAAATTTGTATTTCTGCTACACAAAAAATAAGGATATTTTTGTATTGATAAAACTTTCTTCGTGTAATTTTTTATATATTATAAAGATTGAGACTATGAATATTTTGAATTTTTATTTGAGATATTTCACTAGATTTTTTAAAAAACTGCAATTTTTACTAATTCAAAATTTTATTTTGACAGTTAAAAATATTACTTTAGCCCAATTAAAACTTCATAATATTATTATATATGATATTTGGTAATTTAATTAATTTATAAAAATATGAATTTTTGCTCAGTAGCATTTTTTTTTTGCTTATTGTTAGAACATTTTAACACTTTTTGATTGAAGCCTAATTATACTTTATTTACTGCAATGCATTAAAAATGAATATGAGTATGTGGTTGAATAATAACTGATCGTTATTATATTATAGTACTATGATAATATATTTATGTGAAGAAAAATAAGTAAAAAATTGATTATTCATTAACGTTTGTTGGAGACTAATTGACCTATAGAAGATGGTGAGCTGACGAGCTTTCTATTAAATATTATAATTTGGTGTTATTCTTTACTGATTCACTGATTTGAGAGTTATAAGGAGATGATTACCATGCTAACAGGTAAAAAGTGAAGACTCTGTTTACTTAGCCAATGGTTCACTAATACTGATATAGCACTAGAAAAATATCGTTTAAACTAAGACATTTTACTTGTTTTTATTGAAATACATGTTATTATGGTATTATTTCTATTACTATATGGATTTATTTTTATTATGCAAATTTACTAATATAGTATTATTTTACTTATCCCACCTTTGACTTTATTATTCTTGATATAGACATCAATATTGTCTAATATTACTGATTCACAGTACTGATGCTTATAAATATATTGAGCATGTGATATATTAGATATCATGTGTACATAGTTATAAGATTTTACGGTATTGATCTTAGTTCGATAGCTCTTTATTGATGATTTGATTTTATTGCTTTAAATGATTTTTTTTACTGATTGATAATGCTGATACGATGACTACATTATTGATTCAACACCGATATTTGTTTATTGATTTTCTTACTATAATACTTTACTAGCTTTCATATAGTATGATTTTACTGTATATACTTTACTATTACATGAGAGGAATTTTCAAAAGGAACCGATTTCACATAAGATTTAGGAGAAGGAACATATTTTAAATTTAATTTAAAAAAGATCAAAAACGTATTGCAGGGCTGCCTTTTGTCTAAAAAAGTAAAAAAAATTTACGTTTTAATGGAAAACGCGACCAATAATTTCGTTTTATGTTAAAACGCAATTTTTTTTTTTTTTTTTTTTTTTGCATTTTCCATTCATTTTTGCTGTTTCAATATTTATTTAAATTGTTTTACAAATATTAGTATAATAACACTTGTTTATATATAAGTAAAAAATGTTTATACAAATAATAATAACGTTATAATAATGTTATATTTATGTATACTAATAACAATGTTACTAAAAACTTAAAATTAATTTACATTTTCTATGAAAATGCAAATAAGTTTTGTATTTTCAGTAAAAAAAAAATATATATATATACAGTGATTTGCATTAGCAATTTTTTCTTATCTTCAAATAACATTTTTACTCTATCAATTATATTTTTTTAAATTTCTTTTCGATTTGTTTATATTTTTGTTAGATGATTTATTTTAATTTATTGTGTTAATGTTATACTCGAGAAAATTAAATTATTATTTTTTCTTCAAATAACATTTTTTTTTTCTTATTTATTTTAAGTAATGTTAGTTTGACATTAGAAAAAAAAACTATTAGCCAAGAAATATTTTAAATTCATATACATGTCGAAAAAAATCAATTTAGTTTTCTCGAGTATACCATTATTACAGCAAATTAAATGAAATCATCCAACTAAAATTTCAACAAATCGAAAAGAAATTAAAATATATATAACAAATAACAGATAACCGTAATATTGAATTTAATTTTATTTAAATATATGACATGCATTTGAGTTTAGTAGTTTATATATAAATATATGATAAACTTTTATAAGAATTTTTATATATTAAGTAAATATACAAATTTTATAATGTTACATTATATTTGTTGCGTCCAGGAATATCGCGACGGTAGAGAAAAATAAAGTTTAGCGTCTTAGCATTATATAAAGATCCAGCACGCAAACAGAAACAGAGAAGTAAAACACCAAATCTTTTTGACGTGGAAAGCCCGAAGAGGGAAAAACCACAGGGCCTCGCCCAGGTGAAAAGACACCACCAAACTTGAGTGAATTACAAGGGTTGACCCATCCCTCGATTTAGAGGCTGTCGAATTACAGTAATTTAGAGAGCTAGTCGAAGGTCTGGAGACGGTCGTTCGGATGACCGGCGTCGATCGTCGGCCAGGCAAAAGTCTGGCGGCGGCCGGGCGGTGGTCTGACGAAGGTCGGGCTGAAGTCTGACGGCAGTTGTCGGCCGGGCGAATGTCTGGCGGCGGACGTCGGTCGGGCGAAGGTCAGGTGGCTGTCGTCGGCGGAGTGGGGGTTTGACGAAGGTCGAGCTGAAGGCTGGTGGCGGTCGTCGACCGGGCGAAGGTCTGGCAGCTGGCGGCTGCAGGGAAAAGTTCCGGCGACGAGCAGAGGACGAGCAAAGGTCCGACGACGGGCGGCGGTCGGGCGAAGGTTCGATGGCAGATGGCGGCCAGGCGAAGGTCCGGCAAAGGGCGGCGACCGTGTGGTGGTCCGACGAAGGTCCTACTACGGTCGTTGGTCGGGCGAAGGTCCGGCAGCGGCCGGGCGAAGGTCGAGCAGCATGCGGTGGTCCGACGAAGGTCGGGTTGAAGATCGGTTGCAGTTGTCGGCCGGGCAAGGGTCCGGCGGCGGGCGGCTGCCGGGCGAAGGTCCGGTGGCAAGCGGCGGCCGAGCGGTGGTCCAACGAAGGTCAGCCTGAGGTCCGACGATATGTGGTGGCCGGGCGGTGGTTCGACGAAGGTCGGGCTGAAGTCCGGAGGCGGTCGTCGACCGAGCGAAGGTCCGACGGCGGTCGTCAGTCTGGCGAAGGTTCGGCGGCAGGCGGCGGCCGAGCGGTGGTTAGACAAAGGTCGGGCTAAAGTCTGGCGGAGGGCGGCGGCCGGGGTAAGGTCCAAGGGCAGGTGGAAGCCAGGCGGTGTTCGGCAGCCGGGCGGAGGTCTGGTGGCGGTCGGCGGCCTGGCAAAGGTTCTACAGCAGTCAACGGGCAGGCGGTGGTCATAAAGCTCTTGAAGCTTCAGAGCTCTCTCCAATCTCCAACCAACCATCCCCCTCATGTAAAGAGTGGGGGTCTATTTATAGAATTTCATGAGTGGCACACCCCGTAAATTTAGAGAAGATCCGGGGTTGGTTCGGAGTGCTCCATCGAATGGCTCATATTGATTCCTCCGATCATAGAGAGTTTTCCAACTGTTTAAGTGACTTAACGATATCAGAACTCAGAGATCTTGGGCTCGTTGGATTCGTTTCGTCGATCCGCTCGATTTGATTATAAGCATGCCTTTTTTGGATATCATTTGATCATCCAAATAATATTTTGATCCTTCCAAATGTGGTCCGGGCCCCCGCTTCTTGAATATGCCTCGAGATTCGTACTCGATCAAAACAATTTTTGAGGACGTATCAATATTTATAGAAAAATAATTTGAAAAATAATATATTATATTTAAAATAAAAATAATCAAATATCTAATATTAAATATATTTAATAATATTTCTAAGACAATATTTAAAACAACTTAATTATAAAAATTCTATATTTATAATGTTATTATAACAATTTAAATAAATATAACCCAATTTAAAATAATACAATGCTATTACAACGTTATTTTTCTTTGTAAAACCAATTTTTACTTATATGTAAACTAACATTATTATAACGATATTTGTAAAAGCAATTTAAATAAATATTGACATAGCAAAAATGAAGGGAAAACTCAAAAAAAAAAAAAAAAAACAAAAACAAATTGTGTTTTAATAGAAAACAGAATTACTGTTCCTATAGTACATTTTTTATCCTTTTTAAATTAAATTTATAATTGGTTCCTTCTCCTAAATCCTATATGAAACCGGTTCCTTTTAAAAATTCCTCTTATTACATGTGAGTTTTATTATTTCTGAACTTATTCAAAGATCATATGAATGCTGCTGCTATGATTTGATTGTTGGCATGCATGTTTTTCCATTATCATATTTTGAGTTTAGTTGTAGGTTTTAGTGACCTTTCGGGCCTTTTAGCTCATTATATATGATTTAAATATTTTTAGGTCAGGATAGATGATAAGGAGTTAAGGTTGGTCAGGATTCCTCAAGTTCTATTCCTTTTTGTTTTACTTATTCTATGGTACTCAAGAATGAAAGGATGTGATGTGATCGTAAAATTCTTGAATATTGTATTTGATAATTTGGAAGCAATGATAATATAAATTGTTATATCATCAACAAACTATCTTGATCAGACACGAATCTCGAGGCAAAAATCAATTTGGAAACTTCAAAAATTAAATTTTGGATCATCTGAACTTCAATTTTAGTAAACTTATAATCGAACTGATCGTCTCGAAAATACGAACCCAACGATATCAAATTCAACTCAATCCGAGCCCAAATGAGTCCAAATCAAGGACCCGAAGTGCTGTTGGAAGGTTCAAACCACAATTTGGATTATCAAACAGTTTCCAAAAATGACATTCTTATAGTCGAATCGAGCGACTTGACGAGACGAATCCAAAGAGCCCAAGATCGTTGAATTCCGACATCATTAAGAGCTTCAAATGTCTGACAAATAGTTCACGATCAAGGGATTCAATATTGGTCGTCCATTCGAACCACTCCACATTTTCCCTTGATCCTCTTCCTATTTACGGGTCATGCCATCCTCAAAAAACTATAAATAGACCATCATTTCTCTTGAAAGGGGACACAAGAAAGAAAAAGAAGAGAAGAAGGAGAAGAGAAAAGAATGAGGATATATAGGAGGAAAGAAACTCCTCGACCACCACCGTTGGAATTCTGCCCGAGTGATGCCGAAATTCTGCCCGACTTCCACCAGAAGCCGGAATTCTGCCCAATGATGTCGGAATTCCGTCCAACTTTCCAAGTGACGCCGAAATTCCGCCCGACCTCCAAGTGACGTCGGAATCCCGCCCGACCTCCAAGTGACGCCGGGGTTTCTCCCGAACTCCAAGTGACGTCAAAGTTCTGCCCAAATACCATCTAAAGTCGGAGTTCTCCTCGAACACCGACTGATGTCAGACTTCTACCCCACGCCGGACCTTCGCTTGTTGCAAAGTTTCTACTCAATGTCGAACTTCTGCCTGTTGTCGGACTTTCGCTGGACATCTATTCGATGCTGGATTTCTATCCATTTCTAGATTTCTATCCATTGCTAAATTTCTACCTGAAGGCATCCTTCTAACCTTCGTCGTCCGCCGACTACGGTCCTTCTAACTTGCGTCGCCCACCGACTACAGTCCTTCTGACCTCTATCGTCGACTACGGTCCTTTCGACTTATGTTGCCCACCGACTACAGTCCTTCCGACCTCCGTCGCCCACCGATTACAATCCTTCTAACTTACGTCGCCCATCAACTATAGTATTTCTGACATCCGTCGCCCGCCAACTACGATCCTTCTGACTTATCGTCGCACACCAATTACAACCCTTACGACCTCCGTCGCCGGCGGACTACGGTCCTTCCGACTTATGTCGCCCACCGACTATAGTTCTTCAGACCAAACAATCACATCAACAGTGATTCTTTGTATTCTCATCATATAATATACTCTATAAGATGTACATCAAGTTAAGGCCTTGCAATACTAGTGGATTCATTCAAACTAGGCTAGGCCCCGTGGTTTTTCCCCCTTTTTCAGGGGTTTTTCACATAAAAATATTGGTGTCTCTAGTGAATGCTACACCCTCTCTCTTATCTGATTTCGTGCTGAATTTTCGTGCAATGCTAAGACATTAAACTTTATTTTTCTCTACCACCACGAATACTCCAGGACGCAACATAGATAAATATAGATATTTTGAATTCCATAATGTTTATGCTATTTATTTCTGATAAATGAAGTTAGATAGCACTTGTGTTGTTGTTAAAAGATAAAAGAAAGAATTCATCCAAATTAGATTTTAGGGCGATAAATTAAGGGCTCGTTACTTATCTAGTTTACTATCAAGAAATTATACTTGTTGGATTCATCTCGTCGAACCGCTCAATTCGACTATAAGCATGCCATATTTAGATATTATCTGGCCATCCAATTAATGCTTTAAATCTTTCAAATATGCTTCACTCCTTTGATTTGGGCCCATTTGGGGTTAGATTGGACTAATTTTGGAGTCTGTTGGTTTATCTTATTGAGACGTTTAATTTGATTGTAAATTTTCTAAAATTGGAGTTCATATGGTCCAAAATTTAACTTTGGAAGATGACAATTTGAAAATGCCTCAAGATTTGTGCTCTATCATGATGATTTTTGGCAAACAAATAAAGCCTCCTACAACTATTTATATGTAAGTTGATTTTTTGTCAAAAAGCTAAGATATTAAATATAAACTCTACCGACAAAAAAATTCTATCCTGTAGTAAATAGAATAATAATAAAATTATTAATATTTAGTCAAATAAAATAGGTATAAATTTTTTAATTAAAAATTTTAAATTAGCCTTAATCATTAAAATTGATTAATTAAAAATATATTAACTTAATTAAATTGATATTATTTTTGGTTTAATTTGTCCACATAGAAGTTATTATTTAATTAACTTAACAATTTACTAACTAATTAAAATATTTAATGAGATAAATAATAATTTAATTAATCTAATTAAAACTAATATAGTCTTAAAAATAATAATATATGATAATCAACTAAATTCTTAAATTTTAAAATAAGTAACCAATCAATTTTCATGAATTTAACACTTATCATATAAAATTCATAACCTAATTATTGGATTTAAAATTGCTCATAATCTAAACAACAAATGCTCTTCATTATAAAATTTTTATCATCATATATTTTATTTTTAATATTAAAATACTCTAACAAAGATAAAATAAAATAAAATTGCCAATATAAGATTCAAATCGAGGTGAAAAATATTAAAAACATTTTAAAACCATAAATTTATGCCCTACCTGCAAAAAAAAAAAATTTCATGACTTCACCTCTGATTCAAGCCTCCCATTTCACGTATAAATTCATTTTTTTTCGACATTCAGATCAATTAAAATAATTTCACACATCAAATATATGCAATCTTCGAATCAAAAACCTCTTAAATGATAATCAAAACTCCAAACCAACAGATCAAAAAGATCTACATCACATAGAAATTCTTATCAGACATGAATTCCAACTATTATGCATTACATATCACCCCACTGCAGGGGCGGAACTGTTTGATGTTTAGGGGGGGCAATTGCCCCCCCTTAAAAAAAAAATTTATTAGAGAGGGGGTAATTAGGTAACTTGACATCAAAAATTTTTTATTTTGCCCCCCTTTTGACCTAACCCGCCGAAATAAAAAAAAAACAGCGGAAGATTGGAAGAAGCAAGTTCGCGTTCGCCGTTCGGGAAGAAGTTCGCGTTCGGGAACGACGGGAAGAAGCTCGCTTCGTCGGCTTCGAGTTCGGTGATTCGCGCAACTGTGCAAGAGGAGGGTTTCCGGCTTCAGGAGCGGATCCGGCGTCCGTTTTCGGTAGTCTGTTCGTGAATCCCAACTTGCAAGGGTCTCCGGCTTCAGGATTCAGGAGATCTAGGTAAGTTTTGATTTTTTGAATACATTATTTGATTGTTTTGTTTGTTATTTTGAAATCCTTGAGATTTGATTTGCATTTTTTGGTTCCTGACACTTGCATTTTTTGGTTCCTGGCACTAGCATTTTTTGGTTCATTTGCTATTTTGCTTTGATTTGCTTGAGAAAATTTTGAAATCCTTGAGAAAATTTTGTTGAAATCCTTGAGAAAATTTTGATTTGCTTTTCTGTTATCAACTTGAAATCCTTGAGAAAATTATAGAGCATCACTTATGTTGAAATCCTTGAGAAAATTTTGGATTAGAAAATTCTGCTTACTGTTAATTACCGCCCCTAAGCAACCAACGCTCCATTTTCCTAATAGATTCAATTTAGGAAGTATTGTTTTGCTATTTCTAAAATCTAAATGCAACTTGAATTGTTGTCCGCTTACGTCTAAATCAACCTAATCTAAATGCAACTTAAAACATTTAGATAAAATTTTAGAATTCTTGTTTTGTGTTAGAAATGCTAAAAGAGATTGTTATGATAATAATTTTGAAATTGTTATTTTGCTATTTCATTGTTTGTTATGATGTAAATATTTTGATTGACGGTCGCTCTTCTTTGGTAATAAATTTCATTTAAGGGTTTAGGAAAATGGAGCGTTATTTAAAGAGGAAAGAGTAAATAGAAATTGACATAAACAATCTCCCAGCAGATCCAGGACTTCGACCTCCTATTTGGAGTTATGATGTAAATGACAGAGATAAGATTCGGAGATCATATCTATTGAAGGGTCCCCATCAACCGAGAAGTCATCAATTTCCCCAAACTTTATATGGAAATATTGCACGTAGGTTCAATCCGAATTGGTTTGATGAATACTCTGATTGGTTAGAGTATAGTGTGAAGAGTTCTCCTCTCTAAGAAGTATTGCTGATCTTGCAAAGCAGATTGTTAAGTTCAAGAAGAATGATAAAATTGTAATGCAAAATAGATTGATAAAATTGTAATGATTTTCAATTTTCCTATCATAATGGAAATACAATATTTTGTTGGGGCTCGTTCAATGAGAATTAGGATGTTAAGCTTAATTAAATGTCCCAATGCTAACCAAGAGGGGGGGTGAATTGGTAATTTAAAAATTATACTTCTACTCTTGGATTTTTAGAAAACTTTTTTAATTATTAATGCAAGTTAAATTTAAAGTTTAAAAAATAAACTTTTCAATCAGAGTAAATAACTTGCAATGAAATTAAATGCGGAAGAAAAATAAGAAAGAACACACCAGATTTATAGTGGTTCGGTCAAACCTTGACCTACGTCCACTCCTCGGAGGCACCCTCCGAGTATTGCACTAATATCACAAAGTGACTCTCCTTTTGCTCCCACAGCAAGGCGGAGAAGCCTGTACAAAATCACTTTCACCTTCCCCGGTGCGGCGGAGTAGCCGGGTTCTTTAACACCAAAGAGATCTTCTTCTTGCCAAAACTTCCCTCAAGACGACCCTTGAATCCGATGGTAATGAGGTGCAAGTTCGCCGGAGCAACTGTGTGAATATCCCCTTCACACTCCCTTGAAACCCCCTTCAAGGATCTTCTCCCTCTCAAACTCCACCCTTTCCTCTCTCCCTTTCAAGTTCTCTCTTCAAGTTTTCTCCACAAGAACGAAGACACAATGACTGTCAAAGATACACTTTGTTGTCCTTTTACACTTCTCCAAGTGTCGGCAGAGAACCGGACCGATGTTGTTGAACTTCACTTGAGAGCCTTCGCCGGAGCAACCGTGTGAATATCCCATCCACACTCCCTTGAAATCCCCTCCAAGGATCTTCTCCCTCTCAATGATCCCTCTCAAGAGAAAACAACTCCAAAGACATTTGTAATAGTTTCTAGGACTCCTTATATAGAAAGGAGAAGAAAAACCGTCCAAAAAATTGCCCAAAACAAGTTTTTCTGCGCACTGGATCGGCCCGTACGAAATTTTGTTCATCTGTACGAACCAATTTCGTCCTGCACGAAATTGGTTCGTCCTGGACGAAAATATTTCGTCTGGACGAATAGTTATATCAAAAGTCAGTTCCAGAAACTGCCAGAAACTGCCATAGTCGGTTCCCATCGTCCTGGACGAACTGGACTTCGTCTGGACGAAATTTTTGCAGAAAGAAACTCGTCTTGGGACGAAAATGATTTCGTCTGGACGATTAGGACTTAGAAAATATTTCCAGTTCAGTTCTTGTCCGTTCCATTGCTCTTACAAGGAGATAACTGATCTGATCGTCCCGTACGAACAATGTTCGTCCCGTACGATCAGTATAAAAACTTTTTCAAGATCTCATTTAAGTTTGTGTAAATTTATTCACTCAATTACAATCACTCCCTCTCAAATTTAATTCAAATAAAAAGTACAAGCTTCAATTTCACAAAGTATCTCATGCTGAATTTGATTTGAAGTCTTCGTAGTCTGGAGTTTGATTTTCCTGAAATATTAGTACACACAAGAGCAAAAACAAATCTTCCAAAAAGTGTTAGGAGATAACTACACATAAAACAATAATATTTGGAATCATCAAAATAATACAAGTTGCAAGAATGTAAAACATGCAAATAGCAACTTTCCTAACATATTTCACTTTGAATTATGTCATCTTTTTTTTATATTAGTCTATTATACTAAGAAAATTTTGCCCCCCCTAAGATGAAAGGCTGGTTCCGCCCCTGTCCCACTGAACATTCTGAAATGAGCCTGCTCTCATAATCTCCTTCTGAGACTGTAGCATTTGATAATGGTAAGTTAATATAATTCATTTTTCCTAAACCCTGAAAAAAGCAAAAAGAAGAAGAACAGACATTGCTTTTTAGGTGAATCACAGAAGAGCAAAGGAAACAATAGGAATGATACAAGCAAGCAAGAAGATTCAAATCAACGCACAGTTTAGATGTCCTTTCTTCGCTTTCTCTAACGAGCACTATTTCCTATTCTTCGAAAAGGACGAGTGTAGGGCTAGAGAGACCAATCATGTGGCATGGTTTTTGGTCTCTATCTCCTTTTTTATATTTGACTGGAGCAAATGAAAACGTCAAAGGAATTCTAGCCACTAGTAGAGAAAGATTTGGAAGATCAAAGTGTGACATAAAAATTATCATCTTTTTGCTTCTTTTCTTTTTTCATCATAATTTTCTAAACTCATTTTCGTTATTAAGGGTTTCAAGACATCATAATAACAATCTGGTTGATAGTCTCAGTATGCCGTCGTTCCTAAGATGTTGTCATAACTAATCATGACTAGATGTGTCAATATTTGACAGGACACGAAAATCCGGCCCGAAAATCAAAGTTGGGTTCTGGTTGACCGCACTGCCCAGCCTGCCCGCACTGCCCCACTGCCCGCGCACCTCAGGGGCTGCCCGGACCCTGCCCGCGCGACAAAGCCTGCCAACGCCAACGCCCCGCGCCCGAGGCTGCCTGCGCGCGCACCCGTGCTCTCCGCACGCACCCGCTCTCGCCCGGCCGCGTCCGCGCGTTTTGGGTCCCATGTCGGGTTGGGTTTGGGTCTATGTTTCCCACCCATTTACATACCCGGGTCGGGTTAGGGTTGACCCGTTTGAACCCTGGGTCAGTTCCAAGTTCGACCCGAACCAAATCCATGACCCGAAATTGACACCCCTAATCACGACTGACTCTCATTTCTTCTTCAAAATTGCACACATTACTGATCATATCAAAGCAATTCTCACACCTTTTCTTTTTGAAGAAGTGAGTTGAACCTTGTATGCCTGCATCAGTGTACCAGCATTGAAAACCAATATAGCAGAGGAAAACAAAGAAGAAGAGTGTTACAGCAGCAAGCTATTTTCTACATATCGATTTCTTCAAGGTTCTACAGTAAACTTTATAAACATATATCTCTCAACCTTTCTACTGCCACAGCAACAATTCGTTAGAGAGAGAAGCCCATGAAATCCTTAGGTTAAGCTTAGTAACGGTGTTGATGAATCTGTTTAGAAATCATCAGTGACACTGTACAAGTGTAGTGGAAATGCAAGATTTTGAATTTATTTAAAGAATTAATTAATTTTTTATGTAAAATAATTAAAAATAAAATATTTATTCTGCTTGAATTGATAATTTTCTCGGTTCTAGCTAGCTACACATAGGCAACGGGATCACATGGGCTGGACCATTTAGACCTCGAAGAAGAGTGACTGTGAAAATGAGATGTCTAATCGATCCATTACAGCTTTCGAGATCGAAATGAGAGTCTGTGGCTAAGATGGAAAAGATGTCGAGCTCAACTTTGACCATTCACATCGACCGCTAACAAATTTTGTCACGCTTTGTCCCATTGGATGTGTATATGAAAGCTTTGGTGGGGTGCTATTGTTGCTCTATGCTATAATTTGTTTCAAATGATATCCGACCAATTGAAAGGGAAAGCAATTACTCTCAGCCAAATTTTTTAAAATCTCTTATTTTAGGGTATGTTTGGAATAACTTTTTTATTGTTTTATTTTTTATATCGTAATCATAATATTTATTTTTTTCAGCTTTAAAAAAAAATTATGTTAGGAAATTATTTTTTATAGCGGCTTTCAAAAAAGTTACTTTTCCAACAACAGCTTGATGAGGGGTGTCAATTTTGGATTACGGGTCGAACTCGGAATTGACCTGGCACTATTCAGGTCATCTAGAACCTGACCCGTTTTTGCATACGGGTCGGTTTTCCGAACCCGAACCCAACCTGTTTCGTGTTCGGGTCAACCTGATCCGACCAGCTTTGGGTTCGACAACAATAGAAATCGCTCGTTTAAGGGACTTTGGTGGCCGGCAACATTGCGGGCAGCCGGCGTTCGGCATGTGCAGCATGCAGTGGGCAGCAGCGACGCACTGTGACACAAGGCAAACGCGATCGCGGCGGCGACTCGTTGGCAGACGTGACGGCGCGAGCCGCGCAACAGGCGGGCAGGCGATGTGACAAGCATCACGCGCGACAGCGGCTCAATGCAGGAGGGCAGAGCGGGCAGCTGGGTCATTCTGGGTTCCCCGATAAACTCGAACCCAACCCATTTTTTGAAATGGGTCGAAAACCCGAACTCGAACCTGATCCGATTCGGGTTCGATTCAACCCAAACCCGAAATGTTCGGGGCGGATTCAGGTCGGGTCAAATATTGACACCCACTAAGTTTTATAATCACATTTATAAGAAGTTGTAATCATCTCAAACAAGTCCTTAATCTCTTTAAGGAGAGCCGCTAATTTAAATTCGTAGAAGGTTGCTTATGGTTCTATCTAGACTGTGTCATGATAATTTTTTTTAATTCTTTAATCATCTTCTTCTAATCCCAACTCTCAGTTTTCTTTGATCCTTGAATTGAGCGGTATTATCATTGGGAGATATTGGGTTCTTTGTTTACCATCTATTTTATCTGTCCTTTGGATTCCACAGCTAGTGGTATAATTTTGAATGAGAACTAATTGCTTTCTTCCCTTACCCCCACTAACATGATCAGATACCTGGAATATAATAAAAATATTCACATTTCCCTTTGAAGAGAGAGAGAGAGAGAGTATTTTGGAATGGTAGAAGGATTTCTCAATACTCTTTTGCTAATAGTTTCAGTCAATAATTGGACTAAACTTGTCAACAAGTTAAACTCATAACACTAAAAGTGGTATGAAATGTCTCTAGTGAGTATGGGTGCAAATGAATCAAGTCAAGTAGATCGAGTAGGTGCTCGTTCATGTTTGAGCTCATTTATTATTAGCTTGTTCAAAAGTGGTTCGAGTTTGATTCAAGCTTTTAATATATGTGTTCAAGCTCGGTTCATTTAAAATGATGGATAATCATGTTTGATTTGTGTTTGATTCATTTTGTTTATATCGAGTTTTAAATAAATGAGCCTTATCATTATTTCTAGATGTTCATTAGTTTAATAAACGAGTCTTATCAAGCCTCATAACTGACAATTATTGTAGAGCTTAGTCGCGAACATATCTAGCGAGTATTTTCAAGTTATTCACGAGTATATCTAGTATGAGTTTTCAAGCTGTCAAATTTGCCCGTTCACGAACAACAAGCATAGAAAATGATTGTTCTTATAAACAAGCTCGTTCAATAACACTTTAAACAAACAATCTAATAAATATAAACAAATACTTCTTGTTTATAGACAAATTCATTCTAATAAAAGAGTACAACATAAAAATGGAATTATTTTTTTATAAAATAAGAATTATTTATTATAATAAAACTAAAAATTATGTGAAAATATATCAAATAAGGATTCAAGTTAATCTTAAGAAATATATTTAGTTTTAAACATTAAATATAAACAAGTTTGTTCATGATCTCTATATCGAATATGAATCAAGTGTCTTGTAGAGCTTCATATCAAAGTTGTTCACGAGCTTTAAACGCTGTTGTTCATGAACATAAATGAGTCGAACACATAGCTATTAGAGTTTGTTTATTTAACCATCAAGTACTTAATAAAAAAAATATTCGAGCTTGTTTGATTACTTGATCAAACGATGACAAACGAGCTATAATCGAGTCGTGCCATGAGTAGCTTGTCAAACACTCGATTCGTTTGCGACTCAACCAGTGAGTCAAATGAAGCATAACTAAAAATCTTGATATTAATTGAAATTCAATGATTTTAAAATCATACATATTTATAGTTGAAATGAGTGTCCCGAGAGAAATAAATTAAGCCCAAGATTAGGGCTGTCAATATTTGACACGACACGAAAACCCAATCCGGAAAATTCGGGTTGGACCCGATCGACCCGTTTGAAAAACAGGTCGGGTTCAGGTTCGCAGATTCGACCTGTTTGAAAAAATGGATCAGATTCGGGTTAACCGGGCGGGTTGTCAGGTCAACCCGAAAACCCGTTTATCTTAAAAAAATTTGAATTTCCCGCTACCCCCGACCGCGCTGCTCGCTGCCTGCTGCCCTGCGCCCCCGCTGCCGCGTTGCCACTCTCGAGCCGTCGCTCGCTACCGAACCCGCGCTGCCGTCGTGCCGCGCGGGTCGGGTTCAGGTTCAAATTTCCGACCCATTTACCTACCCGGGCCGGATCCGTGTTCAAATTTCCGACCCGTTTGAACCCGGGTCAGTTTCGGGTTCGACCCGAACCTAACCTGTGACCCGAAATTGACACCCCTACCCAAGATCATTAAATTATAAGGTCATTAAGACATTTAAATTACGAAAGAATAGTTTATTATATAGAGAATAAATACAACCAATTTAATGGAGTATTTTGAAAATTTGGTTAAAATTACTAAGAATGCCACTCACACATTATGAACAGACAATTATTTTTAATATTAAAGTAACTTGAAGTTGGAGAGACGTTAAGGATCTTATGAACTCTACTGCCTAGTATTTCACTCGGTGTGAATAATCATTGCAAACAATCACCATCACAAAATTATTATTGCTCGATGGCCTTCGTGCAACCGTCATGGTAGACCATCATAGTTCATTCGTTATCATGTAATCATTGTCGCTCAATCATCTTAGTTGGTTCATCGTGTCCAACATCATCGTCTGACTACCATTATTTGTATGTCGCTCAATCATCTTAATTGGTCCATCGTGTCCAACATCATCTTCTAACTACCATTATTTGTATGTCGTTGTCCAATTAACATCGCTTGACCATCTGTTGTCTTCTGATCGCTATTGACTGATTTTCATAGCTCGTTTGCTATTATCTAATCATCACCATTTGATTGTAGTAGTCTGATCATCGTCGCTTGGTTGTCGCACCCAATCGACATTGTGCGACCACCATTATCGTTTGTCTTACATCTCTAGTATTCTCCACCACATTCAAAGAAGGTCAAACTTGTATTTCATAGTTTTAATCTCATCTCGACCAAATCAGGGGAATAGTGTACTTCTAAAATCTCAATTTTAGATTAGACTATTTTAATTGGACATGGCCTCGTGACTTTCTTCTTTTTATCAGGAAATTTTGCCTAAATATTCAATTCAGACAAATTCCCCCTCTATTTCTATATGTTGCCTACTTATTGTAGCCGCCACAAGAAAATTTGACTCAAACTACTCAAATTCAAATTATGCTTGAACTAGATTCAAACAAGTCTCAAAATGAATCAAGCGATGTTCGATCTAATATTGTTTGAATGTGATTCAAACAAGGTTCAAACTTATTTCGAGCCTTCCTTCACTCGCACATTTCTATGATGACATCCACATGAAGACTCTTCACATCATAAACCCTGCTTATGCCTTCCCCAACGAGCTCCTATTACAAAACCATTCTTCCTTTACATACCGTTGGTCCCATCGGTGAGTCCTCGAATCACAAAATTATTTCCATCCATAAGTTGGTCGAGTTTGCGAGCCCTTAGCTTCAAATTTGAAGTTAGATTTGAATATATTCGAATCTTATTTGAATACAAATTTAATTTAAAGTTTAAATTTAAATCAATTTGAGCTTTTTAAAATAAATTTCAATAAATAATAAATAATTTAAGAATATAAAAGAGAAAATATTAATCCTAAATAAACTTCGAGTCTTCGAGATATATTTCTTCTGGAAATGAAGCATCGGCTATATTTCTCCAAACCATTATGAGCCAAAATCCCTTCTTAATTCTTAATAAAGCGAAAAATCTACCTGCCGGCGGGGGTTCAGAGGGCGAGAGAACTTGGAGATGCTCATCGGAGAGGAGGAGAGAAAGAGGAAGATGAAGCTTCGCTACGCCATGATTTGTTCCTCAAACCAGAACCGGAGCATGGAAGCTCACTCGCTGCTCAAGCGCGAGGGCTTCGACGTTTGCTCTTACGGCACCGGCGCTCACGTGAAGCTTCCCGGCCCCTCCCTCCGCGAACCCAACGTTTACGAGTTCGGCACCCCTTACAAGCAAATGTACGACGAACTCCGTCGCAGGGACCCCGATCTGTAGGTCTTCTTTCTATTTTCTGCCTTTCATTTTCAAAACCCTAATCCCTCAACTTACTTCCGCTTGATTGTTTGATTTATGCTTCTGGAATCAAATGATTTAGGTACAAGCGTAACGGGATTCTGCCCATGTTGAAGCGCAATTACAGCGTGAAGACTGCGCCTCAGCGCTGGCAGGATAACGCTGCCGATGGCTACTTCGATGTTGCCTTCACATTTGAAGAGAAAGTGTTTGATACGGTGATTGAAGGTTTGTCTCCAACTTGCTTCCATTATAAGGACTCAATCAGCCATAACATTGGAGAGATCATTCTCTCATGGGGACTTGCTCAGCCATTACATTTGGGGAATCACTTACCAAACAAGAGGAATCTCTTCTAATCCTTGAGATCTCCGTAAATCTTCTGAAGCACCAAATATAAACTCTTGAAAAATTAAATTAGATAGTTGATTGGGTAGTTGTTAATGATTACGAAGCATTATTAAATGAAGTATATTATAAGTGGTTAGTGATGACTGGAAAGTACAACTAGGATTCCATGGATACTTCATCAATAGGAATTAGTGCAGCATCGCAAGGGGACAATGAGGTGGCGATGGTGTCACTTTGGCATAAAGGTCTTATCATAGAGAGAGGGAAGGGAATAATAGAAATTGAGGGAGGAAGTGAGAATGGGGTTTGGCTAGTGACTAGAGGTTGATTCATCGTGCAGATGGAGTAATTCTGATTGTGTTCTTATGTTGAATTGTGGAGGGAAGGATTTGCAAGAATGTTGTCTGATTGTTTTTATTAGCCTTTGGATTTTAAAGTGATTGGGTATTATAACTCATGATGAATGTTGTCTGATTGTTTTTATTAACCTTTGGATCTTAATATGATTGTGTATTATAACTTTATGATGGTAATGGAGTATGGCATTAACATGATTTCATTTGCAACGATCTTTTTCATTATGAGTATTTAACTAGAGAAGAGATCTTATTGTTGTAGTTGGTGAAAAAGTTTCATAGTAGTGGTTATGGAAGTTGTAGACACTTTCAAGTTTCATCGCTGAACTTTTATGTTGCTTCTACTTGAAACTTTTGTATTTTATGCCAATAAAATTTTTACTGATTTAACATGTTTAATAATATAGTTATGAAAAGAAGTATTTTGATAACCCATTATGTAGTTTAGGAAACCTTATGCTTCTCTTGTGTAGCACAATTGATTGCAAAAGAGGGTAAATTGGCTACACTTAGATTTTCATTTGAATGGGTTATTTTGATATCAAAAATTACTTAGCAACAGACATAAAAGCACATAATGTTGGGATGAATTAAAAAGGTTTGAGTAGAGTTAGGTTCAACTATCCTATTACTGTGTAACCCCCCCCCCCCCCCCCCCCCCCCCAACCAAATTAGTAGAAAAAGCTCAAAACCCACCCTTAGGGTTCTCATACGTGGAAGTGGGAAAATAAATGAAAATAGTGTGTTTTATGATTATGCTTTCACATTCAATTCACAAATCTATCGCCTTGATCCACTTTGCTACATCAATCTCTTACATTATCTAGCAATAGCATCTCTTTTTTCCTTCATTATTGTAATGATTATGACTTTTCTATATGTAATCTTTTTAAGCTTGGTTTAGTGTTTTCATTTTCTGTTTATATCATATTCTCAGCAAATGTTAATGTTTTTCGTGCTTAGTTTGGTGCATCAAGTTGATGTATTTTTATATGCATTTGTCAAATTGAATGTGAAAGCACTCAGAATTTTGGTTGTGGGAGTCTCTTAGACAAAGATAACGCATATTGCTTAGAGTTGTAAACTTGCCAAGCTTGAGCAGTTTGGTAGTGTCTGTATTCGACCCATGTTTGAAATATTTGGTGAACAATGTGTTCGTATTCAGCTCGTTATAATTTGAACTAAATACAAGCCAACACCAGCCAATTTTGAACAAATAAAAATAAATAAATAAAAAGCTGAATATGAACAGATTAGTGAATTTAAAAAATATAAATCATGCTCAAAACACCTATTCGTGCAACTTGCTCACTTGACGAATTAATTGAACAAGGGCTTCTTAATTTGCCGAACACCCGTGAATGATGAGCTTTTTATGGCCCCATTTGAGATATGCAAATCACCACTAACCAATTAGCAAACTAGTATTGCCTATAGCCAAAAAACAGAGATTATTTTGTCCAGATGTTGAACTTAGTTTACTGTTCGGAGACCAATCAGAATACGCCACATCAGAATTACCGAGCCGAGTACTAAACATTACCAAGCCACTGTACCGAACAGGGGTAACGTGGCACATTCTGATTTTTCTCTTGTCGGCATTCGGCATCCGCTCACGCGTTCGCACAGAATAATTTCTCCAAAAAACAAGAGATCAAGGATCTTCAATAACGCAAAGAAAATTTAATATGCAACATGTGCTGGACTACCGTTAGTTGTGATTGAAACTGTAAAAGAACTGGGTGAGAATATCTTCATCAAAATTTAATTATGATGAGTTTAAAATCCTTGGATTTGCTTTGAGACAACTGTAATATAACATTTGATTAATTATACATCTATTGCGCTTATCTCAAATTAATTCAAGAGTTTATAATCAAAGTTCTTGATTCAATATTTGTCCTGTATGTCATCTCTGGTTGTCATTTCAAGTGTCCTGCATTATTCAACTAATACTGTATAGATTTTTCCCGAAATTTTTTTATTTTGATGAACATGCTACCTTTCTGTTTGACTTGGACTAGGAACTTTATTTGAAACCTCAGTCTCTCCACATTCTCCCGTATTCCTTTGGATTCTACCTTTGATTTGATTTTTCTCTTTATATAAACATGTGAACATCCTGATCTTTGTACACATTTATACAGATTTAAACAATCGCAAACATTCATTAATGAAAAGTGTACTCGTAATCAACTTGGAGGTCAAAGATAACCATGAAGAGGCTGCCATTGGAGCCAAGCTTGCTGTTGATTTATGCCAAGAGGTAATCACTTTGTTCCAATGAGTGCTACCAAAATGTATTATGCTGTACAGATTTTATTTTGGCTGATCAACTTCGAAAATGCAATCAATAGGATTCATTGTTTGGAAGGCTTCCTTTAGGACTACTTCTTAAAATAGTTTCTTCTTTATAAAACAGTAAGAAAATCATCCCAATCGAAGCCGAAATGTCAACGTTGGTCTTAAGGCTTCGTTTGGGACAATTATCTTTCTGCTTCTTAAATCAATTTTTTCAGTACAAAAATTATAATTTTTTAGTTTTATTTTAAAAGCAGTATGAAAGCCATTTTAAAAGCTGATTTTTCAGGAAATCAACTTGTTAGTGTATGTTATAGTTCATTGACGAAATTGCATTCATGCTTTTGCAGCTGGAAGCTGTGGACTTCTGGGAAGATTCAATTGATGATATTGTGGCTGCATTTGAGCAGCAGCATAATAGGAAGCTTCTTTATAGCATCTGCTTCTACTAGATTCTTTCAATGCAAATACAATTTCGTTGATGCCTAATGCACTTTCATGTTAGACAATTTTCTTCAGCTGGTCTGTACTTCAAATAGTCTTATAGCTGTATTGTTCTTTATGGAAAAAAAATTTAACCAATTAAAATTACAAGAACATATGTGAAGATTGGGATGCTCATTTCTTTTATCAATAGCTTACAATGAGCATTACAAATGTTCATTTAGTAATAATTTGATGCCTTAATTTTCTTTGAATAAAAGCTACATGTTTAAAACATGTTTCAATTGCATTTAATTAGATTAAACTAACATTCAAATAAATAGATAATGAATCCATACAATGATTTAAAACTCAAATGGATAGAAGTGAACAAATTTCATTCTGGAAGCTTAAAAGCAACATGAAATTTTGAAATCTACGGTTGTCTTAAAAATAAAATTGCACAAAAGAAGCTAAAAACAAAATCCGAATAATGCAAACAATGGTGGATTTGCTGTGTTAATCGCCTGCAACAAATACTCTACAATGAATAAACTGTCAGAATCTTCTTTTCTTTTTCTACTTTTTTGATGTGGACTGAATTAGAACTACTGGTTAGAGAAATTTCATTAATCTTTTGACTGGCCATTTTCTAAATATTTGATACCATTTTCTAAGGCTCCTTCTGCTTGGGGACTCCAGGTTCTCCGGGGAGTACAGAAGATGTTCTTGATGATAGCAGAATGTAGATCGAACTCAGTTTTTAGCTTATTGCAGCTGGCTTCGATCCACTTTTCTGCGATGCTTGTTGACACACTGTCTTGACTGTCCCTCTCACGCTCTTCAATAGCTGGTCTTATTTCATCATACAAACAATCCAGTTGAGAGGTAGCCTGATTTTTCAATTCCTGTAATAAAAAAATTGTGAAGCAGTATTTCTTGTGCCAAATAACTAATTTTAATGATTACGTGATATATATTTCAAACGTTCGTATGAATGCTAAGATTTTGTTTGGGACGGCTTTTTTTTACTGCTTCTTAATATAATTTTTTCAGTACAAAAGTTTTAATAAAACTTTTGTATTAAAAAACTATTTTAAGAAGCTGGAAAAAAGTCGTCCCAAATGATGCCAAAGATCAACAAACATTGGAAATTTTGAAAGCCAAATCTCACCGAGGGTTTGTTTGGTGATGCTTTTTCTTCTACTTTGCAATTCTGAAGTTTGGCATCGTAAAATTGATTTGTGGAAAATGTAGAATGAAAAGATCACGATGTAGACTCATGATTGTATACAACAAAGGTTTTGTTTGGGACAATTTTTTTACTGCTTCTTAAAGCAATTTTCTTGTATCAAAATTTTAATTTTTGTATTAAAAAGCTGTTTAAGAAGCAGAGAGAAAGCCGTTTGGCCGTCCCAAACGAAGCCTAAATTACAAAGCAGCTCATCTATTTTAATGAAATGTTAATTTAATTTCATACAACACTACAAAACACAACAAAAGAAGGTTCTGCTCTTTTGTTCAGCTTCTCTGCTTTGAAGAATTTGGAGGTGAAACGACCACGGCCCAGTATTTAGATAAGTTTATTTTTTATGGGTTCAAATTACATAAATTATGGCTATCTCATTGATTAATAAAAAAAGATTAGGATAGAAGTGGATAAGATAGAGTTGAAGGATTAAATTTTTTAGCTGAATAAACTTAGTAATAAGTGAGTGAAGATGCTATAAATATTATTAGTGCTTCTACTAACTCAATTTAGAAGCTAGCTTAAAAATAATTTTGGGGAAGATATGAATGAACTATTATAATGCATACCTAAGAAAAAAGAAAAAATATTGAAGAAACTTCATTCTACTTGAAAAAAGGAAAATTCTTCGCCAAAATTGTAAGATGGTTTCCAAAAAAAATTCTCTCTCTCTCTCTCTCTCTTAGGAATACAAATATAATGATAAAAGGTGGTAATATCTCAAGGATAAAATGATGAAAATTGAAAGTTGGGAAGTTGTTAATCTTTCAAAAGGTTTTAAGAGAGCTAAATTGAAATTTTATAATTGAACTAAACATGATGACTAGTTCCATTAAAAAAACAAAAAATTAGTCTCACCTCTCTAACATTCTATGACAATCCTGCAAGCTTCATCCTCAATAATGTAGTCGCCAACTTCTTATGCACTTTCTATATCCCACGAATTATGTTCCCTCACTAACTATATTCCCACGGATGATGTTCCCTCACTAACAGGATTTTGATGCCCTCATATTCCTCCACCTCTTCAAACTACATATTAAAGGATTACTAATCACTCCATTTGAAGTCAATTACAATTAATTCAAAATTTCAAAGACTAAATTGATTTCTAAAAAAAAAATTGACACCAAAAGATTGATTGTCTAATCAAATTTTAAAAGAAATATCAAAGGTGCAAATGACTACGTGGGGTCGGCTACATGAATCCTTTTTCTCCATTGTGTCCTATTAAAAATCAAATTCTCGTTTAAATCTAATAAATAAAGGTCATTCTTAATATTTTCTAACCAAGTCTTTTTAGGTCTACCCCTACCTTTCTTAACATAAGTCAAATCTAATACCTCTACTCTCCTAACCGGGTCATCAGAAGGCTGTCGTTTTATGTGACCAAACCATCTAAGGCGACTCTCTCTAATCTTATCTTCTACTGGAGCTACTCCAACATTTTCACGTATATGCTCATTTCATATCCTATCTCTAAGGGTAAAGCCACTCATCCACCTGAGCATCCTCATCTCTGCCACACTTAACTTAGTATTATGCTTCTCTTTTAATGGCCAACATTCGGCACCATAAAACATTGCAGGCCTCACTACCAACTTATAAAATTTTTCCTTAAGTTTGAGGGGTACATTTCTATCACATAACTAGCCCGATGCATTCCTCCACTTCAACCATCCAACTTGATTTCTACTAATAATATCCCCATATATTTCACCATCACTCTGAACAATAGATCCAAGATATCTAAAACGTGTACTCTTATTAATAACTTGATCGCCCAAAGTCACAATTCCCTCATGAGGTCTATTACTACTAAAATTACACTCCATATATTCCGTTTTAGATCTACTCAAGCAAAAATCTTTAGACTCTAAGGTTGACCTCCATAATTCAAGTTTACCTTCAACTCCCTCTCTAGTTGTATCAACAAGAAGAATATCATCAGCAAAAAGCATACACCAAGGTACATCCTCTTGCAAATATCTAGTGAGAACATTCATGACTAAAGCAAAAAGATATGGGCTTAAGGCTCATCCTTGATGTAACCCAACCGAAATAGAGAAATACTTGGTCAATTCACCTTGTGTTTGAACACAAGTAAAAGCTCCTGCAAAAGGTGCAAATGACTAATCAACAATAAATTAAGTTTGGTATAATCCAACTGAAGTCAAGAAAAATCCATGGTGGATGCATTAATCAAATGCAAGCTAGTTCAAGTTCAAATATATTTTGATATGAGCTAGTCATATTCATGATAATCAAGTCAATTAACCATGTTTTACTAATCTCTTCCCATCAGGCCATCTTGTCTACAGAGCAAGATTATAATATGTGTAAAACCCGCAAAATGTCGTTTTAAACCTTGCACGCTTTTCAAAGCACCGCGACGAGTTTTAAGTGAAAAATTCGAGGTTGTCGGTTTTCGACGTGAATAATTTTATAAAATAGAGCGCGAAATTCTGATCATTTTGATGTATAGAACCTATATTGTATTTGATGTGATGCAATGGGGAGTTACACAAGATCTTTAAAAGAGAATTAAATATTAGCTCCACAAATTATTTAATCATGCATCAAAGTCAAGTAAATTATAAGAAAATCGCGATGTTTAATTTGCTAGGCGAGAAAATACAAAGAGAGAGCCAAGTCTTTTAAGCAATTGCAAAAGAAAACATAAAACAAAGCTAGTAAATAAAAATCCCACGATTAATACCAAGTTGTTCACACTTTGAGACCTTTAACGCTCTCTTCCTACGAAGACTAAGTTGAACGGCGGAAGATTGTCCAAGCTAGCATGGAGGTTGGCACTAAGATGGAAGCGCCAAGGAACGTTGCCATGGAAGAAGATCTCGGGGGCGGAGGAGGCACGGTAGATCGACCTTCGATGAGCCAAGTGTAGTCGGAGAAGTGTTCGTCGATTGACTCTATGAGTGTCGGCACGATGCGGGCCAAATATTCTTCGACGGTATCGTCGAAGTCAAATCCGACGTCGAAGAATTGTGAACGGAGGATGTCGACCCTTCCGTTGTCGTCGTACTCAAAGCCGTAATTCCACTCGGGTTCGTCCATGCATCCTCGGATTGGATTCGGATGGTCACCGCGAGCAAGATCTTCCAAGGAGGAGGAGTGGACCGGCGGCTTGGCTAAGGGAGAGGGAAGAGGAATTGAGCCGTGGGTTCACAAGAGCTGAGAGATTCTCGGTTGGGAGGGAGAGAGGAGAGAATAGATGGCTGCTTTGTGTGAGAAACAATAACACAAATTCTGGAATTCAATCCAGGCGTGGATTTGGGGAGTAACGGCTGGGAATTAAATTCAAATCAGAATTTTGAAACCAAAGGTTGGGTTTAGCGGGAGAGAGGAATGCCTGAAATAGTAGGAAGTGATTAGGTGGCAATTAGGGAGAGAATTAAGCAGCATGGGTGGCCGGCCATATGGCAAAGAATTATGCTTTGAGAATTAAAACAAGTGGGGCCCACGCTTGAACAAATAATTCCTCCAATCAAATCTGAAATTGTAATTTCAGCCTTGATTATATTTTAACTCCCTCCCAAATTGAGTTATTAAGGAGGAAAAGAATTTGAATTTTCAAAAGAAGCATTTATTCTCTTAAATATCTTTCTTAATTAGAGGAAACCCAATTAGGAAATCAGCTTAATTAGGGGTAATTTGAGATTCCAGCACATTGGATCCACGGGAGCAAACCAGCGGCAATCTGTGAGCTGGGGGAGGGTGGGGAGTCACGTGAGCATGCTGGGAAGGGAAAACAAGGGAGACGGCAATGCTGGGAGAGGGATGGGCTATTGGCCCGTGGCCAATTTTTCTGGCCAAGCCAGCGGCAAGGGAAATGGGGGAAGAGGAAAATTCTGGGTTGGGAAACGGTAAGAAAACAGTGGAGAAAAAGAAAAGAAAATTGGATTTCCTAACCTTGCGCACCCCTCTTCAATATTTCCAAGAGATATCGTACCCACGTCGGAACTCACAAAGAGATCCAAAATATTCTCCCAAGAGCTCACAAAGAGAACTAGGGAGTGGCGAACTCACAAAGAGATCAAAGTAGAAAAATTTTCATGTAATAATTCATTCCTCCCATACAAGATACAATGGCCATATAAATAGGCTAAATAGGCCCCAAAGAAAATAAAGTGCAAAAGTCTAAAATGCCCCTTGGGGCTACAAAAGCAACTACTACCCTCAGGGGTAAAATGGGAAACTACGAAAATAAAAGCACAATATGAAAGCTGATGGTACAAGTACAATCAAAAATAAAGGCTAGCGATCATGGCCGTCGATCTCCGTGGTCGTCTCTGATAGACGCGCCGAAATCTCCTATCGATGACATCATCAGTATTTTAAGTATTTTGGAGATTATAATTTTTAGAAGTTCATTAATGCCCAAACTACCCCTAAGCCTTTCTTAAGCCAAATCTACTTAAGTGAGGGCAATTAGGTCTTTAGACCTTTCCCATTACTCCCTATTAGGCAAACCAAACCCCCCACTCTTCCCCTCATTCGACCCTTTTTGCCCAAACCGAGCGAACAAGGAGGGAGGGGAGCGCACGGGTAGAGGCGACGGGAGAGGGATCGGGCGGCTCCGGCGGCGGTTTCCGGCGACCAATCTTGGGGGAAATTATAGGGGAGACTAAGGGAAGACTAAGGTATGAGTTTTGCATGAGTTTCCTCCTCCTTTCCTTGAGTTCTCCCTAAGAAATGAAAACTAGGGTTTTGAGAAAACTTAAGCTTTCTTTGAGATTCTTTTGAGAAGAGTTTAGGGAAGGTTAGGGGGGATGTTTCTAAACCCTAATGTGTATTTTTTTTTATCAAAGTATGAATTTTGAAAATTAGGGTTTTACTTAAATTGATCTTCTTTGGAAATGACTTCACAAAAGATATTTCTAAGGGTATGGGGAAGTTTTTATGAGAATACATTGTAAGGTTTAAGCAAAATTTTGAGTTTAGGAATTTAGGGTTTTTCCCCAATCATGATATTTTTTATCCCCACGGTTTTCATAGGTTGTTGGGAGGATTTTAGAAGCAAATATATGGGTTTTGCTTGAAAAACTATATTTTCTAATTTTTTATTTATTTAATTCCGAAAATTGAATTTATTTTAATTATGTTTTGAAGGTAGGGAAGGGTGTTGTATGCTTAGAATCTAAGGATTTGACCTAAACTTTTAATGAGAGAAAATGTGTTGAGAGATTTCATGAAATTTGGGAAGGGTTTGATTTGGAACTTAAACAAAACATAGAAAGGACTATTTTATTACTTTAGAATTAAGGTTTAGTTTATTGTATAGGGAATAGTCACTTATGCTTTCCTTTAAATGTTTCTTTTAGATATAAATCGTGTGGAGGGAAAGAGTTGATCGGTCAAAGAAAAGAGTGCACGGATTGAGGTATGTGGAATGGATTTTCTTATAAATGTTAGACAACTTTTCTTCATTGCAATTACATAGAAATTACCAATTCATTTATGCTCATCACAAAACTTTCATGGCTTATGTTTCCTTGTAAGTTTAAAGACACTTGAAGCAAATGCAATGGGCCTTTTTATGCAAATGTACGATTTATGAATGAATCACATGCTCATTTCTCTTTTTATTCTATACATGTCTTTCCTCTTACTTGCAAAAGCACACATAAGCATATCAAGCATGTATTTATCTAAGGAAACATACAAGTGGTTAGTTTAAGAATGATTCACATAAAGCATCTCTTATAGTTATATAAGTAATAAATGTATGTGCATGTTGACGCGGGAGTATCACATGGAAAAGGAGGCTCTTATGAGCTATGGAAAAGGATGGTTCCTATGAACCAATAGAAAAGGAAATGGCCAAATTATATGTACCTGATCAGTACAAGTGATACTCCTGAGACGGGTGTTATAGTTATAGATATTAAACTGTTATGAATGTTTCATACACATGTTATATGCATTTGAGATTATCACTTGAGGCATGATGTTTTAAAAAGGAAGAAAGGAAAGGTTATGGAAGGATTGAGCATTTGAAAGTTGAGGTAAAGGTATGCTTTTCTTTGAGCACAACTTGTTATATGATTGATGATTCTTTTGCTAAAATTCCCAAAGCATGTTATAGTTTTTCTCTCTTGATTCTAAGTTTATTTGAAATTCCATTCTCACCTATTGAGTATAAGACTCACCCTCATTGTGGGAACACTTTTCAGGAGGATCTAGGAAAGGGTAAATGGCAGACCAACCACCGCGCGCTTACCTTTGTAGGGAGACGACGGGCGGCAGGTTCTTTTGATGTTTTGTTATTTTTGTTGATAGATGATGGTATGTATAGATTGAGAGGGTTAATTGTGATTTGGAATACATTCTATTGGAAGAACTTTTATGTAATCATCTCTTTTGAAAGGTAAATGAAATAGAAAAATCTTACTTGGAATTACTTTAGTGGCTCTTTCAATTCTCGTAGTAAAGATGTTAATGTTCATTTTGAGGATTTAATGTTATGCTTTGTTAACTTGTCTCTTTTTTCGTCCGACCTCTGTTCCCGCCTCGCATTTGCGAGCTAACCAGGCCGGGTCGTGACAATATGCACAAGTAAAAAAAAACCTATATTGATAAAGGAACAAGACCTATACTAGATGTCTTGCAAAATTTGAATTGTTGGGCCTTTAAATTAAAAAAAATCGTGAACCTCGATCCCTACCCTACATCGATATAAAAATTAATGTGAAATTATATCTTAGGCCTCCGTAAGAGCTAGGTTTATAAGTTCCATTATGGCTAGCGGGCTAAGTCATAATCTTTATAAGAACTAAACACAAACAAGCACGATCAATAAATCATCAGGCTTTCCTCATTCCAAACATTGTAAGTCCTGTTTAAAGGCCTTCAAAAGGTGGAAGTCTCACCCTAATTAATAAGATCAACACCTAGCCATCAAGCCCATCAAACTAAACCAATTGGGTCACCTTACATATAAAGTATGGTCATAAATCCCCATTATTAGGCTTCCTCATCCTTGAAGTTCTAGGTCTTGCTCACAGGCTTTCTAATGAATCTAAGCCCAATGAATTAACTTAAGTATTACAATAGATGTAAACCCCAACCTAACTTAAACTCAGGCAAATTTTCATGCTAACAAGCCCACCAATCAAATTCAAATCCACTAATTAAGATCACAAAAATCAAAATTTTCATGTGTCTTCAATATGCTTTTTTTAGTCAAATTGAACATTGTGAAGAATTGATGATCATGTCATGCCTCATAGTATTTGTTGGTTATGTCCAATATGTGGAACCACAGTGGCTATACTTTATGCCTCTAAACTATTCAGTAAAAAATTGGCACATCAAGCCCTCTGCAAGTAAAAGAGTCAACATCAATATCAAAAATACATCATTGACACATACCTATCCTTCAACCTATCTAGGTTATTTGAGATGAAGCAATCCACAGTTACTAATCATCCCTAGATGTTACGACTCAGTCTCCATAACATTGGTTTTTCTCAGGCCACTTAGGGGCTTTATATAGAGCATGATTGATTCATAGGGGTTGAGTTCTCAAGACTCAAGTCTAGCCTAAAAATAGATACTAGAAGCTTGACCCTAAATGGCCTTAAGAAGTTATGGTGGATCAAGAGGAATAATACAAGGATTATTCTAAAATAATCATTCTAGGAGGATCCCAGCCAAACTACCTTATAAGATATAGAAGAAGTAGCCGTTATCCTCCCCTATCTATATATTTTCCATAACCAATAAGGAGAGAGGATTCATCAAAAAAGTTGGCAAGCTAACTAAAAGTCTCTCATTAGGTTTTCATCAAAGATACAAAGATGCAGCCTTAATGCAAACATAACGAGTGGCTTCTTAGAAAGGCTTCTTCCAGTTAAGGCTTGCGATTCCAAAGATTCAAGTCTTAAAAAAGATATCACATGGTAAATAATAAGGCATGACATTTGAGCATTACATCGTTCAGATATCCATTGCTAGAAGCTCATAGAAGCAAGCCCAAAGGTTTAAACCTCTAGTTACAATTCTCTCTACAACCACTAAGGAGAAAAGGATTTCAAAAGAGTCATCAAGTCAACCATAAAATCTCCGCTAGATTATACTTAAAAAGTATGCTGCAATCTTAAGATAAAGATAATGAGTGGCTTCTCAAAAAAATTCTTCAATAGAGGACTCGCACTCAAAAAATTTTGAGTCAAACAAAATGGATGTCGCATGGTGAATACAGGAGCATAATGCGTGGGGAATTTCTTTCTCAGAAACCCATCTCCAGAAGATCATGATGGGCACTCAAAATGTTAAGACTCTATCTATAAGGATACAACTGCGGTTGTTCCTTACACTCCTTTACAAATAGCTCCCCTAAATCAGCAAGGGGAGACTATTCAAGAAAAAGGAAAATGGAAAGATTTGCCACAAGAGCAAAATGTTTTCATGGTAGAAGAGTCTAATGATTGGAGACAGTCTTTCATTAACTACTTGAAAGAAGGCAAACTACCAACCAACAAATCATTAGCCGCTCAACTTGGGAAGAGAATTCTACGCTATGCTTTTGTCAATGACACCCTTGACCGTAGATCATTCGAGCAGACGTGGCTACGATGTTTGGGAACTGATGAAGCTAGCAAGGTCGTGACACTCCCGGATACTAGGTCTCATAATCAATACCTCTTATGAAAGTAATCAATGATGTCATTACATTCCCTAGGGATAGAGCAATAGGAATGATTTCATTGCAAATAAGGATGAGATACAATTATTATTACTTAAGGACATGGGTAAATACTATGAGTTAGCTAAGAAATAGATAGGACAGGTACAATGAGTTATACAATAGGAATAGGGAAGAAATTAGAAGTTACAATAATTAAGACATTTGCTTACAGGATTATTACTTTGGAGGCAGTGTTATCTAATTCGTGCTTCATAGAAATCTCAAATAGAATCGACGAATGAAACAGGTTCATTAACAATTCACATCACGGATATAGAATGAAAAAAAAAAAAAAAGATCCATCAGGTGAAAAGAGAAGATATAACCATCCATATCCTATTGCCTCTGGATGTGTGGTATTTCGCCTGTTCCTAATAAAGATCTTTTTTGTTGATTCAAAGAAAAGTTGTGCATTTATCTTAGAAACGGTAATGGTACATAGCAAAATATCTATGTATATTTTTTCAATGAATGATTTGATAAAGTAGTGTGATTTACGCATGAATCGGATATTTTTCCTTTTTCCTATTTTCCAAATATGTTTCTGTGATCCCGATCCTTTATTATCAGAAATTAGAACTCTTTCTTTTTTTTTCATTAGATCTCTATGATGAGATTGTGCCTTAGATTTTCTCCAAGGTTTTAGACAGAAAGGATATAGAATCTTTATTCCCGGCCCGGGTTTTCCCCACTAACCAATTCCCCTAACTTTGGCAAGGCAACAAACAAGTAAGCTCTTAGCGCTTCTTTGGCAAAGGCTACTCGCTCGCGGTAGACTTTGCTAGCTTTATTGCTGGCTCTAAGCCTACCTCCTTGACTACGGTGCTCAATTACATCCAAGGAAAATAAGAACTCAAAGAAGTTTACAAGTGACTATAAATCTCGCAACATATCATTCTTAAAGATACAGAAGACAATCTGCTTCATTACATGACTCACATTCCAAAAGATTTAAAACTAACCTAAAGTTGCATGTTAAATACCAAGGTTTGACATCCAACTAAAACAATTACAAAAGATTCATGGTGAGGTTCCGACGATATGCTCAGAGGTCAAGACCTCAAATAAACAAGGTTGCATGGTGAGCATCATGATGTGACATCGGGGCTATACAACTCCCATATATCTTCCATCAAAATTATCCCAACATTACATTAGAAGGTTAAGGCCTCAAATTCATAAACTAGCACTTGATCATCAGAGTAAGGCATCCGAGTAATACAACAGCTATAAATCAGCCATTAGAATGTCTTTAGCATAAATGGGTTACAAAGAAACAAGTCCTATTACGGGTCTATAACATTACCAAAAGGTGTTCAAAAGAAAATAAAACCTCCCTTTATAGCTCTATAGTATAACCTAAAGGTGTTCCCTCCAAGAAGGACATTTATTGAAGCCCATACAAAATAGTAGGACTTTTTATAGACCACGTAAAAATACAGGGAAACCCAAATAAGCTTCTCAAATAAAAGTATAAGATAACTAACAGTTCTCGATCATTGTAAAATACAAGCCTGAGATCCAGAGATTTATAAAATAAATGAACAAATGTGTCCACATATTTAATCAGTTAAACAAACTTGAACGGCACATAAAAGACCTCTAACTTGGTCCAACATCAAGACAAATCTAAACTCAACAAACCCAAGCAAAAGAGCAGAAAGATATCTCTTAACCCAACAAGCTTAAGAGAAAGGATTCATAATAATATAATATAAAGCAGGCTCTAACAGTCATCGGGGTGCATTTTAATTGACATCAAATTAGATTTGAAAAGCTTCTCCAGCATTATATACATATTCACACTTTACCATCTTGGTATGTCTAAAGACCGACCTAGGATACAATCAACTTAACAAACTCACATAGCCAAATTGTTAAACTGCACTTAGCTCATAAACACAAAAGTTATAGTTTGGCTATCTTCTAAAATTCCCCTACCAAATAAAGGGTAATAATATATAAAGCAACTTAATCCAGCTTCACCGTTAGAATCCCAAAAGCTAACTAATAACTCAAGTTTACAACCAAATAAAAATATTCATGGTAGCAACAATTCCTTTCCACTCGCAAACCTAAGGGTCAAGCAACTTCATTAATTCAACAATCTAAAGTAGCCAAGTTAGAGCTCAAATTCCAAGTTCAACAAGTTCAAAGTCTGCTACATCTAAAAGATTAACTTTGAATGCAAAGTTATAGTTCAACAACCCTAAGGGCTACTTTGTCATTCTCAACTCAGAAGCTTAAGGATTGAGCTGCCTCAATGATTCAATGAGCTCCAACTACAAAGTCGGCATAAATAAGCATTGGTTTAACAAAAATGAGAGTCAAACTTAAACCTTACATATATTGAATTTCAATTCAAATTATTTCAAGACAAATTGAATAAACTTGATGCCCAAAAACTAGTTTGGAGTTATAAGTGAAAAGAATATAGCATGCTATAGCTATACGCTACATTATTGGGAGACAATGTTTTTATTAAATGGAGAAAAGAATAAAAATAATATACATATATATTAGAAAAATAAACAAAACAACACCATTCTCATTTGGATGCACATCTCCCACAACTTGCTATGCATGCTACCATGACCCCACCTACTCTCACTCTCTCTCGCCAGTAAAAAAACCCTTACATTGTTCTCCCTCATACACTCCCAAGTGAAACCATCGCATGTTGCACTCCTTTGCTCTGTACTAGACATTGCTTTCTTCCTCAAGACCCTATACTCTAAATTCCCTCACATGTTACATGCCACAAAACCTTCCCATATCTCACTTGTGCTCAGCCTTCAACATCTTAACCTCTTAATGACCAGCTCTAGTAATTCTTAGTCCACTCACACGTGCCTCTCTAGTAACACTCCAACCCTTC
Source organism: Dendrobium nobile (assembly GCA_022539455.1). NCBI lineage: Eukaryota > Viridiplantae > Streptophyta > Magnoliopsida > Asparagales > Orchidaceae > Dendrobium > Dendrobium nobile. The sequence continues at coordinate 15,414,481 of CM039733.1, read as the reverse complement.
TCCCTTGTGCTCTCTTGTTGAGATTGCCCACCTCCCAACTCCCTCCTCCTTCATTCAAGTGCCCACCCTTGAGCAAGTCAACCCTCTTTCTTATGCCCAAAGTCACTCCATCAATGATTGCTCGCACTCATGCCCATCTATCATACCCATCCTCCTCACTTGCTCCTCCTTTCAGTCTCTCTCATTGTTTCTCTCATGCTTCTTCCCCTACTCACATGTCTTCACCTACTATGCACGTAAAAAGTCCTCTTTTTTCTTGTCCACGCAACCCTAGCACAATATTCACTAATGCTCAAATTTAATCATGCCAACAATAGATAAAGCCTTATCTCACTCTCTTGAACTTAAACAATATAAATCATGTAGCATCCCACCATGAATACTGTCGAGGCACATCTCATAACCCTTCCTATGATGTAAGTGATGTCATACTCAATTAAAATATCTATCAAAGCATGATAAAACCCACCGAATTCATGAGAGGAATCATCTTATTTTTCTTGTCTCTATAATATTCAATAACTACTAGCTTCATCCTAAATAAAGCACTCACCCATAGTTTCATGCGCACTTTCTAAATCCTTGTACAAAATGTTCCCTGCTAATGCTACATTGATACTTTTTTAATCCTCCGCCTCTTCACACACAACATCAAAATCTTGTAGTGTACTCTTTAATCAAATTGTTGAGCATCTTGCCAGTTGAAGCCAAGGTTTAATTTGCTAATTGAGCAATCAAACTACATTGATTTTTTTGGTTTAAGTGACTAATCACTTAGATTGATGTTAATTGAAATAAATTCTAAAACTCAATTGATTAATCAAAATTTAAATGGCAAGTTCAAAGGCTTGAATGATTAGTTAATAAAATTGAATTTTGTTCAATCAAACATGAAGTCAACAAAATCATTGTTGAAGCATTAATCAAATGATAATCAAGTCAATCAACCGTCTAAAAAAATCTTTCCATCCAGCCATCTGGCCTATAGGGCAAGACTGTCAAATCCATATTGCTAAACTGTAGTGATGAGAAAGTGAGTTATAAGCCCAATGTTAGGTGTCACGCAAAATTTGAACTATTAGGCCTTCTATTTAGCAATAATCATGAATCTCGATCCTCACCTCACAAGACAAAATATCTATATAAAAATTAATGTAAAGGTCTTGGGCCTCCTTAAGTGTTAAGATTAAAGTCCTGTAATGGTTGTTGAGCTAACATAAAAACTTTCTATAAGTATTACACACAAACAAGCACAATGAACAAATTTAAATGGAAAAAATAATCCTTGACTATAATTATAAATAATGTCTGAGGGAGTTTCAAATATAGAAAACATATTTCCATAATAATGTAAAATTTTATGATACTCTTACCCGTGAATGATGATCATGTCAATGCTTCACAATATGTGTCGAGGCAACAAATCATCAAGCAAATATTTAAATAATACAAAAGAGCTATATATTTTCTTCAATGAAAATTATTGGCAAACAAGAGCATTATTGTTTATGCAAGTGCTTCAATAAAAATATTAACACCTGGAAAAGAATATCAATTCACCACAACCTCTAAAGGTCCTAAATTCAACCCAAGTGTAACGATAAATCATTAAGCAACCCAAGAGGACTAAGATATATTTCTTTCCAACTATATAAATAATCAAAATGCCTATTTAATTATCAAATAACTACATAGCCTCTCCTAGAAGTCTGAATCCAAATGCATTTCATGACAACTTGAATGATCAGGTAGATAAGCCAAAACTTGTCTTTCGCATTACTTGTGCGGGCCTCTACCCCATCTATGATTTATTTCATTAACATTTACTTTTCATAATGTGCATATGTTTGTACCCTACATTTGTAATATCTTTCTGAAGCATCATAATTCAGCATCACATTTCAAAAAATGCTAAAATATACAACATGCTAAATACAAAATGATTGTTAGTACACTTACATTACACTTACATCAAGTACACAAAAATGCTCTCATTTCTTATACTACAGGTTGGGTATCTCACCTCACAATGAATTTGTTCTCCTAGACACTATCTTATTTTCCTTCTGTAAACAACTTTCACTAAACTTCTCTGCATTCAATCCGACTACTCCCTTTTCTCTTTTTCCTCTTCCTTTCCCTCCAGATTTTAACTTTCTACCCCTTTTCCTTAACAGATTTCCATGACAACAGCTGTTTTTCTGCTTTTTGCAAATGGAATTCAGCAGGATTAATTTCAATTTAGCCATCCCTCACCGAAATTCAGCAATTACTGATGGCAAACCATGATTTCAGCAATTACACACCAATTTCAGCATCCAGTATCAAGACAAAAATTCAGAATTTCTAATTTCAACCAACATTATTGCCTTGCCCCCATTTCAACAATCAAAGCAGCAGTCCCAACAAACCTCGCGGATCCACCAGCTCCTGCTCACAGCTACAGCTCCTGCTCACAGCTAGCCATTTGAATTCCAGAGAAACGGATGGGAAAAATAGGGATGGGAATGAATGCTTCAGTGCTTAAGTATACTTGTAACTACCTCCTCTGAATCTTTGGCTTCCTGAGGTGTGATCCCAAACACTCGAGCATTCACAGGTTAATTACCTCTAACATCTGATGCTTCTCCTTGTATCTAAACTAGTTGTTTCCCTTGCACTGCTAGCTTTTCCTGATACTAAGTTTTCCCTGCCTGATTGCCTTCAAGACATCTCCATTGTTGTGCCTACTCCTGATAGATATCCCTACGGTCTGGCATTGCTTCTTTTCTCCTGAGGGTAGTCCACCTTGTGAAGACCCAATTCGCCATATTTAAAGCATTTTCCAGAACACACTAAACACTAGCCGGAATGCCTCTTCCCACACTGACAAAAGGTGTCAATGCTAGTCACAACGGTCTCTAAGGCCTCTAAAAAATCTATGACATTTTTTCTTCCTGAGTGCTGACATTGTGAGGTGCATAGCTAGACAAAGAAGTGAATTCGGCATCATATTGCTTAATTGTCTTGGAACCCTGAGTTAGATTGAAGAATTTATCCTACAGAGCTAGTCTGGCCGAAGGAGGAATAAATCAGTCTCTGAATACCCTCACAACTTCTCCATAGATGTTATTTTATCCACCACTTCTGAGATCAGATGTAAAATATCATGAAGTTCCTTAGACTTGTTCCCCTCATTCATTTCTATTTTTGTATCTGGCTTGGATAACTGGCCAGTCATTCTTTATGGCAATTCCTCAAGCATATTTATTTTTATGCATATAGATGATCGATTTATATAATACATGTGATCATTTTAATATATGTGATCAATTTAAAGCATTAAACAATATTATACATGTAGAATGAGTAGAATGAATGCAAAATTCAAATCAACTCAATTCAACCTATAGCTATGTATAAATCAGCATTTTATCTTATTCTACTTCATTTCTAAATCCAATTATGCTTCCTTTAGATTTGATATCAATTTCTGTCACACACCATTTTGACCCCCATACAATCAATATGGAGTGTAACAGAGAAGGAGAATATGAACAGACCTATCTCTTACTAACATCCATCATGAAATATTTCTGTCAAGAACAGGTGAGTAGAAAATAGCCTATCCAAACTATCTCAACACTTCAAGTTTTTTCAAAACTTAAGACTAGAATCAAAATGCTTGAAATTAAAAATAGAATTTAATAAAAATAACTTTAACGTTTTATGGAGGAATAATAAAATAGGTATATTTTGAGGAAAATTGATGAGGACATCGACAGACGCTACCGACAAGTTTATCGACAAAAGAATCGCAGATCTACGGCTATGATTCAGCGCTTTTACTTTTGCTGCATTTCTTCATGTTATGTTTATTTAGTTTTGTTATTTTCCGAACTTACCCCTTTGGGGAATTGTCTTGTTATTGTAGCCCAAAGGGCAATTGCGTACTTTTCATTTTTCATGTTTGAGACCTATATATAGTGGTCTAATGTGTTGTAAGAATTTTTTATGAAAGATATATGATATTTTACTTTGTCTTCTTCTTCTTCTTGTGAGTGCACTAGAGAGAAGGAAGAACCCAACGAGTGGGCAAGCGCAATACCCACTAGTCATCGGAAGAGTCTGTGGCTCATGGTTTTCTTATTTGTTTCTTTTTCTTTCCCCGTCTTCAACTTCCGACGTTCTTCCACACCTTCACCACCACCCCGCCTCCGAAATACCACCCCTAAGTCCATTCGAACTCCCATTCCAAAGCACCACCAGCCGGCCTAAACCCTTTTCCCCACCCAACCTGACGCCAACTCCTCCCCATCACCCTTGCTGCCGGTCAACCCATGTTTTCCCACCATTATGGTTATCCCCATCACCTTAATGACTTCCTACGTTAACCCCAACAAGAAAAGGAAATGATTTAATCCCATTTGAATTTCAAGTTCTTTCCATATTTAGAATTCCTAATTAGGAAAGTATTTAATCATTAATTCAATTTAAATTCAAATAGATTGGATTTATTACTAGCTTTCCTAATTTACAAACCTTGTTTAGAAACTCCCCAATTCCCTCCCTCTCTCTCAATGCCGCCGGCCACCCCCTTGATGGCTTTCCCATTAATTCCCATTAAAGCTCCCAATCCCTTCTTAATTTGAATTCAAATTTCAAATTAATTCCCTCCAAATCTACTTAAAATCTGAAACTAATTTAGATTTGGATTAAAGCTCTTCCTCTCCCTCCCTAACCTAACCTAATTCTCCCTCATCCAAACCGCCCCTCTTCTCCACCAATGGCCACCCTCTCCACTTGCCTCTTCTCCCTTAGCAAACCTAAACCCTCATGATTTTTTAAGCTAAGAAAAGGAAACGAGTTCTTTCCTCCCTCCTACCAATGGTGTATGGCCGACCCTAAGGTTGACCACGGATTTGTCTTCGACCAGCAAGGGAGGACGGATATTCTTGGATCCCCGTTCTTTGACGTCTTCTTTGGCAACGACGAGACTGTTGAAGGATAAATCGACCGCATCTTATACCAACTAACATTGACGGTTGAAGAGCACCTTCCACCGGGTCGTTGGATAATTGTCGGTCACCCACCGCCTCCTCCACCACCGGCCACCGTTCCATCAGCAAAGGTCCTCGGCGCCATCTTCCTAGTGGTAATATCCTTCGTATGGTTCATCTTTCTCCGCTAAAACCTAAGAGTGATTGAGTGAGAAGGTACTCAAGGTGAACCTCTCATTGTTAAGTGATGGATTATATTATGTGTACATAGTATTTACTATTGTCTTGAATTTTGATTGGATTGTTCGGTTGATATCAAACGAGCTTCTTTGGCCTAAGCAAGTTGATTACTTTAGATTCCTAACTCTTCTGTATTTGCAAGCAATAACTTTCATTAGAAGTTTTAATCAATTGTTCCTTTTTAATTTCGCAAGTAACTCCTAGTAGTTTCACATCAAAAACTTCATGCCAAATTATGTTTACTTTTTCTTTTTTTTTTGAATTTTTTTTGGGGGTATTATACTTGAGAAGAGGCGACAAATGAATATTATCAGGTTCCTTAGAAGTTGTGGTTTTAAGCACTCGACTTTGGCAAACTAGACTAATTAGTATACCCGGGAGGATGGAATCATGAGGTCTTAATCGAGTTCACCTCAATTAATTCAATTCAAACCCAAACTTTAAATTTGAACCTAAAATTGAGTCTAAACAAATTACTCAATCAAGAGTTCTCTCACTAGTGTAGAAAAGGTGATTATCTGTAGTGGCTTGCACCCATCAAAAGTCTCTACCTAATATCTCAATAAACCTTCGTCTAGCATCAAGCATCAGAGAAAACATAGCAAACCTAATCCACCTCACAGAAACTATTCCAAAGTTCTCTTGTACACGCTGAGAAGGCTACGAATAGAGAAGGTCGACTTTTCCAAGAGATAACTGATAGCCAACACTACAGCATCAAATGTCCAAGCGTCTATAGGTGTTCATATGAATAAAGTGTCTTGTGACCATCTTTGATAAGTAGCTGACAATTACCATCACAAAAATTGCCGAAAAATAAGAATATGGCGTGTTGATGATGAGTAATCTTATTCGATAGGGTTATTGGTAGAAGGGAATTTTACCTGATTGATGATGAGGTGGAAATTTACACATTTGAAGCTTGAGGAGGCCATTTACTCATCATCAATCCACCAAAGTTTCTTTAATCCGCTTTCTGGAATAAGCAGATTGATGATGAATGAGCTTAATACTATAGGCAAGTGTGAAGAAAATTTGGTGGAGTTTTAAGCAAATAAGAACATCTAGAAGGGCAACTCCAAACAATGTGCTTCCTAAGCCCATTAGAATCATCAATTCAATCATGAGAAGCAATTGCCACCTCAAGCGCATCCAAATATTAACTTGACTCATATTGATCAATCTGACAAGATCCATAACATCCATTGACAAAAAATTGGCAACACATCACTCATCATAAGAATTAAATTTCAAAGACTTAACATTATTTGGCCAGAGAAACTCCATGTAAGCAACTCTTGCAACGCGTGTTGGAGGAAATAGCATTGATAATTTGAAACAGTAATCACCAAATATTAAAAATTTAGAGTTTATCACATTAAGCATACCTCACAAGAAACAAGTTCATCGCATGCTTCCTTTGATGCTAAACGTTCGCAGATAAACTTCACATTGACCTGTCTTCTCACATGATTTTTCAATTTTCCATTAGAGTAAGGTGGCAAGCTCTTAGACAAAGGACTTGACTGTATTTGATAGTTACGGAAAACACTTCTGTTTCGAATTCGAGAAACCATTGCAGTTTTTTGTGGAGGGCTCTGTTGAGCATCATGCACATAAAAATTACTGAGTTCATTTGTGTCATTCTTTTCCTCTTCCATTTCCATAGGCACAGAGCTCAGTGGTTCCACATTAATTGGCAAGGCCTGAGAAAGAATCTCACAATCAGTGTCATAGGTACTTCTCAGCGACTCATCAATTTCTGTCTCAGTCGTTGTACCCTCATTTGATTGAACAATGGCCTTGATAAAGTTAGAATCTGTCTCCTCATCGGTAGAGTCATAGAGGGGCATATTGTCAACAGAGTATCTGTCATTAAGCAACTCAAATATGTGATAAAAGCAATAAAGGTAAACCATGCAGATTGATTAAAATGAAAATTTATTTGATCAATTTACACACGCCTTAAGACAATAAGAAATGATAATCTCAAACACAAAATTGTAAACGATAATCTCAAAAACCAAATTAACATGAATATTTATGCTTTTGCAGTACAGATTACTACGGGGAAGGTTTTTTACTTGCTTGGGTTTGATTTTGTTTATATCATGGTTTAAAATTGCGTAATATGAGGCTCGCCTTGAGGCACGCCTTTGTGCAATTCCAATAAAAAACGCCTCGATGCTTACGCCTCGAGTTTTTTTTATGAGGCTTGCGCCTCAACTTGGTTGAGGCCCGCCTTCCGCCTTGAGGCCCGCCTCGCCTCACGCTGTATATATTAAAACTTACATAAATCTTGAAGTAAATGCCCGACATTGGACTCTAAAGGAGAGGAGGAAGGGGAGAGAGCAGTTCATCATAATGATGATTCAAATGAAGAATCCCTTAGTGATGACAGTGCTGATGACTTATGAGTTCTTATGTGATATGTCATTGCTATTTATTTTTAAAAATTTGAATTATATGTTAATGAAAAGAATATTGGGATTTGGGAAAGATAGAATTTTGAGTTGAACTATATTTCATGTTGTCTTATTACTGGGATATTTTGATTTCACTTCATATCTTATGCTTTTTTATATTTTATATTATTCACTCATTAGTATATAAAAAATTTATCATTTTATATTTACGCAATCTTTTGATTTTGAGGCTTCCGCCTCAAAACGCCTTGAGGCTTACGCCTCGCCTCACGAATGAAAAACGCCTCAATACCCGTATACGCAATTTTAAACATTGGTTTATATAAACAATCTTGAACAATGAAATCTAACAACTATTCCTATAAAGCACAAAAAATTTCAACGGCAACTCACAAATCGTTATCATATTCATAGTCTTTATTAATAGGCTGTTGGACTGCAAGTAGGATTTAACTCAAGTAGTGTATAAGAAATCCTCTAAATCCAAATTTACCAAGTCCTGAAAGCTGTTTGGAATGACAGAGAGTTAAAATAATTAAATCAAACTATTTGGTTATTTACTTCAGAATTGAAGGTTATTAACTCAAACAGGGTTTAGCATAAAATCTTATTGATAGAATGAAAACAAGCAGCATGATTGCAGATAAAGATAATCACAAATTACTTGCACCACAATGATGAGATCTTCTAAAGATTTAAAAATATAACACATTTGAACACCAATAATTTCCCTTTGCCTCGATAATGTGATGTTATTAATCAAGTTGAGTAATGCGTTTGAGTCATTTCCTGTGATCAAAATAACAAATTAGTAAATTATCAATTATAAATCAAATTAAATTTTATTTAATGAAGTAAAAATCTTCCCATACTTCTCAAATGTCAGTGGCAATTACATGTCTCACAGTATCTCAAATTCTCTCCCCAACTACAGCATATACATTAAGGTCTACATCATCAGCTTCTCTACATCACCCAACTCACTATAATGTTGCATATTAGTTTGTGACATGTTGAAACAGGGATTATAGCCATGATAATGACCAATAAATTGTGCAGCCCTACTCGCCCAAACCTAATATCTGCCTCAACACTAGAAGGAGATTATCTCATGTGAGTTGACACATGAAATCTCTCTTTCTAAATGCAAAATACTATCTCAGCAATGTTACATAACTAGGCATGATGATGATTGTACAACAACTGCCCGACTAAGTCTCTATGAGATGTGTCGTCACAGTACTCACTCAAATGATATCAATATCCTCCAATGTTTAAAATTGCGTATTCGGGTATTGAGGCGTTTTTCGTTCGTGAGGTGAGGCGTAAGCCTCAAAATCAAAAAATTGCGTAAACAGAAAATGATAAATTTTGTATATAGTAAGGAGTAAATAATATATATAACATAAAAATGCACAAGTTATGAAGTGAAATCAAAATATCCCAATAATAAAACAACATGAAATATAGTTCAACTCAAACTCCATCTTTCCCAAATCACAGTATTCTTTTCATTAACATATAAGAGTTATTTTGAGCGGTACCGGAACAAAATTTTATTGTAAGAGTTATTTTGAGCGGTACCGAGCGGTACTGGCTCGGTACCGAGCATGTACCTAGTGGTACCGATCATGTACTGCTCAGTACCGAGCATATATTGCTTGGTACCAAGCGGTACTGGCTCGGTACCAAGCGGTACTGGCTCGGTACCGAGCATATACTGCTCAGTACCGAGCATGTACTGCTCAGTACTGAGCATAATTTTTAGAGGCGGACGCCTCTCAACCGTGAGGCAAGGCGCGCCTCAGTAAACTTGAGGCGTACGCCTCAAATCTTGAACTCATTGCGTAGGCTTTGAGGCTTAAATGGACGAAATTGCGCTGAGGCGCGCCTCTTATTGCGCAATTTTAAACCATGATATCCTCTAAAAGGTCCTACGAGCTTATCGGCGTTAGCATAGCACAAGTCAACCACATAATACTTTTCTTGTCACCCTTGTATTCATTGCATATCCTTCCCAGCCATATACAATATAGACAAATTAGCACTCGAATGAGATCATTTCCATTACATTATAAGAAGTGAATCCCTTCTATTACTGTATATATTTTGCAATTCTCAACTGATTACAGCAAGGTTGTGTACCGTATATGGCTCTAATAGCATTTTAAAATAAAAAAATAAAATCATAGGTTGCCTTGTACATAAGGCAGTCAACTTTAACTGCTGGCAAATTAACTCATCAATGTCCAAATGACATGATTGACTGTAGTATGAGATTAAAATATTAACTTATTATTCATAGGGAATCTTAAAAAAACTCATACAGCTAAACGTAATTATGGGCATGTTCAACCCCTCTACGAAATATCCCCAACTATTCAACAATAACCACATTCATCATATCACTATCATTCCACAGCTAACCAATATTTCTCTCAATTGTACAAATATCTCGGAATGTATTCATCCTATACAATCTATTGAATATTGATCTTTGAATGTATTCATCCTCATCAAAGGAGTTGCTATTCTTCATTATTGAAGGAATTCTTGTATGGATAGCTGATAAGACCGGTCCCTGGACCGTTCCAGTCGATCCAAACAAGACCAGTCCAAGTATACATGAGGCGGAACAGGAGGGTTCCGCCCCCTTCTTTGCCGCCCACTCCATGTGAGGTCCACAAGTTTAATTAAGGGGATTTGGGAGAGGTAAAATTCAAATAGCAAGGGTGGTTTTGGGTTTTTATCTAGTTATTGTATTGCTTAAGTAGACTTTGGCGGCTAGGGTTAGGTTTTATCTATATTTTGGCTGAAATTTCGGTTTTCTTAGTTTTTGCTTGGGCTCTAGCGGCGTCTAGAGATTTGGGAGAGCCGGATCTTCCTCTCCAATAGAAGACCCATTGTATCATGTCATCTTCTTCTGTATTTCATCAATCTAAAAGGGCTATTTGAGTGTTTTGCCACAAGATTCTTTCTCTTTCTTTGGTTTAATTTTATCAATATCCTTGTTTATTTCCTAACAACAGCATTGTTAACTTCTTAAAAAATATCAAATTTGTCACATAGAACATCGGTAACGTTCCTCTTAAATAATCAAGCCTTGCTAAATAACAAAATTTATTTAAAATGATCAATGATTATTATAATCCTCCTTTTCTTTTCTATTATTTATTTTGACCATTACACAATTTAACATCTAGATCTTGGGAGATTTGGACAATTTCTAGATGTAGATGAATTTTGTCGGCATCTAGATGGCTGTAAATTTGGCCAACGTCTAGATGTCACTATATTATAATTTAAATCTCAATTACAAAATAATTGTCTACAGATGTCGCCAAACGAAACAATGTTACATCTGCTGATAACGTAATAATACATAGCATAATCAACAAAACAAACAACCCTAAGTTCATTTCATTTGAATTTCTTGACGACTCAAAATATAAAGATAAAAATGATTGGAAATATGAGACAATCATACCTGCTATCATCATCTTCCCAAACATAGGTAGCCTCCTACAAAGCATGTTGCATCAATGAGAAAAGAATACTCAAAATGAGAAAATTGTAAATATTGTTTTGAGTAATGCTACTTGAAGCTCTAGGAACAAAAATTAAGATGAAAGAAACTCAAACCGGAAAAACTTTGTGCTGGGGTATCAAACGACACTCAGCAGCAGACAAGATTATATAAAAGAACATGATGCAACAAGAATAGCATTGAACACTTATTGTATTCTCCAAAAACCAAAGTCATTTTACTTCACCCACTCTGCATAAAAAAAAATGTCTTTTATCCATAAAATTGTTTGATAGATCTACATTTAACAATAAATGTATCCAATTAACGGGAAACATAAAGCAAACCTTGATCAAAATCAATTTAAACTACTGGAACTTTGCCCGTTAACTAACGAGGAACACCCAACGGATGCCTTTTTTTTTCAAAAGCAACTCATTATAATCCTAAGAATTAGGCTCTAAATTGATTTAAATCTTCACTGTTGCATTCTTTATCTATGGCATTGATATTATTATTACCAAGCTTTAGATAATACTTTTCTATTGCTTACTTGAGTGAAACTCAATATCGGCCAAACTGCACCTCTGACAGTTCAATGCTTTCTTTTAATTCAGTTATTTGGTAAATGGTTTTGTAAATTAAATTCCATTTTCTTTGTTCCACCATTCATGCCTAGCGGTAAATTTACCATAATAACATCTATTATTCAATGATGTAAAATGGAATTCTCCAATTCTGGCAAAATGCATCTATAACAGTTCGTATTTGTTTAGTAGAAGCCAGCTAAAAGCTTAGAAATACCTAATCCACAATTTTCACGTCCTAAAACCACCCCTGCCCCTCCCAACCCAACTTTTTGTTCAATCTAGTAATTTCACAAATGGAGACACTTTACCAACGCACATCATGCTTGTAATAGGTAAAAAGCAAACACATATGAGAAACTGGTTATTAGTACTCCTGATACCATAAGTTTAATAGGTACCACAAAATTCTACAGGTTGAGAAAGTTTTCAGCAAAATTTAATACAACTGATAAGTTGGGTACTAAACCAGGATTAAACCCAGTTAAATTCCCCAATTCCATCAACAATCTATCCAGTAGTAAGGTTTAAACTCAACTAATTTAAGTGGGGTCTATTATTTTAATCAAGCTTTTACTTGAATTAAGCTACCTTTTCACCAGTGGCTGAACATAATCTCATTTGAAGTATTAGCAATTCGTATAGCTTGCTTCGTAGGAATATTGGCGCCTAATAAATACAACCTTCAATAATTAGTGTGACAATTATCAATAATTAATCCTTGATTAGAGCAAATATCAGTGCCTAAACAGTGAAGTAGTTAATAATTAGTGAGAGGATTGAAACCTGGATAGAAGCTGGTGAAAGAATTTGTGCATCAAAGCAACTTAATCCATAAAGTAATAGTATGATGAGTTATATTGTAATGTATGCATTACTAGAAATTATTATTTCTTGAATAGTTAGTTAATCCATAAAAAAGAGTATTGGTTCATAATTAGTAATGTAATCATTAAAGAAAGAGGATTAGTCTAATGTACAAATCAAACCACGGTTCATGATGGATCATTGGCTCATAAGCAATTTAATATTCTATAATCAAGATTATTCCAACTCTCTAACCACAAAAAGAAGAATCAGATCTTTTAGCTTTCTTGTAAGAAAGTAGTACTTTAATATCATCAAATGCAACAGGAAGAAACTAGTTGTTCAGATTATCTTTTACCATCATTAATTAATCCAATAGTCTCAAGGATTTAATGAGGCATTAAAAAACCAAGGTACCTTATATAGCATGTATTTGACAGCATAAGGTTGAGCAGAAGCATTGGCAACTGCAAAATACCAAAATAACCACAAATAACTATGAACTGAAACCACACTCCACAGCTTAATTTATAGTTAAATGTAAGGAAATAAAACAGCTTTATTCCCCATTCCCAACAATGCTCTTCCTCACCAATAAAACTAGCTTTTACTTATACATGAAAAGAATTTTGCTAGAAAACATCACCAGTAAATCCCTTCTTGCTGTGACGGCCAATTTGAACTGGCCACGCCCGTTCAAATGAACCGACATAAGCTCATCTCTTTGTCCCTAACAAAGCAAACACGAATGAGTGGGTGTGACGGTGAAAGAAGGGGTGGTTTGTGTTGCTATCGTTCAGCATAACGAGGCAAGGAACAACTTATGGTTTCTCCTCACTCAGCATAGAGAGAGGGAGGCAGAAAGAATGAGAGAAGAGAAGAAGAACGAGAGAAGAGACAAAGCCGATTACCTTCGGCGCTACATTGAACGACATTCAACACCCTTGAAATTGCATTAGACATCTTCAACGCTAACTTTAAAAAAAAGCCTAGAAATCTTTTTTATAACTCAAAGGTAAGATTTAATTACATTTTCAATTATGATTTAATAAAACCTAATTTCAAAATTTTTTAAATATTGAAGAAATTTCTATCAATAAATTAGAGAATTAGGGTTTATACCCTAATTCCATTCAACACGGCATGCTAGCATCATCTAGAAACTTTTTTTATCAGCTTCTGTTAAGAGTTTACAATAAATTCATTTTAGCCAGAAAATTACAGCATCAACCATCTTTACTTTTTCCCAAAAGAGCTACATTTGCATCTTACCACAAGGAGGAGCAATTGGATTTCACCGATTAGTAACATGATATTATTAGCATAATAACTCTTTTCTACGCCTTCATAAATTCAACCATGGTTCATCCACATTTTTTATTCGGCATACCATAACAGATGTTAACACTTGGCTTCTCTTGTTCAATAATTTTGCAGCAACTCTGATAAAAGTATGTTGGTAGACATAAAACATCAAAACTTTCTGCAACTTCCTTGCATGATTGAATAATCAAACGAATTTTTCCATAATATTAACATAAAACAAACAAAAGAAATATTAATAGAATGTTATGAATGCCTGATTTCGATAATAGTACCCTTTCATAGCTCAAACTTTAAGTAATCCCATCTGTAAGTGTCATACAAACATATGAAAAGAAAGGCAAAATAATAAATGTTGAATAGCCTCTCGATGGTATAACAGCTCAATAAGAATACCATAAAATTGAAATTGGATTGAATCTTGAATCATCTAGGGTTAAGATTTGAGCATGGGGAAGCAACCCAAAGTCAATGTCAAGTTGGTTTTAAGTCCAGGAGGATCTATAGGTAAAGTGTTTATTTATCCATCCACGGGATTTTAAGTTCAAATCCCCTTCCAACATTTCGGATTTATATTTTCAAGTCACATCAAATAAGTTTTAAACTAGCAAGGAATCAAATCGATTTTGATGCTGGATTGACTTGAAAGATATCAACTTTAAGTGGAATCTAATTCGATAAAAACTCTTACCTGCTGTAAAGATATATCGGTACAAAAATTACAGCTTGTCAATTCTGATTAATAGTCTAATGGAGGACAGAGTCGTGTACTGACATCTAATAAGAGGTCTTTCATCCCATAATCAGTGTGTTTGATAGACCGTGATCTAATGATCATCATTGGATCAGTTTTTTATCATAATCGATACTGACCTACCTTCTATAGAAAAACACAGCAATGGTACAAGTAATTCTAGAAAATCTGCAAGCCAAAATTATGGTTTTTACTACTTCAATTTTACTGCTTCAAAGAATAAACATCGCTAATTTAGTTACTAGTTATTGAGATTCACCTGAAAACCACGTGATTTAGCCCCAAGAAAATCAGAACAGCAGGCAGCACCACAGAGGCACCGAACTTTAGCACCACCATACCATTCAAAGTTGTAGTTATAGGATAGTTCTGTTCCAGCAGGAATATCATGCTTTGCAAATATTCCCACCCTTATTTCCCCCAATACATTCCATTTCCTTGTTTCACAGTTTGGTCCGCTGCACTCTTCAAAAAGAAGATATCAGACGTCAGGGGAGTATGAAAATCGTTCATTAGGTAAAAAGCCAATCTAAGAAAGCAATAAAAGGGAGGATGAGACCTTCACATGCTTTAATCCTTCCAAGATCTATTATATGCACATACATACTTCTTTAGATCCACTAGTGTTGACACTTTAGCGCATTCTTTTAACTAACACATGGCTTATGGTATTAACTTCAATTAAATTCAATTCTATTAATAATTAAATATTTTTCCTGACAAATTTATTTAAGAGTTATCACATGAGACATGCATTAATTATAAATTCAACTTTAAAGATATTTATATCTAAATTTAAATATAGTTACTCAGACGTTTACTATTTAATCTAATATATTTGACTTCATCTCAATTACTACGATTAAGCCAAAACTCCAAAGCAAAAAGAGAGCTCCATTTCAAAATAGAAGACCCTCTATTTTTTTATTTTTTAGGTAGTGAAAAGGAAAAGTATGCCCTATTTAAAGATATGAATCTATCAATCTATTAAAATTATATTTATATCTATAAATTATATTTAAGTCTATGAATTATGGATTAATCTGTAACGGATGAAAAGAGCTTCCATTTTTAAAACCTAATATAAGAAGAGAGTTCAATTTTAAAATGATATTTCCCAATTTCTTTTTAGAAAAAAAAAATGTTCTTTAAATGAAAGGACGTGATATTTTAAAAGCTGAAGCCACAACTCAAAATCAGACCAAACTCAAAGTAGATGAGAAATCAATTAAAGTTCAATGGAGGAAATCATGTATGCAATATTATTATTTTTTTCATAGTTTTAATCTTTACAAACCGATGAAATTCTTCTAATAGTCTTATATGAAGCTTCTAAAAATCCTCAAAAAATTTTAATTATACCATGCATTGCACGAGATTACTTTCTTGTATATGTATGTGCGTGTGAAGATTACCATGAATGGTTGATGAATCTGGCCAGGTTCCCTTTCCTCGTGGCATCAATTGTTTCATGTGCATCAAGAGAAATAATGTAGGCATCCTTCAAACCTACAAAAATTGAAGAGATCAATGATTAGACAAGGAAATTAAATTCGTTTAATAATTTCCAATACCTTCGGTTTCATATGCTTGAGATCGCTGTTTAGCTTCCTTCCATGATATGACTTCTCCACAATACTCAATAACAAACTGCCCAGCCTGAAATGGAATTGAAATTGCCATATTTTTGGAGCAAACAACAATATTAGACAAGTGAATAGTCGACCAGCAAAATATTATAATAAGCAGTAAATATAAGGGAGAACGATTTGTGGGTAACTTTGGGATATAGAAATGCTAATAAAAGACAAACAGTTAACGAATTACATTAATGTCTTCATCTGCAAGAAGGCCCCATCCACGGCCTTCAGTCTTAAATAACGTTGTCTTAGCATATTGACATTTCTGAAACCTCTGAAATAAGAAAGATGAGCTGTTTAAAAAAAATTGTACAAATAAAAGTACCACAAAGTATGATGGGTGCCACAATGGCATCTAGAATTGTCCTTGAATGCAGATAACACATTATTATGAAGATATGACTGATGATACATAATGAATGGATATAAAAAAGCTATCTTGAGAACTAAAGTAAGAATTGAACAAAGCTGAACAGTTAAATTTTACCATTCTTATTTTTTTACTATTCCAACCTTAAGTGATGTGAAACCACTAGGAGTTACATTTAGAAATTAGAAAGATAGTGGTTAAAGCTTTGCTCATATAAATTTATCTTTAGCGCATAAAAGAGAGATGAATTTAAAATATTCAACTTGCTTAGGCCAAGACGTGCAATAGAGAATAACCAAACAATTCTTTCAAAAGTTCGAGGCAAAATTAAATGCTAAGTACAAATAACATAATCCAACGTTTAACAACGAGAGGTTCACCTCAAGGTCCTTCTCTCTCAACTACTTGTAAGCTTTAGCAGAGGAAGATGCACCATATGATGGAGGATATTACCACTAGGAAGGCGGCGCCGAAGAACTTCGTTGGTGGAGAGGTAGCAGGTGGAGATGAGGGTGGTGGGTGGCCGACGACGATCCAATCGTAGTCGGAAAATTGACGGTCGATGACGTGCGTAAGGACGGGGAGAATTCGATCCAAGTAATCTCCAATGGTGTCGTCGTGTTCAAATTCCACGTCGAAGAATGGAGATCGTAGAATGTTGATATTACCGTCGGTGTTGAACACAAGTCCCCATTCAAGTTCAGGGTCCACCATGCATTCTTGCTGGCGTTGAGAGAGCACTAATGAGAAGAGGGGAAATAAGACGTGGTGAGGGAGAGCTCCTGTGATTCGCGAGGAAAGAAGAGGGAGAGGAGAAGGCGGCGGGATTTCCAAGGGAAGAGGGAGAAGCCAGCGGGTGCAAGGGGGGGATGGGCTAGGTTTTGGAGAAATTATGTTTAGTGGAGTGTAGAGGGGATTAATCAAAATCTGAAATTTAATTTCAGATTTGATTAGATTGGGAGGGAATTGATTTGAATTTTGAATTTCAAATCAAAGACTTTAATGCGTTGAATGGTGGAGTTGAGGGGGAGCCAATGAAGAGGACAGCGGTTTCAAGAGAGAGAGGGGGGAGATTAATTCAAAACCTAAATTTAATTTCAGGAGTTGAATGACAATGGGGGGAAAATTAATTTGAAATTCGATTTCAAATTAAGGGGCCATTATGCATTAAGTGGGGAATTAATGGGGGGGAAGCCCATGCATGGCCGGCGGGTTCAAGAGGGAGGGAGGGGGTGCGGGAGCAAATCATGACCCTTCCAAATCAACACACACGCATTAGGAAATTAATTATAAAATCCGCTTCAATTTGAATTTCAAATTGATTTAGATTTGAAAACTTTCCTAATTTGAATTTTGTCAAATTCAGAAATTTTGAAACTCAATTAATTGGAATTTCAAAATTTGAATCATGAGGGGGGGGGGGGGGGGGGGGGAGGTGAAGGGGGCCGGTGATTGGAGATGGAGGGAAGAGGTGTTGGAGGGGGCTTGGCCGGTGGCTAAAGGAGGGCCGGCGGGTTGACTCCCTAGGTGGCCGGTGGGAGAATTTGGGGTTTGGATTGAGGGCAATCGGGATGAGGGTTTAGGTTAAGTAGATGAGGGAAAACACAAACGAGAAGATAGAACAAACTTAACCACGAGCCGCGGACTCTTCCAATGACTGGTGGGCCTTGCGATTTGCTCCCTTGAGCTCTCTCCCTTCTCTAGCTCTCATGCAAGAAGAAGTAGAAACAAAACACAATTTTCATTCCAAAAATTCATTGACCAAATACAACAAATGAGACCACTATATATAGGTCTCCACTCATGAAAAAGAAAAGTACGAAATTGCCCTCTGGGCTACAATAACAAACAACTCCCCACAGGGGTAAAAACGGAAAACAGTAAATAACTAAATAATACATCATGACATCTGAAATCAGAAGTAGAGGCGATGAATCGTGGCTGTCGATCTGCGATTCCATCGTCGATAAACATGTCGGTAGCGTCTGTCGATGTCCTCATCATTAAGTCTCTACTTCGAAGTTAGGAGGTGATCTAAGGTTCGATCCTTGTAGAAAAAATCAAAAAAGATATGGAACTCAGTAATACTACCCTTGTATGGATTAACAATTTTCCAAGACCAGAAATGCATTAAACAAACCTAATCCATCTAACATCCAGATTAAAAGGTAAGATAAACTTTTTGACAAACATATGTGGGTTGTTACAAAAAATTAATGAACAAATTTTACAAAGATCATACCTTGCAAAAAACTTTTTTTTTTCAGAAGAGAGAGATGATTTACTTTCCCAAAAATAACCTCTGCCAAGTGGCCGTTTTCATGTGAGGAGGTAGATAATTTCTATATGTCATTCTCATAATATGCATAATGATAAATTTTTAAAATAACTTAATCATACTTTTGCTAAAATATAAAAATTTGCACTTTTAAGTTAAAATGCATAAAAAAACCATAACAAACATACTCCGCTATTCTATGAAAATACGGGTTAGACAATCGTGCTTCAAGATAGTGCTGATTCAGATAAACAAAATTACCTATTTTTATTTTTCATCTAGTGTCTTAAGACAATTCTATTTTGTATTTTGCAACATCATTTAGTCTGCTTTTTGGTGATTATCCTAATTAATTCACCATTAAAAATGAGATAACCAAAATTTTAGATCATTCTCCATACTTGCCTTAAAACAGTTATCAATTTAATCCTGCAACATGTATGATGCCTGCATATTGAACATGCATCCATACATTTCATTCTGAATTAAGGAATTAAAAGTCATTAAATACGCTTACTGAGAGTATTTTTACATAAGAAGCACTAGAATAACTCAAACACAGTCTCAGGCTTTATTTGGTTGGGTTGTTGCTTATTTAAAATGAAGTTTTAGAACAGAAGTTGAGAAAAAGGAATTATATAAAAGTTGTAATTATGAAATTTTGTTTAGTAATATTTTTTCAAGTGCTTATTTTAGAAATTGAGTTTGAAATGGAATAAGAAGAAATCAACTAACTTTTATAACTGACAAAAAAATGGAGTTACGTGAAAAGGAATTATATAAAAGTAGTTCTTTCAAAAAAATTAAAAATAACTGAGTTTTGCTTCTTGAAACTAAAAACGGAGAAATTAAGCCTAATCAAATGAAGCCTCAAACCGTTACAATTAAACACATAAATACCAGCCAACAGTAGACCTTTACAATTAAACACTAAATGGCAGTAAGATTTGTCTGAAGTTTATAAGAATTCTTTATTTTGTGGGGACGTATAATCCCTTCAAAAGATCATCCCTATTAGCAGCTTAGCAACATAGCAATGTGTGCTTAAAGCCATCAAGTTACCTCTCTGAACAAAATAGTGACTATTAGAACAAAAATAATAATAATAAATTAACCTGATTCATACAATAATCCCCGCAAGGACAATAGCCAGGAGTGCACTCTGTGCTCGTCAGCACATTCAGGCAATGTTCACTACATGCGCTCTCCTGATGATTTGGATTAAACTCACAGTTACATATAGCTATATCCTCTTCTGTTTGCTTTGTATGCCTGTAGTAAAAAGAGACATGAAAAAGCCATGAAAGACACAGGTAAACTTATCAGTAATCAGTACATGACACATGGAAAAAGCATTGTATAATAGTGATGCCATAAGCACCAGCTATACATGTACGAACAAGTTCATTTGATAAGCACTGAAAAGTATATATTTTGAAATATTACGGAAAGCTGATTCACCTTCATCTTAAAGCCTCTCCAATCATTTTCCTTCTCATCTTAGAATAGTCTAAACTATTAACCACTGTTTAAAGCTATACTTGGTGCATACTAAAATTAATATAAATCTTTTCTGATCAATTTCTAAGCTCTTACTCTCCACCTTCCATAGACATTTAAAATTTTCTCCTACTAAAAAGAATATTATGGCTCCTCTCAACATTTCACCGGTGTTACCGAAAGTGCTAAGTTCCCTCAAAGCAATTCCACTGCCAAACACCATAGTTATATAACTTATAAATTTATTATAATTACAGAGCATACTTATAAAAGTGTAAATAATAAACATCACACTTATGGTTGTTAACGATTTGATCTCAAGCTGATTTAATTCTGACTCAAGCTCAGCTTATAAGCATTCGAACCGATCCTAAGATTAGACAAGTTCGATTAGAGGGTGGCCTGATCAAATCTTGATTCAATACAAATATGGCTCGTCAAAATTGAACCAATTTAAATCAATTGTATGCGCTCATAAATATATTAATTCATCTATATATAAATGCAAAATTGAATATATATATATATATATATATATATTAATTCAAATATAAAAGCATACATAAATATGGGTACATAAGTAAATGCAGATACATTTCAATATGACCCATATCTAACTCGATTGATCAAGGCTTGACTAAATTTAAGTTCGATCCAAGCTGAGTTTGGTTCATTAATTGACTAACTGACTTTGATCAAAGGCAAAATTCAATTTGATTTTCGAGCAATTTTAATACTCAAGCCAAATTTATAGCCTTAATTACATGAAATTATGTTGGGAAAATGATGAATATTTAAGTTCCATTGCATTCAATTTAAAAATCTAGCAAAATAATTTATATTTATGTGAATACATACAATAAAACTACTTCAGGATGTATAGCCTAAGGATAATCTAATTTTCACTATTATCTAACGCATTTCAATCATATTATCTCATTTCTATCACTTGTAGCCTTCATTTCTTCTTTTGCCTCATCAAACTCATCTTCGCCATCCTCAAAATTTACTAATCTAAAACTTGAAGATCTTGCTACAACATCTACCATGTTTCCAAGAGTGCAACCTTGTTTCACTAGCCCTTGATACTCTTTTAACAACATCTAATATCAAGTTTTCATTATCAGAGATTATTATCTTAAAGATTGTCAACTTCAACATTGACAGTACTAGCACTCATCTCTCAAGTCAAGGAAAAGTGTGTCTCAAAGTATTGTGCTTGCCTAAACATACCTTGTTGGCAGCGTCCACTGAGAGGAGCATAAGATAAGGCCTCATCTAACCTGAAATTCTAAGTGAGCATCAATGTGAAGTTCGGCAAGACCGATTCAATTGAACCGGTCCATTTCTGTGTCATTAGAGCGGGCGAGCGGAGATGAAACGAGCGGGCTTCTGTGGCTCAAGCGCGTGCAAGTTTGGAAGCAATCGTGAGCAGGCGGACGTGCTCCTCGTGTGAGATAAGTCAATTTTGCTCAATCCAGTGAAACTGCATGAGAGAAAGAGAGAAGTTCAAGAAAACAACGACCGATAAGAAGAGTGAGAGATGGTGAAAGAAAAAGTTGGAGGAAGGAGAGTTGCTTGTTGTTGATATATTGTGAAGGGTTTGCGTTTGAAGAGAGGAAAAAGAAGAAAGGACATTGTGTATGAGAGAGTAGAAAGAAGAAAAAGATAGTACAATCTATGTGATCTCGATTCCTCAAGAAGAAAAGATATATTGAGGTAAATAATATAATTTAGGTATATATTATTTTGATCATATGATATGTCGTCCAACATTACCTTTGATAACATTCGATTTTTCAAGGTTATCAATATCGCTAACATTACTTTTGGACGGTGCAAGAATCAAATCTTTGAGCAAAGACAAAATATGAGAAACAAGCAAGTGTATTTGGGGAAAAATTATGTAAGGTTAAATTGTTGAGAAAATTTAATTTAAGTTTAATATTAATGTTTTAAACTACTTGTAGAGACTAAACTAATTACATCCTTGATAGTTAGATTGAGTCCTAAGGAAAGCAAACTAAAAGTTTAAGGAAAGCAAACTAAAAGTTTAAGGAATTCAAAAGAAGGATAAAAATAAAATAAAAAACAAATTCTAAAGAAGGATTTCGATGTTAAAAAGGAAAAGAGGTGGATGATTACATTTATTTTATAGCGATTATATTTATTATATAGGAGTTACATTTTTATTATTGTTTCAATACAATTATCTGATATCACATCATGTTTATAGACTTGTTATACTCTAAAGAAACTACTATACATTAAATTAAGGAAAAATAAACAATCCAAGTTACAATACTGTATGTACATAAATGTGAAAACTGCTTATGTAGATTAATATGCATATGAAAACAAAATGAAATGAAAATAATGAATTACAATATGAAAATGAAAGAAAAATGTTGAAATGGCAAATGTATATGCATGCAAATATAGGAGTTCACCATCTTATAATACTGGTTGGGGGTGCAACATACACATGCATGTTAAATGGAAAAGAAGATGAAAATAGAAATATCAAAATTGGTATTTATTAGACGGAACTCCTAAATTAAATGTATTATAAAAAGTTCAAGATTAAATGATAGAAATGTGGTAGGAAATGCTTGTAGGAAACATGAATTTTCCATGCTAAAATTAAATTTCAGCACTTCGCAAATCAAAGATTGAGAAAACTTGGATGAATAAAACCAGAAAACTTTTTTATTGATAATAATAGAAGAAAAGTAAAAAGATACAATGGATCCTCAATTGGAGAGAAGCATCTGGCTCACCCAATTTTTAGACGCGTTAGAGCACAAAACAAACCTAAGAACAATCTAATTTCAGCAAAAACTCAGCATGCCCTAACCCTAGGCAAACAATCTACTTAAAAGCAAAAAAATCCAAAAGAAAATCTCTAAAAACAGCCCCTCCTTTCAAATTTCCCTCCAAAACCTATTTTTCACTTGGTTGCTAGACCCCACGGGGAGGAGGCAGACTCGTGTGGCATCTGGAGCAAAACTTCTATTCCGCCTCTGATTGACAAAAGTCAGTCCCGTATGGACCGCCTAGACCGGTCTAACAATACTCCACTTCCAAAAACCCACCTTATCAACAAGGTGGAAAGACGGCTCCCTCAGATTCTTCATCATCACAAACAGTAAGAACCTCAAGAATTTGGTGCTTGCATCGGCGCCCGGTGTAGAGCTCTCCTCACATGTGAAACAAAGCCCCTTCGCCCTCTTCTCCTGTAACTCCGTTTCTACGATCTTTTTGAAGTTGTCCCCAGGTCATCCTCCTTGAGTCTTCTCCTTAAGGGTCTCCCGACGAATACCTGGTATGGGCTCCTTGGGTGCCAAAAAGGTGGTAGTCATCTGGTACGAGCCTCCTGAGCAACTGCCTTCCGTCCCTCCCTCCAGGTGTCTCTAATCTTCCACCAATGAGCAAGCTTCATAGCCTCTCCCAAGTCACAAGGCATCATTACTCGAACCGCTGGCTAGATCTCTATTGTCAGTCCCTTCATGAAGTTCCCTTCTAACACTATCTCAGAAAGGCGGTCCAATCGGCTAGCAAGGTACTCGAACCTCTCTCCTTACTCTATCAATGAACCATCCTGAATCAAGGCGAAGAACTATTCGTAGAAGTCTCCTCCCATGCCGGTTCGAAAACGTTCTACCAAGCAATCCTTGAAATCCCTCCAACTTCGTATGGGTCATCGTATATTCCTTCAGTGGTACCAAGCCAAAATCTTCCCTTCCAAATATAGGTCCATTAACTCCTCTGTCAACCCATTGACAGCGAAATATCTTTCTACTTTTTAGATCCACCAATGCGCATCCTCCCCCTTAAGGATTTACATCTTCAATTTTCTCACTCTCAAATCTCCACCTTCACCCCTACTTCCTCCAAAGTTTCCCATTCCCCAAGGGGGTGGTTCCCCCATTTGTGTCAATTCCCACTTCTCCACTCACACACAAACCTTTCCTCGTCATCCCAACTTCTCCCTTTAATTTCAGCATCCCTTCTTTCAAATGCAGCCCCTCTCCTTTCGAATTTGACACCTCTTCGAACATAATCAAGCCCTCGTCTTTCAAATTCAACACCTCTCCTTAAAAATTCAACACCCCTTCACACATGCCCAACCCCCTCACGCCTTTCCACATACCCTCCGCCCGGCACCTCCCTAGGAATATGCTCTTGGGGAGGTAGTCTCCTTTCTCCCTCTCGGATCTCCACCTTTCTCCCTCCCGGATCTCCACCTCCTGATCTTCTCTCTGCCTTATTGGAATAGGGTTTTCCATACTTCCTTGGTTGTCAGAGGCTTTCCTCACCTCTAACGGCACCGTTTTAGATTAGCCCTCAAGAAACTTCCTCAACATCTCTCTGATACGCCTTAGGTTTCACAAATTAGGGTTTGCCCTAATTTTCCTTCAAGATGAAATTTCTCCTCCAAATCCAAGAAATAATCAACACAAGAGGGATGAGAGGAAGAACAAGAACATTTGCATTCAAAATCCAAGAGAAACAAGATACAATTTGTCCACTTCGAGAAGGACAAGGTCTCCCACTACAAACCCTAGAAAAACAAGAGAAAGAAACTAAGGAGGCTAAGAGAAAACTCAAATCTTGCATAACCCTAGAAATCCCCCCTTAATCCCTACATATAGCAAGAAAAAGACCCAACCAAACCCACTAGTGGGCTGCCCAAGCTGAACCGCCCGGCTCAGGCTAGACCTGAGCCAAACCGGTCCATAAATGGACCGGTTCCGCTCAAGCCGCTCGGCCCGTCCCGCTCCGCTGCGCCATCCCGCGTCCCTGCTTCGGCGGGTCGAACGGCGCGGCGCTTCCGCGCGCCGCGGGGTCGCCGGCCCTCCCTCTGCCGGTCGGCGTCGGCGGTGGTCGGCGGTGGCCCGCATCAATACTCCCTCCTTTAAAATTAACCTTGTCCTCAAGGTTAAAGAATGTAGATTCCTTGGTGGTCGGAAACCCACAAAGGCTAGGGTCACCTTGTAGTGCCACCCTCCGACCATTACTCTTGTATTTAACCAGCAACTTCTCCCAATTGACCTCCATGTCTCCTAGAGACTGAAGCCACTGCATACCCAAGATGACGTCGGCGTTTTCCAGATCAATCAGCAAAAAATATTGAGTAATTACCTCCCCTTGCAAGATAATAGTGACTCCCTTGCATTTCCCATAAATATGGGCCTTCTGTCCTGTGCATATGGTCACCTCTGCCTCTTTGCTTGTTATCACCTTTAGACTCAACTGTTCCGCCACTCGATAGGCCAATGAGTTGTGAGTAGCTCCACTGTCAAACAAAACTCTCACCTTGCACCCTTCCATTTCACCCTCCATCTTCATGGTGGGGTGAAATGGTAAACCTTCCATCGAATTCATGCTTACTTCTATCATATCTAGGTGAGGATGCTCTACCTCACCTAACTTCTACCTTGTTGCCCCTTCATCTGTGTCCTCATCTGAATCCCCCACCACTATCACGTGCAGGGTCTTCTCCTTACACCTATGCACAGGTGCAAATTTCTCGTCGCAACGGTAGCAGAGGCCCTTGATCCTCTTCTCCTTCAATTCGGAGTCAGTCAGTCTCTTGAACCCTCCTTGGTTTACCACAGTGGTGGCTTTCTCCTGTTTTACCTCCTCGGGGTGAGTAGTGGCAGTCACCTTAAGTCCTTCGAGCACGAGTGGTGAGCGATATGTGGGGTGAGACCCCCCTGATTTCCGTGTCTGATCCGCCTTCTGCTTGTCCTCAACAAGCTGAGCTGTCTCCATAATTCTCACTATCCTTCGTGGGTTGACCACCCTGATGGCGGCTCTGATGTAGGGTTTCAACCCTTTCATGAAATTCCCCTCCATGGCGTCATCGGGCATTCCCCTCAATCGTCCGGATAGAAGCTCAAAGCGTTCCCAGTACTCTGTCACTGTGCCTTCCTGAACAAGAGACATGAACTGTTCATAATGGGTGCCCTCACTGTACACTCTGAACCTGTGCAGTAATAGGTCCTTGAACTCTTCCCAACTCCGTATAGGTTGTCGCCCCTCAATCCATTGGAACCAAGCCAATGATTTCCCCTCCAAGCAAATTGGGACAGCCATCAGCTTTTCCTCCTCCGTGACGCCGTTAACGGCGAAATATCGCTCCACCCGGTAGACCCATCCGTACGCATCTTCCCCTTCGAAAACGGGGACCTTCAACTTTCTCATCCGTGTATCTGTCCGAGGAGGATTCCTCCCATCTTCCCATGGCCCATGCTGAAATCCCTCCCACTGAGGTCCTCCCCTCCACTTCCCTGGATACGGGGTCTGCACCCCCCTTCTTGGTGGTTCCCAAGGGGCTCGGCCCGCCTCGTGTGCGCCTCCCGGTTGTCTCGGCCAACCACCCCCGACCTCTCCTGTGGCTCGGCCCAACTCCGGCGGTCCTCCTGGACCTCTCGGCCACCCTCCTTGTGGCTCCCAAGTGGTGCGACCCATCTCTTGCACTCCTCCCGGCCTCATCGGCCACCCTCCATACGGACCGTGAGGGTCACGTACGGCTCCTCCCCCTTGGCCGGCGGCCCCCTCCCACGGGGCACCACCCACGCCAGAGGCCTCCCACCCTTCCCTTGACCAAGGCTCTTGGCGCGAGATGTGAGGTGGTGCTTGCATGGCTTCCCCCGGTTGACTTGCTCCATCTTCCCTAATTGAGAAATTAGGGTTAGGGTTTGACATCGGCGATTTCCCCTTTTCCTTCGGATTTGATTGAGTAACTTGGGCGTCTACCAATTTACGGATCATCTCTTCCATTCCCCCAAATCTCTCCTCTAGAGATGAGAATTTTCCTTCCAACGACGAAAGCTTCTCTCCCACTTCCTCCTTCAATTGGCTCATCTCCCCCTCCAAAACTTCTACCTTCTTTGATGCCATGCCGTCTAGGATCGAGAGCTCTGATACCAACTTGATACGCCTTGGGTTTCACAAATTAGGGTTTGCCCTAATTTTCCTTCAAGATGAAATTTCTCCTCCAAATCCAAGAAATAATCAACACAAGAGGGATGAGAGGAAGAACAAGAACATTTGCATTCAAAATCCAAGAGAAACAAGATACAATTTGTCCACTTCGAGAAGGACAAGGTCTCCCACTACAAACCCTAGAAAAATAAGAGAAAGAAACTAAGGAGGCTAAGAGAAAACTCAAATCTTGCATAACCCTAGAAATCCCCCCTTAATACCTACATATAGCAAGAAAAAGACCCAACCAAACCCACTAGTGGGCTGCCCAAGCTGAACCTCCCGGCTCAGGCTAGACCTGAGCCAAACCGGTCCAGAAATGGACCGGTTCCGCTCAAGCCGCTCGGCCCGTCCCGCTCCGCTGCGCCATCCCGCATCCCTGCTTCGGCGGGTCGAACGGCGCGGCGCTTCCGCGCGCCGCGGGGTCGCCGGCCCTCCCTCTGCCGGTCGGCGTCGACGGTGGTCGGCGGTGGCCCGCATCACTCTCCTATGATGGAAAATTTTTCATTCATCTTCTCGTGGATGGCTGATTTAGGAAGTCGATAGGTCCCAAGTCCTGGATGAGAAAAGTTGAGAGTTCTGTTAGGTAGTCAATAGACAGCGTAAAACTTGTCGAATAATAATGACATGAATCCTTGTAATCTCCACGTAGTAGGATAAAGGCTTGATGTTGTCTTCTCGTGGATGGTTGAAATTTGACTTTTGACATCTAAAAGTTGAGTGTGGAGATCTGAAATTTCATATTTCAACTGTGCGATCCCACCCTCCAATGCTTCCACTTTTTTTCATGCCATGGATACTCGAATCTCAGCTCCAAACAACAAAAACGGCAAAAAAAAACTTCTATTGGAGAGGAAATGCAGCAGAAATCAGCGAAGAAGACTTCTATTTCCGCCCGGGAAATTGCTCTGATACCAATTTGAAAATAAATGCTTGTAGGAAACAAGAATTTCCCTTGCTGAAATTTAATTTCAGCACTTAGCAAATCAAAGATTGAGAAAACTTGGATGAATAAAACCAGAGAAGAACTTTTTGATTGAAAATAATAGAAGAAAAGCAACAATATACAATGGATCCTCAATTCGAGAGGAGGATCTGGCTCTCCCAATCTCTAGACGCCGCTAGAGCCCAAAACAAATCTAAGAACAATCTATTTTCAGCCAAAACTCATCATGCCCTAACCTTAGAGAAACAATCTACTTAAAGCAAACAATTCAAAAGGAAATCGCTAAACAGCCCCTCCTTTCAAATTTCCCTCCAAAACCCTTCTTTCACTTGATTGTTGGATCCCACAGGGAGGAGGCAAACTCGTGCGGCATATGGGGCAGAACTTATGTTCCTCCTCTAATAGACAAAAGCAAGTTCCATATGGACCGGTCCGTTAAAGAAAGACTATGTAATCAAGGATATATATATATATATATTTCATATAATGAAAAGTTTGATGTTATACCATAACTATTTAACTGCATCAGATTGTTACTATTATATTATAAATCATAATTTACCACTAAGTTTAACTTTGAAAACTCAAATTATTAAATTGAAATTGCAAGTAAATCCTCTGTTAATTAAATGGCTTATCAAGAACATTTCGTGTACAAAACGAGAGTCAATTGAAAATAGGCAAGAAAAAATTTATGATATGTTTTGACTAGAAAATTATTTTAGTATATTTGATTACTATTGAATATTTAGATTACTAAGTAATTATTATTATTGAAATATTATGATATCCATTCGACCGTCTGTTCCTATCTCGTTAATTCAATATTCTAGATCGGGTCATGACAATCGACTTTCCCATAACAACAATAATTTTCACAACAAAACTTTAACCCATTTAGTAATGTCATCATCTCCCCCGTGCTTCTATACAATGGAATCACATATTCCGCCATTGTTCCACTTAGACAAGGAATTTTATCTTCTAAAGCATCGTTTCATTCATTTATAGTACTTAATCAAATCAATTGTCTTATCCACTAGATTCTACATCACCTTAAAAATAGCACAAACATTTGAATTTTCATTGTATATCCATGACTATTTAAAAAAGAAATGCATTTAATTAGCCTACAAAAAATCATTCGCTTAACAAGTTTGATTAGCACATAGACTGGTAAATAAGTTGTAGCTGCATCATTTTATTTACTTTATAATATATAATCTTGAATGCATTTGTCTCAGTTATAGTATTTTGTTTTCTTAATAATAACATAGTTTTCTATGTACTTGCAAACGTCTACCATATTTGACCAACTTCGCTCATAAATTTCCAACAGCAACAACAACAGTCTAATTAATCAAAGAAAACAATTACATCTTAATTAAGTCAATAAAATAATAAACTAATAGTTAACACTAGTAGGCTAGATTAAAATGGGAACAAAGGTGCAGACGCCCAAATCACAAAGACTGGCATTAATTAAGATACTCCATCAGCAACATTTGTAACACACACAGGCCTGTTGGCAGTGCACAAGTGACTTTTTACTTGAAATCCTGATAGTGCACAGGGGATTTTTTACTTGAAATCCTGAAGGTTTCAATGGTATCCATCACTAACTATATAAATAGAATCCCAGACCTTTTTGAAGGTAAGGAACAACCACTCTGGCAAAGTAAAGGATTAATTATATGGGTTATTACCAAATAGTAGAAAAAATGGAGATTTATACAAACATGATTTTCAAGTATGAAATAAGTCTATAGAAACATAGAGCAATAAAGATTATCGGCACAAAAATGCAAGTTGCAGAATCATGGAAGTTCAACCTAACCAGGTAAAAAACTGCCTTCCAAAAATTAAGAGCAACCGCTGCACAACATTATATTCGGGAGAAAAATTACTCAAAAGTTTGCCATCATAGACCTAAGTTAATATGGAAATATCAATGGAATTGAATAAAAAAATATTTTTTTGTCCAAACATACTTAATTTTTTTTGCAAAGCCATCAAAATGGGATAAACTTTTATTTAATCTCAGTTGCAAGGCATTTAAAAAAGGCAATATATGCATACAGATCGAGAATTTACTTCCGGTATGAGAATTCATTCCTCTGGATATGTTTATATGGAGGAAGTCCTTCGCTTCTTAGACCCTGCAGCAAATAAACATCAAATAAAGCCATTTTGTTTTCCTCAAATCAATGAGTCGTGGGTACCGCACAGGTTGCAAATAAAACAAACTAAAGCTATTTTTATATTCCGATACAGCAATTCAATAAGGCATTGAGGTAAATGTTGTTAGGCGGACGTAACTTAAAAAGAGTGACAGTAAACAGTATGGGATATGCACTGTAGGGGGGGGGGGGGGGGGGGGGGGATAACATAAATATAGGAAAAATAATTAAGATATTATTACATAGGGTTGGCTACTTGCTATCATTTGACAAAACTCATATAGCATGGGTGAAGTAGTAGAAATAATTTTTTTCAATAGGCGCACATAAATTAATTTTATTCTTCTATTAATCTTTAATTATATGAATGTACACTCAACCTTCTCATCCAGATTTGAGACCAGCAATAGCGATTTTAAAAACCTTTTTATTTTTGTCAGGTTTTGTTAATAGAACAAGATATAATATAGACTAGTAAATTACTTACAATTAGTTGTATTCTAATTATATCTTAAAAATCTTGAATGATTACTTCATTGTCAATATCATTCAATAGTGTTTTCAATAGAAGTGACTAAATTATCATTTATCCACTAATCTTCAATTTTCTTTTGTATTCAAATTTTTATAATATTTATAGCGGAAAATGCTCTTTCAACACTTGTTATAACAGTGGGGAAAAAAAATATAATGCCGAATTCAATATCTTGAAAATTAGGTATAAAAATAAGCCTTATTCTCTATACCATTTTCTCAAATAGGCTTTTATGAATTTTATGAAGATAGTCTTCGGCCGTTTAAACTCCTCATATTGCTAACTTCATCATAATCCTAGCCACACATTATTGATATACTAAAACCATAGGTGATGTAGGCAAAAGGGGGGTCAAAACGTTTTGGATAATAAATTTGGAGAGCTTCTAGGTCCTCTACTAGAATCAGCTCATTAATATCTAATAGAGAGCCTTTTAAGCTCATAAATTGGATATTTATTAGGCTCTTCCCCCCTCTATATTAGCCCTTTGGTTTTCCCTTCTTTGTGGCTCTTCGGTTTTCCCTGCCTGGTTGCCTTTTCTGGTTCCCCTGGTTGCCTTTTCATGTTTCCCTGGCTGCTGTTCTAGTTCCCCTTGTGCTGCCTGTTCCGATCCCCTAGCTGCTGTTCCGGTTCCCCTTGTGGCCACCCATTCCTTTCCTCCTCCTTGGTTGTCTGTTCCAATTTCCGGTGAGGCTCTTTGGGTGTTGTTTCTGAACAGACTTTTGGCCTTCTATATCCTCTATTTTGATTGATTAAATTGATGATTTTAAGGATTGTTTGGCTGCCCCTTTTCTCTTATATATATTAGATGTTTTATAATTTAAAAGATTTTATGGAGAGATTTTTGGAATACAAAACCTGAGAGTTTTTCTTCTTTGGAAAAGCTTGCGAGCTTGTTCCGTTCTTCTTCTCCTACTTCTTGGGAAAGCTTGCGAGCTTGTCTTCTCCTTCATCTCGGCTTCTTACCTCTTTCTTCTCTCCGCAAGTGACCACCCCATCTGTATCTTTCGTCTCAAGCAAAGAAGAGCTCCTTTAGGTGTTGTTTATGTTTGTTTTATTTTAAAAGTTTGTAAGTGTCATTTGTAAGTGTCCTTTTTTTATATGTCATAAAGTTATAATTTGTAATAAAAAAAAAAGAGTTTTATAGCCAATTTTTGAAGTAAAAAACCTGAGGATTTTTCTTCCTTCTTTGGAAAAGCTTGCGAGCTTGTTCCGTGCTTCCTCTCCCTCTAGGAAAGCTTGCGAGCTTGTCCTCTCTTCGTCTCGGCTTCTAACCTCTTTCTTCTCTCCACAAGTTCGATGCCACTTGTATCTTTCTTCTCGACGAATGAAAGCAACTTTAGGTGTTTTTATTTCATAAGTTTGTAAGTGTCATTTCAAGTTGTCAAAGTGATGTGTGTCTTTCTATTTAAAGTTGTAAGCGTCGTTTTATTTCCATCAAAGTTGTATTTTGTTTTAAATGTCGTATTTTGTCTAATTTTTAGTATTTTATGTATTTTCTTATAGCCTAGAAAATCTTATAATATGCTTGCTAAGTTGGGCTTTTCCTAATTTTTGCTTGCATCAATAGGTTAAAAAGAAATATTCAACTGACATCTTAAGGTATTTAATTTTTATGTTTAAGACAATTAGCTATTATATCTATGAAATGCACAATACAAGAAACTCGCTCGACATCATGACCTTATTAATTCACATAGCACAGCACAACATTCATATGCTCTTTAGCCAATGTATAATGAGATTCATTAACCAAAATCTAAAAAAACAACTACAAGCTCTTTAATCATAAAATCAAATATTTCAATGACTGTTAGTCTAATATGTTTTTTAAAGTCTGATGACGTTAATTTTAAATTTTTAGGAGAATTCTTCAATAAAACATTATTTGTATCTTTATTATCATCTACTTGAACAGATAGAAGCTCAAACAAAAAAAATCCCCAGAACCTATTAGACTTTTTTTAAATTCAGCATGGCCCCAAGAAGCCAAATAGCCAATCATTTCCAAGAAGAACCCTAGCAAAATCATGCAAGATAATGATTGAGTAATTTTCTCAATTAGGTTTATCATAATATGAAAGTAATAAAATATATTCCTAAGAGCAAAATATTCATTTCTATACAAACTAATTATACGTATTTCTAGCAATAATTACCAGAAGGGTCATTAACGCATATGTTTTTCCTCCACTTCGGAAGTTCAAAACTGTAAAATAAGTCATGTTGCTACAGCTTATGCTTGCTAGTGAAAGCAGGAACCCCTTTACTTCCGCTTAGTTCTCTAATTAAAGAAGTCATGAATTCATTGCAGGGGTAGCAGTGGACTTCTTGAAAGATAGCACAAGCAGTAACAACAAAGCAAGAGCTAGAGGGAGTGAATAGTAGCATTAGAAGTATTGTGTTACATGTAATTCTCCCTCAAACATGTAATTAGTACAGGATCAGCTTCTGCAGAGATACTATCGGGAAGAAGGCGGCCAAATAATGTCATATCATATGTATAAGCCCATCAATGTCAATCATTTTCATTGAACTCAAGCAAGTCTAGTATCAGCTATGCTGAGAAACCCTAAGGACGAAGTGAGCCAATAAAAGCTAAAAGTATGAACCCAACAATGCGGCAAGGATTAAACGTAAGGAGCCCTCTCCTGCACATAATATGTGCAAGGGTAGGTCTTAGCCACAAAAATTCAAGATTTCCTCATCAGCAAACAAACCCTTCGAGTGCAATTCCGTAAAAGAGTCTCCAGAAGAAATAATCGCTATAATAAAATTTTCAATGCAATTTAATATACAAAATAGCCGCTGCAGGCACGAATGCCAACACATACTTTAAAACCAAAAAAAAAACTCAATTGGCTGCAACTGTTGAGCGGCGTGTGAAAACCACAACATTAAATCATTCACAAAAACCCTAATAGTCGTTCCTTGGAGGAAATCATGAACTCTAACCAACTCCTCCCCCATCCCCCCAAAACTAACAAAGAGGGAAAATGAAAAACAACGATGTCTAATGACAATGTTCAGCGAAGCGACTGCGATAATTTGGGTTTTAGAACTCCGTTTCAATTTCAAAGCATGGATTGCAGAGGAAAAGGAATAGAAGAACCGCAAACCTCGTGGTGAAACATGATCTGCTGAAACCGATAATAGCAACGCTGGCTAGAAATTGAAAGCGTTGAGTCTTTGACTCGATGAAGGAGGCGCGCCGAGTTTCCAGCGAGATGAAGATCGTGGCGCAGGCACGGGTGAAATCTCGTCGGTAAAACGGTGAGGGTGCATGTAGGGGCTGTTTGGCCAAGTGGGATTGTGATTTATTAAATCCTGTAAATTCGGATTTAGTAAATCTAAAATGTGTTAAATCCTGAAAACTGTTTGGTATGTCCAGACCTGTCAATATTGAACCCGACCCGAAAACCCGATCCGAACCCGACCCGAAAATTTCAGGTTTGGGTTGACCCGAACCCGAATTTTTATTTTGGGATTGGGTTGACCCGAACCCGAAGCAGGTCGGGTTCGGGTCCAGAAAGCCGACCAGTTTGCAAAACCGGGTCGGGTTTGGGTTGACCCGGGAACCCGAGACTGACCCGGAAATCCGCCTGACCCGAGGTCACATCGCGCCAACGCGTCCGCAAATTGGCTTTCGACCTTCCATCGTCCGCGTGACTGGCGTGTCTGCGTGAACGGTGTCCGCGTGAAAACAGCCTTCCGCAGTCTGCACTCCGCAGTCCGGCGTCCGCGTGAATGCGTCAACAGCGATCGACGTCCGCGACTCAGCCCGTCAGCCGTCTGTTGTCCGAGTCTCTTCATGTGACGGCGTGACCCTAAACCCTAAACAGGTCGGGTCGGGTTGACTCGAACCAGAAGCGGGTCAGGTTCGGGTCCGGAAAATCGACCCGTTTGTAAAAACGGGTCGGGTTGACCCGAACCCGAATAGTGCCAGGTCAATTCCGGGTTCGTCCCGAACCCGACCCGTGACCCGAAATTGACACCTCTAGGTTTGTCAAATGTTAAATCTTGTTAAATCCTTAGAAACGCTTTGGTAACATATTTCAGGATTTATGACAGTTAGGGATTTAAATGTGAAGAATATAATTATAAATTAAAAAAATTATAATTAAAAATAAAAATTAATGTGTTATAAATTTAATAATATATTAAGTACAAATTACTCATTAATTATTATTTACACTATTAATTAAATATTTAATACATACATATTAAGTTATATTAATTAAGCTAATTCTATTAATATTTAATTACTAATTGTATAATTAAGTTAGATTAGATAATAAATTTATGCACTAATTATACAATTAATTATTTAATTATTTTACTAATTTATTAATATTTTAAAATATATTAATTAAGTTAATCAATAATAACTTAGAGGCGTCTAGGTTTGCCTTTCATCATCTCTTTTAGGCTTTGTTTGTTTGAGCGTTTTTTTGCCTTTTCCGTTTTTGGAAACGGAGGAATTTTTTTTTTTTTTTTTGGTTCGTCAAATCACGTTCCCAATAACTCCCTTTTTTTCATTTTTATACAGTTTTGAAAAAGCTTTTTATATATGCTTCTCCGTTAGAAAACTCCATTTTCTAAACTAATGTTTTTTAAAACTGTCTTTTACAAAAGCACTAAAAAAACAAACGAAGCCTTAGTCGTTGCTGTTAGGCTTCGTTGCTTCGCAGGAGGTGTAGAGATTGCATGCGTCGCTTCTTCGTTTCCTTCGTGGCAGTTCAACTTCACTCCTTCGACGTCTTTCCCTTGCTGTTGGATTAGAAATTTCGACATTTTGATCGGAAGCAAGAACGGGACCTCGCTGGCTGTGAAGGTAACTTTCTCCCTTTCGTGCGCTTCTTCGGCTAAATCCCGTTAAATCCGCCGAACAGAGGGATTTAGTAAATCCGGGATTTAAGCCTCCCGGGATCTAACGAGCACACAAAAATTGTTTGGCTGGATTTAGCGTAAATCCGACTTAAATCCAGGAAGAAATCCAATACCAAACAGCCCCGTAGTATCAACCTGTAACTAGAATTGGACCACAGTCAAACCGAAATTTAACGGCTGTTTGGTACCAGGATTTAGGCCGGATTTGGGCGAAATCCAGCCAAATGGCTAAAATGAAAAACAAATCTCACGGCAAATGAAAACAGCGTAGTGGGTTCGTGTTAAATCCGGGATTTTTGAAATCTTAATTTTTTTGCCTGATTTTTGGAATCTGTTGGCTCGAGAATAAGAGTATGCTAGTTAAATCCGTTTCATAGTCAAATAGATATACATGATTTAATAGGATTTATCATAAATGTTATCAAACAGTTTTCAGGATTTAGGCCTCCTCGGATTTTCGAAATTCGGATTTAGTGAATTTACAAAATCCTACTTAAATCAAATCTTGGGTGCTACCAAACAGTCCCTTAGTATCATTTGGGAATTGAGATCATTCATTTTTTTTCTTTTTTACTTATATTTTGAAATTAAATAAAAATTATATTTCGTATCATTCGTATTTTTTTTAATGTATATTTTGAAATGGGATAGAAATAATATTCGAGATCATTCATATATATATATTTTCTTTTACTTATATTTGGGTGAATGTGATATGTGAATGATGGAGGTGGTGATGGCAACAACCATGATCATTGCCAACTATGGCTATCGCAAAAGATTACTATTTAAATATTTTTCAAAATAACTTAATCTATTTAAAAAATAAATGTAATTAAAAAAACATAATAAACAAACATATTTTAAGAAAATTTAGAATTTATATATCTTATAATGCATCAAATTGACCGAATATTTATCTTATATATTATTTAAGAAAATATGTTTGAATGTTCATTTTGGATGAGATTATCCTTGTAATAAGAATATAAGATATAGTTCTTAGTAATAATACAAATTTATACAAGAACTCTAAAGAGTAGGGAGTCCAATTGAAATAGGTTTTCACTTGATTCAGGCTTAGTTTGGGACGGCTTTTTTACTGTTTCATGAAGCAGCTTTTTAGTACAAAAATTAAAATTTTTATACTAGAAAGCAGGTTCAAGAAACAAAAAAAAAAAAGCTGTCTCAAACGAAACCTCAAACTTCATTCAAACATTGAACATGAGGTTTGAATCTTGCTCCTTTTTAAATGAGGCATTTCTTTTGACTCTTTTCATATTACTATCGCTAATGTTAAGAGAGCCGATGACAACATTTAGGAATAATGAGAAAATTATGAACACTAACAAGTGCTTTGTCATATTTGTAACATTAGTTGATGTAAAAAAGTTAGCCTTTGAGTTTATAATAACCTACAAGTTAACTATGTTTAGTATAATGTTAATAACTAATTTTATCTGATGTAATTGTTTGAGTAATTTTGGTAAGTGATATTAATTCTAGTAGATTATAATTAAGAGTTATATTAATTCTTATAGTAATGTAATTACTATGTTATATTTAGACATGTCAATATTGGAACCGACCCGAAAACCCGACCCGAAAATTTTGGGTTCGGTTAGAGATTTCGACCCGTTTGTAAAACCGGGTCGGGTTCGGGTTGACCCGGAAACCCGAAATTGACCCGGTTTGACCCGTTTTTAATTAATTTTGGAGGATTTTAAAGAATTTTTATGAAATAAGTAAATAATATTTCAAAAAATTATAAACAGTGTTGCCCAAATTAAATTAATCTTGATTTATTTTAAATTAATTGAAGTAAATCTAACCTTAATTTGATTTAAATTTAAATAAATTGAATTAAATAAAAAAATTTAATAAAATATACCCGAAGCGGGTCTGACCCGGACCCGAAGCGGGTCGGGTTCGGGTTCGGAAAACCGACCCGTTTGCAAAAACGGGTCGGGTTGAACAGTGTCGGGTCAAGTTCGGGTTGGACCCGAACCCGACCCGTGACCCGTTTTTGACAGGTCTAGTTATATTGATGATTGGTTATATTTTATGCTTTAATGTTTTTCATTATGATGAAAATTTTGAAGTTCACCACATTACACATTAAATGCTCAAAACATTGCAAAAATTGATTATATGTATTACGACATTATTTCAGGTTAATAATATACATTAAAATTTAGTGAATATTTACACATGAAAAATTTAATGTACAAATGTATAGTACAAAATACCACTACTTCTATAAAGTTTTGACATACAACTTCAAGTATATGTGAATGTCTTTTTACTTTGATAGTAATTTATACTTCATATATCATAATTAATACAGCTACAATGCTTATCAATTGTTAAAATCTTGAGCTATTAATATGTTTAGCAATTTTTCCATAGGAAT
Organism: Dendrobium nobile; assembly: GCA_022539455.1. Classification (NCBI taxonomy): domain Eukaryota; kingdom Viridiplantae; phylum Streptophyta; class Magnoliopsida; order Asparagales; family Orchidaceae; genus Dendrobium; species Dendrobium nobile. The sequence continues at coordinate 15,376,094 of CM039733.1, read as the reverse complement.
GATATATTGCAGCATGAACCCTAGGTAGTTGACATGTAAATCATCATTAAATATGCAAACATTATGTGACATCTCCAAGAACAGAGTACTGTTCAAGCTATTCTGACCCAACTTGAAGTCAGGTAATATAATTTGAATTTTTTTCATATGAAACAATTTGCATGTGTCTGGGATTGATCTGTGTGCATTTAAAAGTATGCATATATTCTGAAGTAGGTTTCAGGAGTTGGAATGCATTTTTGTGAAATCTAGAATTTTTTCCTAGAGCTCCCCAATACTAGAGCAGTGGCACCTTGATAATGTGTTATCTGTATCTTGGAAGTTTTGAACTAGCACTCCGATGTTGAGTTCTAGGAGCCACAGCACTAGGGCAAATTTTAATATAAAAATCTTTTCCACAATACTGTTCTAGTTCGTTTCGAGCGGTTGCCAACATAAAGAGTTGAGGAGAGAGATTTTTAGAGAGAGAAAATCTGTTTTGGCAGCTTCGGTCATTTTCAACTATCGGTCTAGTTACGAAAGTTATCCAGATTGAGGTAGGTCACATTTTGCCTACCTCAGTTTTCAGTAATATAGAGATTTCTTGAAGTTTCTAATTAAATTTATATTTTCATTACCAAAAAATGATGATAACTTTGCAATTGTAAAACTTTCACCACTTAAGATTTTGTATGTTATAGATATTGAGATTTTGAACACTGTAATTATTTTTTAAAAATTTTACACTAGGGATTTACGCTATTTTAATTGAATATAAAATAATATGGCCTTTGAAAAATAGTGTTGTAATATAATTAAAGATTTGAAACAATGTTATGCACAATCCTTGTAATTTGGTTATGTTCTGAAATAGTAAATTTTGGCTTAGTAATATATTTAGTTGCCTACCATTGAGGCGATTTGTGAAATTTTGTGCTAACTTCCTTTATACTTTAATTTTTACACTACAATAAATTGTGTTCTATGACTAAATTATGTGAGTTTTGATGTAAAATATGTTTGTTGTGAGATATAAGGTGTCAGAATCTTTTAGATTATGTCTGATATTTGGAATTTGGAACTCTATAAAATTTATTTGTTTGGAGTTATAAGGAGTTAAACTTTTTAGATTCTATTTGAGAAAGAGAAAAATATATCTACTGAGAGTTATAAAGGGTCAAAATTTTTGAATTTTGTCTTAGAAAGGAGAAATTTGTTACACTTTGTTCTGTGATATGAAATGCATATAAGATTTTAATTTATTTAATTTCTCAGCATTATTATTTAAAAATTTGGATAATTATTTTGCAATTATTATTTTGCTTGGCATAGGGAATTGTTACATCACATTTAATAATTTTGGTAAATGTTTAATAAAAGAAATGATTGAAAATTTAGATCAATATGTGTGACATCCAGAGCCGTGTTAGCTCATTATGATTTCACCTTCTATTTTCAGGGTCAGATAAGGGGGAAAGGGCTAATTGACTAGTAGTTTCAGGTTTTGATTTGAGTATATAGATGTATTTATTTCTTTTGATTTTTTATAGACATGGCTAGTTTTTATTTTCTGTTCAATAGCACTATCTATAGCCACGAATTGTAGTTGTATATATATTTTTGTGGCAAATGAAAGAGGATATTTATGGATGCGTTTATTTTCAGCACTTGATATTATTATTAGCTCCACTGGCGGGGGGGGCATGTGTACATCAACGGTTCAATTATTATTCATGTGACTTTTTCACTTCCAATATATTACTTTTTTTACTCTTATAATTTATTCTTTTATAATATATTTTAAAGCTAATTTTTTTATTATTTTTTAATTTCTTTATATATGAAATTTCATGCTATTGAAATATAATAAAAATTCACATGTTAATTTTTTTTAATTTGAAAAAAATATCATATAATTTTATGTTATAGAACTTTTATATAAATATTATATAATTAGGGTTTATTTGAGACAATTTTCTAACTATTTTACTATTAAAATAATAATCATATTTTTTGTTACTGTTTTCTAGCTATTTTTTAAATATTTTTTTATAGAAGAAGTTTTTTTTTTACTACCAAAGTAGCTAAAATATTTTCTCTATGCTATCAAAATTTTTTTTACTGTAAGTTGTTTATTATTTTATATTTAATATTCTACATTCTTAATAAATAATTTGAAAAAAAAAATTAAAATTGTCTTTGCCAGTTCGAAGCTTGGATGTAAAAAGTTGAGCGAAAATATAAAGAAATATATTTAGGCCCCCCCTAAATACATTTTTTGGCTCCACCATGGAGTAGCTCTATGGTTTATTTCATGTGAAATTTGAAAGAAAATTCTAAAAATTTATAAAATGTATAGTGGTTTGAAAGATATATTTGTGTGGCCTGAATTGAAAAAGGATGTGACATATTTTGTATCTAAATATGAAGTTTGTTAGTTAGTGAAAGCAATATATCAGTGAACAAGAGAGTACCCAACAGCAAATCTTTATTTTCCATGCATTTCAACTGCTTATGCCGCATTGAAACATGAGTTGTTAGAGGGCCATGATTACTTAAAAGAAATGGCCTTAGGGATGATTGCAAAATTTAAGAAATATATGGTTCTTAAAGTCTACCAGCTATGCAATTACTAATATTTATTATGAATTCTGTCAGTATTTATGTATTATGTGACCTGGACTCTTCTTATTTCATGAACTATGCCACTATGGACCTGCACTTTTCTTGAATATTTCTATTATTATGCTCCTACGGAGTACTGACTTGTGAGTTTAGGATTGAGTTGTTAGATCCGGCTGCTGTTTTGGATATCTATTTTTATTCGTGAGACCTGTTGTTTTCCCATACTATTTATCCTATTTTGCTGAATTTGGATCAATCTCCTGCATGGCTGATTGGCTGTATAACTGAGACATGCTGTATTTGTGAGACCTGCTGTTTTTGGTTTTCCCATAATCGCAGTCTGCATTCATATTTCCTGTTTTAATTTGCTATTTCTGGGCCTTTCTATTTCAATTTATTTGATGTTCAATGCTTACTCGAGTACTCGATTTTCTGGAGGTTATTTTTGGAGTCTCAGAACTCTGCCGAGACAGTTTTTTTGCAGTTGGATATGGGGGCAATGATGTTCAATTGCATAGCCGCTCCCTGGACAGCGGTCGTCTGCAACCGAATTCTATGGATGGCACAACCTGCAACCGGGAGTTCTTTATCATTGGCTTCAGCAATTGGTTTTTGATCATGAGCCCAACTACCACAATATCCAACTTCAAAAGAGCAGATACTTACTTACTTAGAATTTTATACTTGTTTAATTACGTTTATTGCAGTTATATCTCTAAGACGATAGGTGATTGAAGAATGAAGACAGATTGTCAAATTCAGACATTCTTGGAGGCTGGAGGCTCGAGCAGTTGAGTCTGAACCATTGAAGGCTTGAAGAGTTGAAGTCTTGAACCTTGAAGCTTTTATATTCAATTATTTACATCTGTTGTAAATGGGATAATTAAATTAGCAATTGATATTTCTCTTATTTGATATGTGAGATTGTATCTTTGTAATTGAGTAATTGTAACATGTAAATTAATTGTAGATTTGTAATTGAAAAAATTTGCCCTTGGTTTTTACTTTTCAGCCATTTAAAACCTGTTTTAAATTTTTTAAAGTGCAACCGGGTCAAACGGGTCGGGTCGGGTTGACCCGGACTCGAGGCGGGTCGGGTCCGGGTCAGCACAAATAACTCGTTTCAAGAAACGGGTCGGGTTCGGGTTGACCCGAATGGGGTCGGGTCAATTTCGGGTTGGACCCGAAACCCGTTTTTGACAGCCCTATCTGTACCCATGCACTATGGTGACAAATAAAAAGAGATTTTTTTTTTTTTTTTGGATGAGTTTGCTTTCATCACTCAATGTTATTAGTAGCTATGTGGTTTGTTTCATGTTAAAATTTAAAATGAGATTATGCAAATTCTTAAAATTAGATCTTGGGATATTTTTCTGTCGCAATCTAACACGATAGAATCTGTTTAGTATGTGGGTGTCATCAAGTTAGGTTGTGACCACACAAAAACTTGCACAAGACTAGTATCTCACATTGATATTTTGAGTACCTTATAATAATTTATTAGTTAACTTCTTGTTAAAAATTAATGAACAAATGAGAGACCATTAAATTAAAAAAGGCATGTACATGTCTATGTGAATGAGTTAGGCTCTTGGAGAATAGTAGGTTTTAAGGAACTCTTAATTTCATAGACCTCCTTACTCGCTTACTCAACCCCCTCTTCATTCGCCTTGTTTATGTAGTTATACTCAACAGAGGATCAATGTATATTATGTATCACCCACAGATGAATTTGGGTCCAACAAGCACTAGATTAAGGCTTCGTTTGGGACGGCTTTTTTATTACTTTCTAAAACGGAGTTTTAGTACAAAAATAAAAAAAATTGTACTAAAACTCCGTTTTAGAAAGCAATAAAAAAGACGTCCCAAACGAACCCTAAGGCTTCATTTGGGACAACTTTCTTGTTGCTTCTTAAAGTAGCTTTTTATTTCTAATATTTTTAGTTCAAGAAATTCTAACAAATTTTGAACTAAAAAGCTTTTTTAAAAATCAATAAAAAAAGTTGTCCCAAATGAAGCCTAAAAGGATGATCAAATGGATAATTTTCATTGTAATTAAATTCAAAAATATTATTATTTCACCATAATTCTGTATAACTAGTATAATTTCTTCTATGTGCTCATAGCTTCTATCACAAAATTTAATAAAACATCTATTTCAAGAGCAACATTAATACACATATATTATAATCTTATTGAATAACCATAAATTTCCTCACAAATTATAAAAGGCATATCCTTTAAATTATACCTCAGTATAACAGAAGAAGCATATATTGTAGCATCATTGTTCAACAAATTAGAGCTGAAAATTACCAAGTTAACCTTAATTGAAAAGCAGTCTGGAACATTTGTTAATTTCAGATAATATGTTCTCTTTAAGGCTCAAAACAATTAAACCATGAGTGGATCCAAACTCTCAAAAGACACTATGGATTCATTTTATGGCTCCAGACTTTGTGTCAAAGGCTTTGTTAAAAATTTTTCGTACTAAAAAACTGCTTTAAAAAGCAATAAGTAAGCTATCCAAAATAAAGCCTAAATTATATTAACTCATGTTGGCTTATTCACTTTGATTTCAAGCCAACTCAAAATTTGGATGAATCAACATCATCATTTGTCTTATCCTAACTATTTCGTAGCAACATTATAAATTATATTTCGTCATCTCTTTCTCGTAAGTGCTAAATAATATTTTGATTTTATTCTTCAAATGTCATTTTTGTAAAATTTATGATCGTTGTTGGGATTTATTGAAGAGGAGAGTAGACCTTTCTTGGATCTAGAGAGAGGGAGAGAGAGGAGGGGAGAGAAATTTTCAGGAGGAAAATATTCTAAAACTTCATTCAAAATTTTCTCATCTAATACACATAGCCTCTATATATAGAATTATAGATTTTATATTGGTGTAATGTCTCGCAAAATAATACTAGCCTAAAGCTGGACCAAAACCTAACAATCTCTACCTTCATCCAGATTTTATAATAAAAGAAAACACATGTCCAAAAAGAACAGCATGAAAGAAAGGCTGTCTACCAATCCTACGTGATCTCCCGCTAAAGCACCCAAGCGCCTGTTCTATGCTCCTGCGTCCGTCGCCCGCAACCAGCCTGCATGACTTCTCCCATGCTCACGCACGACCGCGTGTATTCCAAGCTTGTCGCCTGTCTAGCCTTTATTCGGACCCACGCACGTACTGACCCGCCTTCTTTCTTTTTTGGTCAAGAACCTTCCTCCAACTCCACCTAGCTCTTCTTCCACGTGCAGCAATCCCACGCTTCCTACCAGTCAATCCGCTTAATTGATTCCTTCCCTGATGTTTAAAAGGCCAAAAAGGTGGCCCACACTAACTTGGTTCCCTACTGGCATGAGAACGTCGATCTCTGCCTACTATTTGTGCACATCTATAATGTGAATCAGCCCTTGCCCTCGCACACACGGTTTGATCCCGCGCCACGTGTGTCCACTCGCGCCCTGCAGCCTGCAACTAGGTAGCCGTTGCTACTCATTTTCATGCATGGAATTCGCATTGTTTGCAGCCTTACCCATGTGCCTTGCACCCGTCGGTGGACCTGCTACCCCCCTTACGCGCGAGCTTGGTTGTCTCCAACATAGATCAGGCCTTCTGACCGAACGAACCCCTTCTTCCTTAGATCCTCATGCAAGAATGATCTGTAGCGACTTCAAATGCAACTCAAGTCTCAACTAATATGCCTCATCACCTCCACCTGGCTTCTTTCGCACACCTGTCGTCGACTCCTCCTTTCTTATGATCGCCTCCACCATGCTCTAATAATGATAATCTGTTCATCTTGGAAGAGAAGGAGATACAAAGAAGGAGAACCAAATTTGAAGGAAAATAATACTAAAATTTTATTCAATTTTTTTCACATTTACAGAGAAGTCAAACCTCTACTTATAACACTAGAAGAGGGTAAGATGAACCTACGAAACAACGTAACATAAAACTAGATCAAATCACAACATTCTCCACATTTGTCCAACTTTACAATGTTTTACTTTCCCACTGGTTGCCTCTTCTCCTGCACCAGCTTTTGTCTACCAAACAAGAATCAATCAAGAACTCTCTGAACCTTCTTATTGCCTCAACCTAGATTATACACAAGTAAGGCTTTAGATCATTTCCCTCTCACAATGAACAACCTGACCAAACAAACATGTTGCACCTCTAGATTCATGGCCTCCTGTATGGTCCACCTTTTTGGCGACTCTGCCTCCCGATCGCTACATCGGACTGCTTCACACTTATTGATTCAAGAATTTTGGCACCTATTGTGATTCGACCGGTGCAAAATTATGCATTTAAGAAATGACCCACCTTCGCACACACGCTTGTTCATCGTGACTCCCCATGCAAACCAAACTCTTTCCGCCATGATCTTAAATGAAACCTCCCATGCCCATGTCTAGCTTCAATTTTCTTGACAGAACAACTCCACCTATATCCAGAACAGCACCTCCAGCCCCCTCATGCAACCAGCAACCCAGACTTCGCACCTTCACCCCGCTCACGCAACTCACGATCCCGACCTCAGCTCCACACTCACGTGCCCATGCGCGCTTCGATTCACTGCATTGCACCAGGCAACGATCAAACGCAACTCGCCATCAAGTGCAGCAGGCTTCAGCCTAACAGCCCGCACAACACACCTCCACAGCTTGATCCCACACCCAACGTGCGTCTTGTTACCCGCACACGTATGCCCCTCACACACCACCAACCAGCCTCCTCTCTTTCTTTCTTTGGACATGAACGTTCCTCCAAATCTACCTAACTCTGTACCAATTTATTGGGTTTTCTTGAAGAGGAGCGGAGATCTTCTTTCTTGGATCAAGAGAGAGAGAGAGATAGGAGGGGATAGCATATTTTCAGGAGGAAAACACTCTAAAGCTTTATTTATTTTTTCTCATTTAATAGATCACATATAATCTATTTATATATATTTTAAATTGGTGTGATATGTCGCGGAATAATACTAGTCTAAAGCTAGACTAAAACCTAACAATTGTAATACTTTACTCTTACTATATTTCCTTCCCAGTTATTTTTAGAGAAAATGCCATGATGATATACAAGGAATAAATATTTGCTAACTCTTTAGATATAGTTGCAGTAAGATAGAGGATGAAAGCATCTTGCTAATTGATCACTTTTTTAAAGGAGTTGTTTTCAAATTTAAATTAACTAAACATATTTTGGGCATTAATATAGGTCAAAACTTGAGTATTCTATCAATTTTCTTAAGCTTTGAAGTTGTTTGATTTGATGGGCGTAAGTAGAGTTTAAGCACCTAAGCCTAATGAATTAGCCCATTTTGATATCATTAAGCAATTTTTAGCTTAAGGGTTACTCATAATCACTTTACTTTTTAAATTTTATTTTTAAATTTATTTTGTTGCGCTTAGTATCAAATTAAAATAAATTTAATTTTAAAAAATTTAATTTTTTTTAATTAAAAAAACTCATAAAAGGGCATTAAATTAGAGGCTATTTCGAATTAATTTTGGGTTTTATTTTCTCTCTTATTTTTATTTTATTTTGCTTACAACTTAATTTTTTGAATATAGATTGAATAAGATGGTGACAATGGCAGCGATGGGCAGTGGTAGCTGATGGGCATAATAATTTTATTTTCTTTAAAAATCAAAACACCTAAAAAATATTAGAAAATTATTTTTGAATGTTATAAAAAATGATTTAATTATTTTAAAAAATAAAATAAAAATAAAAATGATACATTAATTAAGCAACCAAGTTCTCATATCATAAGAAGTTTCTAAATTATATAAAATCCTATTTGAATAGAATTTTTCAAATTCAAATATACTAAATTCTACTTTCAACTAAACATATTTTAAAAATTGATTTAACTTAAATCCACGTATACTTCCAAACTTAGAAGATTGCCAGCCGGCTTAGCTGATGGATTATTCTACTGGGAATATGGCTCTTCTCAATGGCTTTGACGACTGGGAATTCAAATACGACGACAAATGGAATTATAGAAGTCTACTTTCTTTAGTTTTCTATCATTCTCAAATGTGCTGACGATAGTCACGTACGTATATATGTTATTATATATAAAGTGTTAGCTGAGCTATATCTTATATTTTATGAGCTGGTGATGGCTAATGAGAATTTGAAAGAGATGTTCTAATTTAAATATTATAAAAAGAGGAGTTAGTTTAAAGCATAACAAATTTAAAATTATGTCAAAGTTTTTCTATAAATTGTAATTTAATACATAAAATTTTTTATTTGCTCATCCTTATTATGATGTTAGCGTCTTTAGATGATGATGAAGTGTTGAAGACGTGATGGGATGTCGTACGTTGTTGATGGGACTAACAATGTGTGAAGGTCGGCGATGAAGATGCAAGAAAGTAGTAGTGGGATTTTTTGGGGCATTGGGATCTCCTTAGTAAGGGCATTAATGTGACTGATCATATGCAAATGTGGTGATCAGACCGTTGATTTTTTAAGGCAATGGTAGGAACAGTGGCGTGTGAATGTCAACGACAAAAAAGTCATGACAGGATCTCATAGGATCCCTCCTCCCGGTTCCTAATAAGGATTATCTCAAAGCCTCAAACGTTTGATTGGATGCACTTTATGCCATTTTTCACCTCCCTTCGCAACCCTTTTCTTATGATGTCCCTCTTTCTCCGACCATGGAATTTGCCTAATTGATGCTGGCCACCCCCTTGGTCTTCATCAATCTTTGAGGCTTTGATATCTTATCATAAATGTTTGAACCTCCATGTGTTTATACTTATTGGAAAGGCCTTATATACACTCAAAATATCAAAAGTTAGATTTTACCCTCTCTTATGTGGATGGGGAGAGTATGAGGTAGTTTTCTCTATTGAAGGTCTTTTTGGTGGTCACATGGAGTGGGAGCTCTCTCTTGTTATACTATTGTATAAAGACCAGTCTATGGATCGCATATGACAACAATTAAGCGACAATGAAAGTTCTACAAGTGCTTTAAACTCCTTACTCTTTCAGGCAAATTCTTTCTTTTTAAATTTTCATGGACACATGACTTTGAAATGGCTTGGGTGAAATCGTCCTTTTTAAGCATAGAAGTAGGAAGAATTTTTTTAGAATCCATTATGGACGAAACTACCCAACTTTCCCCTCACTTTCTAGAATGAGATAAGGATATCTAAGATTAGTAACAAGGTGAGCAGTGTAAACGACCGTTACATGTATTTGGGTTTATTACTTACTTTGCCCTTTTTCTATTTCTATATAAAGACGTTATGTACTCATTCTTTTATTAATCAATAATAATAATTCTTTCTTCCACCTATCTAGACTTGCTCTGTTTCTCTGTCCGCTGCATTTCTTCATCTCTGTCATGGTATCATGAGCCAATCCATGGGAGATCAAGATTCCGCAAATTCCCACCCTCCCGTCTCCGCTGCCCTCTCCGGCGACTCAACCACCGAGATCCACATTCCGCAGCAGCTCAAGTTCCTCATCTCCAACATCAAGAATCTCGTTCCCAATGCTCTCACCACCGAGAACTACGCCATATGGCACATTCAGCTTCTCCAACAATTCACTACGAACGGCTTTGCTGGACATCTCACCAGCACCGCTTCCTGTCCAACGGACGTAACCTCTCAAGAATTTCAGCGTTGGCAATTAGCTGACAACAACCTTCTTTCCGCCCTCTTCTCCACAATCTCCACCCCTATTCTTCCCTATGTCATCTCTTGCACCACTGCCCACACGGTCTGGCTCGTTCTTGAAAGACGTCTACAGCCTACTTGTCGATCGCGTGTCATTCAGCTAAAAAATGTGCTCCATCATGTGCAAATGCAGAATCTGACTATGCAACAGTACCTTAACCATGTCAAATTCATCGTCGACAATATTGCCGCAGCCGGCTCCTACCTTTGGTGGTAGACATCTTGACAAGTTCCAAGCTAAGGGCCTCTTTAGCTACAGTTTGTGTATTGATTTTTCCTTCCTATTCACTTTTAGATTAAATCCCTATCAATCTAAATGGTATTAAATTCAAACAAGAGACCCATTATGACTGGAATCTTAAAGCTTGTAGTACGTGCACCTCTTTAGTACATGACAATTTCACATGCCCCCGAAATAATACTCTCCCCTAGCTCTTATAGTGGAAGAAGTAGAAGTTGTACCCTTATTTGAAAATCCAAATCGAATAAGAAAATTTTGCTACATCTATTCAAGTTTCTTTCCAACTTCTTCAAAATCAACTTCAAGGCCCCCACCTACGTTTAAAGGCCTCAACCTTCTCTCAATCTTATCCCCTCCTTAAGAACTCATTATGCCTAATTTGCAGAAACCCTTTATACTACATCCAACATTCCCATCCTGTATTATATGATATACTTCCTTCTAGTCATGACCTTCTTGTTTTTATTCAGGTGGTCCCCAGTTATGGAACCTAAAGATCTCTTGTCTAAATTTAGTAGCGATTGGCCATGAACAAAAAGCTATTTCACCTATCCTTATTAGAACCTCTTCTCCAAGTTTGTTTCATATGGATAAAACTATCCTTTCTCTCCACACCATAGTTTCAATCAGTTAAAAAGATAATAAAAAAGGAAAAACTTAGTAACTTCGATGCTTCTTTATGTAATTTCCAAATATTGTATCATAAAATGCAAGAGGCCTCCAAAGGAGAGGTACAATCCAAGACTGTAAAAGAATGACTGAAGAATTTCTCATTGATGTTCTCATTTTTTTAGAAACTAAAGTGCATCATCAGTTTTTGCACGTTTTTTCAATCAAGATGTACCTTGTTTTCTCTATGAAGATAGCTACATCAATTTTATTGTAGCTCTAGAGGTTGAATATATGTTTAATGAAATCTCATTACCATTTCATTTCATCATACTATTCTCTATTTTATTGCTAAAGGCACATAAAGTTATATTCTAGTGTTATATGCACATTTTATTTTGGTTTTGAATACACATTCTGGTGTTATATGCATATTCTATTATGGTACTCGGTAATGGAAGTCATAAGCGCCAATTTTCTAATATTCCAGCAGAGAAGTCATAAGGGTCATAATTCTCTAAATTCTGTTCTGATGATATGTATAAAGGGCTCAAGGAAAATATATTATTTGTTGCTCTGTTATATTAAGCATTTGTTTACTTATTTTCTTGTATTGTTATTTAAGTTTCTGATAACTAAAGCAATACTCTATTCCATATAGTGATTGTCATGAACTGCTCTAAAACTCGTCTAAATATTTAATAAATAAATATTTGAATTATTAGATTGATAAGTGTGACTTGCTAAGCTGTATTGGCTCCCAATAAATCTACATTTTATTTCAAGGTCTGTGAAAGGAAAAGAGCCCATTGAGTAGCTGAGTCAGGATATAATTTGTCTAAGTTTGTATATGTATTTCTCTTTCTGATTTTTGTAGATTCATGACTAGTTATTTAAATTGTTATGTTCTGTAGTTCCATCTGTATCCATGCACTATAGGGTAATTATTGTACATACATTTTGGTGAAAAATGAATTTTTTTTGTGTGGATGAGTTATTTATGTATATTGGTAGCTATTATCAGCTTTTTAGTCTGTTGTTTATTTCCTAATTAATCAAAAATAGAATATCTATTCTTTTTTTTTTTCATTTTTTCTTCACCATCCTTAACATAGCAGCAAATGCTCACCTTGGTTCTATCATTTTGAATGCAACTTGGTTTTTGCCTCCTTTGATCTCACCTAATATTGACTACTATAATGCTTTTATCAATTTTGTTGTCATGGATGGCAAAGATACCATCAATTGAGAGGGGGAAAGTTGTTTCAAGAATTTTCTGGTGAGAAAAGTTTCATTTCATAGATTATTATATGTGAATTGCAAAAACTGCTGATAATTTGGAAGCCCATGGGTTGAGCTTTCTTAAAAGTTGTATTTTGTGCAACAACTCCACAAAATCTCAAGCTCATCCCTTCTTCAACTATTCGATCTTAATGTGGTGGATAAGAAACAGTTTCTTCCTTATGCGATCTAATTTGTATAAAGTTTTACATGTTTCATCTAAAATCAGCTCTAAAGAGATTAAAATGCTTTATTTACTCATTATCTCTATATTGATTTTCTCTATTTGGTGAGAGAGAAAATGCTAGAAGTTCAATGAAGAGCATTCAACCCTTATTATGGGCAATGTGGCAAAAATAAGATCTTTGGCGGCCTATAAACTTTAATGTTGGAAGTTAAAAAATACATGGCTGAGGAAGATGAGCATTTTTTTTTAGGGATGGAAGATGTTATTAGATTTTTCTTGAAGCACCTTTTAATGGTTCTCTCTTATTGTGGCTCGTTTTCTCATAGCTAGAATGATTTTTGTTTAAGCTTCTTTTGGGATAGCTTTTTTATTGTTTTTTAAATTAGCTTTTTAATATACAAATTAAAATATTTATACTAAAAAGTTGTTTTAAAAAGCAGTAAGAAAGCCAGCCTAAACAAAGACTTATTTTTATTTTGTTGTTTGGCTTTTTGTTGAATTGATAATTGATGTTGGCTAATTTATCTGTTGCTAAATGCTCATATTTGCTCCAAGGTGAGTTTGGTTTCTTATCTATTTTATACTACCGCCTAGTAGATTATGCACAAAACAATAGGAAATTCAAAGCATCTTTTGAGAAGATTAACATGCCTAAAACTCGAAAAAATATTCTGTGCAGATGTCGAACGTCGTCTGTAAACTAATCATAATGCGCCACGTCACGCTTTCGCTCGGTACCGCTGACGTTACGCATTATGGTTGATCTCAAAACGACATTCTACATCTCTGATCTTCACACAATAATTTCTCCTAAAATTCAAAGATTCGTATACAGAAAATTCAACCCACTCAAAGCGCATGCAATTTATTTCGATTTTCGAACTACTGAAATTGGATCCACAAGTTCTTAAGAAAATCCCATTTGTTTTCTATGGATCATTCCTAGCCAATGAAAACAAATTGCACGACTGAAATGTCATTAACTGCACAATGAAATTAGCACGATAATACCTTTTCATTCATCAAAAGTAGAACTCAGCAGAATCAACCAACAAAGATGTAGACAACCACTCTCTCAAGATCATGATGAAAGGTAATCGAAAATGCTCCACACTTGTCCTCGGCACTGAAATCTACTTTTCTCTTTAGTCAAAAGAAGCCGCCTGCTCGACGACCCAAGTCCAGCTCTTATAATTACCCATTAATCTCGCCACCACAGTTAACCAAAGTGATCTCTAAACCAACTATGGCTTCCACCTTCGTCTTCTTCCTGCTATCTACCATTGCCTTAGCTTCCTCCCCACCAGAAGCCGTAGCGCAGAGCCTCCCGCCCATAGTAAACGGTCTCTCCTTCACCTTCTACAAGTCGACATGCCCAAAACTGGAGTCTATTGTTCGCAAATTCCTTAAGGAACAATTTGAGAAGGATACCGGGCTCGCCGCCGGGCTTCTTCGGGTCCACTTCCATGACTGCTTCGTCCAGGGTTGCGACGGGTCAGTGCTGCTTGACGGGTCGGCGAGCGGGCCGAGCGAGAAGGACGCGCCGCCGAATTTGACGCTGAGGCCGGAGGCTTTTAAGGCCATCAATGAACTCCGCGTTCTGATCGATAAGGCCTGCGGTCGCGTGGTGTCTTGCGCTGACGTCGTTGCTCTTGCTGCCCGCGACTCTGTATTCTTGGTATCTGCTTCGTGCTTAACCTCAATGCTCTTTGCTTGCTTGCTTTTAAATAGAGATTATATATCTATATATAACATAAAAAATATTTTTATTTCTCTCTTTTTTATAATCTTTAGGTAGTGTCCATATGTACAAATAATAATAATTCGTTTGAGTTAGGATAAAAAATATTTTCAAATAGATAATATGGCTGAGAAAATGTCAAAAATTTTAATTTATTTTATGTGTGAAAATAGAATTATTATTTTTGAAGGAAGTTAGATAAAATTTTTTAATGAATTTGACATCAACATAGGTGTCTAGTTATAAATTTTCAAATGATGAACTTAATTAATTATTTTTTTAAATATGATTCTTTTTCAAAATAATCAAATTATGCTCTCGGTATGACATCCATTGAGCTTCTATCTCATTGCTATCAACTAGTAAAATGACTCGAATATTATTTAAAAAAGGGATAAACATAGAGTACTGTGGTTCATGAGACACCATAGACAAAAGTTTGGCAACAACGGTACTACTGAGGTTCGATAGTCACGATCGGGAAGAGGAGGATCGACGGTGACAGTGGGTCAATGAAAGTTTTGATGGAGGCCATGTTTAGATCTAAAGGTGGTGGCTGGGAGGAGGTCCGACGATTACGATTGGGCGACAAGAGTTCATCAGTCGTGGTGCTTTGGAGGAGCTTCGGGATTATTCAAGCCTTAGTGCTCTCGACGTTGGTGTAGACGTCAACATTTTGGGTGGATGTCAACTAGTGAAAGTGCGGCAGTGGCTTTCAATAGGCAAAAGTTCAGTGATGGTGTTAGGACCAAGGTCCAACATTGACAGCCATGTAGGGATGATGGTGTGTCAATGAAAGTTTCGACGACGGCCATGTAGTGATCCGACGGTGGTGATTGGAGGTCGAACAATGATGGTCGGTTGGACAATGAGGGTTCATCAATGGTGTGGCTTTAGGCGAGCTCTGAGATTTTTCGAGCCTTAAAGCTCTCTTAAATCTCTAGCCCAACATCAAAGCTCCCCCTCCTTTATGTGAAGAGTAAGGGTTTATTTATAGATTTTTGGGAGTAGCGTGCCTCATAAATATGAAAAATTCTAGACCAAATATGATGCATGACATTGGAAAATTCTAGCATATATTGCCATCAAGTATAGAGCGTTTCTTCAGCATTTAAGTGTCTTAATGATGTCATAATTAAGCAATTGTGGGATCATTGGATTCGTCTAGTCAAGATGTTCGATTTGTTTATAAGCAGCATGATATATTTATATATCATTTGGTCATCCCATTAACATTATGAAGCTTTCAAATATGATTCAAGCCTTTGATTTAAACCCGTTTAGGCTCGGATTGGACGAATTTTGGTAACATTGTGTTTGTCTTATCGAGACATTCAGTTTGACTAAGAGGGCATCTCCAACCAAACGCAAACAAGCTCTTGCAGTCGTCGCAAGCTCCAACTGAACGCCATATTAAGCGGCATTTTGCGAGAGGTGAACAATGCGATGCCAATATTGACGTCACACTGTTCACAAATGTCATTTTTCTCAGTTGGAGAAAGAATATAATCGGTATATTCTTTTTCAATGTTATGAAATTGTGTTTGGTTGGAAATAATTTACTATATTTTAGAATGGTACTGCATTCTGGAGTATAAACTGAGTTTTTCGGTTAGAGATAGTCTAAGTTTTCTGAAATCAGAATCCTAACGATCCTGAATTTAATCTTTGAAGTTCTTTATTTGAACATGCCTTATTCATGAGATTCATGTCTGATCAAGATGATTTTTTGTGGCGTATTAATTTGTATTCAATATAGTGCCAACTTTAGTTCTTATATATAAATAAATGATCAAGTATCAAATATGGGCGCTTAAAATTTGATACGTAACTTTTGTTACAATCATATATTATTTTGATGCAAACATTTGACCCATATGTTTTTTGTCTTCCGTTTGAGTTTTGATGTATTTTGATAGAATTTCATTTTGATTCAATAAATTTAGATAGATCTAACACGTGTCAGCAGGTGGGTTGACATAGTTTTGACACGAACATCCGCTAATAATTCATTTTGATGGTGGGTTGACGTAGCTGATTAATTTATTATGAATAATTATTTTTTATTACACATTATATATTACAAGAATATAGATAAACATATAAATGAACATTACAAATATTAATTATGCTAACCTAATAATTATTAATTTAATTTGAGGTGAAAGTCCCTGCATTGGATACTCATACCTACACCCACCCATATACCCACTCATATCTAATGGGTATGGGTGGGTATGAGTACGCTCATGACCTTGTGGGTGTGTATGGGTGGGTACTCAACATCGGGGGATAAATTGATTTACATTGTTAATCACCGTATATCTTATATTATTGCAATCCTTACTACGTAGTGTGTAGCACTTAACCACGTTGTGACTACGATAAATTCTGATATGCGACTTGAAAGTTTGCAATTAGAGCAAATGGCAACAAGCCTTAAGGTCATCAGTGCGTGGCAGATTGTGTTCAAAAAGTATGGAAAGTGAGCGGGTATAGGTGGGTACGACATCCCAAAAGTCACAATGGGTGGGCGAATTCCGTCTGAGTAAAGCATGAGTACCCACTAGGACCCCATGTAGGACTTTGGTGAAAGTGTGAAATTATATCACCTTCACTTTTCAAAAAAAAAAAATACTTTTATATTTCCAACAAAATTATTTAGATTTTATTTGGAATTTTTTTTTATTGCTCCTTAAAAAAATTAGTTTAAAATTTTTAATTTTTATTAAAATATTATTTTAAAACATAGTAAAAAAACCATCTTAAAATTTTTTATTACACTCTAAATTAATTTTTTATATAAAATTTTTTTAAACAATAAATTTTTGTGCTGAAAATTTATAGATTTTTTTTTTCTAAAAATTTTCTTTAGAGTAAATAAGTCAGCTATCTCATAAAAGCGCTTTAATGGGGAAAACAAGTTTGTTTTTTATTAATATTTTATGTACTAACGAAACTAGCCCCTCCCCTCTGCAGTCTGGCGGTCCCCAATACAGAATCCCTCTCGGCCGCCGCGACGGCCTCCGCTTCGCCACACGCAACGCCACCCTCGCCAGCCTCCCAGCTCCAACCTTCAACATCTCCATCATTCTCCCCATCCTCTCTCGCATCAACCTCGACGCCGCCGACCTCGTCGCCCTCTCCGGAGGCCACACCATCGGCCGCAGTCACTGCTCCTCCTTCTCTAACCGGATCTTCCCCTCGCGCGACCCCACCATGACCCGGGCCTTCTTCGACCATCTCCGATTCACCTGCCCGACCGCCAGTTCCACCAACACCACCCCGCTCGACTTCCGTAGCCCTAACGCATTCGACAATAAGTACTATGTTGATCTTGTGAACAGAGAGGGTCTGTTCACTTCAGATGAAGATCTGTTCATGAACTCGAAAACTAAGTCGATTGTGCAGTCTTTTGCGGTGAATCAAACGCTTTTCTTTGAGAAATTTGTGTTTTCGATGGTGAAGATGGGGCAGCTCGGGGTCCTGACTGGCGGGAAAGGGGAGATTAGGGCTAATTGTTCGGCGAGGAATGATGGCAAGATCGCTATGTGGCGAGCGATGGAGAAGGAAGGAGATAAGGCTGTCTATTAAGAGTGGTGGGATTTTAATATTTTGTTAAAGAAGTCTGCCTATGTATTAGCCTTCCAAATTCTTTAAGTGCTGCTAGATGTTTGGTCAAGGTTTGGTTAGGCTTAACATGTGGCTTGCATATTGAAAACATAATAAGTTAATTTTAAATGATTAAATCTTCTACCTAAAGTTGTCATTTATATTGATTTAGGTATTAACTTTATTCGAGCAAGTTCGAAGTAGGTGATCATGAACTTCAAATATATATACATATTTACACAATTTTACGTGCATAGTACGCTATGTTTAATAGATGTATGTAGGATTGCATTGCACTCTTATTTCCTTCGTATATGTTTTCCTTAAAGTATAATGTACTTAGAATGTATTTAGGTTTTCAATGTAAATGTAAAAGTCAAATGTAAAGAATCTAGAATATATTTAGATTGAGTTGTACAAATAGTTGTAAAATGTTAAAGGTGTTTGCTTATATACATAGGGCTCTAAAAGAAAATATTTTCTCTTCCTTTGAGAAGCATTGTCTCTTGAAATCCTATAGGAGACATAGAGCCAAAAGACAATAAACAAATGCATTTGAACCTATATTCATAGGTGTAGAAATATAAAATTGTTGCGGTGAAGTTTGACCGTCTTATTTTTAAGCAAATCCTAATTTGTACCTCTTTTTGCAATAAATAAATAAAATATTTGTTTCTTACACACTGCTCTTTAATACACTACTTCATATTACATATATTACATTCATATGGGTGATAGATTTGTATTTAAAAGCAACCTTATTCATAGATTTCTTTCGGTGTACATGTTTTGTTTCAAACTTTTTTTTTTATTATAATTTTGTTTTTTTATTTTGTTTTTTTATTTTTTTATTATTTTTTTATTTTTTTTATTTTT
Source organism: Dendrobium nobile (assembly GCA_022539455.1). NCBI lineage: Eukaryota > Viridiplantae > Streptophyta > Magnoliopsida > Asparagales > Orchidaceae > Dendrobium > Dendrobium nobile. The sequence goes on along the minus strand of CM039733.1, from coordinate 15,357,221 downwards.
TTATTTTTTTTTTGTGCATGTTTCAAACTTTGTGTTAGCTAAAAATTAAACTTAGGGTTTAGGGTGTCTTTGCGTTAAAATTGAATTAATTAAATGTGTTTAATCAAACATTTACTAAACTCTCATTATAAATTTGAACTAAAATCCTTAATTGTGATGTTAAAAATGGCTATCTTACATGCATGCATTAGACCTAGAAATCATTGTTTTAAAATTGTTTGTTTAGATGGTTAGCTGACAGCGCACTCCAAGCGAACATAAATTCAGATGCATTTACACCTGTGAAAATTTCTTTCGGGAGAATTATCTCGATCTACTAATAAATTTATAAACTATTTAAATTTTCAAAATAATTGATTGAAATTTTTAAATCTTAAATCAAATATATTAAAACATAAATCTAAAATAAGTTTAATCTCCACTTTAATTGAAAGTGTTTTCTTTATAGATGTAAGTAATTATTTATGCTTGACTCTATAGGAGCTCAAGAACTAAGATTAAAATAAGCCGTATTTTTGTTCGCTAGAATATGAGAAAAATCTTTTAGACTGAAGCATATCCTTAGTTAATTTCATTTTCAAAATTATAGGTGAATTCTTTTATTATTCGGGATGAATTTTACATTCTTTATGCTAAGTTTGATTATGAAAATAAATTTTATTTCTCTTTTCAAACGATAATGAAGCATTAGTCTATCTCTCGAGATAGCATAATGTTAATTATACTTATTTGATTAAATAAACACAAATCAAATTCAGTGGCACATTTATTTGTCCATAGCGTGTATGCTAGTTCTGTTTATATGTTGATGAATATTGTCAACTATATGGTTGGTGTATTCCCTAAGTAGTTTAGGTTGCTTATGTTTAGAAAGTTGTTCAACCATTTTAAACTCTTTCTCAATTTTTTTTAAGTTTTCTATTTTTTTCTTAAATTTTTTTTTCAATTTCAGTGTCAAAGAATAATTTTACTAGTTGTTTAATACTATGCATGCAATAGTAAGCAACACAATAGAAATAATAAAACACTGGGCAGTAATAGGGAAGTGGATATCAAAGCAAGTAAAAAATTAAGTAGGTAAAAAAAAAAAAACTAGATTAAATTAAAAGTTTGTTCAACAATATAAAATGTAAAGCAGAATAATAATTTCTCTAGTTGTGTTCCCGAGCAACGACATCAAAAACTTGATAGGACACTATTGCAGCTATTATTTAGCTTATGCAAATACAGAGTTTCATGCTTTGGCTTACACGCACTACTCAGTTTTCTAATGGAAGTTTAAATTTTTTATGGTGTAAGTTTTATTTTAATGTAAGTGTATGTATCATATCAAGTAATGTAATGATAAAAAAACTATCAATCTCATAAGAAAACACTAGAACTATCTAGTATTACTTTACTATTGGCTATTGAATTGATGTTTTTATCTAGCTGGGTGAAAGGTGATGCAGGTTAAAAGTAAAGTGCTTCAAATTACAAAAAGAAAGTTCACTAGTTTTAGAAATTATGAACATATGATTTTTCAAAATAACAAGATTGCTTTATAGAGGTTTATATCCTATTATTATCATGGATCATATCAAGTATATTCCTTGTATTTGTCGAGTTCATTGGAGCAAAAGCTAGGATCATTATAAGCCACAATTCCTTTATCTCTACAAGACCCCATAATTTTAACCACCATATGTCTATATTATGGCCGTATTACGTTTTATGTTCCCTAATCATTCTTCCATTCCTCTGTCAAGGCTCTAGATCACACTAAGTTTTTAATTTATGTATGATTTATATATAAATCAATTGAACCACAGAGAGATTAAAAATAAGATGGGTATTTTAAAAATAAAGCATACTCTAAGAAATGCATGCTTTTCAAATCATCACAGATTCAGAGAATTTGATTAGCTACATATGAAGTTGTTACACATAACAAATATAACAAACATCACAAACATTTTATTAAACTGAATGATTAATAAGTACAAACTGCAACACACAAATAAAATAAAGTTTAGAAGTGGCCCGAAAGTACAACTATAATACCAAGTTCACTTGCTTGCTTTGCTCCACTCTAACACATGACTTTACGTAAAAGAGTACAAGCTACACTCTCCCTAAGATAGCCCTCACACTCACACAAAAACTCACAAAAAGACTCCACAATGTGCCTCCCCCTTATAAGAATTATGCTACTATTTATAATTCTGCAAATTAGATAAACGAACATTACAGTGCTAGCTTGGTGGCACAATGCTACTGAATCGATTCATCGATTCAACAATAATGGTTTCGATTCACCGATCCAATTAACTCCCTTTGCGCCACGGTGCAATTTGGCGTTGACTGGATAGCGCTTTGACGCCGAGCTTTCCAACAATTTTTTTATAAACTCTTCGCTGCAATGTTGAAGGTGTGGTGCTGCAGTGCTGAAATGAGCTCTAGCACTGTGACACTACATTGGTGGCTCTACAGTGTTGGTCTAATTTTCATGATTTTTCACTATTTTTTGTCACCATATACAAGGATTGCAAGCAAAAATAATATAATAAATGTAATATGGAATGAACAATTTTTATCTCATCACAGCCCTAAACAGATCAGAACCAGAGACCTCAACTACTTAATTGTTTTTTTCCCTTTCCTCGACCTGAAACAGAGTACATAATAGGTTAAAGCCAACTCAACTCAGCAAGTCACACCCACTGATATAAACTTTTAAACATTTCACATATTATGCATTTAATTGAGTTTTAAAAGTAGTTAATAACAATTCATTGTGCTAAACCAAATAATGGATTTGATTATCAAATAGCTACATAACAATGTAGGAAAAGTAAATAAATAAATATTTCATATATCAGAGCATAAAATAATAAAATTATGTAAGGTCTTATATCTCCCATTAGAAATAAATATTAGAATTTAAGCTCTCATGACTCCATATGCTAGCATATTAGAATGCATGTCTTATGACTCTCAAATGCTTAGCATATCAAATATTAAAAAAATTAGACCCTTATATATCTCGTTGCATTTAACATATCAGAACTTCCTCCAATCTCAAATATCCTTAGAACCAAACATTTCAAATCGACAAGCACATATATTATTGAAATTCAGTAAATACATTATAAATAAATCAACTTGTAGAACTTTACAGTGAGTGATACAAATAATCTACGAGCATAAATTCAATATTTTTGAAATTCAACAGATTATTAAGGATTGTGCAGTGTCATTTTAAAACTTTTAATGTACTACGACCTTATTTTTTGAGAACAAAATTATTTTCTAATTTACTAAAAAGGCACATTTTTCAATTTTTCTCATAAAAGTTTTCTAGAAAAAAATCTAAATGTCCATAATTGTTATATCTATAATATACAGAAAGTTATACGGATGGAGTTTTATTGGTACAAAGTTCTTCTTATTTTTATTCAATAAAATTATAAATTAAATAAAAAAAATCTCAAATTTTTTGTATTTTTGAAAAATGACTAAATGAGATAGGTAGAATATAACATACCTTAATCCAGACAATTTCTTGATCTAGGGCGAAAATAAAAAAATTGACCGGAGTCTCCAAAAAACCAACTTTCTCTCACTAGAAATCTCATTTTCTCTCTCTTTATCCAGTTGAGAGGGAGGGGGGGGGGGGGTAATAAATTTTGATGATGTGTTATGAAATTTAAAATGGGATATTTGATGAAGTGTTATGAATTCTTGCTATATTTATGAGACATGTCACTCTCAAAATTTATAAATAACTCACCGCTTTCAACATGAAAGGGATTTTTGACCTTGGCTTCAGGTTCACAAGAGCTTAGAGGCATGAAGACTCACATAGCTCCATCAAAACACCACCATCCAACATTTGTTATTAGACTACGCCAATGGACGGCCACCAATAGATCACCTACACCATACCACAAATGATCAACCACTGCTATCAAATCAGACCATTGAATTCTAACCATTAATACCAAATCACTTGTGTTGGACCACCGCAATTGGACCTCCACCATCTGACCATTATCTCCTAAATGCAGTCCTCTGATAACAATTACCAAATTATGATCGTCCTGCCACTATTGTCTAATTATGATCCTTCAAGCAACATTACCTGACTACAATCCTTTGACCACCGTCATTGACTACGATTCTATGACCACGATTGCTCGGCTATGATAATCCAACCACCAATGCTTGACTACAATTCTCAAACCACTACAGGAAAACAATTCATTTCCGACAGAATTTCCGGCGGAAATAAATTCGTCAGAAATTTCGACGGATTTTCCGACAGAATATTTCCGGTGGATTTTCCGGTGTACTTCCGACGGAATTTCTGAAGTTATTTCTGGCGCATTTTCTGTTGGCTTTTCCGACGGACTTTCCGGCGGATTTCCGACGAAATTAAAAATTTTCTGGAAAATGACAATTAGTAATATTTAAAATAATTTATTTTGGTAAATAAAATATTGCTAAAATAAAATAAATTAAAAAGTTTAATAATTTAGTGCTAAATTAAATATAATTATTATTTTGATCTTAAAAAAAACTTAGCTTTTAAATATAGTAATTATTTTAAATATAAATTAAATTAAACCATTATAAATTAGTTTAATTATTCTAAATTTTATTATGTTGATATTTTAAATAAAATATAAACTCATATTATAAATATTTAAATAAATTATATTAAATATATTAATTATTTTAATGTTTTAATATATTAACACTTTTGAATAATACTTTCTGCCTGAAGTAATATAAATAAATTATAACTCACACAATTATTCATTTTGCAGGTTGGCCTGGTGGGTTGGGAGACAGCACTTTGCTGAGTGGCGGGGGTTCGAACCCTGCTTGGCGCAGGCGGGGTGGGTCACGCGGGTGGGGTTCAGGCGGGTCACGGGCCAGCGGATGAGCCCAGCTGGCTCGGTGGAATCGGGTCCCGGGCGGATGAGCCCGGGTCAGGCGAGTCCAGCGGGCTTCAGCGGGGAGGGGGGTGGGGGAGGGCTTCAGCGGGTTTAGGAAAAAATTTCTTTTTTCAATTTTTTTTTTAAATTTCCGGCATAGTTATATTCGCCGGAAAATATGTTCGGCGCATTTTTCGCCGGAATTTCGCCGGAAATTTTTCCGGCAGAAAGTTTTACGTCGGTAGCACTTTTTCGACGCGCGTTAAACTGGCGTAAATATTTTCGTCGGAAATCCGTCGGAAATCCTAATTTCCGGCGGATTTTGGTCATTTTCCGACGAAAAATGGACGCCATAAATTGCAGTTTTTCCTGTAGTGAACCATCGTTGCTCGAGTACGATCCTATAACAACTGTCATTCGATTATCGTCCTTCGATTATCATTCGATTATAATCATTCGAGTACGATCCTCTAACAACCGTTATTCGATTATTGTCATTCGATTATCATTCGATTACAATCATTCAACAACTATCCTCTAACAATGGTCCCCCAACTATCATCGCCCAATATGATCTATTGACAATCTTTGTCAGGTTACGATCTTCTAGCCATCGATGCGTGATTACATTCTTTTGACCATAGTTTATTGATTACATTAATGCATGGTAAGTTTATCATTTGTTATTGCTAATAGCATTGTTACGCATCATCACCTATAAGATCAATGCATGTCGTTGAAATCAACTCTAATCTCTAACATCAATGCTAATTTTTATGCTAGACTTATTGATCTTCTATGCAAATAACAAACGATCTCTTGAAGACAAATACCGGCCACATGGCTCTTCTAACTTCTATCACAAAATCCGTTCTACATAATTTATGTCTATTATATTGTATCATTGCTTTTCCGTGACTTTTCTCTTTTTTGTTTTTTTTTTTAATGTAAAAACTCTCACGTCTTTTGCAATTCTTCTTTTTATCTATGAATGTAGAATATTCATATGATATTATGATATTAAGTATTTTCTTTCTACCATCGTTAGTACTTTAAAATACAATAATTTTTATGAAATTTATTTATTTGCACCTTATTTTTAAAAAATATATATATGATGCATAATTTTATAGTTATTACGTAAAATATATTGATCAACAACAACAATAACATCAAACCTTTATCTCACTATGTAAGGTCGGCTATATGAATCCTTTTTCTCCACTGAGTCGATAAAATATATAAATAACTTAAATTTTTTTTTAAAACATTTAAATCAATTAAGATAAATTCATGCACACATCATTCATATATATATATATATATATATATATATATAATATCTTTTAATTTATAATCAAAGCTCGCGAATATAATTTGTTGTTATAAGCCAAAATTAATTTGAAATGAATTTTTCAAAAGCATCGGGCTGCGGCTCCACCAATCCAAATGCGAAAATGCGAAAGCCGAAAAATAAATAAAATGTTTTAACGCGAAAAATTCGGCAAAAAATTTGCCCAAAGAAAAAAGTCCTCGAGCAGCTAAATACCTAGAAGTGAACAGCAAGCGATTCCAGGCTTCCAGCTAAGACCCAGGGGTATATTGGACTTTCGATCCCTGCCTATTAAACGAGGAAAAAATCGTGGGAAGCTGTTCCCCGCTTCTTTTTACAATTACGTTCCGATAATGACCCTGCAATTTCATTTATTTCCCTAATGCTATATCCTTTACAATGACCGCCCTCTATTGAATTCAAGGTGGGGGATCGAAAGAGAAAGAGGGGAAAAAAATGCGTTCTTCCTGTTTCTCTTAGGTCCCGTGGCAGAAAATTCTGACTTTTTTGTCTTCTGGACCTTCTTCTATCTCTATTTCTTTGGTGAGCGGATTAAGATGCAAGAGTTTGAGGTCCGCGTTTTGGATTTTCTTCTTGTTTATTAGTACGGAAGATCATCGTCTTCCATGGCAAAGCGAGTTTATCAAGTTTGGAAAGGGAACAATGTAAGAATTTAGCGTCCTTTCTTTTATGGAATTGCTTTTATTTTTGGATATTGCTGAAACGAGGAACTTGGAAAGGTTTCAGCAGTAGTTATTTAAGGGCTTTGCTATTTAAAGCTGGGCGTGCCAGAAATTTGGAGATCTTGTTAGGTGTTTCCCCCTTTGGGTTTTTTTTTGTGTTTTATGATTCGGTTGTGGTGCGGGATTTTGGTTCAATTTGGAGCAAGATTAGCTATTTTTGGCGGACTTGTCTGACGCCTGAAAGCAACTTGATTTTTGTCCATGATGGCGTGCTAGTGAGTGCTTTGGTGATTGGTGTGATGGTACACCTTGCTATTTCATTGTTTTGCTACGTCAGGTTGTATTTTTGCTTGATTATCAAGTTTTTGTTTTACTAGCTAGATCTTGATTTCGACACTTCCATTAGGTATTTGGACATTTTACTGTACTTAGCAGTTAGCATCATCACTCCTCTTAGCGAATATTGGTTTTGATTGTTTGTGCTATCTATGCATGGATATGTTTATGCAGGCAAAATGAGCCGGATTCTATCAAAAATGTTGTTTTTGGTTCTAATATATTAGTATTGTATACGTCTGAGTTAGAAAGGCTTCTTCACGAGCTCTCCATACTGCATTTCACTACTGGATAATGTTGCCTGTGTATTATCCTAGAAACAATGCCACTCTTACTCAATGCTATAAAGTGTTAATTTGGCTCACCAAATCTGATTTGACCTCAGTAGATTTTCCTTTGTAGTAGGTCTGATTGAGTTTTAGCAGCTAATGGGTATGGCTTTTCATATTTGAGAAGTTGAAAAGCTGTCCTCAGAAAAATTGTGGGGAAAAGCTATTGGTTTTTTTAGCTCAACTGTTTTACTTGTTTTGATATAACGTTTTGTATGTGGTATAAAAAGATTAAAGAAGCTGCTATAATGCCAAATGTTGTCGGTGATGGATAATCATTAATATCAATGGATGATGAGGAGAGGAGCCCGGAGATGTGGGAGGTTGTGCATCTCCCAAGGTGAGGGGTGATGAGTTGAAGAGGCCAAGAGGGCTTCCATGATCACATTCTACGGGGCATTCAATGGAGCATTAGTTGGAGGGTTTGGATTAGCACACAGTGCGACTACTATGGAATGTGCGGAATGAGATCATTGCTATTGAAATGTTGCAACGGGCGGAGAGCTTCTAGTTGATGGTGCGACTGTTGTTGTTGTTATTTTTTGAGAAGTTAGATGGAAAAGTAGGAAAACCATTATTGAAAAAATTATGATGAATGCTATTATTTTTTATTTGGAAGATCTGCGGTTGACATGCTATTTGTAACTCAATTGCTTCACTTGTTTTGATATAGCATTTATGTGTGCAATAAAAATAGATGAAAGAAGCACGGTATTGCCAAGTGCTGCTGATGATGGGAAGAACTTGGACATGAAGGAGGTTGCATAGATCACAAGCATAGTTTAGGGATTGTGCTGATGAGACCAAGGAGGCTTTCATGACCGTATTTGAAAAAAAACATTTGATAATGCACTAGGGTAAGCTTTTGGATTATTTCGTGGTGTGGCTATTGCAAAACGTGTGGAAGGAGATCATCACCATTGGCTTGCTGCAATGGGCAAGGAACTTTGCAATGATGGGTGGGGGCCAGTGAAGCTTGAGTACAGTTACAAGGGGAAATGGGGAAGGAAGCAATTGTTGCAATAGGAGTATGAACATTTTGTCATTCTTTGAGTGCCTGAGTGGTTACTTGGCCCATCTTTTTGCACAACTTCTATTTATGCGACATTTGCTGTACTCCTTTTTACTAATCCTTAATACTAATTTTATCCGACTATCTTATTGTTGCATCTTTATCATTTTTTGTACATGTTCAAATCAAAGTTTATTATCTACTACCTTATATTCAATAGATGCTACTTCCACCAACATTTTAATATAATCATCTTTTAATCTATATTTTCTACTTTTCCCTCTCATCTATTTTAATATTACCATTTTATCACCCTCAACTTGGCTATCTATCCAACACCCATAAATCGGGTCTATAAAACATAGTTAGCCTAATCATAATTTTTATGATTTATCTTTAACTCTGTCCCATGTCACATAATGCTATTATGATATTGCACCTTTTTAACAACTAACATTAATTTTAGAGGTCACATTCTTATTTTTTGGTAGAATAGATCATATTTATTTAAATCGATAACACAGGTATTACTTATCTTTAAGGATTGATAATTGTTAAATATCACACTTACTAAAGTTTTCTATTATATACTCAATCTATTATACTAACCTTGATGATAGAATATCATTCTTCCAAACAAAGCTTATATTGCCATGAGTGATGCCAAAATGATTGTATGAACATTGATATCAGAAATTCACTTGTACTTGTATTAAATGGAGGACAAAGGTGATTGAATGTCACAACCTAGTTTGGAAGTTTAGAGTACTAAGATGTTAACAAATGATTGATTATAGATTTAAAATTTCTGGAAGGTGTGTTCCTTAGTCACTTTTGGAAGGAGTTGTTTCGTTTGCAAGGGCCAGTCTTGAAGAGAAACCCAACATATCATTCCCATATAGATGGCCAAACAGAAGTGGTCAACAGAAGCATAGAGATCTATTTGAGATGATTTGTATCAGACAAGCTGAAGAGTTGGGTAAGGTGGATTGCGTATGCAGAATATTGGTACAACACCTCATACCTTTCAACAACTAAGACCACTCATTTCAGGATTCTCTATGGGAGAGATCCATCCCATCTGATTTATTATGGGCAGAGCGCTACACCCATGTATAGTGTTGAGAAGTACTTAGAGGGGAGGAACAAGGTATTATCTGAGCTAAATGGACATTTGTTTAGTGCCCAACAGATCATTAAAAGAAAAGTTGATGAGAACAAGAGAGAAGTAAACTTCGAGCCAGGAGATATGGTTTACTTAAAATTGAGGCCCTACAGGCAAAAAATATTAGCCAGAAGGAGGAATGAGAAATCATCCCCGAGTACTTTGGGCCTTATGAGGTCATGGAGCGTATTGGAGCAGTAGTTTATCGACTTATGCTACCACCTTCATCAGCTTTGCACCCAGTCTTTCATGTCTCATAGCTGAGGAAGGCAATAAGAGAGCATCACCATCATCTTTACCTCCGACTTTGACAGAGAAAATGGAGGCCATTTTGGAACCTCTGGAAGTTGCGTGTGTGTGCAGAGGGGAGACTGGGGCACAAGAGGTGCTAATTCAGTGGAAAGATTTGCCAGAGCATGATGCCACATGGGAGCCATACGAGGCAACCAGGAGACGATTCCCTAACTTTCACCTTGAGGACAAGGTGCATTTTGGGGAGGGGAGTATTGATACGAGAGAGGGCAATTCATCCCCATTGTGGGCCCATTAAACATATCATTACATATGTGAGAAGAAATTATGAAAGGGAATAAGGGATTAATTACGAGATGTTTCCTAATTAAAAGAGGTTGATTTGAAGGAGATTAATTAGGAGATATTTCCTAATTAAAAGGGGCAAATTTGGGGGCTGAATTGGAGAAGATTAATTAGGAGATATTTTCTAATTAGAGAGGGCTGATTTGGGGCTGATTTGAGAGGAAGTTGGGGGAGGGCTGTTTTAGAATTTGTTGTTTTATTGTTTGCTGTAAGTAGTATGATTTATGTTATGTTTGTATGTAGAATTTGATAGGAGAGTGCTGTAGTCTTCTTTTTGTGAGAGATCTTAGTGGCGTCTAGGGTTTGGGAGAGAAGGTCCTCTCAAAAGAGGACCATTGTATCTTGCTTTGTTTGTATTTGATTTTCTGTCAATAAATATCTATTTTTGTGTTGAATCTCTTGGAGTTTATTATTTTTTATGCCATGACACAACAATATGGCGCAACAAAAAATGAATTCTGATGATGTTTCTTCTAGCTTTATCTCATCAAATTCCTTATCCACAATGTTGTAGCATGCTCCTTTGTTGACAACTTGTGATCATTCCTCCCTTCAAATTACCCAACTCTATAGGTTTAATCATGCATGTCAATGGCGTAAAATGGTGCGCGCCATTCGCCATTAGGGAGTAGTCTCGATCCATTTTGTTGATGATTTTCCATTGGGGCAACGAAACAAACAAAGGATGGTGAGATTGGCTATACAACTTGAGGGGTTGAATTCCATGGTAAAAGTTTTGTTTATTAACTTATTGGAGTAGAAATTTGATTGAATAGAGCTCTTCTATAAATGAGTTCTTTTTTTTTTCTTAGAAATATTGCACAATGCTCAAGATTCGGGCTGCTCTTAAGAATACATGCTGAGGGTATTATGATTGTGACCAAATACTTTAATACTCTTACGTAATTATGACAATAAATGAATAAGTTTTATAAAATCAATTGGATTTTTTCAAAAGATAAATTGAAGTATAGATAAATGCTTGAGAACTAACTCATATTTAATTTCCTTATTGGATTGAATAAAGATTTGAATTAAGAGAAAACTTATTGGGAATGAAAATTTTTCTCAACATACATAAAAGATATGTTGAATTATCCAATATATTATAGTAGAAGTATAATAGTATATAAAGAGTCGTTTAGGACTCAAGAAACTACCCAAAATTAGTCTCAAAATGACCAACTAAAGTTAATTTTCCAACAATTATAATCAACTAGCCTTTTCCACGTCAGCTAATGTATGAAATTCTGGTAAATCATAATAAATTCATTTTTAACATATGAAATCATATTTAAAAAATTCAAGGACTTCAATGGAATATGAATTAAGTCTGAATTCATTAGTTGCTACATATTTTCTTTATTAGTACTAATTTTTACATAGTTTCAATAAATTTTACATAGATTAAATGAACTTTAAAAAATCAGTAGCATACCTTTAAAATTTCAAGCAAAAATAAGAAGTTTAAACCTACATAAAAATTAATAAGATATAAGATAACAATCCATAAATAACATAATTAAATATGATTAGCATGTAAATAACAAATATAATGATATAAATATAAACTTAAACTCAAATATACTTTAGAATAATGTTAGTAATTAATTCTAAGATGAAACATTTTTTTAGCATATTATTAAGAAATAGTAATTATTCTAAATCATGTAATAATAAATATTAGTAAATTAAAAAAATAAATCTTTAACATTAGTTTATGTTCATCATCCTTAAGATATTTTAAAATAAATAATAATAATCATTAGATGGAAATTCTCATGATCCCAATATTAATGTCCGTATTATAGGTAAGATAAAAAATAACCTCAATTACCTTAATGATACTTTAGTTTTGTGCCTTGCCATTATCTAATATACTCATTATGTCCATGCTTGAGTATGAATTACACAGGTTCTGTCATTGTTTGGCTTGTTTCTGAAAGCTTTCTTTCTGCTATAAATTCACCTCAATGATGTAGGGCATACCTCATTTGCAATCTACTTGGCTTTTGTCTGGTTTCTGTGCTAGTCAGGACCCTTGATGCTAATGTTTTAGATTGTTTCTGGATATCTGAAATCTTTATCTTGTAAATAGTTTGGTCTCTTTCATGTTACATTTGGAAAGCTTAACAATTTTCTTTGACTTTTGTAGAGGTTCATCTGTGGTGGGAGGTTGATATTTGGACCTGATGCACGGTCGCTCTTTATCACTATTTCACTTATAGTTATTCCTCTTGTGATATTCTGTGTCTTTGTTGCAAGACATCTTCTCCACAAATTTCCTACATACAATGCAGGATATGCTATTTTGGTTGTTGCAATTGCTTTTACTATCTATGTAAGTCTTCAAAGCTTTCACTACGAAATCCACATTGGTGGAAAAAGCATGTATTTATTAAATCTAATTTTTGTTTGTGTTCACATACCATTATAAGCTAATCTGGTATTTAAACTTTTGTTTTGTTTTGTTTTTGCTTTTCATAGTTTTAATGAGTTCGGTCAGACAAAACATTCTCTGTCATTATTTTAGACTGACTTTTCTCTAAAACCGTTGTCTTTTGACTCATCTTCTCACATAGTATTTGTGGTCTAACAAAACACATTCAACAAGAAACTTGAAGAAGCCCAATATTCAAAATTTGAAAAGTGTTTGCAGACTATATTTGAAAGGGTTCCCTTCAACTACCTCAACTTCGACGGACTCAATTTTGGTATATTGATGTGCAATGTAGTTCAACGCATTTGTGCTATGTTTTTGGCATCTTCATCTTATTTTTGGTGGTTGCAATTTCTTTTACTATCTATGTAAGTCTTCAAAGCTTTCGCTACGAAAAATGTGCACATCCACATTGGTGGACAAAGCATATATTTATTAAATCTAATTTTTGTTTGTGTTCTCATACCATTATATGCTAATCAGGTATTTAAACTTTTTTTTTTGTTTTTGCTTTTTTAATGTTATGATCATAGTTTTAATCAGTTCAATTTGACAAAACATTCTGTCATTATTTTACACCGACTTTTCTCTAAAAGCGTTGTCTTTTGACTAATCTTCTCATATAGTATTTGTGGTCTAACAAAACACATTGATAGGAAACACTTCATGATTTAAAGTAATTCCTATCAATTTCGGAAAAACAGCGAGGAAAATTCTTTCGAACTAAATGAAAACTAGAAAAGTAATAGTTTTTATTGCAATAATCAAAGATACGGATGGAAAATACCAAGATACAATTGATCCTCTATTTGAGAGGAGGATCTATCTCTCCCAAATCTCTAGATGTCGCTAGAGCCGAAAGAAATTAAGAGATCTCAAATTCAGCCAAATTCAAGATGCCATAACCCTAGGAAAACAAACTATTTAAAGCATACAATCCAAAAGGAAATATCTAAACAGTCCCATTCAAATTTCCCTCCTAACTTCCTCAAAAAACCTTCCTAAACTGCTCCCTTGGACCTGGCGGCTTGAACGACATGTATAGGAGAGGCGGAAGATTACGCCTCTGTTTCGCCTGAGCCAGTCTCGTGTGGACTGGTTGAACCGGTCTAACAATACTCTCCTCCCAAAGACCCACCTTGTTTGCAAGGTGGAAAGACGACACACTCCTCCATTCCCTTTTCATCACAAACGGTAAGAACCTGAAGAGTCTGGTCCTTCTATGCCCTAGTGTATACCTCTCGTTACATCTGAAACAAAGCCTCTTCATTCTTTTCTCTTATTATTCAGTTTTTGTGAGCTTCTTAAAGTTGTCCCTAGGTCTTACTCCTACAGTCTTCTCCGTCGAAGTCACTTGAAAAGTATCTGGTGTCGGCTCCTTGGGTTCCAGAAACGTAGTGGTCCTCATGTTCGAACCTCCCGATTTGTTGCCTCCCGTCTCTCTCTCTCTCTCTCTCTATCTCTCTCTCTCTCCAGGTACTTTTAATCCTCCAATTAAGCTAGTTCCATAGCCTCTCCAAAGTCACGAGGCCTCATTACTCTTACCGTTGTCACGACCCGGCTAGCCCGATTATATCGGGGTGGGAACAGTCGGTCGTACGGAAGAGCATAAAACATAACATATTTTCATTTAAAACTTAAGGTTAGAACATAAATATCATCCCAAAATACATGAAAGAGCCACTAATAAACCTCAAACTCAAATGTTACAAACTGATCAACTGTTTCATAACCAATAAAACTTTCAAACCCATCATCATAACATAAACTTAATAATTACATAAACTTCGAACTCACGAACGACACAGAAACAAACTCAAAAACTCAAACTTAAAAACATAAAAAGGAAACTTTCTTTCTGAGGTCCCCTACGACGATACGTGAATGGTCGTCGTGCAGCCATCACTTATCTCCTAAAAAACATTTTCAGATAAAGAGTGAGCCAACGCTCAGCAGGTGAAAAACATTTATCTCAAATTTATGAAATATTTTCTGTTATCTTTCTTAAACATGTCATTAAGCATGAAAATAATAAAAGAACAGTGTAAACATTGATACTTGAATGTATAAAACAATTTCAATAATCATTTCTTAGACTTTTTTCTTATTCCATATCATTCTTTACTTTCTTTTTCATAAATATTTCATATTTCCTTATATACATAATTTTCATAGTCATAAAATATAAATCACCCGTCCCGGAAGTGCCTGATTTTGTACTGATCAGGTACACAGTCAATTGTTTGGCCATTTTCTTTACCATAGGCTCTACGAGCCACCTTTACCATTTTTTGATACTTCTGGATCAACATGCACATGCACTTTAATATAATACTTTCATAAAAGGGGGGTTTGAAAATTTATCAATGTCTCATATGATTTTCTCTAAGTTATTAGTTAAAAGAAAAATTTGCATCTCTTATCCCTTTGCTTAATTTGAACAGTTTAAAATAACGTAACATGAATTAAACAAAGATTGAAGAACTATCAGTCATAATAAAGAAGATCATGAATATAAATTTGCAACAATTTTAAAAGTGCAGAATTATTTAAATAATATTTCATAAATTCAATTTAAATGCAAATCACCTACCTTGCAAGCAGTGAATAAATACCACAATGTTGTACGTCGCTGTCAACCACCTACATTCACCTTAATCAACACCTAAAAGACATTTCAATCTAACTAAGCATACATCGTGATCATATCCAATAATTAACATAATTTATTTATATTTTCGGAATTATTAAAATGCCTAAATTTTGGAAACCCTAAATTCTTAAATTTCCTCAAATCAATATGCCAAAATTTTTCTTAAACCTAATTTAATAATTTTCTTAATTATTTTCGGATTTCTTTAAAAAAAAAATTAAAGAAAATGCAAATCTCTACGAAAACTCAAAATTTTGATTTAGAAACATTCCTAAGACCTATAAAAATCACTTTTGTAAAAAGCACCTTAAGAAATTAGGTTTTGGGTAAAGCCCTAATTTTTCCTTCTCCAAACCTTTCTGTAATCTCTTCCATTTTTATCTTAAAATGTTATTTTAAATATTCCTTACTGATTCCTTAAAGAAATTTTGAAAGAAAAATTGAATTTGGGAAAAACCTTAGAAAATTCTTTCTCAAATAACTTGAGATTTAGAAAGTTTCGTTCTAAAATAATCGTACCTGAGTGTTCCTCTCGTCGCCCTCTTCGATATGACCTAAAAGTTTCGCCGCAAAATCGTCGCCGGAGCGCCCTCGCGGAAGCCGCCGTCCGCCCGACCGTCCGCTCGATTTCACGTGAAAATGAATAGGGAAGGGTTCGGTTTTGCTAATAAGAGGAATTGGGGTTTTACAAAAGTCCAAAATGCCCTTGCTTAAGTAATTCTTATAGTTCATTTGATTAGGGGCAAAGTTGGCATTTAGAGACTTTAATTAATTTTAATTCCTAAAATAGACAAAATTAGGTATGGGTTATATTTATAGAAACGATCAGAATTTTGCGTAGGATTTTCTAAAATTATTTTCGTTATATTCAGTTAACGTTGAAAATTTCACTTAAACCTCGTCGCGATGCTTTGAAAAGCGTGCGACGACTTATTAAGGTTGTTTTCGGGTTTTACAATTCTCCCCTCCTAATAAAAATTTCGTTCTCGAAATTTAAAAGGAAAACTAACAGTAAAGCCATACCTTAGCTAAACAAATGAGGGTAGTTCCCCCTCATTTCTGACTCCTTCTCCCAAGTGGCATCTTTTTCAGAACTGTGCTTTCAAAGCACCTTAACAAAAGGAATCGCTCTGCTTCTCAACTGCTTAACCTCATAGTCAAGAATCTTCTCTGGTTCATTCACAAAAGGCAAATCAGGTTGAATGTCTACCACATCAGTACTAATCCTCTGAGCCTCATCTGAAATATATTTCCTTAAGGAGGAAATATGAAACACATTATGCACTCCACTCATGTGTGCTGGTAGAATCAACCTACACTTTTCCAATCCTTTCTGAAATCTCAAAAGGACCTACAAATCTGGGACTCAGTTTTCCTGTTTTGCCAAATCTCTTCACTCCCTTCATTGGACTGATCTTAAGAAACACAAATTCTCCCACATCAAACTCAACTGATCGGTGCTTGGCATCATAGTATTTCTTCTGTCTGTCCTGCACTGCCCTCAATCAATCTCTAATCAATCTGATCTTTTCTGTAGCATCATCAACCAGATTAGCACCAATTATCTTCCTTTCTCCTGTCTCAGCCCAATTTAAAGGTGTCCTACACCTTCTTCCATACAAAGCCTCATAAGGAGCCATACCTATACTTGCTTGGAAGCTGTTGTTGTAGGCAAATTCAATCAAAGGCACATATGCCTCCCACTTACCACCAAAATCCAGAACACATAATCTGAGCAAATCTTCTAAGGTCTGGATTGTTCTTTCTGACTGTCCATCTGTCTGAGGGTGGAAAGCTGTACTAAAGGTAAGTCTGGTACCCAAAGCTTCCTGAACTTTCTTCCAAAATCTGGAAGTAAATCTCCCATCTCGATCTGACACTATAGTCTTCGGTACCCCATGCAGTCTGACAATCTGATCAACATACAGACATGCCAATTTTTCAACAGGATTAGACTGTTTGATAGGTATAAAGTGTGCAGACTTAGTCAACCTATCAATAATCACCCATAAAGTGTCACATCCTCTTCTGGATCTGGGTAAACCAACCACGAAATCCATAGCAATGTCTTCCCATTTCCACTCTGGTATGGGTAAGGGCTATAGATTTCCTCCTGGCTTCTGATGTTCAGCCTTAACCATCTAACATGAAATACATTTGGCCACTGTATCTGCTACACTTTTCTTCATTCCTGGCCACCAAAACACCTCCTTCAAATCCTGATACATCTTATTACTGCCTGGGTGAATGGTGTAACTGGAGTAGTGGGCTTTTTGAAGAACTTCTTTCCTCAAATCATCCACATCTGGAATGCTCAATCTGCCCTTATATCGAAGCAATCCTTCACCATCAAATTCAAAATCTTCATTGTGACCCACACTAACCATATCCAGTATCTTCTTAAAATCTACATCAAGTGGTAAAGCTTCTCGTACCCTTTCTGGAAAGGTTGACATAATTGTAGTCTGATTCAACTTTATAATTTCTGCATCACTGGGCTGAACCACTGAAATCTCCAACTTCTCCAAATCTCTTATCAACTCCTGCTGCTGTGTAATCATCCAGTTTGCATTACTTGAATTCTTTCTGCTCAAAGCATCAGCAACCACATTTGCTTGCCCGGGTGGTACTGAATGTCCAACTCATAATCCTTTATGAGTTCTAGCCATCTCCATCTGTGGGCTCCGAAAATTCAGTCCCGGCCTCCCCGCTCGCTTTTCTTTTTATTCGGCGAGGGAGTTTTAACTGAATAAGTTCCGAGGTAAATTTTGGAAGGCAGATGGGTTTGTAGATAAGACACTACCCAGAGATTTCGCCCTCATTTTGTGAGGACTTTATGATCTGAGTTCTGGTTTCCTATAGGCGCAAGCCCCTATAGTTAATTACCCCTCCCGATAACGAGAGAGAACTTTCGATTAAGGCTTGTCATCAATTAGATACGTAGAGAACATGTGGTATCTGGCATATAGTAACAGCATGGGTTTAAGAATTTTGGGATTTGGGTTTGGATTTGGGAATTTGGATTAGAAGATTTGATATTTAAATAGAAATTGCACCATTTTGCACTTAAAGCGGATGGTGGGGGAATGGATGATGGTCCCGATCAAGATCCCATGGTTCCGTCATCCCGGGCCATCGTGGTCCCTGGTCTACTTAGTCAGAGGAGGTAGTCGACCCAACCTGACAGAAGGATCATTGTCGGCAGCCATGGGTTGCTTCGTCCAAGGGGACCTTGTAGACCTGGGTTGAATGTTTGTCTAAGGGGACAAATTTGAATTAACCTTAGCTGACAGAGGGCTTTGTGCCCTATCGATCATATCCTATTGATTCATATCTCAAGGATTTGATGCCATTAAGGAGCGTATTGGCTCTGGCCATAACCGCTATCTTTGGTGCCATTTGGCGGCAAAACCACTCGGTTCAGAGGGCCCCGGGTCATAACCGTTTATCCTGCGGTGCCATTTGGCAGCAAACCGCCGGTTAGAGGACACATACCACGTCCTTAATGGCAGGAGACTATTTTGAGAATGAATCCTAGTGATATTCTTGACCAGACATTTTGCTCTTTGTGAGCTGAAGTAATTTTCAGATTTGTCCACCCCAGCAAACTGTTGCGGAGCGTGGATGGATTTTGCTTTAAGTATTGGATGGTTTTATTTCAATTTTAAATATTTGGAATTTTGGATATTTTTTGAAATTTTTGATTTTGGAATTTATGTAGAGTTTTGGATTTTATGGGTATTTGAGTGGAGCTATGGAATATTTGAAATGGACTTTTGGGAGGCATTTGAAAATATTTGGGAACCCCTCCGATTAAGATCTGCATTCAACACGGTCATCATCGGGGTGTTTGGGGAGCATTTCCAGTTTCTGGATTGAACATTGTCGACTCTATCTATTGGTCGATAGAGGATCAGGTTTCGTAGGCTTTATACCCTTATTAGTGAATTCATATTGTTGTAGGCCTTGAAGGCTTAATATGAATATTTTAAAACAAATATACCGGTCGTCACAACTTTATATTTGCTTAATGGTTCGAACCCTGTCGACTTCTATTGACCCGTATAGAAGGATCGGTTTCGAACCTGAATTCACTTGTCAACCCGCGCAGCATCCCTAGACGTCACATGTGTACCAATAACACGCTCGCCGGGGCCCATTCGGGTATTTGATTACATTTACCCCTTTTAGTGTGCTTATGTGTATACAAACTATTGTGCACGTGCGGGGGTATTCTTGAAATAGACGCCTTCTGTCTGCTTGTACGGAGGTTGCAAATCCGGTGGCGTGGCGTAGCAGCTTTTGAATAGAATTGTTCGCTACTTCGTACAGGTAGACTGTCGTGCACTACTCGTTACTTTCTGTAGGTGGATCGTAGTGCACTAACTTGTCTCATGCTTTACTCGTAGGTTCTTGCATTTGTGGTGGTCTTTTGAAATTTGTTTGTGATCATCACATCGGGTGTACGACATGATCTTCTACGAGGACTCGTAGGAGTCGACATTCACTACATATCTTTCGTCTTTGCTTATAGCGGATCAATGTATCTTTCAACCATTGATTGATTATTAACTGCAGCCATGTTACAACATTTATTATCTACTATTGATTATCATCATCATACATATATATGTTTGCTGCACACCAGTCCTCCCAATTTTGTTGGAGACCGAAATATTTGCTTGCATATCACTATTGATCCTTGGTCTAGTTGTATTCATCATTGTTCCAACTTTTCATGTTGACTGTGAGAACATTTGTGCCACCATTACGTGCTAACCCTCGTGACCTATTGGGGTTTGGTGTATTTGCCTATGCCTCTTTCAATTCTTCTAGCAACTATTGCATGCTTCTTTAAGACAATATAGGCTTTTATCAGTGCTTGCAAGTGGATGTTTTTAGGGGGATATTGTATACTTCATACAGAAGAAATATCATTGACTCCGATCTTGTTGTTTGTTTAGAAGCTCCTTATTCACCATAAGCTCCGCTTTCATTTGTATATAACTTATAGAAGTTATTATTTTAATTTGGACATTTGAGTATATTTCTTCTCTTGTGATTCAAGTTCAAACTTAGATTGCCCATCTTTGTATTTGTCCAAGTTCAAAGTTATGATTTACTTTGAATTTGGGTCCAAATTGTTCAAGTCACTTGAGTTTGAATGTTCAATATCAAGTTCTATCCTTGTTCATAAGTCCTCTGCTCTTGTTCGAGTACAAGTTCTATGTCCTTGCTCAAAGTGTTCAAGTCAAGTCCTCTTAAATTCAAATAGCTCTTTTGAATCACATGAGATTTATATTTCAAGTTATAAGTCCGCATTAAAGTCCCATGTAGTTCAACTTGCTTGAGTTCAAATGTTCAATTCGTATCCTTGTTCATTTTGCAAGTTCACATGGAGTCTTTGTTCAATTCAGATTCTTGCTTGAGTTCAAATCTGAGTCTGAGTTCAAGTTCTAGTTTTGATTTGAGTTCCTTATAGTTCAAGGTTGATTCAAGTCTTTGCTCACATAAGTATGAGTTCAAGTTCAATTAAAGCTCAAATCAAGTTTGGTGTAGTCCTTTGTAGTTCATCAAGTCTCTTGAGTTCAATCAAATTGTTCACTTCTGTTCAATCCGGTCCGAGTTCACAAGTCCCCTGTAGTTCACTTGAATTCGAGCCATTCTCTTGTTTCGTTTGCACTTGAAGTTATTAGATTGTTTGAGTTTGAATTAAGTCCATTTGATGCTCCAATCAATGTCCAAGTAAAGCTTCAAATTGTCCCAAGTACAAATTGCATTTACCCGAAATTTCGGCAGCCTTCCGACGTCTCCCCCGTTTAGGGGAAAATTACGAAAAACTGGGCCTCCCGCCACGCTAGAGAAAAGCGTGCACGGTAGGTGCCCTCGAACGAGGACACCGCGGCCGTAATAATTTTTATTCCCCACCACGCCAGAGAAAGGCGTGCATGGGTTTTCGGGCATCAGTTTAAAAATAAGCAATTTATATTTTACCCCGCCTCGCTGTAGGCGTTGCACCGGGTTCCCTTCCCACCACGCTAGAGAAAAGCGTGCATGAGTTGGTTTTCCGGTCCGCTGCTAACGCCGAAAATGGGGTTTTGATTACCCGCCCCCGTCGCAAGCATTGCAACGAATTCC
Source organism: Dendrobium nobile (assembly GCA_022539455.1). Taxonomy (NCBI): domain Eukaryota; kingdom Viridiplantae; phylum Streptophyta; class Magnoliopsida; order Asparagales; family Orchidaceae; genus Dendrobium; species Dendrobium nobile. The sequence goes on along the minus strand of CM039733.1, from coordinate 15,335,613 downwards.
CTTCTCACCACGCTAGAGAAAAGCGAGCATGAGTTGGTCGTTCGCCGCGTTGCAAGCGCCGGGAACGAGTTTTCAAAGGCTTAGAGTTTAGGAGTGTTATACCTTAGCTTTCGTTAGTGTTGTAGATGTTGACACATGGATCGAGGAGTCACTCGCCTATCTCGTCGTTGGCGTCGCACCGGGTTCCCTCCCACCATGCTAGAAAAAAGCGTGCATGGGTGGTTTGCCGGCCCAACGCGCATGCCGAGGTAAGAGAGTGGAGGGGATTAAGCATTTTTTTATTTATTATTTTTTCTAATTTAAATTAATTATAATTAATATTAATCAATCATAATTAAAAAAAGTTAATTTAAAATTAACTTATTTAATTATAACTAATTATTATTAATAATAATTAATTAAAATTAAAATAATTAATTACAATTAAATCTAATTAAATATAATTAAATTTAATTAATTATAATTAATTACAATTATTATAAAATAATTATAATTAAAAAATAATTAAGTTATTATAATTCATTATAATTAATTGTACTTAATTAAAAACATAATTAATTATAATTAAACCTTAATTTAATTATAACTAATTATATTTAATAATAATAATAATAAAAAGAAGGGAGATTTACATACATACCATCTTATACTATTCTATTTACATATTTAACACTTAAAACTTTAATATTACATACATACCACCCATAGTTCATTTTCATATCAAATATGAGTGGTAGAAATGAAATATATGAGTGGTAGGAAAGAAATATAAGTGGTATATTTGATATTAAAATAATATAGGGTGGTATGCATGTAATATTAAAGTTTTGGTTGTTAGATATGTAAATAGGATGTTATAAAGTGGTATGTATGTAAATTTCCCTAAAAAGAATCCCCCCTCCCCATTCTCTGTGCTCGGCAGATATACGGGATTTGGCCAGAGTAGCGCACGGGAGGGAGAGAGTTACCTTCCCAGCTAGCGAGCTCCCTGTTGTTGCTTCCGATCGGACAAGAAGGGAAAGTCGAAGGAGCGAAGCCGTCCTTGTTGGTTCTTCCGATCGGACAAGAAGGGAAAGTCGGAGGAGCGAAGCCGTCCGACCACAAGGGGATCGGGATCTAGGGGTTCGGTCGTGAGATGGGGAGGCGTCGGGTACAGGTATGTGGATCGGTCTCTCTCTCTCTCTCTCTCTCTCTCTCTCTCTCTCTCTCGGCATACGAATAGGAAAGGGCGACGGGATTGGAAGGAGGTTGGAGGCTACGTGGCTTGCGATCGTGTGGAGTCGGGCGTGGAGAGGGAGTAGCGATTGGAGCTCACTTGCGTGGAGGTTTGTGGGAGAAGAGCGTCGTGGGAGAGGAAGTGTCGTGGGAGAGCAATGGGATCGGAAGAGCAGAGAGCCGAAGCTCTCATTTGGGTTGCTATTTATCAACTCTTGGCGAGGTGCGATCGAGGCAGTTTCACGGGATTTACGGGATCTGATCGCTAACGGCGCCGAACAGGTACGAAGCTGCGGGATTTCTGTCTGAGTTCGGCAGGATTTCAGCGGAAAATCGGGACTACGTGGATTTTTGTTTTGATTTCTTTTTTTTTTTCATTTCTTTTTTTTGCTGTTGTTCATTATTTGATGGTCAACACCTCTGCCTTAGATTCAGTTCCTTCTGAGTAAAAATATACTTCAAACTCTGGTGGTCAGTAAAAACTTCACACCGAACTCCATACAAGTAATGCCTCCAGATTTTTAAGGCAAAAACTGCTGCAGCTAACTCCAGATCGTGGGTTGGATAGTTCCTCTCATGATTCTTCAATTGCCTAGAAGCATAGGCAATGACTCTCCCATTCTGCATCAGTACACAACCCAACCCTTTAAATGAGGCATCACTGTAGAGCTGAAATCCATCTGTCCCTGAAGGAATAGTCAGCACTGGAGCATTTATCAAACACTGCTTCAACCTCTGAAAAGCTTTCTCACACTGAGCTGTCCATTCAAACTTCACTGCTTTCTGAGTCAATCTGGATAGTGGCATTGCTATCTGTGAAAATCCCTCAACAAATCTCCTGTAGTAGCCTGCCAATCCCAAAAAGCTCCTAACCTCAGTCACTGTAGCAGGTCTTGGCCAGTCTGCTATTGCTTGCACCTTATGCTGATCCACAGATATCTTTCCATTAGCAATCACATGCCCAAAAAATTTAACACTCTTCAACCAAAACTCACACTTTGAGAACTTAACATACAAGTCATTATCTTTTAAGGTATACAATACTGACCTTAAATGATTTGCATGCATTATTTCATCAGGGGAGTAAACAAGTATGTCATCTATGAATACTATCACGAATAGATCTAAAGAAGGCTTGAAGATTTTATTCATGAGATCCATAAACACTGCAGGGGCATTTGTCAAACCAAAGGGCATCACTATAAACTCATAATGCCCATATCTGGTACTGAAAGCAGTCTTTGAAATGTCTTCCTCTCTAATCCTGAGCTGGTGATACCCTGACCTCAAATCAATCTTGGAAAACACTGAAGCACTCTCCAACTGATCAAACTAATCATCTATCCTTGGAAGAGGATACTTGTTCTTCACCGTCAACTTATTCAGCTCTCTGTAATCTATACAAAGCCTTAGGCTTCCATACTTCTTCTTCACAAATAGTACAGGAGCACCCCAAGGGGAGGTACTAGGCCTGATGAAACCCTTCTCAAGTAGCTCTTGCAGTTGCTCCTTCAACTCCTTAAGCTCCTTAATTGCCATTCTGTAAGGAGCCTTAGCAACAGGTTCAGCTCCTGCCACTAATTTAATAGAGAAATCTATTTCTCTACTTGGAGGTAAGCCAGGTAAATCATCAGAAAACACCTCTGGAAATTCCTGAACAATTGGGATGTCCTTCAGCTCTCTTTCTTTTTTCTTCTCCTCCTTAACATAAGCCAAGAAGCCTTCACAACCTTTCTTTAACATCTAAAAAGCCTTCAAGGACGACACAATCACTGCAGTTACTCCTCTATCTCCCTGAAATTTGAACTTCTCCTCTCCTAGCATACAGAACTTTACCTCCTTTTTGTTACAATCTATAGTCACAAAATGGTAAGATAACCAATTAATGCCTGAGATTGCATCAAATTCAGATAGAGGTAAAACAATCAGATCAGCCTCAAAGTTCTTATCACAAATCCTCAAATTCACTTGACATCTCTGCTTAGCTTTCAAATGAGTTCCATTAGGCATTAGGACTGATAGAGACTTCAACATAAAGGTAGGAAGCAAATTAGCAGATCTAACAAACTCTTCTGAAATAAAGGAGTGTGACGCTCCAGTATCAAATAGGATTCTAACGGGTCTATCGCACATAAGGATTGTCCCTAAACATGAAAAGTTACATAATTCATTTACAAAACATGCCATTCATTAATTGTTCCTTTCATTTTTATTCATTGTTCATTTCATATTCATATAAAAAATATTCATTGCAATTAATTAAATTACGCACCTGTAACCACATCAGGAGACCCCTTAGCTTCTTGCTGGGACAATCCATAGACTCGTGGCTGAACATTCCGACGAGTCTGACCTTGAGAAGGCACAGAAGCAATAGACTCCACAGCTCTAGGTCTACCTACTGTCCTTTGAGTGTTGTTTCCTGACCTCACCTCTGTAGTAGATCTCTGACCCAAAAGAGGACAAGACTTCGCCATGTGCCCAGGCTGATGGCACCAGTAACAAGTATTAGTGCCTGAGAGGCACTCTCCCTTATGCACTCGCCCACACTTACTGCACCATGTAGCAGTTGAAGCACTGCTATCAGAATCACTGGATCTGAGTTTCTTCCAAGTAGAAACCCCCGACTGAGAAGACTGTGCCATCTGGGAAGGCTTTGACCTGCCCTCCATCTTTCTCTTCTGAAAATCCCTCCTCTTATGAGTTGCCAACATGTCCATCTCAATCCTTCTGGCTCTTTCTACCAAAGTAGGATAATCCTCAATTCCAAAAGGTACAAGAGGCTGCCTTATCATGTCCTTTAACCCATTCAGAAAACGATTGCACTTCTCTTCAGCATTGAGTATCAGGTGTGGGGCATACCTGGATAACATCGTGAACTCTGCCTCATATTGAGAAACAGATCGATCTCCCTGAATCAACCTGTTGAACTTATCCTGCATCTATCTCCTGGCTGTCGCAGGTACATACCAATCTCTAAATGCCTTTACAAACTCATCCCAGGAAACTTGGCTGCTTTGTCTTCCTCCAAAGGTTTCTTCTAACTGACTCCTCCACCATCTCTCAGCCTTGCCATCAAAAGCATAAGCAGCCAGTGTAACTCTCCTGTCCTCTGGGCAAGACATGCCCTCAAGGATCTTCTCAATTCGCATTAGCCAGTTCTCAGCTTCTATAGGTCCACCACTTGAGAACAGTGGAGGCTTCATATCCTGAAACAGCTTCAGACTCTTATCCATAGGTCGACCTCCACTTCCACTGCCACTGGCCTGATTTTGGGAAGTCCTAATCATCTGAGTCAGCGCTTCCATCATCTGATTGAATGACTCCATACTATTTTTCCTCTGAGGTTCAGCTACTTCTGGTAGCTCCCTCCCTTCCTCCATATTAATGTCATCAGTGGCATTCTGCTCAGGATCCATACTCCTGAGATAAAACACATCAATCATAAGTCACAAATAATCATAAAATTACACTTCTTACACATTCTAAGACTCAATCAATCATCCTATAAGCTCTTTCATTGATCATTATTAAACCTTTTCTCTGATACCACTCTTGTCACGACCCGGCCCTGCTAGCCCGATTATATCGGGGTGGGAACAGTCGGTCGTACGGAAGAGCATAAAACATAACATATTTTCATTTAAAACTTAAGGTTAGAACATAAATATCATCCCAAAATACATGAAAGAGCCACTAATAAACTTCAAACTCAAATGTTATAAACTGATCAACTGTCTCATAACCAATAAAACTTTCAAACCCATCATCATAACATAAACTTAATAATTACATAAACTTCAAACTCACGAACGACACAGAAACAAACTCAAAAACTCAAATTTAAAAACATAAAAAGGAACCTTTCTTCCTGAGGTCCCCTACGACGATACGTGAACGGTCGTCGTGCAGCCATCACTTATCTCCTGAAAAACATTTTCAGATAAAGAGTGAGCCAACGCTCAGCAGGTGAAAAACATTTATCTCAAATTTATGAAATATTTTCTGTTATCTTTCTTAAACATGTCATTAAGCATGAAAATAATAAAAGAACAGTGTAAACATTGATACTTGAATGTATAAAACAATTTCAATAATCATTCCTTAGACTTTTTTCTTATTCCATATCATTCTTTACTTTCTTTTCCATAAATATTTCATATTTCCTTAAATACATAATTTTCATAGTCATAAAATATAAATCACCCGTTCCGGAAGTGCCTGATTTTGAACTGATCAGGTACACAATCAATTGTTTGGCCATTTCCTTTACCATTGGCTCTACGAGCCACCTTTACCATTTTTTGACACTTCCGGATCAACATGCACATGCACTTTAATATAATACTTTCATAAAAAGGGGGTTTTAAAATTTATCAATGTCTCATATGATTTTCTCTAAGTTATCAGTTAAAAGAAAAATTTGCATCTCTTATCCCTTTGCTTAATTTGAACAGTTTAAAATAACGTAACATGAATTAAACAAAGATTGAAGAACTATCAGTCATAATAAAGAAGATCAGGAATATAAATTTGCAACAATTTTAAAAGTGTAGAATTATTTAAATAACATTTCATAAATTCAATTTAAATGCAAATCACTTACCTTGCAAGCAGTGAATAAATACCACAATGTTGTACGACGCCGTCAACCACCTACATTCACCTTAATCAACACCTAAAAGACATTACAATCTAACTAAGCATACATCGTGATCATATCCAATAATTAACATAATTTATTTCTATTTTCGAAATTATTAAAATGCTTAAATTTTGGAAACCCTAAATTCTTAAATTTCCTCAAATCAATATGCCAAAATTTTTCTTAAACCTAATTTAATAATTTTCTTAATTATTTTCGGATTTCTTTAAAAAAAAATTAAAGAAAATGCAAATTTCTACGAAAACTCAAAATTTTGATTTAGAAACATTCCTAAGACCTATAAAAATCACTTTTGTAAAAAGCACCTTAAGAAATTAGGTTTTGGGTAAAGCCCTCATTTTTTCTTCTCCAAACCTTTCTCAAATCTCTTCCATTTTTATCTTAAAATGTTCTTTTAAACATTCCTTACTGATTCCTTAAAGAAATTTTGAAAGAAAAATTGAATTTGGGAAAAACCCTAGAAAATTCTTTCTCAAATAACTTGAGATTTAGAAAGTTTCGTTCTAAAATAATCGTACCTGAGTGTTCCTCTCGTCGCCCTCTTCGATATGACCTAAAAGTTTCGCCGCAAAATCGTCGCCGGAGCTCCCTCGCGGAAGCCGCCGTCTGCCCGACCGTTTGCCCGACCGTCCACCTCTCTTTGTTCGTTCCGCTCGATTTCGCGTGAAAATGAATAAGGAAGGGTTCGGTTTTGCTAATAAGAGGAATTGAGATTTTACAAAAGTCCAAAATGCCATTGCTTAAGTAATTCTTATTGTTCATTTGATTAGGGGCAAAGTTGGCATTTAGAGATTTTAATTAATTTTAATTTTTAAAATAGACAAAATTAGGTATGGGTTATATTTATAAAAATGATCAGAATTTCGCGTAGGATTTTCTAAAATTATTTTCGTTACATTCCGTTAACGTTGAAAATTTCACTTAAACCTCATCGCGATGCTTTGAAAAGCGTGCGACGACTTATTAAGGTTGTTTTCGGGTTTTACAACCGTTGCCCAGATTTCTGGTGTCAATCCCTTCATTATAATTTTCTCTAACGCTATCTCAGGAAAGCGGTCCAATCAGTTAGCAAGGTACTCGAATCTCTCCCGGTATTCCATCACTGAACCATCCTTTGTCAAGGCGAAGAAGTGCTCGTATAAGTCTCTAGGGGTGCCGAAAACCCGACTCGAATCTGACATGAAAATTTTAGGTTTGGGTCTTGATTTTCTACCCGTTTGGAATTTCGGGTTAGGTTCGGGTTGACCCGAAAATCCAATTTTGACCCGTCATCTAGCCAAGAACCTAAACCCGAACAAAAAAGTGCAGGAAAGGGAGAAAGTTTCCTTCACAGCGAGCGAACTCCCCTCGTTGCTTCTGATCAAAATGTTGTAACTTCCGATCTGAATGGAAGGGAACGTCGTCCAAGGAGCAAAGTCAAACAACACACAAAAGGGAGAAAGTTTTCTTCTCAGCGAGCGAACTCCCGTCATTGCTTCCGATCAAAATGTTGTAACCTCATCAGGCTTCTCCCCATACCTCCTACCCTACTCACCCATAGAACAGGCTCCAGGGGAGGCATGCTCTCTTTTCCCTTTTGAGTCTCCACCTCCTAATCTTCCCTTTGCCTTATTAGATTAGAGTTTTCCCCACTTCCTGGGTTGTCGGAGGCTTCCCTTGCCTCTGACGATGCCGTTTGTTATTGGCCCTCGAGCAACTTCTTCAACATCTCCCCCAAGATGGAAAAATTTTCATCCATCTTCTCGTGGATTGCTGAAATTTGACCTTTGACATCTAAAAGTTGAGTGTGGAGATCTGAAATTTTAGTTTTTAATTGTCCGATCTCCTCTTCCAACACTGCTACCTTTCTTCGTGCCATGAGAACTTGGATTTAGGCTCCAGTAGCAAGAGCTGCAAATTTGATGCAATTTCTGGCATCCAATCAACAAAAAAATAACACGATATGATATAGAACACATCAAAATTTAGCGAAGAAGACTTCTATTTCAGCCCAGGAAATTGCTCTGATACCAATTTGATAGGAAACACTTGAAGTAATTGTTATCAATTTTGAAAAAACAGTGAGAAAAACTCTTCTGAACTCAACAAAAACTAGAAAAACATTAGTTTTTATTGCAATAATCAAAGATACGGATGAAAAATACTAAGATACAATTGATCCTCTATTCGAGAGGAGAATCTATCTCTTCCAAATCTCTAGGCGCCGCTAGAGCCCAAAGAAACTAAGAGATATCAAATTAAGCCAAATTCAATATGTCCTAACTTTTAGAAAACAAACTATTTAATGCATATAATTCAAAAGGAAATATCTAAATCATCCCTACATTCAAATTTCCCTCCTAACTCCCTCAAAAAACCTTCCTAAACTGTTCCCTTGGACCTGGCGGCTTGAATGACATGTACAGGAGAGGCGGAAGACTCTGCCTCTGTTCCGCCTGAGCAGGTCCCGTGTGGACCATATGGACCGGTCCATTGGACTGGTCTAACACCCATTCAACAATAAACTAAAAGAAACATCATTTTCAAAATTCGAAAGGTGCTTGCAAACTGCATTTTAAAGGGTTCCCTACAACTCCCTCAACTTCAACAGAATTCAATTATGATATATTGATGTACAATGTAGTTCACAGCATTTGTGCTATGTTTTTGGCATCTTCATTTTATTTCTTCTTTTATAGGGGTGAATGGAAAGAAGGATTCATAAAGAAATGGGGACAAAGATTTATAAAGTCATTCCAAAATAGTTGGTATAAAAGCATAATGATGAGGAGGGTTACATTTGATGTGGTCAAAGCTAAGAAATGCATTCTATTAAGATTTCAAAAACATTGGTTCATCACTAACTTTGAAACATTATTCTTCTAATTGTTCCTTAAATTAGACATTGATCGAAGCTTATAAATGCATTTTATGATTACCGTGTTTCTAGATCTCTTCAATGGTGTCTTAAACATCTTAGAGTTTGTTTGTGGCGATTGCAAATTTTGTAAAAGTGGTTGTAAAGTTGTTGTGGGGAAAATATATATTTTTTAAAGTTGTTAGTAATATAATTATTTACTTTTTTTTTAAGTTTAACAACAACCTTTTTACAGCTATCACATATTAGCACATTTGATTGTAAAAAAACTTTCCATCATTGAAATTAGTGTAGAGAGTAGCCAAACAAAAATGCAAAAATGATTTGAAAAGAAAAGCAGCGAGAAAGTTGTCCCAAACAAGCCAAGGTTTTCTTTGGCATGTTTTGTGCTATAGTATGAAATAAAGTCATTGCACGTCATGGAGGTTGACAAGTTGCTCTACAATTATGTTTTTCATTACCGCTAAGCTTTGGAGGGGTTGTGCTTGATGGCTAGGAATTGTTGTTGTGCATTTTTGGCTATAAAGTGAAATTCTCGTCTTCCACACTATATTTCTTTTTATTTATTTTTATTTTATTTTATTTTTTATTTTTATTGTTTTTTAGTCTTCCACACTATATAAAAGCAGTATATTATATGTAAAAGAAACTCAGCAATTGAAGCCTTAATTTCATTACACAATGAATATGTGAGACTTGTCTTCCATGCAACCATGGGTTCTTTCATTGAGTCACTCTTTTTTGTCATCCAATGGGTTGCTCAGTAGCATTGGTTTTAATGATTGAGCTAGTTTTTCTAGTTCAAAAATTTTGTCTCAATATTTCATCAGATTTGGTTTCACTTTTGATATCACAAGTACCTGTATATTTGGGTGGAAATGCATTTCTGAAAATTCTTTGGTTTTCATGTTAATTAGTTGGGAATCTGCAAGTATTACCATGTTTATGCTAATAGCAATATTTTGTTTTAGGTACTTGTGCTGCTGATGCTTACTTCAGCTCAAGATCCTGGTATCATTCCCCGGGCTTCCCATCCTCCAGAGGAAGAAATCTCCCATGATTCAAGTATTCTGGATTCGACACCCAGCAACCAAATTCCTCGTTTTAAAGAAGTGATGGTTAATGGCATGCCTGTGAAAGTAAAGTACTGTGATACTTGCATGCTGTATCGGCCGCCTCGTTGTTCACATTGCTCAATCTGTAATAATTGTGTGGAACGATTCGATCATCACTGTCCTTGGGTTGGGCAGTGCATTGGATTGGTATTTGAATGCTTTACTGTCCATTTACAGCTATAATATGCATAATTTCCATAATTTTAATGCATCTCATCTTTTGTTTATTATTATTATTTTTAAATATTTCATCTATTTCGTATTGCTATTTCTGGAATTTTTTGTATCACATTTTTTTCATGTGGACTAAAAAGATGCTATACATTTATTTAGAAGTTTGATGGAGAAGTATAAAGAGAATGAGGATCTACATATGATATTTATTGATTTAGAGAAAGCATATGATAAAGTTCTAAGATAAGTGCTAAGGAGAGTTCTAGAAAAGAAAAGGGTTAATAATACTTATATTCAAGTCATTAAGGATATGTATGTAGGAGTTGTTGTGTTCAAACACAAGGTGATTTGATCAAATGTTTTTTAATTTCAGTTGGATTACATAAAGGATCAATTTTTTAAGCTCGTATCTTTTTTGCTTTAGTCGTGGATGGTCTTACTAGACATTTGTAAGAGGATGTACTTTGGTGTATGCTTTTTGCTGATATATTCTTCTTGTTGATAAGACTAGAGAGGGAGTTGAAAGTAAACTTGACTTATGGATGTCAATCTTAGAGTCTAAAAGTTTTCGTTTGAGTAGATTTAAAATTGAATATGTGGAGTGCAATTTTAATAGTAATAGATCTAGTTGAGGGATTGTGGCTTTTGGCGATCAAGTCATTAATAAGAGTACACGTTTTAGATATCTCGTGTCTATTGTTCAGAGCGATGGTGAAATAGATGGGGATATTATTAGTATAATTCAAATTAGATTGTTGAAGTGGAGTAATGCATCGAGCTTGTTGTGTAATAGAAAAGTACCCCTCAAACTTAAGGAAAAATTATATAAGATTGTTGTAAGACCTGCAATGCTTTATGGCGCAGAATGTTGGTTGTTAAAAGAGAAGCATAAAATGAAGTAAGTGTTGCAGAGATAAGGATAATTAATCATTATAATTTAAATAATTAAGTAGTTTTAAAATATACAATCAATTTTCAAATACAATTAATCAGCTGAACAATTGATTTTAAATTAAAACTTAACTTCATTTAAAAATTTATTTAATGAATTAATATAATTGATTAATGCAATTATATCAAAATTAAATAAAATGGAATGCATAACAATGTTCACACTAATTGACGCTATACAAATCACACTAAAACTTAAACTCTTAAAATAATAACCAAAAATATAAAACAAAAAAATACTCCAAAAATCCTAATCTAAACCCAGCTCCTGACAAGCTCTAAACCCCTGGTGAGCTCCAGCTCCTCGCAAAGACTGCAATTGTAGCCACTTGTGAACTCTCCAGCTATTGTAACTACTGTTGACATGCACATGCAAACAAATAGATAAAAATCTGCACATAATAAATAAAATTAATACTGAAAAGTAAAACTAGCAAGTAAAGCTAACTACTGTAGGCAGAACAAAGTGTTGGGAAGCATTTAAAGAACAAATAACAATGCTAAATTAGAGTGACAAACTACTATAGTAGAAAAAAAGCTACAAGCACACTACTGAAAGCTAGAGTAGAAAATAATTGTTGGCAAGTAAGTGTCAAAACAACGACTGTAGGCTAGTACTGAGGCAAAGCTGGCAATACAAGACGCTGATGTGGGTGTCAAAACACTGAAATGTGTAAAACATCAAATTCTTAACACACCAACAACTTTCAATGAAAGCCGTACGTCCGACTTCAGGGAAATTCTTTAGGAAAAAAATGATCTAATCCCTAATCCATGATTAACATGCCGACAACTTCTAATAGAAGCTGTAAGGGCATCATGGTCTATAGGGCTAGGTTGTAAGACCCGCCATACGGGCCATTTAGCTTACAGGGCTAGGTCGTAAGACTCGTCGTTAGGCAACTTCTCGATCTAGAAGCCATAAGACCTATCTAAATATTCAAACCCACCAATGAGCATCTTAGTGTATAGGGCTAAGTTGTAAGACCCGCTATTTGGGCCACCTCTAATAGTGACTGTAAGACATGTCATTAGGGTTACTTTCAAATGAAAGCCGTAATCCTCTACCTAAATCCAATCACGCGGGCAACTCCTAAACGGGGGCATATGACTTAATCCAAACCTAAACTATGGACAACTTCTAAATGAAGCCATACGTCCCTACCCAAATTAAATAACTAATATACATATATTCACATCAGTCTATTCGGGATCCCTGAGATGAGGAAATTCATGACTGCTAGTCAGATTCCTTGGACACTACGATCAATAGTAGTTAGTGTTATAGACTAAATCCTGCGGTATTCTCGGGATGACGGAATCATGGGATCTTGATCTAGTCTACCTTCACCCCCCACAATCAGGGTTTAGAATATTCACACACTTTTATATTCACATATGCACTTCATGCACACACTAAATATATTTTATCCTTAATCCAGAGTGTTTTTCTAATGCATTAGAAGGGGTAATTAATTACGAGGACTTGCGTTCATCGGAAGTAGCATCCATATCAAAATAAACCTTGACACTACTTTCAGGAAAATATGGTTAAATGTTAAATCCAATCTTCCTCGGGGAAAATAAGGACCTTAAGCTTGCGAGAGTGAGGTTTGCGCCTATTTTTTCTGGGCAAACAGAGTCTATTATGGATGTAATATTAATTTTGGATATTGAACCTTTCTTAGTGTGATTCTTATAACTTAAAGAAGTAAGAAGCAAAATCCAACGACAATATCAAACTATGAAACAGAGTTTCAAGCAAAGCTCAGGGTGTTGTGAATTATTGGGGTTGAAATCATGTTTGCGGTTTGAAAATCAATGGGATTGTTCATTGCGATTTTATTGCGACTATACATATGCAATCAACTTAACCTACAATCCAATGTGGTTTGATCAAAAAATCATGTAGAAATTTTTTGATGCTTCATTAAAGAAAATCTAAACAGTGGCTTGATTTGCACACCCTATGTATCTATTGATTAACACACCCTATGTATCTATTGGTTCCTTGTGCAGTGAAACTATTGCTACTTGTTCTTTATCAGTATTTCTCACTATGTTTGGTTTCTTGTGCAGAGAAACTACCGCTACTTTTTCTTCTTCGTCTTCTCAGCGGCTCTTCTTTGTATCTATGTGTTTGCCATGTGTGCGTTATACATTAAGTTTCTCATGGGTGGGGATTACCCCACGGTATGGAAGGCAATGAAGCAATCCCCTGCTTCTGTGATTCTCATGATATACTGCTTTATCTCTTTGTGGTTTGTTGGTGGACTTACTGGTTTTCATTTTTATCTCATCAGCACTGGTCAGGTCAGTTTTGCCGTTTTCTTGCTCTGAGAGATTTTTCTGGGGATTTCATATTAGCTTTGCCTCTGTTTTTGGCTGTTCTTATAATATATGTTTTTACCCTTAAAGTTAACTGATTGCATAGATAATTTGTACTGGATCTTGCAAGCTTATATTTGTATTTAGCTACGCTTTTGTGAGAACCTGACTATTTTAATGAATGCAGGGTACCCTTTTATTGACAGTCTGGTTAATTTGATTCACAATTATGATGCAAGGACGTTCAAAGAACTCTATTGCCGTTAAACTAAAGAAAGATAATGTAGATCAATAAGTTTTTCCATGTCTATGTGCACTTACGAAACAGACAAATCCTAGTTAGATCTACAATCGTAAGTTTTGATATCAAATTCAATATATTACACCTTAGTTTCTAAGGTTTCTCATGTTGATCTATTTTGAGATACAGAAAATCTTGACACACAAGATTCGCAGGTCAATAAGTCTTAATCATTTAATAATTATTTGATATTTTCAATGAAAATTTAAAATGCAAAGAAATTAATTTATAAAAAAAATTAATATCTTTCTAATAGAAATTTAGAATCTAGAAAGCCATGCAAATAATTTGAAATACATATACTTGTTGAAAATCAGATTCCATCCAATTTGTTCAAAATCATTCACATTCTCAAATCTATAACAATAATTAGTTAAAAAAAAGGTAGAAGGGTAAGAATTCAACTAAAATAAATATCATGTTTATTTGTCTTGGCCTTGAAGCTTTTGTATCAACAGTTGATCCAACTTGTTTTTCGATGCGCATCTCTATTTTTCCTACTCTTGATGCTTTTTTTCGCATCACCTCATGCCTGACCATTATCATTAAAAACTAATTCATCTTGTGCAGTTGAAGTATGAGCACCTAACTCTTCACCCATGCTTTGTTGTTTTGTCACATTAAGGCAGGCACTTGCGTAGGCGTTGTTGATCTAAAAAAAAAATGAAAAAAAAACTTTCATATTGATGCACGAATCCACAATGTCGTCGCCTATGAACTTGTACTATGTCATCACACGCACACCCTCCCCCTCCATGCCTCTATCTATTCTCCATTCTTGATCGCACTCTCTCACGCACTCACAAGTTTCTCATGCATTCTCTCGTTTCTCTCACTCTCTCTGTCTTACTCATAGCCGCCTCAGCCTCTCTCGATCACCCACACTGACAGTAGGTGGACCTATCTAGATCGGTGACATCGGGTGGACCTATCTGGACCGATTCAACCAACCAAACCCACCTCATCTCTATTGTTATGTGTTACTTCTTCCTCTTGTTAGTTTTCTTTAATATTTTCCTCCAAAGGGATCCTTAAGGTAGCTTTACTTTATAAATAGAGGGCTATCTTATCTCTTGTAGGTAGATTAGTGAGATAATAAATGTTTTCAAATTTTGTTTTTGTGCGTTCTGTATCTTGAGTAGATCAAGTGGTGTTACCCTCCCAAGAAGCTTGTTCTTGGTTATTGTTCGAGTTGTTGTTTCGTCCAGTTCGTGCCTTGTTCGTTGTCATTTGATATCATAGCTGGCAAGATGTCGCCTAAGGGGAGAGTGTTGTTTGATTAATTCTTTGGGTTGGAGGTGGTAGTTGCCTCCCTTGTATGTCCCAGGTAAAGCAGGAAGTTCTTTCTATGAGAAGATTGTGCTAAGGTTGGAAGAGATAGATATTCTTTCTTCGTGAAATTGGGCTCATACTTCCTCTAGGTGGTGGAATTCTAAAATTCAGCCGAAAAGAGCGGAGTTATGATGTCTTGAAGCCAGCCTAGGTGGGGCTAACTTTGATATATGTCTGACTTCTTATCCTCTTCCCTCCGTTTGTTAGTCCAACATCAAGAATTGAAGTCCAGGTATTGCCATTCTTGTTTGCACACTAGCCGTAGGAGTTCTACAGCAGTTCTTGCTGGCTTGTTGTAGTAGTTCCAGCCGTTCTCCTCTCTTTCATCTTCCATCCTCAACAGCATGTACTTAATAGTGTGTACGTATCAGAGATTCTGCCCCAAAAGCTAAACCCGCATGGATCGACCCCGTGTCACGTCCTACGCCCACACGGCCCGTGGCCTGCATTGGTCTGACCAATCCTCCACCTCGTGCTCATCTCGTTTACGTGTCCTACCAAATCGCATGTACAACGCCTAGCCGCGGCTCATCCATGCAATCAAATCGACGGTGCAAGAATCCTTTCCAAGAAAGCTTGGGGGCTGTAGTTCTTTTTATAGCTATCAAAACACTTGTGACCAACCTATTCCAGCCACTAATAACAAAATTCCTGGTTCTTGGTCCAGAAATCAACAACTAAACAAAGCAAGATGTGGCCTAATTGGAATCCACATAAACCAGTGCAAAAAGTGGTGATTGAGGAATTTCACAGAGAAATTCAATAGCTTCAACAAAGGTTAGCAAGATTGGAGCAAAGAATAGCTGGGGAACCTCAATAAGAGGAAGAAGACATTTAGATTTTTCATCAAGATCTATTGAGTGATGAAGAGGCAAGAAGACGACATCAGAACCATGGTAGGCGAGGATTATGAGATGATGAAGATTACGGGATGATGGAGGAATAAGATTAATATACCTAATTTTGATCAAATCCCTTCTTCCTATGAAGACATGTTTGAAGAGTCACCTCGTAAGTCTTTATCCACACCCTCAATTGAGTCCATCTTCAATGGATTTAAAGGTCAATCGTCGAAATCGTCGTCTCTGCATGTCTATGATGAGCCTGTGTTTGATGACAACATATTTGTTGGAGTTCTTGGTCTTGATAAGCCCGTGTATGATGATGACAAGAGCAAGCTGAATGCACCGCTGGAGTTATTCATTCATATCATTCTTGATAAGGCAACAAATATGCTCACCTTTATTGATCGCGGAATTGGTATGACCAAATAAGATCTTGTCAACACCCTTGGTACCATTGCGCGTTCCAGCACAAAGGAGTTCATGGAGGCGCTAGTTATGATGCTAATGTTAGCATGGTTGATCAGTTTGTTGTCGGGTTCGATTCAGACTTTGAAAATGCTATTTGAAGGAGCTAATAAAGAATCATTCTGAGTTTATCAGCTATCCCATTTTTCTCTGGATTGAGAAGACTACTAAGAAGGAGATTTCTGATGATGATGATAAGAAAGAAAATAAAAAGAGCAAGATTCTTAAGTTCATCAGCAAGTTTCATCGACTTCAACTTATGCCGAAGTCTCTCCTAGACGGGGAGAATGACACCGGGTGGACCTATCTAGACCGGTTCAACCAACCAAACCCACCTCCTCTCTATTGCTATATGTTACTTCTTCCTCTTGTTAGTTTTCTTTGATATTTGCCTTCAATGGGATCCTTGAGGTAGCCTTACTCTATAAATAGGGCGTTATCTCCTTTGTTGTAGGCATATTAGAGAGATAATAAATGTTTTCAAATTCTGCTTTTGTGGGTTTTGTATCCGGGTTAGATCAGGTAGTGTTACCCTCCCAAAAAGCTCGTTCTTGGTTATTGTTCGAGTTGTCGTTTCCTGCAGTTCGTGCCTTGTTCGGTGGCATGCCCTCTCTCATTCTCATAGCCATCGATACTGCTAGCCGCCGTCCTAGCTGCTTCTACCTGACACCCACCACAGCTTCAACTGTCACACTAATGTCTGCCATCGTCGATGTCGTTGTCTACACCTGCGCCACATTTCACCTCTTTTCCCTTCCTCTCTCACTTTCACTCTCTTTCTATTTCCCATACTCTCTCTATCTCTCTCCTCTCTTTCACTCTATCTCTAACTCCCTCTTTCTCTTTCCACTATCTCTCTTTCTTTCTCACACATTCTCTCTATCTCTCTCTGTCTCAATCTATTGCTCTATCTCTTCTCTTTCTCTCCCCTTTCTTTATGAAAAGAACAAAAAGAAAAAATAAACAAAAAGTGAAAAAAAAAAAAAAACAAAATTGAAAAAAAAGGATAAAAGTAAAATAACAGAAAGAATAGAAAAAAAAGAAAAAATATAGGGGGGGGGGATTATGCATACTCACCTCACCCTCTCATCATCAACACCACTACATGCACAGAGGCATAATTTTACAAACTCGCAAAAAATTCCAAAATTTTGAATACGTGTTTGACACAAATATCAGAACTCATATTCACTTTTTTTAATACAGCGGGGTAAACTCGCAAGTGTCTTTCGCAACGCAGCAAGTAAGCCTTTTGCGTGCTTTTCTTTTCATAGTGAGAAAAATTCAAGTAACTTTGCACTTCTTTTTTTGACGCGGTGGGGAAAACATTATGAGTTCCAAGCAAGTACATGAAGGCAATGTTTAAAATTGCATAATTAAGCCTCGAGGCGGTTTTCGTCTGTGAGGCGAGGCGTAAGCCTCAAGGCGGTCTGAGGCGTAAGCCTCACGGACACAGAATTGCGTAAATGAAAAATTAAGGGTTTTAGCAGGAAAATAATAACAAAATTGTATCTTACAATAAAAACATCTAAATGATATATGAAAATAGTGGAAAGTAAGAAAGTAGATGCAATAAAATCATGTCCTAAAGTACAAAATCACAAAATATTAGTTTAACAAAACTCCCAAAATACAAAAAACATATAAAATGCAATCATATCCCATCACTAAATGGGTCTTCAAGTGAATCTTCTTCTCCAATTGTATCTATGAATGCCATGTCATCATCATCTTTAATATGACTCACTTTTCTCTTCCTTGTTCAATAAGAGAAAAGATCATTAGCATGTTAATTGCTCACTTGATATAAATATACTGCGATAGCATATAAGAAGTTGTGGAATACCTTTACTTGATTGTTGTGCTGCAGAGCTAGTGGATGTGTGTGGTGTGGTACTAGTAGATGTGCCCACTTGATCTGCTTTGCCCCTCAAGACATCCACATTTAGATCTTCTAGCTGTAAGTCTGATAATGACAAATCTGTCTCATCATCTATGAACCACTCATTATTAGATGACACATCATCACACACACCAATGGGTCCTCATCATCCTTCAACCCCTTATTCCTCAACCTCCTATCTCTTAACCTCTTGTTGTGCATTATATATGCGAGAGAGTTCATTCTGAGTGTAGATAGCCGATTTCTTCTCTTTGTTTGCACTTGACTATATGTACTCCAGTTTCGCTCACACCCAGAAGAAGAACAAGTGAGACCCAACACTCTTACAACAAAACTCTGTAACTCAGGGGTGGAATCACTAAATTGGATCCACTTTTCAACTGTTTTCAAGAAAAAATATAATCAGAACTGAATAAAGTGTCTTGCATTTACCAAAATAATTATACCTGGAGACCGTTTAGAAATGGTTGCTTTTGCTGCATTCAAACCAAAAAAATCCTCTTTATTCCGGAACAGAACAAGTTGTAAATCTGCAAGCTCCCTATCTGCCTGCTCCGGTATTAGTCTTTCCATACAATGATATAGACCAAGCTTCACCTCCGGATTTGAAGATTTCTTCTCTGAATATTGAAATTGAGGATTGAGATAATATGCCGCTGCATGTAGATGACGGTATAACTGCATCTCCCACCGAGCATCAAAGATATCTCAAATCTCCCTATAACTTGCCTCCTCTCCTCTTAAGTTGTGTGCAATCAACTCCTTGGCCTCATCCATAGCATTATAAATAAAACCCATAGCTGGTTTTGCATCCACTAAGCGTAGAACTTGCACTAAGGGTCTCGTGCTCAAAATGGCATAAGTCACAGCAGTCCAAAATTTATCATTTAGAATTATCTTTCTTATTTCCTTCCTCTCACTTTTCTTCCCCCAAGCAGAGTTAAGCCATTCAGTTGATATAAACATGGCTTCCAAAGGTTGCCTCACCTCCATCAAGCTCCTGCTCTTCATGTCAGACCATCCATCTGACATAATGGTCACACCAGTCTCAATCCATGTCATTTTAATCTCATCAATGCTCCGCTCTGTGTTCTGCAGCTCTTCTTTTAAAATCCATGTTCGCAACTCATACATGGAAGGTGCCTTCAACCCTCTTCCATACAATCCTACAGACCGCAGCATACTAAAGTAGGCAGGCGATGTAGCAATATTAAATGGTATTGCATTCTCAAAAAAAAAAATCTCCCAATGTCCATGCAAACCTGTCGCCGACCCTCTCTATTACCAGCTGCAGGCATCATCTCTGCTTCTCCTCTATCCGCTCCTGGATTAGTCATATACTGATCCATAGGACCCCGTGCACCTCTATTATGTATAGTGGAGGAAGAGCCCTTTCCACTCTCGCTCCCAAAATAAGCACCATGTTCGACCATTTCATCAAATTGCTCCTGTTGTAAGTGTTTTGCAGTGGTAGTTTTCTTCATGTAAACACTTATTTCTTCCTTCACATTGTCCGGCACTTTTGCACACGGTGCTACGTTCTTGTGAGAGCATGATAAATGCTCCTTCATGCTGGTTACTCCGCCCTTCACCACTTTCTCACAAAAATTGCATTTTAAATAGACATACGTTTTCTCGCTCCCTCATACGTCAACTTGCACGCTATATTTCCAAGAGGGGTCACGCCGCAATGACGTATTCGCCTTTTCTTTAGCTCTAACCATGTCTCTTAAAGAAAAAAATTCAAAAACACAAAAAAACATAAACCATGGATTTTCTTACATTAGAAAAATCTATATACTAAAAAAAAAAAACCTAAAATCCAATGTGGAGTACTCCTAGAGGGCGGCCGGAACTTTCAACTTCGCCGGAGAGAGGCGGCGCCGGCAGGAGAAGCTGCGGGAAGGGAAGCCGGCGGGAGAAGCTGCGTGCGGGATTTCTCTGTTTTGCGAACAGGAGGCCTTGCGGGAAGCAGAAAATCGGGACCGTGCGGTTCAAGGAGGCTAAAAACCCTTCATTTTAAGTGGGTGGGCCCTAATCCATGAGGCGTACGCCTCACCAAGAGTTGCGCCTCTGAGGTGCGCCTCAGGCCAAGTGAGGCGTACGCCTCAGCAAGAGGAGGAATTGCGTAAGCTTTGAGGCGGTTTTGTGCAAAATTGTGCAGAGGCGCGCCTCTTATTGCGCAATTTTAAACAGAGCGTGAAGGTTCATGCATATTTTTTTGGACGTCATGGGATAGAAGATCCCCAACTATGGTGTCTTACAATACTGATTATGCGCACCTTTCTTGGCATGGTAAAAATGACTAGTACTCTTAATGGTGCCTCTTAGACGGGGAAGACATTAGGTGATGTCGAAATTTACATTTATGACTCGAATTGGGAAAAAAATGACCATTGAAATCAATTGAACCATATTTGATCCGACTAATGCATCAAACTTTCAAATTGAGGTTTGATAATGCTATGATAGTTGAAGATGAAATGAATTAAAATTCTCTTGCTTTAGAAAATATACGGCCGCTTTACAAAGTTTTCAATTATTTTGAAAATCATATAGTTTATTAATTTAAACTCACTCGCCCGTTTCGACAAATGCATCAAATTTCTAAATTTGAGGTATGAGAATACTGCACGGGTTAAGATGAATGAACTCATTCTCTCACTTTATTTAAAAATGCATGATGATTCCAAAAGCAAGCAATTTTTTGAAACTTAACAAATCTCTTATTTTTCAAGTTTAACCTAGTATGCATGTGCTTCAACATACGTTTTAAGTGCTTAAATGCAATGTTTGAGAATGCTACATGGTTTAAAAATAAGCTGAAATTAAAATTCAATCCACTCTGAGAATCGTGAAAGTAGAAGAATGAATAACCATTTTGGAAATTCACAAACATACCCTCAAATGTAAGAGTCAATTTTTTTTTTTTTTGGCACGATACTTCTCGAGCTAGTTGCTCTGCCTATAAGGTAAGGTCATAAATTCCTCATTTCAAGTTTAATTCTCCTTCTTGCAAGGACTAGAGTTGACGAGACTTAAATTTAATGAAGGATACTCAAACAACAAGTTTTAAATAATTTAGCATAAAACTTATTCTTACAAGTGAACATAGGACTGCAAAATCCATGAAGATATTTGGTTTTACATTTGCATTTGGCCTTCAATACCTTTAACAAAAGAAATTCATTTCAAAATGCAAAATTCAAAGTTTGACGCTTTTATGGTAGCTCATAAAGTTGATATTTGAACTCAATCTTCTGTTAGAAAGCAAATAAAGTTGACAATGTTCAAATTTCAAAATAAAATATTCAAACTCCAATGATTGCTGCATTGACTGAAAATATTAACCGGATGAGATTATATCTTTTAAAATACACTAAAAGCTCAATGTAGATACTTTTGGGGTCGCATCCAAAAAATTATAAAAGTTAATAAAATTATAAAAAAAATCTACAATTTTTAAATCGAAGAGCAAATTTATTGCTACTATATTGCTTAATACTTATTACTTATCTAATGATTAGCCTTAATAAAAAATTCTTGCTCATTATGGAGAGGATTAATTAACCATAGGGGTTTATCCCTACCCTATGAGAAATTTAGAATCAGGTTATGAAGTCCTAGTAAAATGAAGACAAAATTTCTGAGTGACGTCTTATCGTCAATCTAATCAATCTTTTAAAAATTTGATCCGAAAATCACCTAAACTCCCCAAGTGAGAGACCGGGGAACAAATTTTCGAATCCCACAGGCATAACTTACTAATGATGCCTGTTTGAGAGGCTTGTGTGGTGCTATGACCTCATCTTACTACACCGAGGGCATAGGAATGCATCTTGTGCGATGTATGGCCTCATCTTACATCACTGAGGGCATAGGCAAACATCCAACTTACCTTTAATAATATTGCTACATATATTTCAAAAAAGCTTGAAGTTGAAACAACTTATAGGACATATAAGGCTGTATAGCTTATTTTTTTAGCATCTGGAAGTTTGTAAGAAGCAGCAGTTAAATAGTTATATAGTTTTTGAAAGAAGTGAAAAGATGCAAACTTCTAAACTATCATGAAGACTGTTGTAAGTTGATGCGGCTAGTAGTTCTTATAGTCTTCTAACTATACTCGTAAAAAATATAATTGGTTGCTTAATCAGCTTATGTTGAGCAAATCAAGCTAACTGGACGCTGCTGTGATGGCACTGTTCTATCGCTTCGATTTTAGGTCATCAAAATCCACAATTATTTCATTCCGCTGAGGATTCAATGAAGTAATATTTTGATAACGAAGTTTTTGAAATGTTTAAAAGCAAGCAGATTGATACATTTAAGGAGTACCAAGTATTTGAATGAAATTTATTTGATTGAGAAATTACTGAAGGGTGATGTGCTGAATCCTTTCTTAAGAAATTGTTTCCGGACTCCTAACATATTTCTTGAGCTTCTTATTATTTTAAAACTCTATCTAACGTCAAAAATTAGGTTTGATAAATAGTGAAGCAATTCAGGAAAATATAATTCAAGCGACACTCCATATACAAAGCTTAGAAACATCATATGACATCATTACGGTGAGTGTAGTGACGTTAAAAATGAAAAGCAGCAACAGAGAAGTCTTCGAGGTGGTGAAAACTAATTGAACTTCTCATTTGTGTGAAAAATTTAACTTATGTTAACTCCATAAAATATAGCCAACAAAATATCAATGGAACTTGTAAATTCAAAGGACATGACGAAGTTACCTCCAGGAGTTGGCTTTAATGATGAAAAACCCAAAGGACATGACAAAAATGAGATGAAATTTTCATTGGTTAATTATGCGCTTCCCTCCCGCAATATCCTTGATCAGTTACTTGGTTATTATGCATCATATCTTATCACTTTATCTAGAAACTTCTATATGATGGTACAGTTTATGGTTTCCTTGGCACTTATTGCTACACTTTCTTACTTGCAGCTCTCCAAAATGAGCTCAGTGCACAAAAGCTTATAAAACCCAACTTTTTGTGGTCTATAAATTCGAATCTGAATTTTGCAAACATTTTATTTCATACCTTTGTTTATGTCTTTCAGAACCTTTGTTTTTTTCTTTCATTCCTGGCTTCTTTTCATAGCAAGATTCCAACATATTCTTGTACTACAGACCACATATGAGAATTTCAGATATAGAGCTGACATCAGGCTTAACGTATATGACCGAGGTTGTCTGAACAATTTCCTGGAGGTATTCTGCACCAAGATCAAGCCCTCAAGGAATGACTTCCGTGCCATTGTTCCAGATGAGCCCCCCCAACCTCCACCCACAATTCGCCCGCAGGACCTGGAAGATGATTCCGGAAGCTACCCTCGCTCGAAAGTACAAGATGACCTTAGTATCAGTGCAGACCTATCAATGATCTCCCAGCGGCACAACATTGACGAGTTCGACGAGGAGATTGGTGGGAAGAGCCCCGCAAGCATTCCGAGCATCGCACCGGAGTCGAAACTTGCCTTAGTTTTGGATACACAGCTCCCTCTCATGACAGCAGATGATGAGAAGTTAGTCATGAATTTGAATCAGAGTAGGAGAATTGATAGCTTCGGGATCTTGCATGAAAGGAGCTCTTCTCAAGATGGAAGTTTGAAGGATGAAAAAGGGGAGGTTTGTTGATGCAAGAAAGGAGTAGAGATGGAGAAGTTTAACGGCATACCTGTAATTACCTCAGGTGTAGAGCAAGGATGGATTCCACTGCCATTATTAGCTTGGTTATACAGTTATGTTGTGATAGTGGTTTTGTTCTTTCTGTATAGTATAGAGAACATGGATTTCTTGGACTTTCTGTGTAATTTCTTCCTTTTTTTCTTCAATTTATCTTGTTTGTAGCATTCTTCACTTGCCAAACAATCTGCAAAGCAATTGCTGAATCTTTCAATTTAATTTTTTTTTTTACATTGTGGAGTTATTTTAAATTACTTGTAGACTGGAGTGTGTCATGGGTTAACGTGGGAACTGATGAGATTTTTTGTTCTGATGATAAAGATTAAAGATTGCAAAGGAAAACAGATTTTAGCACATCAGGGAAGCTTAGGAGGGATAAATTTGTTGTATTTTTATGAGATAGCATCTATCAAAAGGACAATGTTCTTGGAAATGACTGAAAGGAGCAGCTCATAAACCTTTTGAGTGATGATTTAGGCTTTGTTTGGGACTGTATTTTTACTGTTTCCTAAAACAGTTTTTTAGTACAAAAGTTGAAATTTTGTACTTGAAAGCTGTGAAGCAGTAAAAAAATTGTACCAAACAAAACCTTAGGCTTTGTTTCATACGGCTTTCTGATTTCTTCTTAAGTAGTTTTTTAATAAAAAAATTTAATTTTTAATTAGAAAGTTATTTTTAAAAGCATTAAGAAAGCCATGGTTTGGGCTAGTTTTTTTTACTATTTTTAAAAATAATTTTTAAGTATAAAAATTTTTATAACTAAAATTTTTTAAATTAGAAAATTGCTTTAAAAAAAATAAAGTTATCTCAAACGAAATCTTAATCATTTACTCATTGTCACTTCAATCTAGATGATGAAACTGGTTCCAACAGTAAGGCCAAGTCAAGTGCCTAAACAAAAAATTATTATATTAAATGATATGTCAGAAGAAAATTCAGATGATCAAGTATAAATCTTATGTTTCGTTTGGGACGAATTTCTTACTGCTATTTAAAGTAATTTTATTGTGCAAAAAGTTTTAATTCAAGATATTTTTGTACTAAAAAGTTGATTTACAAAGCAAAAAAAAGTTATCCCAAATGAAATATTACTGTTGAGTTCGAATTAAAAGTCGATGGAATTAAATTAAAGCCAACGAACTAATAGTCAAATTGAATGTTCCAACAAAATAAATTTAACAACATGAAAAGTGATTTGTTTTGAATCTAAATGAGTATAAATAGTTTGGTTAAAAATTTTATACTAGAAAGCTGCTTTAGAAAGCATTAACAAAACTATCCAAAATGAAACCTAAATTACTTTTAAATCATGAAGACAAATCAACTGTCGATTTGCAACTTGTTATGTTCATAAAACTTAATGTTGACCCACACATTCAAAACGTGCGAAAGGAGCAAAAATTGGCGACTTAAGTGGCGGCCAGCGGGCGTGATGCGTCACTTGAAGGGTCAAATGACCTCGGTTACCAAACAGACTGCGCCTTTGCAATCAAAATGTCGAATTCGCCTAATTGGAAACCCCTCGCCACCAAATTAGGCGAAAAAGGCCATAAATGATGACCGATATCCAAAATTAATGCGTTAAGTTGCCCAAATGACGTTCGATCGTAAAACGGACTTTGCCGTTGCGTTGGAAATGTTGATAATATCCAAAATAAACTATAATTTTGTCCAAAGAAACACCCCCAGGGAAATCAACATGCAAAATGAGGAAATCGACATGCAAAACAAGGAAATTGACATACAAAACAAGATGATGGCATGCAAATTAAAAACAAAATGAAATCCTCCCCTCATTTTCCTCTGTTGTTTTAAAATTATTATTATTATTAATTAATTAATTAAATATATTAAAAAGAAAATTAACTCAATCAAAGACTACGTTGGATGTTTTGCGCATGTGCTATGTTCAAATCCTCAGAAATCCTACGTAAATCACGCAGATTGCCTCAATCAAATGCTATTCCCGTCGTTTAAATGAGGTCAAACGAAGCCTAATTAATTGGTTGTTTAGTTTCTCTGTTTTCTACAGCTTGATCCCGCTTAGAATTCCCGCAACAGCCAACTAGTCCTTCCACCCAACCTGATCAACCCTTTTGCAGGCTGCAATCAAGCCTGAAATCCCTCACAACACCCTCCGCTCGCGCAAGCCTCCACTCGTGAGATCTGCACGAACCATCTACTCATCGTCGATATCGACGTCGCCACCGTCGTTAAGATATATAATGCCCCTCAGCCTCAAAATCTTCAAATCCCGCTTTCTGCGCTCACGGCGCACCGAGGGAGCGCCCATACGTGCTTTTTATAACATGGTGGAATAAAGCTCGGAGGAGTGCTTGTGGCGAGGTGGGTAGGCCATGTACACACTCTTCGTAGCATGGCATACACAACACTAAGTATGGGAAAAAAAAGTTTTTTTTTTCTCAAACATGTACCTTGAAGTCCCATACACGCTGTTCATAGTGTTTTTGGATTGAAGAAAATCACGACTAAGGTGGTACCCGACACCTACTATACGCTTTTTATAGTGTGGTGGAAAGGCCTAGACTCCCAAAATTTTCCTAAGTGGGGGAGATTCTGGGAGGTTACTAAAATTCAGAGCACATGGAACCTAATTTGAATAAAATGACACATAACTTGAACAACTAAAGGGGACTTAATTAAATGGACAACATGTAACTAGACTCTAATAAATGAATAAAACAAATCTATAATTCATAAAATAAAAAATAATTAAACACAGATGAATAAATCCCCTTATGATGAAAAAAGAACTAGCAAACACAACTTGTTTACAAGCGATGACATGATTATAACTTTATAAGTCATGACATGGAATTCTTAAACAATGAGAATTGACTCGCAATATTCATATCAAATCATGCTTATAAATAAATAGATACAACCATAATGAAAGGTGCAAAGTACTAGTAACCTACAATGAATGTAACAACATCCTGCATTCGATATCAACATATGAACAGACATATAAAATCCTGCAAGTAATGACGAGCAGCATGCTTACAAGTAAGATGAGAAGGTTGTAAAGGGGATGTCCTCTTTGTCATAAATACCAGTCAACTTGCAGATGAACACCCAGTAGCATGTACATGGTGATAACAATTAGCATGCAACGAATGTTGTGATGTCCCTACAATGAATGTCAGTTCACTTTTAGACAAATACGATCGATCCTCGTGTATGATGATGGCATATAGGTCTATTTCTGGATAACAACATTGGATATGCCACAAGTATGACAGATACCCTGTGGACACAAGTGTACGCACTATTTACAAGCAAGGACCAAGAACCTACAACAAAAATGAACCCTCATAAGTGTATGCAAGAGACATGAAGTGAGCAGGATAATTGACTTACAAGCATGAGTGTGATCTTATAACACACACAACAGTCCATTTACAAGCCGCTACAAGGAGCCTGCAAGTGTTTAAAGGCAATAGCACAAGATGTGGGAGTGAATACCATTACTTGCCAACTAACAAATGTGGGGAGATCAGCGATGAGCACAGCCCACCGGACAATTTGCATTAATATTCAATGAATGCTACGACATCATGTGGAAGCCTCCTAAGATCATCAAGTTTATATGCAATGAATGTAGCAGCTTGCCATTCAACATAAATGAAGAAATTATTGGTGAGTGCAGCTCACTCGACAATCAATATTAACTTGCAAATGAACATATGCATCTTCTTGCAATAACACTGACAGATACCCTACAAATGCAGATAAGGGAACTAGAATAAATATAACAACCTTCACATGACTGATATTAGCCTATTTGCAAATAAACACAATTTGCAAGTAAACATATCAACCCTCTACGAACAATGACAGTTTATACAGTCCGTATACAAGCAGAGATGATAAATAAACTAATAACAAATATGAGCGCCTACGAACCATTGTAGAAGACTTGTCATATACACTACATGTTATTTACAAGCAACTACAGAAGATTCGTTAATGCACGACAGTCTACCTGCATAAAGTAGAAAATGACCTGCAGTGCAATGCTACGATTAACCTGTAAACAAAAGAAGGGAATCAGTAGTAAAAAGCTACGGGTCATTGATAAAATGAAGTAATAAATTTATAGTGCCAGTCTGTTATACCAAATAAATTAGCTTATTTCCAAGCGACATGTAGGAGATCCTTGACGCACTGCACAGCTCATTTGCAGGCTAAAATATATTCCAACAAGTTAAATGCTAAGGAAAATAGCAATTTACTGAGGACAAGATGAACTAAACAACACTGTTGATGCGCAATAGATAAAGTATAATATCATGCCACCGAATCTGCGACATTTATACAAGTAGATATAAGATGTTTCTCAAGCCTCAAATAAAGTTTTTTTTTTTCAACTTTAGCGACAATCACTTAACGCAAATAATTATATTAAATATTTAAATGCTCCCCCTCATAAATTAAAACATGATTACTAGCATGGCCCTGATGAGTGTGATGTATGCACATATGCGATGTATGAGGATGTTGCACACATCAAACATGAATCTTTTGAACTTGATCCTTCTATGTGAATAGATAGGAGTTAACACGACTTGAACAATCAAGCAAATATACGGTTGCAGCACAAACACTAACCGAGATATTTATTTTATATGTTCATATTAGGCTTTTAAAGTCTATAACAAGAAAAAAAAATCATTAATAAAGGCATAAAGTTGACGACGAACAAGATCCTCTGTTGGCAAGTAGATAAAGTAGACAAGGTTCGGCCAATAAATAAAAAGTGCCGATAAATACCCTGATAATGGTCGTGTTGAAAGAAAATCTCAACCAAAGGGACCCTAAATATTTAAAAATGTCTCCCAATATGAAAACTTAAAATTCCAAAAATACTAGATCATAAGCTATTTAAGATGGAAATCACATAAATACTTAAAGCAATATATCCATCCACCGTTCGCAACAGTTTATCAAGGTGGAAAATTTTGAAAATTACTTCAGCTCATAAAGTACAAATGTCTGGTCGGGAATATCATTAAGCTTCATTCTCAATCCATCTCTTGCCAGTAAAGATGTGACACGTGTCCTCTAACTGGTAGTTTCACCGCTAAATGGCACCACAGGTAAATAGTTATGACTGGGACCCTCTAACCTGGTGGTTTGGCTACTAAATGACACCTTTAAATTACGGTCATGGTTAGAGCTCATATGTTCCCCAACGGTGCTATATCATCGAGCAATGAATCAGCAGGAATGATTGATAAGGCATAAAGCCCTCTATTAATTAAGGTAGATTCAAATTTGTCCCGTTAAATAAATATTCACTCCATGTCTATAAGGTACCCTTAGATGAAGCAATCATAGTTGATGACAAGAATCCTTGAGTCAGGTTGGGCCGACTACCTCCTCCAACTAAGTTGACCAGGGATCATGATGGTCTGGGACGACTAAACCATGAGATCTTAATCGAGTCTATCATGATTCCCCCCACCATTAACTTTAAGTGCAGGGTGGTGAATTCCTAATTTTAAATATCAAATTTCCAAAGAACTAAATTCTTTTGCTACTATATGTCGAATACTACGTATTTGTTTGACGACTAGCTTTAATCGAATGTTCTCTCGTTATCGGGAGGGGCACTTAACTATAGGGGCTTGCGCATATAGAAAACCTGAACTCAGATCATAAAGTTCTCACAAAATGAGAGCAAAATATTTGAGTAATGTATAATTCAAAATTCAATCCGCCTTCTAAAAAATTTCCTCGAAACATACTCATTAAAACTCTCCTCAACTACCCAAAAAAGAAAGAAAGCAATCACAGAGAGCCTGGGGCGCACATTTTTGGAGCTCGCACTAGAAAACTATAAAACAAAGAAGCTCCAACTTCTTGAAATAATTGCAACTCCATACTCTAAAAGCCTTGAGAATTGAAGTTGAGGTTTCATTTGGAATAATTTTTTATCACTATTTTTCTTGTTACTTTAAAAAAAAATTGTATTAAAAAGTTGATTTAGAAAATAATAAAAAAATTATCCCAAATAAAATCTTAGTGATTGCTTGAAGCCTTCATTTTAGCATCAAACATTACCTCTGGCAATCTAATCAATAAAATTACCTAGGCGTTCCAAAGAAGGATGAAGACCATAAATATACGTATAAATGAACAAAATTGAGTTTAAGTTACCTTTAATTTACACTTGAGCTTAACTAATTAATCAAATTTAAGCTCTAGCTAGACTTAACTTTACAAATTTGAGTTTGCTCACGGGCCGACTCATTTATTATAAATGATAAAATATAATTCAATTAACATAATGTTGCAGTAAATTAATAAGTAAAATGAGAAATTATATAAGTAATAATAATAAATAATTTTAGTCAAATAAGAGAAATTTTTTAAATAATTGTAATAATTTTATTCCTAAGCTATTAAAATTTAATATATTTTAGTGGATTTATATTACTAATGACGCCCTAAAGTCATTAGCAGTTCATGATAGAGCCCTATGTCACCTTTTTTTTTTCCAAAAAACCTGCAGAAGGGCATACAAGTTAAAACAAAATAAGAGTACAAGTCCTTAAAGAATCTAAAGCCCTCTAGAAATACAACATTTAAAGGAAAACCTATGAGCCAAAGATTCAAACTAAAGACAGGAAGCTAAAAAACAAAAGCACAAAGCAAAAAGAGCATCACTTCTTTCTAAAATTACGAGCTTTACGTTTTCCACTTCTTTTAATAAAATCCGTTCTAAAAGCCAAATCATCCTCATAAAAATCTTCACCATCAGTTAAGGAATTATCAACAAGTAACCAGTCACCCCGCATCACCTCACTATCCCTCGAAATATGAGAATGTGCTTAGATTTCAAGGTGGATAAGCTCCATGGTCATTTGACTCTATTTTTTTAATAATAAGATATTTTCTAAACTATAAAAATAATAATCAAAACATTCAAAAGTAATTAATTTTTGAAAAATAAACATTATTTTATAGAGCAAAAGGAATGGTTTTAGAATCAAACAAAAAATCTTACATTGGAAATTAAATTCAAATCATAATATATTGACCCAATTTCATTTAGTCAATTTTGGGTGCTGAGAAACTAAAAGTAAAACCTTCTATTCTATTTTTTTGAATTTCTTTTAAAAAATTCAAAGTTAATATTATCCATGTTCAAATAAATCTCTCAACTCTATTCTACTTCGTCCATTTTATCCATTAAATATAATAATACCTTTAATTGACCCAATTGAGTTGATTAATCAATAAGATGTTGAAAAACTAACCCCATTTCAAATGGATTAATGTCAAGGTCAGCGCCTGAAGTGATGGTGTTAGAATTCTTTACTATGCAAGTGCGCATTGATGAATAATAATAATAATAATAATAATAATAATAATAATTTATTTCTGATAATTTTTTTATTGCTTTCTAAAATAACTGTTAGTACAAAAAAAATTATTCTAAATATTTTTGTACTAAAAAGCTATTTTATAAAGTATTAAGAAAGTTATCTCGAACAAAACCTAAAAAGCAAGCATAAATAGCACTTAGGCTTCGTTTGGGATGGCTGTCTTTCTGCTTCTTAAAGCAGCTTTCTAGTACAAAAATTTTAAATTTTGTATTAAAAAGCTGCTTTAAGAAGCAAAAAGAAAGCCATCCCAAATGAAGCCTTAGACTTCATTTGGTGTGATTTTTTTACTGCTTCTTAAAGCAACTTTCTATTGAAAAAAGAAATACTAAAAAACAGCTTTAAGAAGCAATAAAAAAGTCATCACAAACAAAACCTCAATCACTACTATTGACCTGTGACAAGAAAAAGTTTCAAAGGTAGAGTTTTTGGTCTATCACACAATTGAACAATCTCACATTAGGTACAGAATTTAGACCAAAAGACATCACTACTCCTCTTTGAACCAAACCTACTAAGATCAAAGCCATCACGTTTGAAGACCATATTCAAGAATACTGTTTACTATTCAATCAACCATGCTTTTATCATACCAAACGCCTTCTTTTTCTTCTCAACGACATTGAAAGTCTTCAATGAGGATGGAGCAAACTGGGCAAAAAAGTGAGAGTTGAACTGAAGTCCAATTCATTTTTTAAATCTCTGAGAATTTGCAGAGCAGAAGCTGATCTGGAAAAGAGACATAAAGGTCTTCGGATAGGGATGGATCAACGAAGACTTTACAGATCAGATCATTCTACTAGTTGGCTTTATTTAACAATAGTCAAAGTAATTTCCAGCCAAAGTAATTTAAAACTATCTATGAATGGGATAGTAGTAAGATTTTGGACAATATACTTTTTCAATCGTTGAATGTGGAACTAAACCAAATATTTTCATCATATATTTTGATAAAGTTATGAGTTGCAGGAGCTCTCCAAATCAACCATCAAATCGTTTTTTGCTAATTACATATTTTGCAATAAGAAACCACTCAAACACAACCATGATCGGATTCACATCCACTTGAACCTCAATCAATGTGGCATATATCACTAAAAGACATAAAAGTCATAAATTCCAAGGACAACTTGATTTCAATCACATATTTGACTCAAATTGTGGACAAAAAGATTATTAGAATTGAATTTAGGTTTCATTTTAGATAATTTTCTGATAGGAAACACTTGTAAATCCAAGTATTTCCTATCAACATTCAAAAAACAACGAGAATTTTATACAAAAATCCACACCAAACCACGAAAACAAAAGATAATATGTATTATTTGATGAAAGGGAAACATAATACCAAGATACAATTGATCCTCTATTCGAATAGAGAATCTTTCTCTCCCAAATCTCTAGACACCGCTAGAGCCCAAAGGAAAACCTAAATCTAAGAGATCTCAAATTTAAGCCAAATTCAAGATGCACTAACCCTAGGAAAACAAACTATTTAATGCATACAAATAAAAAGGAAATCTCTAAACAATCCCTACATTCAAATTTCCCTCCTAACGCCCCCAAAAAACCTTCCAAATATGCTCAGCTGGCTTCTACAACTGGATTAACATATAGGGGAGATGGAGAAATCCCACCTCTGTCCGCGTGAATCGATCCCTATGAGACCGGCTGGACCAGTCCAATAAACCGGTTTAACATTTTCTTAACGCTTTATAAAACTACTGTAAAAAATAACTTTTTTTAAAAATATTACATATAATAATTTTCCAACACACTTGTTGAAAGCGGCAAAATAACAAGTTACAATCTAAAAAACAAAAGAGTAAAATAGCTAAAATCTCAAACGAAGTCTTAATACTAATGGTGAAACCCATTTTTAACCTCAAAAAGCAAGCTTAAAGTGAAAGCTAATTAATAATCCTACGCTAATATAACTTTCACATATTTAATGTAAAACTAAATCTAATACCCTCAAATATTTTAATACAACATAAGAATTAGTGATCAAAACAAAGAGTAATATCAACTTCCAAGGGAGAAATGCATTTGCTAAAGGGCCAAAAGAGGCCATACTTAATGTAAAATACAATTAAATGCCACTTTAAAGATGGACTACTTTAAGAACAATATAATTTAAGTTTTAGCAATTGAACAATGACTCCATGGAAGAGACTAGATGAGCTGCAGCTTGGACTTACAGGAAGTAAGTCACATCAGCGAGAACTTCTGAATGCACAGATAGTCGAAGCAAAGTAGCGATATCAGCTTCCACAAGCCATGCAGGCATCTCTATTTTCTAAAGAACAAGCAAGTTGTGCCATGCCAACTTCTACGCCATTTTCCATTGCTTGTTCATTCTTCTGCATGCATCGAGAAAGGAACTAAATTGGCAAGCGAAGATATAAACCCAGGAAAACATAGAATGAAGATAGACAACCAAAGCTTACCGTGAGAAGAGATGTATCAACTGTGAACTTGATTGCATCAGCTGCTGCACGTGAACGGAGATAATACATGCCTGTCTTAAGACCCTTCAATCAAAAAAAAAAAAAGTTGCTAGGATTAGCCCTGATAAATATAAACCAAAGGGGATATAATGTGATTTGACATTATACCTTAGACCAGGCATAGAAGTGTAGAGAAGTCAGTTTTCCAAAGTTGGGCTGATCCATATGAATATTTAAGCTCTGACTCTGATCAATGTAGCATCCTCTATCAATAGCCATGTCAACAATGGTTCTTTGCTTTACCTCCCACACAGTTCTGATCAAACATTTATGTTAATTTTTTATCATGGAATAGGAACTTGTTATAATCCACAAAATAGGGGAATAAGAATAATACAGTACTTGTAAATTGCCTTAAGGTGCTCTGGAACTTCTGGTATCTTAAGGATGGAACCATCTTCATAAATAATCTTGTTTTTTAGAGTACTAGACCAGATACCCATCTCAGTTAAATCATTTAGCAGATGCTTGTTCACTACAACAAATTCTCCACTGCAGAAGTCAAGTATATATTACTGTTAGGAAAGCCTAAAATTTGCGAAGGGACGACACAAACAGAACAGGCAGACCTTAAAACCCTGCGACTATAGATGTTTGATGTGTATGGCTCAAAGCACTCATTGTTTCCAAGAATCTGACTAGTAGAAGCAGTGGGCATTGGAGCAACAAGAAGGGAGTTTCTTACTCCATTCCTAGCAATTTTTTCTCTCAAAGCAGGCCAATCCCACCGGGATGAAGGGATTACATTCCACATGTCCGGTTGGAGAATGCCCTACAGAACAGCTTCAATCAGATACCATGACACAGATAGGACAATGAAAAAATAAATCTAACGAAGTGTCCTTAATGAGGGATATAACTCATGATGCTCTTGAATACTCATCTAATGTGTAAAACCTTTTGATATTTAGAATTCTGTTCTGTTTTTTATTTGTTTTTTTTTCAAACAAATATTATTTTTGCAGAGGTGCTTTAACTTGTTTTTCCAGTGTTTGAGAGAAATAATCCCGTACACCTGATCCGTATATCTAATGTAGTAAATCCTTGCATGTATATAATTTTAGTTTTACTTGTTATTGTAACAAGGTTTCCTGCAATTTAAATTCCAACAAATGTGCATGTTATCTTGGTAAAATTGAATGCAAATATATATAAACATGATGAGATTAAATAAAGAGTTGGATTGTCTTAGGGCCATTTGATTGCTTCAAGTTGGAACAAATGTTTTTAAAATATAATGAATTTAGTAAATTTCATAATTTGATATAATGTTAAAAAATCTATGTTTATCCAAAAATCCTAACCTCAACAAACGGCTTCAAAACCTCTTGCATATTATGATTTCAATTTCATA
Source organism: Dendrobium nobile (assembly GCA_022539455.1). Lineage (NCBI taxonomy): Eukaryota > Viridiplantae > Streptophyta > Magnoliopsida > Asparagales > Orchidaceae > Dendrobium > Dendrobium nobile. The sequence continues at coordinate 15,300,487 of CM039733.1, read as the reverse complement.
ATAAAAATGAAAAAAAAAAAACCATCATTTCCTAAAGTAAGTTTTCAATCTAAAAGCAACAAATGAGCCCATAAATCAAAGTTTTTTTTTTTTAACTACAGACCTTACTAATTGGACTTCCTTGATATGTTTCATATGGGCCTTCTTTGAAAGCAAGTTGAGAAGAAGCATTCAAAGCATGGTAGTATATGGTCTCAAAAATGTCCTTGTTCAATTGTTGGGCCTAAAGAAAAAAAGATAATAATAGTTATTAACCATCAAAACAACATATTCAACTAAAAAGGAAAATTTTAAAGATATGCACTTACCTCCGCTGAATCAAAAGCTAAGCCAAGTAAGATGAAAGTATCAGCCAAGCCTTGAACGCCAATGCCAATTGGCCTATGGCGTAAGTTAGATCTCCTAGCTGTTTCAACTGGGTAATAGTTAATGTCAATTATCTTGTTGAGGTTCTGTGTAACTATTTCAGTCACCTTCAAGGACAAGAAGAGAAGAAGATTATGAGATTATTGATAAAAGTGTAAAAAAAGTTTTGAATGAAACAAAAAGTAGTGACACCTCAGCTAACTTGTCAAAATCAAAAAATCTATTTTTCGCTCCAATGCTTCCAACTAGCTTTGATGGATGTGAATCTATAGGTACATTCTGCAAATAGCAATAGCTTTAGAATCCAAGGTAGCTACTTGCAAGTATAGATAAGGAGAATTTACCTTTTCCATCACATATCGAGGTAAAGCAATTGATGCCAAATTGCATACAGCAGTTTCATCAGGACTGGTGAACTCTATTATCTCAGTACACAAATTTGAAGACTTTATGGTTCCAAGGTTGTTTTGATTGCTTTTTCTATTGCAAGCATCCTTCAAATAGAAGTTTGAAAGTGGGACAATGAGAAAGAGATGGAAAGCAGACAAATTAAAAGATATGATAATGGAAAAATTAGATAGTGTACCTTATATAACATATAGGGTGTTCCAGTCTCAATCTGGGATTTAAGAATCTCAAACCATAGGCTTTGTGCTGAAACAATCTTACTGGCCTTGCCCTAAAATTAGAATAGGTCCAAAGTAATGACTAAGACAATATATTCTATTAAACAGTGCAAACTGTAAGAGTTTATCATTAAAAATAAAGGAGTGCTAACCTCTTTTTCATATTTTGTGTACAAATTGTTGAACTCTTCACCCCAACAGTCAGACAAACCAGGAGCTTCGTTTGGGCAAAAAAGTGACCATTCTTTATTGCTCTGGACCCTTTCCATAAATATATCAGGTATCCAGAGTGCATAGAACAGATCTCGTGCCCTGTGCTCTTCCTATATAAGATTTATCAAGAGTTAAAGGTACATATAATTGTAATTTCAGTTAAATTGAGGAATTTATACAAAAATAACATCCTCTTACCTCCATCAGTCAAATTTTAATCATATATTAATATTCACAACTAAGAAACAGCTTATATTTTTCTCATTCATCAAATTCCCAAGAGTTTGCTAGTGGCTCGCGCATGGATTTGCTAGTTTTTTATGTTTGATGGATGATAGTTTAGTGAATAGGATATATTTGAATGTTTTTACCATGAACCACATAAGCAAAAAGAAAACAACAAATCACTTGAAGGTAATGACTGAACCATCATTAACCATATACCATTTATTTGGGATGGATAACTTCCATGAATCATGCCAATAATTATTAGTGAGTGTTGCATGAAGGCTTGTTGCTCTGCTTTTAAAGTTCAACGTTTTGATATCTTTAACCTAACACTTCTTCATAATCCTTCCATGAATCATACCAAAAAAGATGTAAATACATTTTGCACAAAGCTTATTGCTCTGCTTAGAATCATGATATCTTTAATCTAACACTTCTTCATAATCATTCCACATTGATTTGATACATAAAGCAAAGGCTTCATGTCTTGTATTAATCTTATTTTACAAACATGGCACCTTAGAATGAATTTTATTAATATTATTTGGGTGATTTTATGATTAAAAATTATCAATGTAAAGTTTGATCAACTGTGAGGCTCAAAATGCTTTTAAAGTTCAATGTCCCTCTTGAATTTTGAGTTTGAAATTATTATTCTTAATTTTTTTTTCTTTCTACACAAACTTCTCATTTATTTACATCATCTTTGGTATCATCTAGTAAGCTTTCTATTAATGATTTACAGTTTGACATTATCTTATTCCATAAAGTTCACCTCAATTTTGTAGTCCATCAGTGTGGCTTCAGTGATAGATTTACGATACTAGAGAACAAGCAATCAAAAACAAAAAAATTCCTACTTAGGTGGTAGCACCTCATACCTTCCCATGATTTTTTCTAAGATCAAGGAACTCAAAAATGTCAGCATGCCATGGTTCCATATACACCGCAAATGCACCTAGAACATTACGAATAGGACTAAATTAATAATCATGGCTAACTAGTATATAAAGTTATAAACCAATGAAATAAGGCTATGCTACCTTTCCTTTTCCCTCCTCCTTGATCAACATAGCGAGCAGTATCATTAAAAACCCGTAGCATTGGAACTATGCCATTTGAAACACCATTTGTCCCACGAATGTAACTCCCAGTGGCACGAATGTTGTGGATGGAGACGCCAATTCCACCCGCAGATTTGCTTATTATAGCACACTCTTTTAAGGTATCATATATTCCCTCAATGCTATCATCTTTCATGCAAATGAGGAAGCAGCTGCTTAGCTGGCCAAATCAAACAAACCCAAAATCAGCAGATGTTAAAGTAAATTAACTAAGAAGTTAAATTTCATGGATACCTGAGGCCTAGGAGTGCCCGCATTGAACAAGGTAGGAGAAGCATGAGTAAACCACCGTAGTGACATCAGATGATAAGTTTTGATGGCAGAATCAATATCTTCTTTATGAATCCCTATAGCAACTCTCATCAGCATATGCTGGGGCCTTTCCACCACTTTCCCAGATAATTTTAGAAGATAGGACCTCTCGAGAGTTTTAAAGCCAAAGTAATCATAATCAAAGTCTCTATCATAAATGATCTCACTATCAACACGAGTAGCATTCTGCATATGCATATTAATGAGGATGTTAATCTGAGAGCAAGCCATCCAAGCTTTGCAATTAAAGAATTGGGAATGATAAATTATCAAATAAACAATTCAACGACCAGCAAAATAGGCACCATCTGGCGAAGAACGAAGGCACCATAACATCATGGAAAAGCAACAATCAGGGGTTGTTTGGCTACAAGAAGGATTTATATCGGGTAGGATATAGTAAATCCTGTGAATACAAATTCAATAAATCTTTGGAGTATTGAATCCTACAAACTACTTGGCAAGATAGATAATAAATCTGACTAAGTTCGGATAAATTGTTAGGAAATTATATTTAAAATTCAAGATTTAAATGTATTAAAAATTTTCACCTGCTTAGAAATCTTAAATCATAAAACAAATAGCAAACAAATTATTGATACTTACCAAAACTTAGAAGTGATCATGTTAAATAACTGCCATGTTTTAATCCGCTCAAGATTAACTAAATCTGGATTAAGAAGATTACTATATCCTGCTGAGATTTACTAAGCATCAGTACCTAAGCACGATTAAAATACTGATACGCTAAAACTATCAGCATAACATGAAGCCTGATGAAAATTACATATCAGAAACCAAAATTAACATTTGAAACAAGCAAGAAAATTCACCTTCATGATGATCTCATAAACATCATCAGAAATCAAAGGTGCTCTTTGCCCCGACCTCTCATTGAAATGGTTGTACATATCCTTTATCCTGAGTACAGATCAACCAATTCAAAATTCAGATATCAATAAAAGCATAACACCCAAAGAAAAAAATAAAATTCTGAACAGTCAAATAGATCCCTTACGTCTCAGAAAACGATTTCTTTGTATTCTTGTGCAGATTAGAGACCGCGATCCTAGCAGCAAGCTAAACGAAATAGATCAAAGGATGAGAACGGAGAAAGACCTAGGGCAAGCCTTGACATGAAAAAATATAGAGAATAAAGTATAATCACCGAGGCATAGTCAGGATGATTAGCCGTCATGGCTGCAGCTGTCTCGGCAGCAAGCTCGTCAAGCTGTGTGGTGGTGACTCCCTTGTAGACCCCAACGCATACTTTTTGGGCAACGAGCACAGGGTCGCAGTGCTCCTGGCTAAGGCCATAACTAAGTTTCTTCAGCCTTGCAGTAATCTTGTCGAAGTGAACCGCCTCCTGCCGCCCGTCCCTCTTCACCACGTACATCTCTGATAGATGGAAATCCTGAATCTTACTTTCTCTGTCGATGGGAGATTTTATCGAGCAGTTGATGGGCGGATGTTATAGTGACGGCGAATAGGATAAGATGCGAGTGATTGAAGGGTTTGAAAGGCGGGATCTTGATTCCAGTGTTAGGGTTTTCAATTTCAATTATTGAGAGCTTCTTTTCGAACGAAATTTTGGCGCGAAGATTGCCGTTTCTGGGGTGAGAACTGGACGGCTTTTTTGTGTTTCTAGCGGCAGCGCGGGAAAGCGGTGACAATGCGGTAAATCAGGGTTTAGCAATGAACGGTGAGACTAGTTTGAGCGAGCTGGCTTGTTTATTCTAGTTTGGCTCCGTCGAGATTTTTTTTAATTTGAAATCACTACTTTTCAAAAATTTCGTGAATATTATAGTTGTGTAGAAATCGTTTTACTATTGATGGACTCATTCAGCTCAAAATTTGAGTGAATTATTGAATATATATTACTATTATTATTATTATTATTATTATGTGTGAAATTTGATTGTACCGATCAATCATATTATAATGTTGTCTCATACCTCAATTTAGCCATCTAGCTCAACAGAGAGTTGCAAGGGGGGACTTCCCCATTCTTGGGTTATGGGAGATTGCCCCAAAAAAAAAACTCTGTGCAATCAAACAACGTTACGATGTCGTAGTCACTGGTTGAATACAGAATTTAAAACGTTGTAGCACTGTAAGTTGCAGCGCCATACACCATGGCACTGTAGGGTGGCTCAAAGACAGTGGAGCACAACGCTTCAAAATTTTGGTGCGCATGACTACGATTCGGGCTTGATAGTTTTCTTTCTTGCTTTTCATGTTTTACATGAAGGGTTGCGACCCTTTATATTTTAAAAGTACGTCTTTTTGTCTATTTTGTGTCAAAACTGAGTGAAAAGTGAAGCCAAAAAATGAGAGAGAAAAATATATTTGTACAATTTATCTCAATTTCATTGTTATTTTTTTGGTGTGGTGTGGCTCTGTAAGTTTTTTTTCTTGATTTCAGATTTTTTCACGTTAAATCATGTTGTTCATTTCTACTTTTTCCTTCTTTGTTTCGTTGTGGGGTTTACTTCCAAAATATATATGACTAATTAATAAGTCGAACACAATTAAGAAAATCTATTTATGTTTGGCTCATTCAATTAAGGAACAAATTGAACATGAGCTCCTTAGCAAGTAGAACAAAAGCTTTTCGTAAAGTACATTTTTTTAAGCCCCACCTAGTATAGATCAAGAATTTACTTAAAACACATAATGGGTAGCATGGGATATATTAGGCCTTCAAATCCATAACCTCCTAGATTTGTTGCTCTGCAATTTGTGACTACCTCTCTATCTTAAGAACTCAACCTACTTATCCCTTGACCCTTGTATCCCCTATAGTGGCAAGTATTGAAATTATAAAGGTAGGTGGATAGAAATCCTCTTGGTAAAATAAAGGAGTTTCAATAACCCTCACATCTATGTGAATATGCTAATGGAGGGCAAACAATTAATCAATTTTTTTTGTGTGCGAATATGCGATGAGGAAATTATTAGTATAATTTTGTCTGTAAATAAAAAGTTGTATTAAAATATAATTCATATTCAGACTTTACTGAATAGCCCTACACATTTTGGAGGTAAATCAGAGTCAAGTAGCAAGGTAAAGACAACACTAATAACTCAGAAATTTTAAAATCATTGATACGCTATCAAAGAAAAATTTGAAATCTTTGGAGAAAGCATCACATCGCATAATTAATTTTTCTAAGCACTTTGGAAAAAAAAGGTCTAATCTCAAAGACTTTACAAACTCTAAACAATAAAGATTAAGAATAAGAATCCACAACAAACTTCTTCTTGATTTAAATAAGAGTAAAAATTCAAATTAGTATGTAGAAGCAATGAAGCATTTTGCAAAACAGTCAAACTCGAAGTCCTCCAAACGCCAAACTGTGGCCTAAAAATAAGAGTACCGAACGAACTCTGCAAAATCGTGATCCATATAATTAACAAATAAAAGATAGCGAGTCTTCTTTGTTTTACAGGTTTTTTCTTGTGCAGGTCATCATCAATATTCTAAGAAAAACAATTAGGAACTTTCTTCATATATTTAATTATGTCGTCATCATGACAGCTTCTGCAGCATATTGAACCGAAAAAGATTGTGTGCATGTGTGTCTATATAGGTTATTTGTCGAAAGATATATATTCCTGTTGTTAGTGTAGCATGATAAAATACAGGCCAATGTTTATAAATTTAGGTAGGGATGTCAAATTCGAAATTTTGGTCGGATTTGGGTCGAATCAAAAACTTATCTGGGTTCAAACGGGTTGACACAAATTGGTTTTTTAAACGGGTTGAAAGTTAGAACCCGGACCTGACCCATCGGGTTGCCGGGTTTACCCGACTCTACACGGTTTTGTAAACCTGGCAAACGGATGCAGGCTCGACGTTGGCTTAGCAAGTCCGGTAGATACACGGGCCTGGGAGGTTTGACGATGCTCTCAGCAATGACAGCGCACGTTGGAAGACAAACGCGAGCCCGACGAGTCAGTGACGATGGTGAGCAGATGACGGGTAGAGCGGATGCGACAGCTGGCAGTGCGGGTGAGGGCACCGCGACACGAGCAGACAGACGCAACACCGGGTAGTGTGGATGCGACCGTGGGTAGTGCGATCAGCGCAAACGGGCAGAAGCAATCTCGGGTTTACCCGGGTTGAGTTCGGGTTGCCAGATCAACTCGAACCTGGCCTGTTTTTTCAAACTGGTCGAATCCGAGAACCCGAACCCGATCCATTGTGAAACGGGTTGTCCCTAACCCGAAATTTTTTGGTCAGGTTCGAGTCGGTTTTTTGGGTCGTGTTAAATATTGACACCTCTAAATTTAGGGCAAATTACATCTATGCTATATATATACTATTAATATTTCACCTTCTCATTTTTTAAGGTTTTGTTTGGGATGCCTTTCTTATTTTTTTACTTTTCATCTCTTAATCAATATTTTTTATTTGACCATTATTTTTTTATGTTTTAAAAAAATTTTGATTTCTACAAAACCTTTAAGAATTTATATTCTCTACAACCAACTTTATAAAGAAGAAAGAAAGCTATATCAAAAAAATCCTTAGGCTTGATTTGAGAAGACTTTTTTACTGCTTTATAAATTTATTTTTTAGTACAAAAATATTTTAAAAGTAGAAAAAAAAAATAGTGGTCTACAGTTGCCTTGAAAGAAGCCTTAATTTGATAATCATTTTTCTGCTACTCATAAGCTTTAAGGCTTTGTTTTTGGCTACTTTCTTACTGCTCAGTAAAATTGTTATAGAGAAAGTAAAATTTTAAAGTTAATGTAGAAAATAAGTTTTTAGTATATTTTTTTTAAAAAAATAGTAAAAACATAGTAAACAAATAAAAATTATAAATACGACCTAAATAACTAGTCTGCATCTTAGGTTTCATTTAGGGCGACTTTATTACTGTTTCTTAAATAAGTATTTTAGTACAAAATAAAATTTTTATACTAAAAAATTATTTTAAGAAGCAGTTAGAAAGCCGTCCCAAACAAAACATTAATTTACTCAAAACTTTTACATAGATGAACAATCAATAGTATCATATATAATTCAACATTCTAAATACCCATCGAAGTGCTACAGTGCAAATCAGGTCTTGCCTAGCTAGAACATAATATCATAAAATATATGACATCGTACTTTGAAAATTTTAACACATCTGACCTTAGTAATGACAAAAAGTCAAAAACAAAACGAGTGAGGGGCCTTCATCAAATAAATAAATTTATATTCAAAAGATTGTTTTGGAAGGTATGCCTAATTTTTGTTCTCATTGCAAATAGGTTGGTCATAAAATATCTGATTGTGCTAAATTGCACCCTCGGTTGAGGAAGGTTGTGATCCCTGTCCAACTGAATGTTGGCTCTAGTCTGGTTAATATGGTGGTTGGTCCTAATGTGACGGCAGAGGTTGTGCCTCAAGTTTTGAATGAATTATCTAATGACATTGAGGTTTGTGGAAATATGATCTCTCATGATGTTGGCTCTCCTATTACGGTGGGAAATCTAGATCCTTCTTAAGGTGTTGCCTTGGCTGATTCGGATGTTGTGGGGCCTTCTTATAATGTGTTGGCTTCTTCTCCTATTGGTTTGGTGGAGGGTGTTGTTTTGGAACATGAGTCGAACCAATGCTTAGTCAATTCGGTTGATGGTCCTTTTGTGTCTCCTGCTTCTTTGGGGGATGGTTGTGACGATGTATTTTGCGACTGCTGTGGATCCTTCGATCCGTGTTTCACCTGAGGGTGGGACTATGCATGTGGAGAGTGGCAAGATAGTTGATGTGTTGGTTACACCTGCTCGTTGTAGTTCTATGTTGAATGAAGGTGTTTTGGTTGATACTCATCTGGTAGATGTGCCTATGTCAATCATTTCAAGTGATGCTTTGTTAGCTCAATTTGCTTCTACCTCTAAGGAGGTGCTGAATGAGGTTTAGTTGGATGATGGGATTTCTTCCATTGATGGGGAAGAAATTATTGGAAAAGATTTGGTGGCTCAAGAAAATTTATATTTAGCTATATTTCAAATAATTGATGTTGACCATTTTAAGAAGAGTGGTAAGCATAGAAAAGAAAACCCAAAAAAAGAAATGATTTCTGTTTGGGTTTGGCTCTTTATTTCAATCTTTCATTTGTTGATTTATGTGGTGCTGCTTTCGGTTTCTGCTGTTTTTAGTGGGTACTGCTCTCGGCTTACTTTTTTGGCCTTCAAGGATTTTTTTCTGGGCAATGATGTGGAGGTTTCCAATCATCTCCTGGACATTGTGACTTGTTGGCAGCCACTGGTGGTGTTCCGTGTTATGGGCTGTTTGGAGTGTCAGACTTTGCTGGATCATTTCTTCTCCTCCTTTGGATGGCCCTTGTCTAGCTTTTGAGAGATGGTTTGGAGCTTCCTGCGAAAGACTGAGCCCGACTGAATATGTCTCTCCAATGTTTGCTTCATCTTTGACATCTTTTGTATTGTTTTTTTGACTTTTGTCCTTACTTGGACTAGTGTCTATTTATAGTTTTAACACGTAGGGCCCTTGTGGGTTTAAATAAAAAAAAAAAAAAACACTACATTTACTTTATTTGACTTTTCATTCCTTTTTCATCTAGTGAACTATCAATATTTTTAGAACACATGTATTTGAAATACTTTACACCCATTTTACTTCCAACCAAACAACCAATTAATGTAATGCGTGCAAAGTATTCTATCTTATTTTAGGGTTAAAGTAAACTTATCATTTTTCACCGCAATCAAGCTACCTTGTCACCACTCATGTCGGCCACCATCGGCTCCAGTTGTCAGCCACCGTAGACCACGATTATCATCATCAGCTACCACTGTTAAGCCACCCTCTACTGTCGACTGACCGTCATCATTTTGAGCAATGCATTCATTTTCCTTCATGTCAAGTAATCTCACACACTCCTTTTAAATATAATAAAATAATCTCAAATATTTCGAACACGCTATATTCTTTTTATACTATATTACTTATTATTCTTTAAACAAATCGAATAGCCCCTAAATATAATCAGTAGCGCCACGTAAGCTTAAAAAGCTCCAGGTAGGGTTAGCCCAAGTACAGGTTGAAGAGTGATTCATTTGTTTGCTTGCTTTTATATATATATAAAAAAAAACTTTAGAAAATAATAAAACTTCAAAGATTTTATTGTTTGGTCAGTTTATTTGACTTTTATGAATTCTTTGGGTTACGAAAGTCAATGTTTACAAATTAGGTTTAGATTTCCTTTTATGTCATCTTAAATGCTTTGGTTTCTGAGTTTCAATACTTCTGTTTGTTTTGATATTTAGTTTTTATTTTTTATTTTTTATTTTAAATTTAAGTTTTATTATAAATATTTAAATATGAAATGAAGATGATTATTTAATAAAATTTTACTTTATAATGCATATGAAATTTAATAGAAATTAATTTAGTCATTTAGTACAATATTAGATACAATTCAATGATTACACCGAAGCTTTTATAAATATATAAATTTAGGGTTTATATGGATTAGCTTTTTCGCTGCTTTGTTTTTCAGACAACAATCACAATTTTATTTGGTTACTATTTTATTGTTGTTTTTCAAAAATTTATGTAATAGTAAGTTATTTTCTGCAACTGTAATAACGAAATTGTTTTCTCTATAATAATTTCACAACCAATTCTATAAAATACAAAACAGGTCTTTAATGTGAAACTTTTAAAGTTTATTAAAAATTTTAAATAAACTTTTCAATTTGGACCAAAGCTATAAAGACAAGCTTAAACCAAAAATACTTATAATTTTTATATTAAACTTGTCATCCAAATCCGATCCGATGCTCCAACGATGACCAAATTCTTCATCTTGATACTATCTAGTTAGCGATAAAATTGATCTGTCTACATAGTAATAACTTCGATGTTAATTATTTGCTTTTAATCATTTCTTGATAGATATTGTCTTTGGCCTTCAACTCCGGAAGAAGAGAGAGAAAATTTATCAAGAATGATAGGCAATTTTATGACAATAATTGACAGAATTGATGACCAACTTGCATAGATTACAATGATAATGCAAGGCATTTCTTGACGACTAATTCAATAAAAAACAAAGTTAAAAAATACTTACATATGAAATAATTGGTTAAGAAAGTCATAGGAGCACTTCAAGAATCATTATAGATATTCCTCTTTGACCCTATTTTTGGAACGAACTATTACATGATGCAAATCATAGCATAGCAAGTTCATTAAATGTTCAGATTGTAGAGGAATTGGAAATACAAATGCTTGCTTGCCAAGTGTACGTGCCTGATCCATATGAAAGCGATTAGACAAATGACCATAAAATTAATGGCCACAAAGGGATGAAGTCTTGGAATTCCTCAAGTGCTTGGAGATTAATATTTATGATTATTATCATTATTATTTTACAACTTCTTTACTGACTTTGTGTATAATATGGACATACTTGAGAGAATGTGGCTGAATAGCTGGCAACGGCGGAGCCTCGGTGAGGGCACGGCCCCTGCTGGCTTAATGAATTTATTTATTTATTTTTTATTATATATATATAAATCTAACACAACTAACATTCTTTAAAAAAAAAAAAAAATAATTGGGGTGAAGCCTATATATTGATGATATATCAAAAAATTAGAGGCTTACAAAAAAGAGCCAAAAAAAAAACAACCAAAACTTAAGAGCAATCAAAAAGGAAGAAACAGAAGCAAAAAACAGAACAAAAAGAGCTTCCAAAAAGACATTAGGATTCAGGAAAGTCGGAACCCGCCTGAGGACAATCAAAACTTCAGAGCGAGAATGCTCAAATGTCCTAAACCAGCCGCAACTTTGAAATAATCTCCCAGGTTGCCAACATACCAGAGCATGAGTGGATAGCAGGGTGCAAAGATAAAATGCCAGGCCAAATGACAAGTCACGAGTGATCTGAAGCCAATTGGTCGTCCAAGGGGAAATGAAGCACATAAGCGATTCTGTTCATCATCTTCCATTCAAAATGCAACCAGATCTCCTCCCCTAAAAAAATCATGACGAAAACGAGGCATAGAGCAAATCAACATGTTTCCATCTAGCCAGTTTGCTAGCAATGGCTAAGACTAATTTCCTGCACAAATCTAGATAAGTAGAGTGTGACCCCACAAATCTTCTCTCACTTCGTTCCCTCCATAAGAAATAAATTGCACAACATATCACAAAAAATAGAACTCCTCCGCCTGGTTATGTGTGTCAAATCTTCAAGAAAATCAAACAACTGCAACAGAGAATGTCTAAACATAAAACTATACAGAACATGAAGAAGATGAGAAATAATGACAAAAGAATAATCACATTGGAAGAACATATGAGAGCTATTTTCCTCTTCCAGCTGACAAAGAGGGCAAATAACATGAATAAAAATATTTCTCCTTGCTAAAACATCAGCCAACTTTAAACCATCCCGAACCAAAAGCCAAGCGCAAGAAGAGAATCTGAGTGCAGCTCTTTTATGCCAAATAAATTTACCCCAATTAACTTTAGGCATCCCGACAAAGAAATTTAGCATGAAATCTTTAAAGGAAGGTTTTGCATTATCCCTCCATTCTAAGGAAGAAGAAGAAGAGTCCAAAACAGGTATAGCAAGAATGAGCTGCCTAATCCTTTCGGGAAGGAACTCCGACAAAGTCCAGGTACCCTCATTGAAGTAATCAGAAATAGTCCCATAATGGGCAGGTAAGGGGTTAAAAAAATCAGCTAGCGACTTGCCATCCGCCCAAGGGTCCTAGAACATTGAATAACTGCTACTGCTCACAACAGTCACTTTGAGCTTAATGTGATCCTTAATATTAATTGCAACACCACAAATGAACTTCTAGAATTTAGAAGAATTAGGAGGGATAGGATTCCAAAGGGAGGAATATTTAAGTATAATCCAATCAAATACCATAGAATTGGTATTGAACATCCTCCAAATAAAGGAGTAGGCAAAACCATGAGAGAGAGAATGTCCGGGATCCCAAGACCCTCAAAACAAGTTGGGAGACAGGTATTGTGCCAAGCAACCAAATGCAATTTTTTACCCTCATTAGAGCCATGATAAAGAAATCTCGAGCAGATTCTATCAATGAATTTACAACAAGTTTTAGGTATAATTGTTCCCCTTATCCAGTAAGTTAATGTGTTAGCAATAGTAAACCACTGGAATTGAATACGACCTGCAAAAGAAGAAATTTGACTTTACAACCAGAAAGTAGAGTAGAAATTCTACTAAATAGTGGTTGAAGTGAGAGGAATTAAGTTTTTTGGTGGATATTGGCAACCTCAAATATTTGAAAGAATGCTCCGTGAGGGAGAAACCAAGATTGTTGATTATATCAGTTGCAATAGAGGTATTCTTAGAGAATAGGATAGAGCACTTAGCATTGTTAATGTGAGGACCATACACACTGGCAAAGTTGCTTAAAGTCTTGGATAGTTCAAGAGCATTGGATATAGTGGCCATCCCAAACACCGGCACATCATCAGCATAAAGAAGCTCAGCCCATGAGGAACTCCTAGAAAAGAACCAGTGTCCATTGAGCAAGACAAAGCATCTATGACAATCACAAATAAAATTAGGGATAAGGGGCAATCTTGTCTTAAGCCAATAGTGAAAGTAAAAAAAACCCTCCAATGCTCCATTAATGCAAACAAAAAATGGTACATCATAAATGCAACTTTTAATCCAGGAGATGAATTTATCCGGAAAGCCCTTCACCCACATCCTGAAAATAAGGAAGTCCCAAGACACATAGTCAAATGCTTTACAGATGTCCAATTTAGCACAAAAAATTTCTTTGAAGGAGACCCATTGAATTCATTTAATATCTCATTAGTCAAAATAATGTTATCATAAGAGATTCTCTTGGAGATGAAACCAGCTTGACTTTTGTGAATAATGTGTGGCATAATGATTTTTAAGCGGTTTGCAAGAATCTTTGCAATGATTTTATAAAAGACATTACAAAGGGGGATTGGCTGATAATCAGAAATATTGGAAGCGTGTTGGTTCTTGAGGATAAGAGCAATCACTGTGGCTTTAGCACATCTAGGAAGATGACCAGCTTAAAAATAAAATTTTAACAACATTAATCACACACAGACCAATAATGTCCCAAGATCCCTTGTAAAATTCAAAACTGAAACGATCGGGCTCAGGGGAAGAGGTAGAAGGCCCAACAAAGACTACCTCTCTAATATATTGGTCGGTGATAGGGGCCACCAAAGGTTCAATAAGGTGAGGAGGAATGAGTTCCTCGCAAGTAAAATTAGTCTCATAAGTCCCACAGTGCTTAAGGGGATTATAAAGCTTTTTAAAATACTCACTAATAGCATTGACTATCTCCTGATATGAAGAGAAATGTATCTCATCAGTAGTGATTTCTTTAATCTGAGAAGAATTAGCTCTAGTCTTAATGCGGGCATATAAAAAATCCAAGTCATCTTCACTATTTTGAAGCCACTTTGCCTTAGCCCTTTGAATAATCTAGGAGCTCCGAGCTTCATGAAGTAAGGAGATGCTAGCATTGATCTCCTTTAGAGAGGAATTAAGAAAAGGATCCTAAGGGTTGCATTGAATGAGATCCAGACAAATCTTATGTTTATGGTTAAGATCCAAGAACCTAGCCGTGATGAAATGATCATTAGACCATTTCATCTTCTTAAGATTAGCTTTAAGTGCTCTAAGTTTACCATATAAATTAGCAATAAGACTTCCATCATGATGTAAGCAAAGGAAGAAATAAGAACTTCCCAATATCCCCTCATCTTGATCCAAAATTTTTTGAATTGAAATCTACTAGCCGCAGAAGAAGCTTGGCCCGACATAAGCAGTAAGGGGGAATGGTCTGAATAGATGGGGGGAACCAACTTGTAATAGGAGAGGGGGAAGGTATCAAGCCACTTTTGGTTAACAAGCATCCTGTCAAGTTTAATATGAATGAGTTCATCAACACGACCATTAAACCAACTATACTTCAAACCAGTCGAGTTGAGATCAATGGTGCCATAATTAAACATCCACCCATTCAGTTCCCCCAATATGCTAAAGTGCGTAGAAGCACCAACCGATTTGTCTTTAGTATCTCTGTAATAGTTGAAATCACCCATGATGATCCACGGGGAGGAGGTAGAATCAGCCAAAATAAAAAGTTGTTGCCACAGAGGAGTTCTATCAACCAAGTTGTTAGCAGCATACACCACAGAAAGAAGGATGGGGGTAAAGCTCCAAAAAGGTGAGTGCCATGAATCAACTGAGAATTAAATATAATAGGAGTAAAAGAGATAGAGGAAGGATTCCACATCAACCAGATTCTCCTACAAAAGGAAGAGCTGAAGTTGTTACAGCTTTGTTCATTGGGGAAGATTTGATGAGTGTTAATGAACCATGGGTCAAAGAGAGAATGAGATGAAATTTTAGCTTCTAGGATACACAAAATATTGAGGTCATAAGAGGCTATAAAATTCTTACAGGCTAGAACCTTTTCTGGTTTGTTAAAACCCCGAATGTTCCAACAGCCAAGAGAGGGAAGGATCATTTGAACTTGGAAGAAGGTTGGTGTGCTTTCCTAGCACCTTTGGCTTTGGTAGATTTGGAATATTGAGATTTTTGAGATTGACCCATATTTGGATTGTCCTTAGATTGTGGCCAATCGACAAAGCCAACAACTTGAAAAATAGAGTCCATATGATCATGCATCTGCAAGATGGAAAATTTGTTGGGGGATGCCGTAATAGTAGCATTTTGTCGGCTCCTCTCAAAAGAGGAGATAAGGGCACTTTGCAGGAGGAAGCTGTACTATTTGCTATTATGGGAAGAGGTTCCGAGACCGGGGATTGTTCAAATGAAGATACTTCATCCAAAGGGGAGTTTAGATTTGGAATAGAATCGTCCTTGGGAGCGTCTAATGGAGGATTCTCAAAGAGAGTGGGGGGGGGGGGGGGGGGGGATTAGTTTGAGTTGGTTGTGGAGGATGGGCAATCGGGGGAATGACCTGCAAGGGGATGCATTAGACAGAAATGGTATCAGGTAAGGAAGAAGAGACCGTGATGTTTGTAGAGGGGGGAATTGTTGGGGTAGGTTTATTGGTGTTTGCAAGAATGACAAAGAAGGGAAGAAGTGCAGGGGCCTTCATAGGAACCTGGGTGGGGGGAGGAAGAGAAGGGGCCTTCAGATTAACCCTGCCAAATCGAGCACGGATAGTGCTCCTTTCTCGATTGATATTCTGAGGTTGAGGTTTAGGCTGTTGATTTTTATGGCAGAGATTGGAGGGGTGAACAAGTGATCTGCATCCAACACTAGGAGAAAGCTTCCAATCGCAAATAACCTTAAGAGACACATCCCTCCATCCATAGAGATTGGAATTTCATCTGGGAAAGAGGATTCATTGTTGACCATCACACACACACGAGCAAATGTGAGGCAAGTCCTCCTAGCCATAAGGGCATCGACCGCCAAAGGTTGCCCAAAAAAACTTGCAATTTTTGATATACTTAAGGGGTTCCAAATAGCTAAAGGAAGATCCACAATCTTAATCCAAATGGGAATAGAGTTACATTTATCCCACTTAGGTTTAAACTTACGTGTCCATTTTGTAGAATGAATGGTCTTCCAAAGAAGAACCACGACCCACCCGACCATGCAACCTCAAAATCTTTAGGCGAAGATAATTTAAACAAGAAAAATCCATCATTAAGGGATAAAAGTTCAACCAAACCTTTGATTGACCAAGCCTTCTTTAAAGCATTCTTAAGGCTCAGATAGGTAGGTTTAAGGCCGACCGAGTAACCGACCAGCGATAGGCCCCATTCCGGAACACCGAGATCCAGATCCTCCACAAAAAAAGGAACTCTAGCAGGCGGGTTAATGAAGGATACATCGAAGTTGCTAGCCACATGGTTATGATTGGTGAAGTTAGAAATGAAGTTGAGACCAGACTGAGCGGAGACCGAAGTAGCCACTAATCCTGGTAGAGGAGGGAAATCACTGAGGTAGGAGAAAGAAGCCATGGGGTGGAAGGGGAGGGATACCCTCCCCGTGGAGGCGGGAGAGAAAAAGCGGTGGGAAGAAACACAAACTATGGTTCCCACCGAGCACGTGAGCAGACTTTCTCAGTCTTTATTAAAACAACTTTCCCCACCCCTGATTTTCCACTCCCAAATCTCATCTCAGTGAATCCCATGCGGGTCGTTTCAATGTAATTTATAAATTTTTATTAAATTTTAAACAAATCACTTTTGACAGGAATTTTAGAGAAGAGAATCCAATAAACTATAATTTTGTACATTACCTAGAGGAGGATGACAATTTTCAATTCAAGTTAAAATAATCATACATGGATTGCAATTTCTTCATTAAAAATATATTGCTATTTTGTTAAAATACATTATTTCTTTTTTACTTAATTATATATCAATTTGGTTTTTTTTTTATAGCTATGAAGAGATACTTGAAAAGAAAGGTTGAAGTAGTTGAATATGATGCAAATTGCGATAATACTAATACCCAATCTAAATATTTTTATGTGAAAATAAATTTGGATGATTGACGTGTTGATTATGGATTAAGAAAAATAGTATGATTATCATCAAAATGATAGGGATATGATGAGAAGAATATACTTACTAAGAAGATCTTATCAGCCTCGTGATCATGAATTCCTAAGTACACATAAGTTACATAGGTTTAATCTTGTGTACAATATCATCAAAGATGCAACTTATTGATTATTTTGTCATTTTTATAGGCAAGAATTACGAGAGCAAGCAATTAGACGGTGATATCTTTGACACACTAATGGAAAGTCAATTTTTTGTGGTGGAATTTATGGTATGTCCATCTCAAATGTCGACGAATTTACGATGAATTTTTTTGTAAAGATTTTTTGATGTTTTTCATGGCGGATTTGAGACAGAAATTCTGCCACAAATTTGCATCTAAAATTGATGCTGGAAATCCGTCGCAAGTTGAGTTATAATATATATATATATATATATATATATATATATTGTAATATCAAAAATCTGCTCCAGGATCGTCCAGGACGATCTGGATCGTCCTGGGACGATCAGTGGAAATTCTGCTCCAGAATGTGTCCAGATTTGCTCCAGGTGATTTTCTGTACATATCGTCCAGACCGATTGAGGACATCGTCCAGGCCGATCGGCACTGTAGAAAATATCGGCCTGAGAATAGTTCTGGGAACCGTCCAGGACGATCCAATTTGGTCTGATCGTCCTGGGACGATCTGGCGATCGGCCGGGCCGATCTGAGTTTTATAAAGCTGTTTTCAGCTCATTTGGAGGAGAGAGAAAATCAAATAAAACGAAAATATCAGCCGAGGAGAGAGAAAGTAGAGAGAAATTTGGGAAAAGTTGATTTTCGGACGACGCGGAGCCGTTTTTGTCTGAGGAGACTGTTCGAGATATTGCTGTACGCAAGGTAAGGCACATTCCGCCTTTCTCAATTTTCAGAACCGTCGTGTTTGGCGGTATTTTCTGTCCGGATTTCGTTTCCGTTAATAATTTTCGTCCGTATCTTTTGATTGGTTCAGTTTTTACCGCGTAACTTTCTGTATATTGTTGACGTGCCGGGTGTGCACATTTTGGTTATTTTCCGAAGATTTTTGTCCGGGTATTTTTGATTCGGCGGTGTTTTTAGTCGACTGCATTTTTCTGTGAAATTGGAAATTATCTGTGCAGTAGAATAAATGTTCTGAAATGTGATTATCTACATTCTGTGTGAATTTGGTGAATTTTGATTTGCAGGAAATTTTGTGTAAATTCCGTATACTGCCGTTGTGCTGCCCGATTTTTGTCTGATTTCTGATTTGCCCGGATTCATTCTGAATTGAAATGCTATCTGTATGTGCTATAAAAAGGGAGTTATAAGGGGCCTGGATCCTATGAGATTCAGTAAGTGTCAGGGAAATCTGAAATGAGCTCAATCTGAAATCTGATATCTGTTCTATTCCGGATCCGATGAAATCTGTTCTGGTGCTGTAAGCACATCTGTTCTGGTGCCGTGAGCACAAAGGGAGTTATAAGGGGCCTGAATCCAAAGAGATTCAGTCAGTGTCAGGGAATTTAGCTATTAAATATATATCTGATATCTGATATCTGATGTGATCTGATTCTGCTTTCCGTATCTGTTCTGTAAGCAATTATGATTCTGATACGATATGATCTGAATTTCTGATTTCTGTACGATTCTGACTCTGTTGATTTAATCTGTTCTGATTTGTATTCCGATTTGACCTGATCTGTACGACTTTGATTCTGATTTGATATATGTCCGTATAAGTTCTGATTCTGATTCTGTTCTGATTCGAGATATGATTCTGTTCTGATTTCTGTACGGATTTCTGTCTGATGAGTTTGGTTTTGGATTCTGAGAATTTTGATTGGAGGTTTGTTGCTTTGCTGAGCTGTTGAGCTCACTCTTGTTTTCTGGTGGTTTTCAGGTTCTGGGAAAGGGAAGGAAGTCCAGGAGTAGATTTCTGAGTTCTGATCAGTAGGTATTGTTTATACCTTTTGATTTTTGTACAGTCATGGCTTTTCTGTTCTGTCTTTCTTTCTGTTCAAAAGCCATGTACTGTATCTGTAGATGATTGTTTTGAGGAAAAGAAAAGATAGATGTTTGTTCCGCTGTGTTTGGTGATTTATAGTAGCTCTGTGTTTCTGTATTTGTATGTCTGTTGTGTTGATTAATTTGGAAGATTCAGTTCTGAAACCAATTCCAAAACTAGATCCTGGTCAGTTCGTCCGTTTTCGGTTCCGTGTCGCGGCCCGGTGCGAGCGGGATCCGTCCCGGATCGGGTCGGGTCGTGACAATATATATATATATATATATATATATATATATATATATATATATATATATATATATATATATATATTATATATATATATATATATATATATATATATATATAACTTTTTAAACTATTTTCCTCTCAGTGGTTGAGTGGAGAAGGGTGATGGTTTTTGGCGAGTGGAGTAGGGTTCAAAATCAGGCATGCCGGTCAGGCAAGAGATGGCGCGGGTAGCTCGGTTAAGCGCGATTGGGCATAATTTGTGGTTTTCTTTTATTTTTATTTTTTTTTCTGAAATTTTACCACAAATCCATCGCAAATCCGTAGGAAATATTTGCGGTGGATTTTTCCCTTTCCCAAAAAAATTAACGATACAACTTTTTTACAGCGGATTATATTCCGCTGCAAATTATATTTTGCAATGGATTTTCTTTATTTTACTGCGGATTTGTCCACTGCAAAAGATAACTTTCCTGTAGTGACATAAAGGGATTTTGAAATTAAAAAAAAAAGAGATAGATTTAAAGCCAATGTTAGACAAGTTAAAAGTGCTCATAACATTATCCAGAAAAAAATATAAATATTTAATAAATCAATAACATGACATCAGATTTGCAATTACAAGACCTGATAAAAACTAGAGAGATTATCAAATTCCTTTCACTACTAGTATTGATTGTATTTAATTTTTGTTACACCAAGGATTAGCTTTTTGTGATTATAATGAAACCTAAGAATCATAAAAATGAAGGAAAGTTTTTAGAACTTCGTCATCACTTACATCTCATGATGAAAACATTAAAAAGTGGTATTAAAAATGCTTCAAAAATATTAAACTTATTGCTCTAGACATTCAGAAGGAAATCACATGTAATAACCCAAAAGTGTGAAATGAATTATTTGTAAAATAGAAAAATTCTCATTTAAAGCACTGTGGTGCTAGGACACTAATTGCATATATATATATATATATATATATTGTCTCTGCCCTCATCCATCGCCTCCCTCATCACTTGGTCACTTAGTCAAGAAGAAATTGGAGGAGAAGAAGAGAAAGGAGAGAGAAAAAGATTTTGAGTCATATATGTTTGCCATTCATGTTAAAAATTTTATTCTATTCATTATAAGTGGCTAATATATTACTCCTATTTTCAATAGTTTTGATTTCTAAGAATTTTATCCCTTTTAAATATACCAAAACGCATTATATTATTATATTGTAAGCTTTCACCATTTAACTTTTGATATGTTATATATTTGATCATTCTGAATAATTTGATATGATTCTATTGTATTTAACTTGTTAAATCTATGTATATGAATTTTTATGTGAACGAGTAGGAAAAAAAGTATACAAAAAATGGAATGTACTGATATGAGGGTATGTACTGGAATGTACTGTTGGTACTAGTGAAATGATGTAATGATTGATATCAGATATATAATATGAAAATATAAGTGATATTTCATTGATTCATTTGATTTACTAATGGGGTCCATAAGGAGCTAGAGATTGATTGGAAGTTATGAGGAATCAGGATAACTAATTAATGTGATTCAAATGGACTTATAAGGAGTACACTGATTGCGAGTTATAAGGGATGACTAATTGAGAGTCATAAGTGCAGGAGAAAAATGCCCTCACATGAATATCTAATAGAATATTGATTCACTGATATAATTGATTACATGTAATACCCACAAACTCAAGATACCCTCATCTTAATATCAGATGACGATACTGATATTAAATTTGCTACTATTATTAATGTTGAGTACTATTATTGATATTGATTATTGATATTGATACTGATTGTTGATATGGATTCTGATCACTGATACTTATACTGACACTGATTATTAATTTTTTTTAATGTTGATATTGATTACTGATATTGATACTGATGTTGTTACTAATATAGTTCTGTTACTGATACATAATATTATTATTGATATTATCATTGTACTTAACAGATTGATGTGAGTTGAACGAATGATAAGATTGAATGGAATTGATTGAGTGATGAATATGGACTTACTAATTGATTGATTAGAGTTTCTGGTGGAAGAATAAAATAGAACTAACTGAGATATGATATGTTATATACTGGTTATTGATATAAATTACCAATATAAATACATTGTTGCATATTTTTTTATATGATTTACAACATACTGTTCTTTTTTATCTTATATTGATTTTAGTTTTAAGATATTGGTTACTAGGTTTTGCGCTCATTATGTGATTTTATATATTTTTAAAAAATATAAGAATTCTATGATATAAGACTCTGAATAGCATACATTATTCTTTTTGTTGTTCAGAAGAGTTTGATAAGCTCTAGTTAAATTGCTAAAATAAAAGATAGATACAATTATTCCAATATAGATCTAAGGGCATGATAAAATGGCATTAGAATAATGGTTATTAAATGAATTGAAATATAACTAGAGCTTATGAGTAGAATAGAGAACATATGAATAAAACAAAAATGAGATTTTATTTTACATGCATGAATACGAGTTACACACATGATTTTTTATGCATTTCATCATAGTTATTCATTTAATTATTCATGTAACAATTCAAAATTTTGAAAATAATTAAAAATAAAAAATTTAAATTTTTATTTGAACTGGAGCACTACAATGTTAGGCCTAGAGCGTATTATTTTTTCAGTACTTATAAATAATTACAATTTTTTCAATAAAGGAGGTGATATAAAGGAAAATATGAATTTATGGTCTTCGGATCACTTTGTCACTTTTATAAAAATTATTTAGATTGAAGTACGTGATTTTAATCCTATCTCAGCTTTCAAAGATTTTAATTTTAACCGCAGACTTCTCTTCAAAATTAACTTTATTGTAATTTTTTTAGCTTTATCGACCTTTTATCTCATAATTTTTTATATGTATCATACTGATTATTTTGAATATTTTGATTGCAATATTTATGAATTTCAACTAGTAAAATAGAAGTTATTAAATTTTGTATAATTTACACTATAAAGAAATTATGTATTTTTATTCAAGCATACAATTAATACAATCATTGAGAATGAAATTATATAATTGATCGGATAATAGTTTGTCGTTATTATTTGTATTATAATGTATGTAAATGATAAGTAAAGATTAGTTGACCCGTTAATTGAAGATTGATTGACTTATATTGAATGGTGGGCCGACGTGTTTTCCTTTAAATATTATGGTTAGTGTTATCCTATACTGATTTATGTGATACAATGATTAGGAGTTGTAAGAAGTTTTTACTATGCTAATGAGAAAAGTGTGACGACTTTATTTACTGATTCAATAATTATTGATTATTGATTACAAACTACTAAAAAATATCACGATGGCAGTACCGCCGAAATACATGTTTTATATTCATTATTACTATACAAATTTATTGATACTATATTGATTTATTATCATTATACATTTTACGGTTGTTTCATTGCTTTACTATTACTGACATCGATGTTATTGATGACACTATAGTGATATTGTTATCCATATGGACATCGATATATTTGATCATACTACTAATTAGGGGTGTCAATTTTTGACACGACTCGAACCCGACTTGAAAAAATTCGGGTTCGGAATAGTTATGTAATATTAATGTTTTGGGTATTAGATATGTAAATAACATGAAATAAAGTGGTATGTATGTAAAACCCCCTTTTTTTAATTTGATAAATATTATTTAAAGTTCATGTAAAAGAATAGACCAACTGTGAGATATAATAAACTAGTAGAACAACTATAAAGTGGTGAAATTTTCAAGAGTAGAGATCTGAGTCAAGAGATATGCCTTCAATAGGCCATATACACATTAGGGCTCACACTAAAGTTCTCTTATATGAGATCAATATATCATTAACGTCATGATTTTGATAAAAGTATCAAAACAAGGACTATAAAATATGAGAGAAAATAGATGTACTACTTTGTTAACAAAAGTTAGTATGTTTTGCAAGATGAATAATTTAATTGTTTCAAATATGATTGATAATTTTGTAAGGTGAGGGAGATTGAGGCGTTCTCAAGTAATTATAAATGAACATTATTATAAACTTGAATTATTTCATTCAATTATACATATGCAATTTTAAGAGCTTAAAAATATATTTGATGAGATAAATACTGAATTGCTTATTTTGGCGGCATGCTTGAATTCATATAACTCATATTCAACATTTAACACACAATGATTGATATGTTTGGCCAAATTTTATCCTTTAATTTTCTCAGATATTAATCTCATTATATTAGACAACCAACTTGAGATTTTTATAATTGATATAAGATCTAGTGATGTAAATTCAAAATTTTAAGAGGAATTAAAGAACTTGCACAAAAAATAGTGACGGCTGAAAAAGGATATTTATTTTTTGATGTTCTTACTTATAAAGTAGTTCTGATATTACCAATTGCTACAACACTCTCGAACGAACATTCTCCACTATGAAGATTTTAAAGAATCATTTGCGTAGTTGTATGAGAGAGTCTTAGATGAATGATTGTTTGATTACTTATACTGAAAAATATATTCTTAATAACATTGAAAATAAAATGGTTGTATAATAATTTCAAAATATCAATACGTTTAGAGAGAAACTGTAGGTGGCATGCATGTATGAAGAATATGAACAGTATATATACATCCTTGATTTTAAATTTTTCTTATTATAAATTTATTTTTTTGTGATAACAAGTCTTTTTTAAAAAATTTTAAAACAACCAATGTCGATCCCAAGCCCGGATGAAAATGTTTAGGATATTCTAAAGATCCATAATTTATGCCCCCATAAAAGAAAAATGCTTGCTTTGCCACTGATAGTTGGCCACCTCCACTGGATCAACAAGGATGTCTAGCCTTGAGAAAAAAATAGTTGTAAGGGGGAGCTAGCTTGCACAAGCTCAAATTGCTCAATTAAGATCTATGATCCAATCATTGTTGCTCTCAACTACACACCATTGTTGCTCTCAATTAAGATCGTAGATCATAATTAAGCAATTCGAGCTTGCTCAATGCTCATGCTCATGCTCACACAAGACAAATTAATGAGAAAAATAAATTGAAGTGATAACTTATCATTTTTTATGCCTCATGCTTCTCAATTGGGGTATTTATAAGCTTACAAGAAATTAGTACACACTAATTAATATATCTAGTGTTACTACTAACTAATTATGTTAGATTTTACATCATAGGATCTTTTACAAAATAAATACAATATTATCATATAGATAAGCGCACATTAGCTTATAATTTTAGATCAAAATCTTTTATTAGATAAAAATGAGTATGCATCTTTAATTTCATAAATATTTCATATAATGCTTAAGATAAAGAAAGAGAATAAAATATAAAATTCACATCAAATTTCTCAATTATGATAACTATATATAAAGTTTCGTTTGAAACATCTTTCTTATTATTTTTAAAGCAATTTTTAGCGCAAAAAATTTATGGAGGATTTACATGCATATCATTTTATTTCATGCTACTTACATATCTAATACCTAAAATTTTAATATTACATATCTACCACTCATAGAACAATTATGAGTGTATGAAATGAAATATTAAAGTTTATAAAGTGATATAAGTGGTAAGAATGAAATATAAGAGTGTTATATTTGATATAAAAATTTTATATAAGTGGTAAAAATGTAATATTAAAACTTTGAATGTTAGATATGTAAATAGCATGAAATAAAATGATATGTATGTAAATCCCCCAAAATTTTTATATTAAAAAATAGGGGTGTCAAAACTAGGTCACGGGTTGGGTTCAGGTCGAACCCGGAATTGATCCAACCTGGAACTGACCCGGGTTCAAACGGGTCAACCCTAACCCGACCCGGGTAAGTAAACAGGTCGGAAATCCGAACACGGACACGACCCGGCGGGTTGCAGGGTTAACCCGACCTGACACGGGAAGCGGATGCAGGTGCGCGCGGGCTGGACGCGGTGCGCACACGGGAAGCGGGTGCACGCCTGAGTGGGCAGCTGGGCAGGCGAGAGCGCACGCGGGCTGTCTCGGCGAGCTCGAGAGCTGCCTCAGCAGGCGCGCGGGGGACCTAGGCCGGCGAGCGGGCGGCGCACTGCTGGCATTGTCGCGTGGGCAGGGCAAGGGCAACCGGGGCAGGAGCGCGGGCAGCTTTGGCAGATGCGGGCAACGCATGTTAAACGGGTTGGCGGGTTGACCCGGCAGCCCGTCGGGTCAACCCGAACCCGAACCGTTTTGAAATCGGGTCGGTTCAAACCCGAAATTTTCAGGTCGGATTCGAGTCGAGTTTTCGTGTCATGTCAAATATTGACACCCCTATTAAAAAATATTTTAAAAAGTATTAATAAAGTTGTTCCAAATAGAGCCTTCCACTCAATATAATAATTCTTTTGTTAAAAAAGTTTAAATATGAAATTTCAATTAGATTGTCCTTTGAGTAAATCAAAGAGTCACAATTCCTTCATTAAAATAAGGATCAGTCAGCTGCAACTCATCAAATCCAAATCTAAGACCTCCTCGTACCCCTTCCCGATTGAGGCGGTCAAGTCCGTGTGAACCGCCTTGCCAGCCGACCTTTATTTTCTCACTAAAAAAACTAACCGGTCTAAAATTTCGAAAGAAACACTATGTCGGTTCGGCCAATTGAGAAACTTCCGCCAAATAAGAGATCACCAACAAACAAACTGCCAAAACGTTAGTAGTTTCCTGGAGCCGTTTCTTTGAATCCATTAGATTATTTTATTTTATTTTTTAATGATTAATTTTAGAAAATTATATAATAATTTATTGATCATTTATGTGTTATATTTATTTTTAAAACAAAATAATTAAAGCTCATTTTGACTAATTTTAATAAGAATATCCTCAAATAGATTTTTTTCCTTATGCTTCAAGTCTTTTAGTTGACACTTTCTCTTACTTCTAGAATTTATTTTTATCATTAATTATCTAAGTTTTTTGAAATAATTAGTTATAAATCATTAAATTTATGTCTCAATTCTATAATATTAGAATTACAATACTCTTTAAACAACAAAATAAAAATACCACAAACATTATTAAAAATTTGCTTATCTTTTGCCGTCCCAGCCTTAGTTTCACATGCAAACTCTAATATATGCAAGATCTGTTGCAATCTCCAATGAGATCACTCCCATCTTAGCCTCTAGTTACATGGCAAATTATTGCATCCGGTCACGGGATGTGGAGGATAGGTTTAGACATCCAATAAAAACTTGTCACGTCACCTGCGCTTTTGACTGCGCTTTTGACTTGCGCTTTACCTGCGCTTTTGACTTGCACTTTGACTGCGCTTTTCCTGAGCTTAATTTAAAATAATATTTTATTAATATGCAAACCTATCTCCCCGTCCGGTGACCGGATGCAATAATTTACCCTAGTTACATACTCTTCAAGACATCCAAAGTAAATTCCATCATAACCTCCTCGTTTTCAGCCTCCGACCCAATAAGGATGATGTAAAACTTGAATATGAAATATATAAATGAGAAAATTTAAATGCTATATATATTTCACTATTCTCTTTTAACAAAATCTTTTTACATTGATTCTTTAAATAATAATATTTTTTTTTCAATCAATTATATTATAATTGAAAAAAAAAGTCATTTAAGTTTGAATAAATATAATAGAATGAAATTTTACTTTTTAAATGTAAGTTACTAAGTTCTTTATATTTTATATAATATTTTTTTATATTATTTAAATAATCAGGAAAAATTTTAAAAATTTATTATAGTAAGCACCGTTTGAATCTTTAAACTTTGAACCAGTCGTTGGATTTTCAAAACATTAAAAATTCAAAGTAGTGGAAAACCCTCTGTAACTAAAGCGGCGCGGCGCTGCACGTTTTCATGTTTTTTTCCTATTTATTGAAGTTGATCTTCTGCGATTCAAAAGGGCCGAAGTTCTTTTTTCTGTTCGAAGCGAAAAATAGACTTAACTCCAGCTTTCATGTGCATTATCAAGGTGGCGAACCCGAGCGAGTCAGATGATATTAAGAGGTTCTTCTCTGCGGGAGAGGAGGAGGAAGAAGAAGAAGCGGGACCCACCGCCCAAACTGCTTATGTAACGGTCGCAGCCGCCCAAACAGCTGATGTAAAGCCCGCGGCTGCGGCTTATAAGTCATCGGCGCCGCCGGTCGTTGGGCTGCTATCTAGATTTGGTGGGGAGCAGGAGATGTCGGTTATAGTATCGGCTTTAACACGTGTTGTTACCGGCAGTGAGCAGCCGGCGGGGGCGCCGTTGTCGTCGGCGCCGTCGTCGTCATTCATCTCAAGAGGCGGTAGCGGGATTAAGAGAGAGAGGGAGGAGCTCATGAGTCCGAAGCTTTCGAGGCATTACACAGGCTTCTTAGCAGGGGAGTCTTCTTCGAGTTCTGCAGGTACGTAAAAGAGAGATTTTTATGAATTTCTATATATCCCTTATTTCTCATCTTCCTCTGTTTCATTCCTTTTCATGGGCGACTCAAAAATGCAATTTTTTTAATCCTAAAATCAAACTATGTTTGTAATTTCGAACTTGAAGCCTTCTTAAATATTGGATTTGACTGAATTCAGCTCCAATTCTTGATTAGTACTGATTAATCTCAATTCCAGAATTTAAGGAAATGTGTAGGATTTTAGAATGTAGTAAATCCTTTTATTTATATCCAAATAAATTTAAAAAATGAAGTTATGGAATCTCATACCAGACAGACATAAAAGCTCCAAATTCCGTTAAAGTTTTAATCTTTTTTGTTATTTCTGAGAGAAAAACAAAAATTCTTGTAGTAATTCTCACGAACATGTTCTAATACAAGAGAATTTTTTTGGAGAAAATACGTCTTTTTTATAGAAATTGTTTACTTTTTCTTAATTTCAAGCGTGCAGTTCTGATCATGAATCGATTAACTAGCTTAAAAAACAATTATTTCCAATTTCCGAAAGTGCAGATAAACTCAAAAGCCTTGTCTGCTGCTGAGGGTGACTTAATTTTCTAATATTTTAAGTCTTTCGTAACCTTATCTGCTCGTTTTACTTCGTTTATCTTCTAGAAACATTTACTCGATCTTCTATGATTAAACACCTCTATCAGTCTTTTCTCAGGAGTCTGAGATAATTGAACGGAATTAAAGAAATAACTATATGATAATTATTTTCTACTTCTTGATATTCCTTCACCTCCCCTTTTTTTAACTCTCTTTCATGCCATTACACAGCACAGAAGCGTAGTCCGCATAGCTTTCCACCAACAGGACAATCCCCTGTTCCATCAACTCCGGCGACACTGCATGAAGAACCAAAAGCACCCCCCGACGCCGAGAAAGAAGTTCACCGGAGATACAGAGGAGTCCGGCAACGGCCATGGGGGAAATGGGCGGCGGAGATTCGAGATCCACACAAGGCGGCCCGCGTCTGGCTCGGCACTTTCGAAACAGCTGAGGCCGCCGCCAGAGCATACGACGAGGCGGCGCTCCGCTTCCGAGGAAACAGAGCAAAACTCAATTTTCCTGAAGCTGTCGAGCTCCGGCAGCCTATCAATGTATCTCCGGCGATCCGGTTGCCGGAATCTGGTCCTCCAGCTCGAATGTCAGGGTCTTGGCCGTCGCCACGTTCCCAAACAATGGACGTTACTAGAGACTACGTGGAGTACTCAAGATTGTTGCAGGGAACAGGGGAGTATCAGGGGATGCCTCCCACAGCGTTATTGGATCAGTTGATGTATTCGAGCTCATCCATGGCGTCGACTTCTCATACGTCTTCGTCTTTCGGTTCTCATTCGTTGACGAGAGGTTCGAGTTCGGTATCTTCATCGCCGTTTCCGATGGCTCCATCTTACTCGCCGGCGTCAGAAGCAGGACAGCACATGAGTATTTTCTGGCCACCGGGCGGTGGCGGTAGTGGGTCGCCGTCGCCGCCGTGGACGGAATCCAGCAGGGATCCACCTTCTCGTTCTGGATAGAGTTACAAAAAAAAAAAAAGATTTTTTCAGACGAAATAAATAATTTTTTTGGGAATATTTATCAGATACATGTATTCAATTTGGATTTTTATTTATTTTATAAACGTTTTGAAATTGAATGTATTGGTGATGAAGTTTTTTTTTTTTTTGAAAGATTAGTGATGAAGTTAGGTTAGAAAAGGATTGGGTAGGTTCATTTGATCACCTGGCATTTTTTAATAAGTTCGTTGACCGAAAAGAGTTTTGGATAGGTGTTGACCGGTTGTTTGGAGAAGGCAGTTGGTGTTTTAAACGAATTAAATATTGAACTTGTCGTGATTTACTTGACAATGATTTTCGAGTAAGATCCAAGTCATGCACGTTTAGGTTCTTCATATGGCTAATAGATTTTTCTTTATTTTCTTCAACGGAAAAATCATCTGGTCAATTTTAGGCATGTAAATTCATATATGTTCATGCAAGGATTTTATAGTTAACTAACAGAGCCCTGCATTGGGTACCCCCATGACCTCGTGGGTGGGTACTCAACATCAGATGATAAATCGATTTACATTACTAACCATCATATACATGCAATATATTACAGTAATCCTTACTACATAGTGTGTAATATTGAACCACACCGCGACCACGATAAATTTTGATATGTGGCTTGAAAGTTTGCAGTCAGAGTAAAGGGCAACAAACCTCAATGCCATTAATACGTGGCAGACTACATTCAAGAAGAGGGGAAAGTCGGTGGGCCTGGGTGGGTATGACATCCCGAAAGTCACCATAGGTGGACAAAGCCCGCCAGCGCAAAGCGTGGGTACCTAATGTGTATCCAACCATGACCCCATGTAGGGCTTATTAGTAGATAAACAAAATGAAATAAACAAAAAACAAATAATGAGGTGTCCTTCTCTCATTGGTTTATCTTTCTTGTCTCTATTTGCTCTAGTCTATATATAATTTGTAATCTCTGTAATATGATTCATTGTAATAAGATAAGCTTTCTTTATTGTTCTTGTCCGTCTCTCTGTTTCTTATCCTCTGGTTCATTCCAGATCTTCCAAAGCAAGATCTCTTCGTTTTCTTCAGAGCTCTAGTAACTAAAAGCTCTTTGGTTGGGAAAATAATATAATATGAGAGTAAAAAGAATATTACATATTTAACATATTTAAAGATATTTGGATGAATATAAAGTGAATGTATGTGATTATTTTTTTTAATCTCAAACATGATGGTGATGGGCGTGGACGATGGCTCGTTGTGGTAGGTAGTGCGGATGGAGGCGGTGACAGCTAGTTGTCATCGACATTAGTTGATGGTGACCAATAGCGACTGGCTGGCATGCCAAGCTATGGTAGCCAGCTATAGTTTTTACAACCATGTGAATCCATTTGTCTCCTCACTCTCTCTTCCCCTTCTTCCCCTTCCTTTCCTTTCTTGGCAAGCCTAAGGGCTAGGTGAGAGAACGACTTAGTGGATATATATATATATATATATATATATGTATGTATAAACTCATTTTAATGTGAAGCATGCACCACGGCACCTAAGAGGCCCAGCGCCGCTGTGTTGCATGTGAAATCTTGAATTACTGTATAATAGAACCTTAAATGTCATAGAGAAAATTTCTGTCATCGCTGAGCTCAAAGGCTCAATGTCATTGCACCGACAGGCACAACATTGTAGCTTTATTTCAGACAAAAATTCATATTATCATTTTTAATTTATTTTAAAATTATTTTCATAATTATTAAGTTATTACAATCTACCCAACAACAACAACAACATCAAGCCTTTATCCCACTACGTGGGGTCGGCTACATGAATCCTTTTTCTCCATTGTGTCATATTAAAAGTCAAATTCTCGTTTAAATCTAATAAAGAAAGGTCATTCCTAATATTTTCTAACCAAGTTTTTTTAGGTCTACCCCTACCTTTCTTAACATAAGTCAAATCTAATACCTCTACTCTCCTAACCGGGTCATCGGAAGGCCGCCGTTTTATGTGACCAAACCATCTAAGGCGACTCTCTCTAATCTTATCTTCTACTGGAGCTACTCCAACCTTTTCATGTATATGCTCATTTCGTATCCTATCTCTAAGGGTAAAGCCACTCATCCACCTGAGCATCCTCATCTCTGTCACACTTAACTTAGTATTATGCTTCTCTTTTAATGGTCAACATTCAGCACCATAAAGCATTGCAGGCCTCACTACCATCTTATAGAATTTTCCCTTAAGTTTGAGGGGTACATTTCTATCACATAACAAGCCCGATGCATTCCTCCACTTCAACCATCCAACTTAAATTCTGCTGATAATATCCCCATATATTTCACCATCACTTTGAACAATAGATCCAAGATATCTAAAACGTGTACTCTTATTAATGACTTGATCGCCCAAAGTCACAATCCCCTCACTAGGTCTATTACTACTAAAATTACACTCCATATATTCCGTTTTAGATCTACTCAAGCGAAAACCTTTAGACTCTAAGGTTGACCTCCATAATTCAAGTTTACCTTCAACTCCCTCTCTAGTCTTATCAACAAGAAGAATATCATCAGCAAAAAGCATACACCAAGGTACATCCTCTTGCAAATGTCTAGTGAGAACATCCATGACTAAAGCAAAAAGATATGGGCTTAAGGCTGATCCTTGATGTAACCCAACCGAAATAGGGCAATACTTGGTGACCACCTTAAAAAATATCACCCTCAACATTTCAACAATCAAAACAAACAAAATAAATCAATGAAAACAAATTCAATTCATAAATTTATCAAAATAGATCAATTCAATTTAAAATAAATAAAATCAATTTAAATTTGTTCACCAAAATTCAAAACAACACTAATCTTTGATTTATCATTCATTGCATTCAATCAATCAAGAGTTCAATCACATACTTATGCATGTTAATCCAATCATATATAATTCAACATGCAATACAATGCTACTTAAAATTTAGTGCACAGGATTAAAATTATACTAGTGGATCCTTCATGAGCATCTCTATCATTCTGCTGAATCAAAATATAAACTCTGGGTCATACTGGTGTTAGTGTTGGCATAGTAGACCATGCAGGTTCTCGTTGACCTTAAATAACTCCTTGTCCATCTATCTTATGCACGGACCCTTCACTATTTCCTCTAGATCCAATAATCCTCTGTTTAAACCCCATTATCTGGCCTTCTCTCCTCTGAATCCAGATCTTTCTCCTTGCCATTATAATGGACAATCAACCATCTGATATCCTCATTGTCACATCTGAAACATTATCTTATCATAAAAATTATCCAGTTAGCACATCGAACAAACTGATGTACACTTCCCACACTTGTCTCAAATCTTTTCCTACAGTCTAAAGATTTAATTCTCTTTCCAATTTTATCTTTCCTTCTCATATTATCTCCCAATCCCTTCATGCTCATAACTTTTTTGAATTGTGGTATAGATAAATCATTTTCCACTAATCTTTCTCTCTCAATTAGCTCTGAAAATTGATGAATTCTTAATGGGACTAGTGGATGTCTCAGTTCATATTGTAAACCCCTAAAAAATCTATTGCAATTTTCTTCCACTATATTAATTAATTGTGGAGCATACCTTACCAATGTTCATAATTTAGCTTCATACTATATCAACTATCTTTTCTCCCTACTCCAATCTCATAAAAGCCTCGTGCATTTATTATCGAGCTAATGGAGGTACAAACCCGTCTGAAAATATTAACAAACTATGCCCAAATAATCTCTGCATTTGCTTTCTCTAAAACTTCTCCCGCTACTGCCATATCCATCATCTCTCAGCTTCCCATTCAAACAGAAACACTACTAGTGACACTTTCATGTTCTCTGGTCACTATATACTATTGAATATTTTATATATCCTTAACAACCATTATTCTACTATTTGAGGTTCTACAGCTCTCTTAAAGAATGGCGGTTTCAATTTATAAAACATTAGTAGATTTCTATCCTCTTCTAGTTACTTATGTCAAGCCTATTTTGGGCATCACTCATTATCTATGCAAGCATACTAGCAAGTTGCATTAAGCTGTCAAAACTCACTAGAACTGTTACTGCACTCTATCCATTCTATATATCCTCATCAATAAGATCCATCTGTCAACTAATATAATTCTCTTTCCTAGTTGATTAACACACAACAAAACATACATGCAAATAAAAATAAATCAATCAAATACATAGATGAAAATCTATATTACTCAACTTTTACCTCACTCATAATCAATTTTAAGCTTTAATTGATATCAAAATCTTCTAATAAACATTACTCTTATATCAAATTTGTCACATTCCAAGTCTTAAATTGGAAAAATTATCTATTTTATCTTTTAATTGAATATCAAAATTTTTATAAAGTCATCAATATGTAATTTGAATAGTCTAGTGGAAGCAATTGAAGAATTATTTTTTCTTTCTTCAAAATTAAATTTACAATAACTAAGAGATCATTTCAATCAACAATCTATCTCAATCTCTTGACTACAAAATAAAAATAAAAATAATAAATGGAGAAACCTTACCATCTTAATCCACCTCACTCTACATAGTTCTGACATCTTTCTGATCTGAAATCAATAAAATCACATAATGAGCTTACAAAGCCTAATAAAAATCTAAAACTCACTAATATGCTTGGTTCGTTCGAGAAAAGTTGGGTTTTTGGAAATTTGGATTGTTGCTTGATTGTCATGGAATAGTGCTTGCGAAGTGATTGAAATTCCTATGTAATGCAATTTAAAATATAACCAAGTCAATTCGCTAATAATGCAATAAACCTAGGTTGAGTAATGAATTGACTTAATTTGTGAACGATGGGATCGAGTGTGTGGCACAATGGTTGATGAAAGTTTATTCTTCCCTCTCACCCCAACTCGAATCCCATAACCTGTTCGAAAAAAATGGTGAACAACAAAAGTAATATTAGGGCTTGATATGATGGTGCATAAGAGATCACCATTGGTTCTATTGAGTTAGTTGTGCAGATTAATGGTAGCCTCATTAAGTTTGTTAGCAATAAAGTCGGAGTCCTCTATGAGCTCCAAAATATAATGATGTTGTGAAATAAGAAGCTCAGTGCTTGATTGAATGATATAAAAAACAATGAAATATTTAAGATAACCAAAATATTTGAGTTGAAATTGATTGTGAGGAAGAGATTTTAGATTATTAATTATATAAGAGAATAATTGGCAATAAAATAATGTCGTCTATATAGACTAACAAAGCAATAAAGGTCAACCCAATCCGCATAGTGAATAACTAATTTAGACTATATGAATTTAATAAAATTTGTTTTTTATTTTTTTTACCATAATGAATAGTGTATTTTCCTATAGTGTATATAGCTTAGTGCACATGATACATTGTTAAACGAATAAACTCCCTTATAATAGTAGAGATTCATATTGATACTTTCTTTGCATAACATTCTAATATTTTGGCATATGTCATCCTTTCCAAGGAGATTCTCAACCTATGAACCTTGCGTTGAATGAACCTCATCCCTATACTTGAATTAATAAAGACGATTAGAATATACTTGACCAGATGTATTATTGATGTTGGAACATCTTAACTAAGTGTATTTTTAAGAATAGAATACCTCTTGTACCTATTTCTCTAGTATTTTTTGGAATATTCTATAGCTAGCTTATATATGAAGCATTGTAGTAGGATGGGGATATTGATGAATACTATATGATTTTAAGCCTTTGAGCTTGGTTTGTTTTGTTGTTCTTGGAATTCCTTCAAGCATCATCTTCTTCCAATAATCCAATGCTTATCTCCTCATATCAATTATTAAGTATATAATATATTTGAGAAATAATTAATTATAGGGGCTTGCACCCATGAGAAACTTAATAACTGGCATAATCATCACAATGAAATTTAATACGTAACTGATATAACTGCTATAGCTACTTTAAAAGCTACCACCAATGCCTATGTTATTGAAGTTGTATCAATCAATACTCAACGCACTCTTTTACATGGGTAGAAATGCAATGTCCATTTGGTTAATGAACATAGTATCATTTATCATTCAACTCTAATAAATGTATCATGTGAGTGTCATAGGGCTTCGTTTAAGGATTTTATAAGCTCAAGCTAACATGTTTGAATTTTCAAAGGCCAAATTAGCCTTTGTGGCACTCCAAGAGCCCCTACTTAGACAAAAAAAGAAAAAAAAAAAAAAAAAACCCAACATCAAACTTGTTTAGAAACACAAAATCCAAGTTGTTAAGTCCCTTTCACAGCTCAACTAGCTTCCAAAATGTCTTCCACCAACTCGATCACACACACACACACACACACACACACTAAAAGTCTATATCATATTTTTATTTGGTAGGCTCATAATCATATAAACATAATAATGGCAAATACAATCAGAAAAAAAATGCTCTATACTACAGGAAAATTGTCTATTACCAGCGAAAATTCGTCGGAAAGTTCAAAATTTTATGCTGAAAAATCTGCTTATAATACGCGATTTTACTATAGTGCTAACATGATATATCTAAATTGAATATTAAAGATTACATCACATAAATTAAAAATCCGTAAGAGCAACCAAGTATCTATTTTTTACTTGGTTACTCTTGCGTAGATTTGATTTCAGCACAAGGGCGGAACCCCTTGGTAGTCAGGGGGGGCAATTGTCCCCCCTCAAAAATTTTTTTTTAATTGATTATATAATTTTTAGGTAATTTATCTATTTTCATTCCCCCCCCCCCCCAAAAAAAAAATTAAAATACTATGGTCTTTAGGTAATTGCCCCCAACAAATAGTAAAGAGAATTCATCATTGAATTCAAAAAATATTCTTCGAACAAAAATTTGTTCCGGGGTGGTTGCCCAAGGAAACCCCCGCAGGGGCGCTGCCCCTTGACCCCGCGACCTGACCGGGCATGTCAAACCCTGCCAGGGGGCGCTGCCCTCTTGGACCCCCGACATATATGCCTTATAAGTTTGGCCCCCCTAAAAATTTTGGCTGGTTCCGCCCCTATTCCGCCATTTGTGTCAAACAAACATATTGAAACAAGGTTAGATCGCACCTCTTTATGAACTCTGCGAAGGTTATATATACTTTTATTATCTATATGTCATTATTTTATGTCACGATTGTTCTACAAATTTTACGTTGACAATCAACTACCTAACACAGTCTTTCACTTTTTTTCATGCAAGACTTGAAACCTGACAACGGCAATATTTATTATTTACATGGATAAAAATGCAATTAACATAATTAATAACAATGCACGCGTTGTGAATCGAAAACCTAATCACTAATTACGTTATTAATGACATCATTAAGCTTATGTAGTCAAACAAACTAAAAAAAAAGCTCCCGTCTTAGTTAATCAATCCAGATCAGTGAAAGTGACAAAAGAAGCATCTATATTCTAATTCTGCATGTGTGTCACGATTTGACAGACAAATCTGATAAATAAATAATTAAATATACTGATTTTATATTTAAAGTTAATTATATATTTTTGAGCGTGTTAATTTTTTTTTAATTTATAAGTCAATTAAGATAAATTCATACACACAAGTCACATACATAAGAGCTATCAACCAATAGATTAAGGCTTCGTTTGAGACGGCTTTCTTATTGCTTCTTGAAGCAACTTTTTATTACAAAAATTACAAATTTTTAATTAGAAAATCACTTTAGAAAGTAGTTAGAAAGTCATCCCAAACGAAGCCTAAAATGAACTACATGAGCAAGTCAAAATGAATATGGTATGTTTATCTTTTGCATTTGATTCTTTCATGTCCCTTCTAACTTTTGGTTGCCTGTGTTGTTTTTTCTATGCCTATAAATAAAAAAATCCACCAAAAACTAAGATTTGAATTTTGACATATGAAGTAATTTATTTGTTGATGTAGTTTTTTTATTTAAAAATTAAATATCATATTCTTGAGTATTAGAAAAATGAAAAATAGCCATGAATATTAATAAATATAAAAATATTTAACATGATGAAAAATCTTGCTTTTATGACAATATTATAGCTAGGAAAAATACATATAAAAAATTAATTGGTCACATATAGTCAACTAACACAATAGAAAGCATATCCTCACCTATTTCTCTTTTTTTTTTCTTCAATTTAATCATATTTTAGAAACTATTTTAACTTAAAATTTTAAAAGTGGGACATTAATCATCAGATAAACAACCAAAATTAATTTTATTTAAAATGTGTAGCAATATTGGCTCTCTATTTCATCACTTGTTCTTATATTTTTTTTGTGTAGATTTTTTTTTTCTTATCCTAAATTTAGAAGAATATATAAATAAAATTTTATATGTAAATGCATATTTTCTCAAATCTAAGGGGGACAAAAATCTCCTCCAACCTCCTCTTCCTAATTCTACCATCATGCATTGGTTATGCTTCTCTTGCCTTCATATATTCATCACAAAACATTTTGAATAAGTATCGCACAATATAATATTATGAGTAGGAGTATAAATGAATCAAGTCGAATTCAATACATGCCCAATCGAGTTAAGTTCATTTGATCTTTATTGAGTTAAAATTTGGCTCGTAAAAAAAAAAAAAAAAAAACCTCAAAATTAGCTCGATTGCTCAAGATCTTTTGAAAAGCTCTAACTTACTCAATTATTGATCTTGATTTCTTATCTTTAAATTAAATTTTTTACTTTTTTCAACTAGCAATTTAAAAAAAGGTTAAAAGTCTTATAGAATGCTAATTTAATTTTTAAAATATATTTTAAGTTAATCAGACGGCGCAATCAGCTTACGAGCCAAGCCGGCAAGACTGAACTTGAGCTAAAACTCATGAATCAATTTGACTCGTGAAATTCTTAATGAGTCGAGTTGGAGTTCGCTTGCGAGCTGGCTTGACCCTCTTATACCCTTAATTATGTCATGCCCTGCAATTCTTATATCAAATTACCACTGGAAACTTCTCCGTACGTACCTTACCAAAGAATCTAACCTTTCAAGCTGTGTGTCCATACTTCATACGTATATATCAATTTTACATTATACAATCTCATTCCTTTCTTCCATTAATACAGATAAAGAAGAAAAGGTTATTTTCCAGTAGATAAGAACGAACCTTAGCTTCTCTGGCAATCCAAACGGCTGCTAAGGTACTCACCTATAAACATTTAGCACGTTCATACGAGTCGTCGCCAAATTCCTCCAGAAAAGAAAAAAAAAACAAAGAGATGTGACAGATACACAACAGGAGAGTGCCAGGTATCAGGCGCTAAAAGAATCCTCGGAAGGTGCAAATCTAACCAAGATTTTGGAATTTCATTTGAGAGTGTGAAAGAGACATTTTTCCTCCTATTTTCGGCCGGGCCGACATAATAGGTGAGGGAAGCCTTTGCGATCCGTGCTTGCTTGTTTTGACTTGTCTTGCTACATTGTATGTATAAATAATAATATGTTAGGCTGGTTTGAGAAAGGGGAACGGTAAGGACTAAGGAGTATAATAATAATAATATAGATGCTCTGCTCCTTGATATTTTATTTCAATGTGCCACATTGCTGAGTGGAATTCTACCTGTCGTGGAGGATGAACCACATGCACAAGACTAAGGGGTATATTTAATATGACTTGAGGTTGAAGGTGGGTTGATGGGTTGGTGATGTAGGGCAAAAAAATAATAGGTATTATATTTTTTTTCTAAACCTTAAAAAAGTATAAGGAAAAAGGAGAACTAAATTTTTTTGGACCTCCATCAAGTACTATTGCTTGACTACTGTCCTTTGATTACTGTCACTCGATTATGATCCTCTAACCACCGTCACTCGACTATGATTCTCCGAACACTATTGTCTAACTTTAATCCTTTTTTAGCATGAATATGATCCTCTAATCATCTTTGCCCAATTACGGTCCTCCGACCATCATTGTCATATTAAATCCCTTTAGCCACATACTACATTTGGTCACCTTTGCTTGATTATAGTCCTATGATTGTTGTAGCTAGACTATATTCCTATGATAATCGATGCCCGACTGCAATTCTTTGAACACAGTTGTCTGACTACAAACGTTCAACCATTGTTTTTGGCATATGGTGCTCCAACCATCGTCACACGATTTTGAACCTCTAATTACCATTGTATGACTGCAATCCTTAGGCCACTATCCCTCGACGATGATCCTCCAATCATCATCATCATCCAATTGTGCTCCTTCAACAACCATTGCTTGAATACAAGCCTTCAACCATTGTCACTCAAAAATAGTTCTCAAACCATCATCGTCTGATTGTGATCCTCCTACCACATTCACTCGACTATAATCTTCCAATCATTATCACCCCATTAAAGTTTATAACTACCATCACCTGACCCGATGCTAGCCGAGTTCAATGCTGACTGTCAACAATAACATTGACACATGCCATCACTTAAAAAGGCTAACACATGTTATCGCCATAAAGGTCAATGCCCATGAACTTCATCGCCACAAATATTGATGCACATCATCACTTATAAAACTGATGCAAATCATCAACGCTAAATCTTCCTTCAGACGCTAACACCAAAATTTATGCTAGAGTTTGTACTATGTGATCTCTACTCCTCAAAGGAGAATGACCAAGAAGATATCAAATGATCTCTTGAAGATAACTCTTTTGCCACAAGATTCTTCCGACTTTTATCATGAAATTTGCAGGCATGTATCACCTTCTAGACTCGGAATCTGACACAAATAGTACATGATCAGTTTTTAAGAAGCAAAATATAATTTATAAGAATCAATTTTATATATAATTTCTTATATTTTTTCATATTATTGTAATTTTCACATTAAATTTAAACTATATCTTAATATATCTAATTATGATACATACATCTAAGTATTTAGGTGTGATTGCAGAAAAATCTTTTTATGCACTAAAAGTTTATTTTCCCGATGTTTGTTGGTATTCACATATTCCTTTTAAAATTCCATTCTAAAATTAATACTATTTAAAAAGCTGTTATTTAAATGTCTACTTGAAAACCTCTTAATATAATCATTTGTGTCGATAGATTCTGCAAAGGTTAAAATAGCTTATCATTTTATATGAGATTATAGATGTGCATGAAAATATCCATATGTGCTCTTAATATTGTTGCACTAAGAATTAATTTATTAAGTGTATTGTATTTTCAAAGGGACTATTTGATATCACTTTATTTTTTAAAAATAATTCTTATTTGATATGTTTTCTAGCTTTTTTTATTTTTTTATTTATTTTAAATATAAAAAAATTATTTTAAAAAATACTCAAAATAATTTTGATATATTTTGAGTGATTTTAAAAATTACTATACAATTGACAACCATTAGCTCCCGCCACCACCATCATCGACATCAGGGGTGTCAATTTCGGGTCACGGGTCGGGTTCGGGTCGAACCCGAACTGACCCGAGTTCAAACGGGTCAACCCTAACCCGACCCGGGTAGACAAACGGGTCGAAAAACCGAACCCGGACCCGACCCGGCGGGTTGCCGGGTTGACACGACCCGACCCGGTTTGGGTGGCCGGCGCCGGAACCGCGGCGGCCGACGGCGGCGGACGCGAGCGCGACGGGCGGACGCGAGCGCGACAGCGCGGGCGCGGTCAGGCGCGGGCACGCGGGCGCGAGGCGGGCGCGATCGGGCGTGGGCGCGGTCCGGCGCGGGCGCGGTCGGGCGCGGGCAGTCGCGGGCACGCGGGCGCGAGGCGGGCGCGGTCGGGAGCGGGCGCGGTCCGGCGGGGGCGCGGTCGGGCGCGGGCAGTCGCGGGCACGCGGGCGCGCTGGGGGGCACGCGGGCGCGCTGGGGGCGCGGGCACGCGGGCGGCGCTGGCAGGCGCGGGCAGTCTCGCGCGGCGGGCAGCGCGGGCGAGCGCGCGGCGGGCAGCGCGGGCAGGCAGCGGGCAGAGGCGGGATTTGAATTTTTTCGAATTAAACGGGTTGGCGGGTTGACCCGGCAACCCGCCGGGTCAACCCGAACCCGACCCATTTTTTGAAACGGGTCGATTTCTGGAACCCGACCCGTTTTGA
Organism: Dendrobium nobile; assembly: GCA_022539455.1. Classification (NCBI taxonomy): domain Eukaryota; kingdom Viridiplantae; phylum Streptophyta; class Magnoliopsida; order Asparagales; family Orchidaceae; genus Dendrobium; species Dendrobium nobile. Next base: position 15,258,756 of record CM039733.1, on the reverse strand, counting down.
AATCGGGTCGGGTTCAACCCGGATTTTCCGGGTCGGGTTTTCGTGTCGTGTCAAATATTGACACCCCTAATCGACATCATTATTTCATTGCCTTGCTAGCAACCAATGTTTCATCTTATAAATTAATTATCACTAACTAAAATTTTCAACGATTATTTATATATAACATCTAATATTTAGTTGATTAAGATTTTGATTTTGTCTATTTTTATTTCATTTATATATTGTGTTTAAAAAATTCAAGCTCTTAAATTTTTTTAAATTTAGCTATATTTTATTGAATAATATATTTATTTTTATTTTTATGTCCAATTTCAAATATTTCTAAGCATAAAAAATAATATTTAATATTAATATTCATTTAAGTTAAATATGCGTTCCCAAACATCTTTTGCTTTTCGTTTCAAAGAAAGAAGGAAGAATGTAATGAATCTTATCTTTCATAAATACTATCAATGAAATAAAGCTAAAGCTAATACGATTACTTTAAATTTATACTATATATCGTATTGAAACTCAGGCTACTCTTCAGCGTTCACTATAAAATTAAACCGTACAAACTGTTTAGGATCAATTTTATTTTATTATTTTCCATTATGAAGTATAAGTTTTTTTGCATTTTAAGATTTTTATTTATTTATTTACATACATATCATTCAAAACACTACAATTTAGGTATATATAAAACCTAAATCACACTTTTTTATCGAAACCTTAACGACAAAGAGGAATTCATGATGGATATCGTCATGCACGAGGAAGTGAGTCACAATGAGATCTCACTGGGAGGGTGTCGTGTGACTCCTGCAACTAACGTAAAAATTTTTCAAGGCTTTGTTTGGGACGATTTTCTTTCTGCTTCTTAAAGAATCTTTTTAGTATAAAAATTTTATTAGAAAATTTTTTTAAGAAGCAGATCGAAAGAAAACCGTCCCAAACGAAGCCTAAATCTGGTTTGATTTCACTCCTAGTTCCACTGCTCGCTTTCTCTCTATTGCAACAGGCACCGATCAACAACAAAAGACAATGTGTGAAATCTTGATGACAACCAATATTGTGTGAAGGGCGATGAGACCAGAGGCATGATGATCGGCGATGGGATATTAACAAGAGTGTTATGCATGTAAATAATGAAGTTTATTTTGTAAATGAATAAATCTTATTATTTTGTGTGATGAATGTGAGTATCCCGTTTTTTTAGAATAATGATAAATTATAAAGTATGTGAATCAAATTCATGATTTTGAAAATTCAATTATGTTCTCCAACCAATGGGCAACATATCCTCTCACTTCTAAGATATTTATTATAAAAAACATATATTAGTCATCTTTTTCACTAGCATCAATGTTCGAGCATAGGGACGAAAATGCCGGACTTATATTCTAGAACATTGTTTATTTAACCAACTCCTCCCCATCCAAACTTAAAATTTAGTTGCATAGGGACTCACATTCTAGAAGCTCAGGGTCGAAAGTTTGTAATTTTGGGTGGATTAATAAAATAGGTTGGACGTGACCATCAATTCACCCTAAAAAACTCATCAATTACTGATTAATTCCTTTCTTTCTCGCCTTCTCTCCATGGGGATTGAATACATATTAGCATTTTGATGTTCTTCATTCACATATCCTTTTAAATAGAGTTCCAAATTCATGCACACATCACATATGCATGCTTCAAATTTAACACCTCTTAGTTGATAACGAAAACTGTCAACCTACAAATCAAGATTAGCTGCGTCAATTAGAATGGGTTGTAGGGAAAAAATAGAGGGAGAAGTTTTTCCTTGCTTTGTTAGTTCATATCTCGTTTCACTTTATTGTTCATAGAGAATTTTTTCATTATGTCAACTGAACTTTGTTAGCTTTTACCTTTTTATGGCCCAATTAAGAAACTATTCCAAGTTATATAATTCACTACTAAAATGAGGGGATAAAGTAGCATTAACTAGAAGCGGTTTAAAACCGCTGCTATATATTAACTAAAAGCACTGCTTAGGCTTCCTATGACAGCACTTATAAAACCGCTGCTAAAGCCTTTCCAACGAATGCAAATACAGTGGTTTCTATGAGTAGCGGTTTCTAGTAGGTGTTTATACCATTGCAATAGATCCTAAAAAGTGTTGCTAAAGCTTGATTTATTAGTGGTGGTAGTCTCTTTAACCATCTTAGCCTAACGACTCTCAATGGATTGAGTGCAATTTACTTAGCTTGACGTCCATTATGTTCATTTATTGGTTTAACAAGGAAAGACATTGCCTCACATCGAGATCCCCTCCCCTGCAATGATACTTCTTTTCGAGGCCATTCAAAATTATGAACGTGATATATTTCAAGACTTCATTCATTATAATATGCTTAGTATGGTGAAGAAGAACATACTTACATGCTCATGCAATTTGAGAGGGATTGAAAGCGTAGGTCTACAATGTTTTCAAAAATCTACTTTTCATTAGAATTATCATGTAAAAGCTCAAACAAAGGAAGTGTATTCTTCAGTACCGTTGCTGCTGTTCGTTGTCGGCCGCTGACAGTCCGCCACCTCCAGTGGATATTCCCCAATACCCCCTGATCATCCTTACTAGAAGAAGGATACTCCATTTGATGATTTGGATTGATTATTTTTAATTATTCAATATTTTTCATACATATGGATGTCTTAATGATATTATATTGAGTAATATTGGATTTGTTGAATTCATCTTGACGAAATATTTATTTTGACTAAAAGCAAATCAAAATCATAGGCAATTTGATGTCTCAAATGACTTCGGAGTTTTTGAGGAGTTTTTGATTCATGTCTATTTGAACTCGAATCAAAATGTTTTTAGTATTGTTGTATTTAATTTATTGAGATACTTATTTTGATTATATATCAATTTAAAAATTTTAGATGATCTCAAAGTTGACATTGAAATTTCTAATTTAATAATTTATATGCTGGGTGATCTGATATTGTCTTAGAATTAAATTGAATAATTTTTTTGAAAAATTTGTGATGGGATATCTTGACTTAAATTGCAACAAAATAAAATTAAGAACAAATGGATTTATTTTGAGACTAGTGCAATACAAACTCTTTAGGGTAAATATCAATGTCAAGATAAATCTAATGATTTTTAAGCTTATAATGATATAATTTATATAATGATATCCTCAAATAATTGTTTTTTTCAATATTTGATGTCTTATTTTAAATTATATCTTTAGCCTTCCATTTGGGCCAAAGTTTTTAAATATTCTTTTAAGCCAAATCATGACTTGTTAGTCCCACTTGAAATAATTCCAATTGATTATAAATTGTCTCAAAATTCAAGTTAATTTTTAATTAGCTTTGTGTTGTGTGCAAGAAAAATTATAGTGATTGATAAAGAATTCTCTGTCCTAATTTTTTACAAAGATCTAACACACATAGATAATAGAAAAGAATATTTTAGCCATCATCATTTTTACTTGAAAAATCTTATACGAAAAAAAGCCACTGGAATTGGCCCGGATTAAATGGATTACTATAGATGGGTTACCAGAGTATGTTTTCCCCCTCAATTGGAGAAGAAAAGATTGCAAAGTATGTAATATAACTTTGGCTTTTAGTGAATGTGAGGGAGATGCGATAGTTAGATTGTGTTAGTTGGGTGACGATAGTCAATTAATGATGGTTGTGATGATGACATACAATGGCAATTTGACAACAATGAATAAATTTTAATAATTGGGTGATTGTTGGTAAACGGTGACAAATGGGAGATGGGGGTCAAATGATGGCAATTGGGCAATGACAGGTAGACAATAGTAATTAGGAGACGACGATGGCTGATGGTGTTCTTTGTTGGAGGTGATGAGGAGTAAACACCACAATGACAAAACAAGCAATAAAGTAAAAGCAATAGAAAAGTAAAGACACCAGAATTTAACGTGAAAAAATTCAAAATAGGAAAAAACCCGCAGAGCCATCACACACCAAGAAATCCAGTATGAAAATTGGGAGAAATAAGTACAAGTTTCTCTTTTCTCTCACTCTCTCCTTACTTTTGTTCTCACATGCACCGTTCTCAATGTCTAAGTACTTAGAAAATAATAATAAAAAAGTAAGTTATAAATGCAACACTTGAGAAAAAATGAGAAAAAAATAAATGTTAGTCTGTCTCGCAGCGTCAATTTTGGGCGTTGTGGCGCTCAGTCTATGTCTTGACCCGTTGTGGTATCATATCTATACCACAGCGGTGCTCTAGTCTCTGTCCTTCAGTGCTAGGGTGCTCAGGAACACAATACCAAGTGCTCGAGTACGTAGCCCCAGGGTGTCGTACGGGAAAAAAAAAATTCCGGAAGCAAAGCACTCGAACCTAAAGCCCCATAAATGAATCCTCCCATTATTTTTTTAAAAAATTTATTTTCCTCCCATCTCAAATTTATATAAACTCATATGTTCTCGATCCCGTCGTTGAACCCCCAATGAATCATCATCGTGGTCTCGTGATGCTAGCTCCAACAAGCTTATTCAGTCTCGTATGAAAACCCCTAGCAAACTCTCATTGCGAAATTTTACGTCGCAATTCTAATACTTGTTTTGGCTAGCTTGGTTGACTTATATTCCAACTTGATTCAAACTCATTTATATTTCAATCATTTTAAACCTTTTTTTCTTAGGACAGATTTCAATAAGCATTCTATAAATGTAAGATGAATTTTGTCTAAAATGAATTTTTGGATATGTTTTTAATAAATAAAATAGTAAATATATTTATATAATTTTGAATATGACGAGATCCGGCCACTTCCCCAACACCTGCTTCCTCATGATCTCGGCGCTAGTGCGGAAACCGTGAAGGTAGAGAAAACGTGGCCGCCGCCGGCGATGCTTGGAAGCGCCTATGGCGTTGGTAGGTTCCGTAGGGACGGTGAAGAGGCGAACGAGGTCGGAGAGAGCGGAGAGGGCGGAGTTGCGACGTCTGCTTTGACGGGAGCTCGGAGTGGTTTTTTTGATTAGGTTAAAGGTTTTTAGGTGGCATATTAGTAAATAGGTAATTTTAGGTGTTTAATATGTAAATATGATAGTTTTAAGTGTTATACATGTAAAAACCCCTTTAATTAATTGAATTTAATGTAAAAAAATTCGGTCCGATTATGCTCATTTATTTATTTTTCGCTTTAGTTGCTCCTAGAAAGCGTGCACCCTACGATTCCGAATCCCAAATAATTTCACTAAATACTAAACAATCTGACACACCCACGTGTCCAACCGTTTAATTTACCCATTTCAAATGATTTGAAAGAGTTGGAATTCAAAAAGTTTCAAAATTTTCTTCGTTCTGCTCCCTCACTCGACTCCTTCCTCATTATTTCCCTCGTTTCCTCTCCAGTCATCCCCGCAGAGACTGCTTAGATTTCTGGTAGGAGTGTAGTCGATTGGTTCGATCTCTCAGTAGAAGTGCAATTGATGCTGAAACCCCCTTTGTTCTGTTTTCCATATAATTATTTCACTCCGTGTTTTTCACTTGATCCATGGAGGTTAATTTCAAAGAATTGAAAAGGAAAGACCTGCAAAGGCTCTGCAAGAAGCATGGACTGCGTGCTAATGCTACGAATTCTCAAATGGCGGATAGTCTTGTTTCCTATTTCAAGGTATCTCCTTTCTTGGCTGTCTTTGTTGTTCAGTGTTCTTTCTGCAGAACTTTTTTTGGTTTTGAACATCCTTGAATGATCTACATGTGAAAATTGAGCAGATCTACGAGAAGAATGAACAAGTGAAAGTTCGCTCGAAAGGTCTTGGTGGAAGCAGGAACAGCAAAGTGGAAAGAGTGGAAGGGGACGCAGAAAAGGTTATCATTGTTATAGATGAAGATGAGGATGAAAATGGTTCTGTTCTACAAAGCGCAAATAGGAAATCTTCACCAAAGAGTCGATGTTCAAGTCAGAAGGACGAACAAATTGAAGCTCGCTTGGATGATTCGAGCGAATGCGGTAACAGCAAAGGGACAGGCATGAAATGGCATGAAGAAAATGCTATAATCCTTTTAGATGAAGAGGATGACAAACCTTGTGATGTTACAAAAAGCGCAGATGGGAAAAAGAGTAGAAGGTCAATTGGGAGGCTTGGCAAGGCATGTGAAGCTAATAGAAGTAATGAAGAAAACCAGGCTGTTGGTGTTCTTAGAAAACCTAAGGAAGGCCTTTTGGTTCCAGTTAGAACCACAAGGTCCCGTTCGACGAATTCTGCAGTCGCGCAATCTCCAGTTGTTGAGAAGGCGAAAGCGAGAAAAGAGAGGCTAATAGCTGGACAAAATGCCGAACCGCCTTTAGGCACTAACGAGGGCGAAGATAATGAAATTGGAAAAATGAAAGAAAATCCGAGTTTAATGATGGCAGTTGGAGATGCCAGAGTTAAAAGAAAACGGAATAGCAGGAATTCCTCTATGAAAGTCGATGATGAAATCATGGCCTCTTTGCCCATCGAAGTTTCGGTTACTGAGAATTTTGTGGGTGATGCAGTTTATAAAAAACATGTAAATACAGGAATGGGATCTGCCATCACTTTCTCTATTGATGGAGAGCAAGTAACACAGGGTACTACAACACGAAATGAGCAAGAGATTAAAGAACATGAACTGTCTACTTCTAGCAACTTGATGGAAGAAGTTGCTGGAAGTGTTCAAACCAAGAGGGGAAAAAAAAGAACTAGAGCAGGCTTGGAAGAAGACAGCCCTGTCATGGAAAAAGAGATTGATCAGCTTGGAAATGCCCATCATTCGGAATTATCATATAAAGATGAAATGTTGGAATCAGAAGCATGCTTTGCTTTATCACAAACATTTGGAACTCCATCATCATTCAACCTTGCTTCATCCAGGCCGCGTTCGTTGTTATCAGAATTACAAGGTGGGGAAGGTGAGATTCATGAATAAACAAACCTAAACACCAACTAATCCTCATCATTGTTATCAGAATTACAGGGCTAGCTTAATGTTTCTTATTTTTTGTTCAGCACTGTTGAGCATTGTATGTGATCCATCATGCTTAAAATTTTTGTGCAACTAGTATACACATATTTTTTGCCTACTTTTTTTTTTAAAATTTATAATCAATTTATAGTAAATTTATCTACTCATATTATTCGTGCATCTCTACCTCATTGAATGCCAAAATCTATTTTTCACTATTTTATCTTCAACAGATGCTACTTCTATAATCCCTTTCATATAATTGCTTCTCAATTTATCCTTTTCATTTTTGTAGCACATTCATCATAATGTTCTCATTTTTATTACATTCAATTTATTTTCAAATCCATATACTATTGTTGGCCAAACTTTTTGCATGTTACAAGGAATGGGATATGGCTAAAGATTGTGTCTAAAGTTGTCTTGTTATTTGCTAGTGTAGGCTATAATTTTGAACTGAAGCAATAGCTACCTTTTTGTGCTTTATGTTTGTCTAATTTTTAGTACTATAATGAGCCATAGTCATATTGGTGGAACTAATAATAATAGGTTCTTATTGATCATTTGTAAAATTTACGCACTAGACCTTTGGCTATCATAACATTGAGAATTCTTGGGCTGCTCATTGTCCAAAGCTAATCAAAGTTGATAATTGATATATCATAAAAAATTAATTATGACCGGGTACGAATCTTGAGGCAAAATTGAGTTGGAAACCTCCGAAATTAAATTTGGTACCATATGAACTCTGATTTTTAGCAAATTTATGGTCAAACTGAACATCTTAAAAAGACGAATCCGACGACACCAAATTCGACCGAATTCAAGCCCAAAGGTGTCCAAATCAAAGACCTGAAGTGCATTTGGAAGGTTTAAATCTGACCAAATAGTTTCCAAACGTTACATGCATATAGTCGAATAGAGCGGCTTGACGAGACGAATCCAACGAGTCTAATATCGTTGAATTCTAACATCATTAAAACATTCAAATACTATAAATGGTCCATGTTCAAGGGAGTTGATATCGGCCTTCCATACAAAATACTCTAAACATTGCCCTTTGATCTTCTCCCTATTTACTGGTCATTCCACTCCCATACTTGTGAATGGCGCAAAATTGTGCGCGCCACGGCACATGGCGCGATGCACATGTTAATTTTGGCGCAGAACATTTGCGCCAAGTGTGCGCAATGGCGCACGATGCGCGCAATTTGAATTTTAGATATTTTTTAATATAATTATAAGTAGTTTTTAATATTTATATATTTTAATTTTTAAAATAATATAATAATTTTATTAAAATTATTTGACATGATTAAAATAGTTTACTAAGTTTAGTTAGGTTTCATTATATTTAATTTTAGTAGATATTTTGAACAAACTTGAAGCTCACTTTAATGGGTTGGTCTTTGGACCACAAACATATTCAACCAAGCCTTACCCAACTTGATTGAAACTCTAAAATAGGATCCGTACAATAATTTTTTTTAATTATTTTTAATTTTGTGCCATGTTGAAAATGGTGCATGCCACGTCGTGCACTCTGAGCCATAGTTCCACAAGAAACTTTGCACCGCAGTGTGCCATTCGTCGTTGACAAGTATGAACACTCCAAAAAAACTATAAATAGACTCCTTATTCTTCATTGGAGGGAGGGAGAGCAAAGGGGGAGAAAATGGAAGAGGAGAGGAAATGAAAAGAAATCTAAGATCTCTCTTGGCACCAAGCTCCTCCTCGATCACTGCCCTGCCACTGACTAGCATTGAACTTTCGTTGGATTTCTGCCGAGCCACCAACTATCATTTAACTTACGTTTGACCACCAACTAACGTCGGATTTACACTCGGCCACCAATTGTTGATGGTCTTTTTAACCTCCGTCGTTTGACTACGGTCTTTCCGACCTCCATCCCCCGCCGACTATGGTCCTTCTGACTATAATAGTCAACCACCATTGTCTGCTGACTATGGTCTTTCCGACCTCCGTCGCCTACCAACCAGGGTCCTTTCGACCTCCGTCTCCTGAGAACGATCTTTCTGACCTTCGTTGCCCGTCAACTACATTCCTTTTGACCTCCTTCGCCAGACTACGATATTTTTAACCTCCCTCGCCTGCTGAATACGATCCTTCCGACCTCTGTTGCCTGATAACAGTTTTTCTGACATCCGTCGCTTGCCAACTACGGTCCTTCCGACCTTCGTCGCTCGCTGACTATGATCCTTCTAACCTCCGTCTTCTGATAACGATCTTTTTGACCTCCTTCGCCTGTTGAGTACGGTCCTTCCAATCTCTGTCGCTTTTCGACTGCGATCCTTTCGACTTCTGTCGCCAAATAAGGGTCCTTTTGACCTCCGTCGTCTACCGAGTACAGTCCTTTCGACCTACGTCGTTAGATTACGGTCTTTCTGACCTCCATTGCTTGCCGATTATGGTTCTTTTGACTTCCGTCGCCAGATAATGGTCCTTCTGACCTCCGTAGCTTGCCGACTACGGTCCTTCCAACCTCTGTTGCCCGTCGACTACGGTCCAACTGACCTCCGTCGCCCGTCGGCTATGGTCCTTTCGACATCCGTCGCTTGATAATGGTCTTTATGACATTCATTGATTGCTGATTTGGGTCCTTCGGACCTCCATCGCCTAACAACGGTCTTTCTGACCTCCGTCGCTTGCCGACTACGGTCCTTCCAACCACCTTCCCCTACTGCGGCCTTTCTGACTTCCGCCGCTCGCCGACTATGGTCATGCCGACAAAATGAACATGTCAATACTGATTCTTCCAAGTCCTACCATGTAATGCACTCTATATGATGTATATTTTCTATATCAAGCAAAGGCTTTATTCCCAAGAAAGGGCTTCATTTGTAATCAAATGCAAATACTAGTAGATTTACTAGTAGATTCTTTTAAACAAGGCAAGTCCTTGTGGTTTTTCTACCTTTTCAGTGGTTTCCACGTAAAAATTCTGGTGTCTTTTATGAACGCTACACCCATCTTTTTTATCTATTTGTGTGCTGGATATTCATACAAAGTTAAGAAGTTAAACTTTATATTTCTCTACCATCACGAATATTCGAGGATGCAACAATAATGATGCTTAAGCAATATATGATTTTGATGGGGGATTTCATCTGACATTTCAATTTACCGAAGCAGTAGTTGAAATTGGAAATAATGTGGAGTGAACTTGAATTTTTTATTCTTATGAAGAATACGAGAGTTTCATTTGAAAGCGTAGATGAATCCATTTCTCCTGAAAAGTCTATCATATAATAATTATTTTTTATAAATATGCTAAACATATATCTTCTTGCTTGTATGAAGGCAATAAAGCATACCTCATGTAAAGGATGATCAGGTCACACACTATATAGTGTTTCATTTGCTTTAGAGTAGTTTGTTCATACTAGACTAAACTTCAAAGTTTTTGTTAGACCGGTCCAGCCGGTCTACGTGGGATCGGCCCAGACGAGAACAAGGCGGAGTTTTTCTGCCTGTGTGGGTTGCCGCGCGGGCCGCGATTCCACGGGAGCATTTTAGGAAGGAATTTTGAGGAAGATTATGAGGGAATTTGATTGTAGGGGCTGTTTAGGGAATTCCTTTTGATTTGTATACATTAAATAGTTGATTTTCCAAGGGTTTGGTATCTTGAATTTGGCTGAAATTTGAGATCTCTTAGATTTAGGTTTTCTTTGGGCTCTAGCGGCGTCTAGAGATTTGGGAGAGATCGATCCTCCTCTCGAATTGAGGATCAAGTGTATCTTGCTATTTTCCGTGTTCCTTTCATCAAATAATACAAGTTATCTACTGTTTTTGTGGGTTTTGTGCAGACTTTTGTGAAGATTTTCCCTGCTTTCAGACGATTGATAGGAAATACTTGAAAACTACAAGTGTTTCCTATCAAATTGATATCAGAGCAAGTCTTGGGACCGGTGGAGGGCTGTTTTCAGCAAATTCCAGCAGCAGGTTTTTGCCCGAAAAAGGAGGAAGTTGCTGTTTTTGACTCCAGAATCTTGATATTGTGAATATTCAAACTCTGGATTGTAATGGCGGCCAAGAAAGTTGATGCTTTGGAGGAGAGACTCGAAAGAGAGATGAATCATGTCAAAGAAATCGTGGAGGACAGAATTTCTTCCATGGAGGGGCAGGTGGCCTATCTCAGGGATATGATGAAAAGAATGCTGGAGCTTCAAGCACAAACAGTGGCATCCGAAGCAAAGGGCCCAAAAGCGAAGAACAAAAATTCTGAAATCCATAAGGAGGAAGAAGAGGTGGAGATCTTGGAAGGGGAAGAAGAAGACCCTATGTTGAGCCTTTCCATAGCGAGGAAAGAGGAGATCAACATAGGGAAAGTTATGGCTATGGGGGAGCGGAGCAAAGAGGGACTGATTGGGAACGCCATGAGGGGTTTTATGGTCGTCGGGGTGCTGATTTTGAAGAAAGAAGGGGGGATCTCGAAGGGAGTTTGGGCTATGGTAGAGCAAGGGAAGATTGAGAAACATGGGGTGGACTTAGCACTTGAGAAATGGGAAATTATGGAAGAATTAGGGGAAATGGTGGCGACTAGAAGGTGAGGAAGTTGAAGATGCCCATATTTGAAGGTGAAGATGCATATGTGTGGATTTACAAGGTAGAGCGGTACTTCACTGTCAATGAGTTGACAGAGGAGGAGAAGCTGACAGCAGCGGGACTGTGTGTGGAAGGGAAAGCCCTGTCGTGGTTTCAGTGGAGAGACTGGAGGAGACCGATCAGGAACTGAAGGGAATTTAAAGTCTGCATAATAGAGCGTTTCCAAACAGATCGGAGAGGAGACTTCTATGAGCAGTTCTTTGCTCTGACACAGGAGGAATCAGTAGCAGATTATTGGGAGCAGTTTGAGCACCTAGCTAGCAGGGTGGAGCGACTCTTAGATACAGTGTTGGAGGGGAATTTCATGAAAGGGTTGTAGGCGGAGATTCGAGCAGCAGTGAAGGTGTTGATGCCTCGTGACTTGGGGGAGGCCATGAAGTTGGCACAGCTGGTGGAAAATCAGAAGAATATGGAGAAGTGAGCTAGGAGCAGTAGCTCAGAAGGCTCTTATAAGACTACGACCACTCTTCTAGCACCCAAGGGGCCTGCCTCAGGAAATATTAATGAGACCATCAGGGAGAAGCCAGTAGGAGGAGGGAGTGGGGAAAATTTCAAGAGCCTGACAGAGAAGGAGATGCAGGAGAAGAGGGAAAAAGGGTTGTGTTTTAGGCGTGAGGAGAAGAATAGGCCAGGGCATCAGTACAAGGACCGAACTCTTCAGATTCTCTATGTCTGCAATGACGAGGAAATTGAGGGAGGTGAGGAGATGGAGGAGAAGCTACACTTGGATCTTGCTGAGGTTTCCCTGAACTCAGTGGTGGGATTCTCTACGAATCATACCATGAAGGTGAAGGGGGAGATAGAGGGCAGGGAGGTGATGGTGCTATTGATAGTGGGGCTACCCACAATTTCATTTGCACTCAGGTCGTTGACCAATTGGGAGTGAAATTGGTGGACACCGGTTGTTATGGAGTGATGATGGGTACAGGGAAGGTGGAGAAAGGCCAAGGAATCTGTAAAAGAGTGGTGTTGACCATCCAGGGGATTCAAGTAAGGGAGGACTTTCTTCCACTAGAGTTAGAAAGCACTGATGTCATCCTGGTGATGAAGTGGTTGCAAACCTTGGGGGAAACCAACGACAATTGGGGAGCACTCACGATGGAATTAATGGTGGATGGGAGAAATGTGGTTATAAGGGGAGATGCAGGGCTATCCAAAGCCATGACATCACTTAAGACCATGGTTAGGGACATACAAGAGGTGGAGGATATTATTTGGTGGGACTACACAGGTTGGATGCGATCAGATTGGAGGAAGGGGATGTTTCTCTTTATGTGCAACCCTTGGTTCAGAAATATAGTAAGATTTTTTTAGTCATTTCAAGGATGGCCACCTCCACCGGAACACGAGCATATCTCCACCTTGAGGACAAGGTGGATCTTCAGGAGGGGAGTATTATTAGCCAGGCCCAGTGGACCGGTCCAGCCGGTCCACGCGGGACCGGCCCAGAAACGAACAGGGCGGAGTTTTTCCGCCTATGCGGGATGCCGCGTGAGCCGCGATTCCACGGGAGCGTTTTAGGAAGGAATTTTGAGGAAGATTAGGAGGGAATTTGAATGTAGGGACTGCTTAGGGAATTTCTTTTGATTTGTATACATTAAATAGTTGATTTTCCTAGGGTTTGGGTATCTTGAGTTTGGCTGAAATTTGAGATCTCTTAGATTTAGGTTTTCTTTGGGCTCTAGCGGTGTCTAGAGATTTGGGAGAGATCGATCCTCCTCTCGAATTGAGGATCAAGTGTATGTTGCTATTTTCCTTGTTCGTTTCATCAAATAATACAAGTTATCTACTATTTTTGTGGTTTTGTGCGGACTTTTGTGAAGATTTTCGCTGTTTTCTGAAGATTGATAGGAAATACTTGAAAACTACAAGTGATTCCTATCAGTTTTTTCCTTCTTAATATAGCTTCCCAGGTGGCCATCTATCCTTAGAGAGCTCTCACATGATTGTACTTAATTGTGTAGTTCTCATTGAAACTCAATCCGTTACATCGAAAGCTCTTTACATATTAGGTAATGTCTTACCATATAGCTTAATAACTTTTACTGTTTTATTGGTGTGTGATTTGGTTCATTTGTGTATTCCTTTTCTTCTAAAAGTATGCCTTGAGCTGCCCATTGTATTGGCTTCTACTTTAGTGATCACCCCCCTCCTTCATTAGACTACCTTCTTGATTTGGGATGTCACTAATCCACTAGCTTCAACTTGGGTATTCCCAAAATGTAGATCATACTACATGTCTAGCTTTGACATGATTTTTAATGACCCAACCATGACTAAGTAAAAATATTGTGTGTTTGGAGCCAACTTGTCTTTTATTAAATTGAAACTATCGGTTTTATTCTTTTTTGATATAATTTTTTAGGAAGTCACTCATCTTAAGAATGTTCCATCACAAACACCCAATGTTTAAAATTGCGTATTCGGGTATTGAGGAGTTTTTCATTCGTGAGGCGAGGCGTAAGCCTCAAGGCGTTTTGAGGCGTAAGCCTCACAATCAAAAGATTGCGTAAACATAAAATGATAAATTTGTTATATACTAATGAGTGAATAATGTAAAACATAAAAAAGCATAAGATATGAAGTGAAATCAAAATATCTCAATAATAAGACAACATGAAATATAGTTCAACTCAAAATTCTATCTTTCCGAAATCCGAGTATTCTTTTCATTAACATATAATTCTGATTTCCAAAAATAAATAGCAATGACATATTACATAAGAACTCATAAGTCATCAGCACCGTCATCACTAAGGGGTTCTTCATTTGAATCATTATTATGTTGAACTGCTCTCTCCCCTTCCTCCTCTCCTATAAAGTCCAATGTTGGGCATTTATTTCAAGATTTATGTAAGTTTTAATATTTATAGAGTGAGGTGTAAGCCTCATGCCAGTGAGGCGAGGCGGGCCTCAATGTGGGCCTCAACCAAGTTGAGGCGTAAGCCTCATAAAAAAAAACTCGAGGCATAAGCATCGAGGCGTTTTTTACTGGAATTGCGCAAAGGCGAGCCTCATATTGCACAATTTTAAACCATGCAAACACCCATAACTGTGAAATTTGTATTGAAACTCCACTCATTAAACCATTTAACACATCACATGTCCGATCTAACCCTTTACTTATATAGCCTAATAACTTGTATCCTAGATATTTGTCATATTAGGAGGCCGGTCCTTTTTTGGGTTTCTACCCGGTGGGTCACTCACCCTCATCAGACCCACCAACTTCAGATTTAGAATGTCACATCTTTTTATTACATTTTTTAGCTATACGAACAATAATCTGAAAAATGTGACTACTATTAATATGTCTTCATACTTTCTTTAAAATTGGTTTTTTATTACATTTTATTTGGAAAAAATGTGGTTAAACAGCTATCCTAAGGTACAAACACTTTTAATTAGACAAACAAATTAGAATTTTGTAAAGGTGCAAATACAGATTGAAAAATGTGACTAAGATACTTTTTTGATTTACACTTCGGAAATGCGACTAGTATTATAATATATATTAATCACACCATTTAAAAAGGTGCGACTGCAGCCCAAAAGTGTAGAGTGTGTGGCTTTGTTTTATTTGATCACTGAGGTCAGATTAGTACTCTAGTGGACTACTTTTTTATTGTTGTAGTTTGACTAATATTTTGTTGATTTGGCTTACCTCCACATTTTCCTTTCATGCGGAAAATTCTACTTCTCAAAATTAATATTGAATCTGCTATCGTAAACGATGCGTGTAGTTATTTTCATCCGGCACAAATTTCATTTCATAAATTTGAAATATTTAGCTGATGCATAGCAGATGGAGGACAGTTTCCTATTAACAATGAGCAGTTAAGCAAACAATCCGGTTCTTTGGATAGAAATGGGGATTTAGAGATAAAAGAAAGTCTGGTCTGCAAAAATTCAATTCTTGCTAGCATTACAATGGTGGTAGTGGATGATGGATTTGTTAGAGGACTATCTACCTCTGAATTGGATCATGTATCAAAAGATGGAGAAGCATCAAGAAAATCTTCAGCCACAGCTTTAAGCTATTCACAAGGCCGCCATGACATCAAAGAGTATTTCTGTTCATCTTCTGAAAATCATGTCAGAAATTTAGAGGATAGTTGTAATAAATGTTTTAATGTTGAAGCACACCAAAATAGATGTTGTGCCGAAACTCCGATTTTAATGAATAATTTGAGTTCGTCTAGTGAGCAGAATTGTGCAACTCTTAAATTTGCTGGTGAAGTTACAGCGGTTGAGGCAACACAAGAATGCCAGGATTTTGATGAAGTTAGAGGCAGCGAGGAGGGAAAGAAAAGAAACAAACTATCCAAGGATCATGAGGCTCATAAAGAGAAGGAAAATGGAGGTGGAGGCCAAGCTAAAATATTTCATGCATTTTTTTATGATGATTTTCTACTTTTAAATAATGATTTATGCTTATACATGCTCACTGAAACTTGCAGAAAACAATAGCGAAAGAATTACTAGACATTGTGACTTTGAGAAGGCTTCTCCTGTGATTCTACGTGATGAGTCTATGATTGAAGACATCAGGGATATATCTGATCCTGCAAGTGAAAGAACTGATGAGATGACTAATAGTGCTTTCCTATCAGTGAACATTGATGGACACAACGACCATAACTTATTCTATTTAGCAGAAAATAGTTCAGAAAGGGTGGAAGAATGTCAAATTGTAGTGCAGAAGCAATTCAAGGATTTTAAAACTTTGTTTGATGGGTGCGGGGCATCATCGGAAGACAATTCCTCCAATGAGTTGGAATATTTCGCTGAAACTCTAGAAAAACCGGGTAAGATGGTAGTGATATGACAAGGTTTGTTTGCCATGTAGTTTTAGTTTGGAGCTTCGTCCTGAATCTTTTTCTTCTACTGCAGGTTTGGGCCTACTGAGCTGCAAATTCCAAGAACAAGCAGCTGATTATGGGCAAGGCATGTTTTCCTACACTTTTTAAGTGCTTAATGTGACATCATAGTTATTAGTTTAATCCCTTTTATTTAGACGTGAACCATTCGTTTTCTATCACTCCAGTTAAGAGATGCATTTGACATTTGTTGTTCCTCATCTAAGTTATGTAAACTCTTTGTGACCTTGCTGCATGTATAATGCAGAGAAGTTCATTAATTTTTGTCGAGCAACATAAGATAGGGATTGTTGTCATTTGTCATTAATTAATGTTGTATTTCTTAGCCATATTCTTTTGCATTAATATTCTTTTACTAACTTTTTTTTTTTTAATTTTTGTTGGATCCATGCTGCCTTAATTTTATTTTTATTAATTTATGACTTTCTATTTGACAATCATTAATCATATACTGATCGAGGCAAATTATTTATCACACAATCTCATCATAGCACATAGGTCAGTGGGTTTTAATTTACTTTTCCAGTTTATTAAACACCATAGAAGCATACTTGTAGATTGTTTGCTTGAATACTTATAGATTGTTTTCTTGCATTGCTCATCGTTATCTTTTGCCTCTTTATGATAGTCTATAAAGGCCATAATTACTTCTGTCGTCATCTTAGGCTGTTTTATTTTTATGAGTAGGTCTTTCACAGCCCTTCAACAAATTATGCAACCTCCTCCGTTTTCCAGTGCTATATATACTTTGTTCTCTACAAAGACTTTGATTTCATCTTATGTCCTGTGTTGATTAATGTGGGCTCCAAAAATTCGCGCCCTGGCCTCCCCGTGCTCTTGGGGGGAGTTTTAACAAATTAAGTTTCGGGGTAAATTTTAGAAAGACAGATTGGGATTGTAGTTAAGACATTACCTAGAGATTTTGCCCTCATTTTGCGAGGACTTTATGATATGAGTTCTGGTTTCTTATAGGCGCAAGCCCCTGTAGTTAATTACCCCTCCCGATAATGAGAGAGAACTTTCGATTAAAGCTAGTCGTCAATCATATACATAGAAAATACATTTTATCTGGTGTATAGTAGCAACATGGGTTGGTATGTTGGAATTTTAATATTTAAAATGAAAATTTCACCATCTAGCACTTAAAGCGGACGGTGGGAGAATGAATGATAGACTCGATCAATATCCCATGGTTCCTTCATCCCTGGCCATCATCCAGGGCCATCGTGGTCCCTGGTCTACTTAGTCAGAGGAGGTAATCGACCCAATCTGACAGAAGGATCTTTGTTCGCAGCCGTGGATTGTGTCGTCCAAGGGTATCTTGTAGACCTAGGGTGGAGTGTTTGTCTAAGTAGACAAATTTGAATCCACCTTAGCTAATAGAGGGCTTTGTGCCTTATCGATTATATCATATTGATTCATATCTCAAGGATTTAGTGCCATTGGAGATCTTACGGGCTCTGGCCATAATCGTAATTAGGTGGTGCCATTTGGCGGCGAACCACCCGGTTCAGAGGGCCCTGGTCATAATCGTTTACCTACGACATCATTTGGCGGCAAAACCGTCGGTTAGAGGACACATGCCACGTTGTTACTAGCAGAAGATGGTTTGAGAATGAATCCTAGTAATATTCTCGACCAGATATTAGCTCTTTGTGAGCTGAAATACTTTTCAATTTGTCCACCTCGGCAAATTGTTGCGGATAGTAGATGTATTTTGCTTTTAGTGTTTTAATGGCTTATTTCAATTTTAAATATTTTGAGGTTTGAATTTTTTGAAAATTTTAATTTCCTAGACATTTGGGAGGCATTTTGAAGTTTTTGTGAATTAACTCTTCCGGTTGAGATCTACGTTCAATACGGCCATCATCGGGGTGTTTGGGGTCATTTGCATTTTTGTTGACTAAATCCTATCGACTTTGTTAGTCGCCGACAAAGGATCAGGTTCAAGTCAGTTGTATGCTTTTGCTAGGGAATTTTCTTTCTTATAAACCTTGAAGACCTAATATGAATATTTAAAACAAATATCTCAGTCAATGGCATGATCATATATTTCTTTAACAGTTTGAGTCGTGTCGGCTTCTACTAACCATGTAGAAGGATTTGGTTCGAACTTGACTTCATTTACTGACCCGTGCAACATCTCTAGACATCATGTGTGTAGCCGTAACACTCTCGCCGTGGCCCATGCGAGTTTATAATTGCATGTGCATTTTCGTTGTGTTTGTTTGTTTACAAAGTACAGTGTATGGGGGGGGGGGGGGGGCATTTTTGGGATATTCGACGGGTCTTCTACAACAACACCTAAAAGCTTGTATTTACTCTATGTCGCTCACTTCAGGTTGCTAAGTGGTCGATCTATTTGCTTTCCACTAAGTGGTCGTCAACCATAAAGGTGTTGTAGCATTCATTGCTTGGCGTTGTTATCAGTATTTCTGTGCATTTGAATGTTTGTTTTTTATGCCATATGAGGTAGTCACGTAAGCGGGTTGTTTAGTTTAGGGAGTTAACTGTTATGTTGATTTAAGGAGGTCGTGGGTCAGTGGTTAGAGGTCAACAAAACTAAGTCTTCTTATTTGCCTAGTGGATGATTCTGGGTTAAGAAAATTGGTGAGGACTTCAGTTATCTAAGTGGGGGAGATTTTGAAAACCCTTATAAAAATAAAGCTAAATTGTTAAACATCGAGACTACTTTTGATATAATGGTTGAAAATTCATTAAGAAACTTTGAAATTAATCGTGCTTGTGCGGGAGCAATCTTGGGATGAGTGATCTTCTGAGAAGTTACACCAATGAGATAAAATGGTGAGGCCATCAGGTCTAAGAGTGCAATCTCTTGATGATGGAGAGTTTGGGCTGTTATAATAATATACATTATTACTACCGTTTTCTGGTGTTCTTAATGTTGAAGGTTCTACCATTTTAATGACTGAAATAACTGCGTTAGTTTTTTGTCTTTTGTAAATGTAGAGGTTGAAACTATGTTGGAGCAAAAGAGGACCAGTAGTGCCTTTCTGGAAATTCAAAAAAAAAGAAAAAAAAAGAGCTTGCCCTTATGATGTTTTCTTTATTTTTTACAAGAATATCCTTATAATGCTAAATGCAGTTTGGACATTTATAAGAATGTACCACTCTCTCTCTATATAGAAGGTACATACGATGCATCTTATTTGCTGAATTTTATCATTTGACCATGGTTATGCTAATTGGTTCCATTCTCAATAATGCTTCTAATCATCTAAAATTAAATTCTCGTGATGTTATAGATTTGATTTAGAAAACAGAACTGGAGCCAGATATAATGCATTTGCAATTTTGCACTACGTTTATTATTTATTGATGTGTTTTAGCGGTCAATGCAGCTGCAATAACTCGGACTATGAAGGTCGAGACTGATTCATCAGATATGCGCAACAAACTAGAGCTGCAGGAGCTCATAGTTTCCAGGAATTTGGAAGCCACCAGGAATACACTGGCAGAAGAAAAAATTGATTCATGCCAAGTATTTGAAGTGGAACAAGAATCAGAAGTCTCACAAAGTTCAGGAGAAGAGATAATTGATCCACAGAACCTAATTGTTTCACATATTACTGATGTTTCTACAATAGTTTGTGATCATCTTGCCTGCTCGGAGTTTGATGCAATGGATGCTGAAGGTATCAAAGAAAGAGATATTAGTGAAAATCGTTCTGCCAGCCCTAATCGAAAGATGCTCAGCGACTGCAAGGCTCTTCTAAACGCTGAGGAGATGGAAGATGTCAAATTCCTCAAAACAAAGCCAAGTCATGGAGAACCCTTAGAAACTGAGGATGATAAAGTTAAAGAAAATGGAAGCAATTTATATCCCAATGGAAGTGATGAAAAGAAAAATACGACCAACTTTATAGGTAAATATTTCCTTGTCCTATATCACGTATGTGCTGTCTTTATGAGAAATTGCAATTATTTCCCTTACTAATATCTCCAAGGTTTTGTTTGGGTTTGCTTTTTACTGCTTCTTAAAATAACTTTTTAGTACAAAACATTTAAATTTGTACTAGAAAATTGCTTTTAAGAAGCAGTAAAAAAGCCATCTCAAATGAACCCTAACACTCTTATTTAGACTTAATTCACAACATACACTTGAATGCTAGATGATTTTTCAAATTTATTGAAGACTACCTTGAAAATTCACAGAATTCGAGAGTTTTAACTCTGACAGCCCAAGATTAGCTGAGAGTAATTCTGGACAGTTTTTTGCACCTTTTGAATCTGTAGTTTTTCGAGAAGAACATCAGATCAAAGGTGGAGGAACTTTTAAATTGGAAGGCAATGTTCCGATAACTCAAGCTAAGTTGAAGCATTATGGAGAAAAATTACGGGGTTCTGAAAAACGCCAAGCAACTGGTTATGATGAAGACATAAAGGGCAAAATTTTTGCAGTTAGTCCTCCAGCAAAAGTGGAAGAAATTGCACCATTTGGATTAAGTAAACGTGTTGATAATTTAATGGAGAAATTGTTCTGTCTGAAGAAAGTCCTCCGAGGAGAAATTGCTCCACTTATAACAGGTTAGCTCTGTAAAGACACTTGTTAACATAATTAAGTATCTTGTTCCATTTGTTTTATTATCTCTATATTTTGTATTATGTTAACTTTTGAATTACATTACTAATTTAAAATTTGGCATCTGCAGATTCATCTCTTCCACGTGAGGAAGAAATATCTTGTGAAGATTCTCACCCTACCAGAAAGAAAGAAATGACATCGGAAGAACCGTTTTCTGCCCGTGAACAAGAAAGCCTCAATGCCTTTACCTATACAGATCCCGTGCATGAAGATTGTGAACAGGATGGTTCAAATTCTGAAGTAAATATCCCGAATAAATTTGACCAAGTTGCCACTACAAGTTCACCACTTGCTTTAAATGAAAACCCAGAATTGTGGAAGGGCATGACAAATTGTGAGGGAAACGACACTGATGAGGCTTCTCCTTATGAATATAATTTTTATATTAGGCCTACTAAAGAGGGACCTTTTCCAGATGGTGATGTGGATGTTAAAGAGTTCTTAGAGAATGTTGAGGCTGTTACAGCTAAACCGGGAGAAGTCTTGTTAGACAATAATTTTGTTTCTCCGGGCAAGCTAAGTAGTTTTGACTTAGAAGCTGAAAGTTCTATTGCCAGTTCCATTTCAAAGAGCCCTGCAATATATGTCAACCCTTTTGGAACTAAATGCCTTTCTGAAACTTCAGTTGTTCACAGTTCTCTTCCAAATAAAAAAGCATATGTTAAACATGCAGTGGATATACTAAAGATGGAATCCCATGACAAAGTTGCCAAAACAACTTTGCCAGATGCTTTAGAAGGAAATCTAGAATTGTGGAAATGCTCGGAAAAATGTGAGGCAAACAATACTAATGCCGCTTCTTCTTATGAAAGTGATTGTAGTTATAATGGGCATGCCGAGGCAGAACCCTGTCAAGGTGGCGATATCAATGTTAGGGATTTCTTAGAGAATGCTCAGGGTGCTACATCAAAGCCCAGTGAAGCCTTGGAGAAGATTGATGTTGTTTCTCCAAGCAAGCAAAGTCGTATTGCTTTAGTAAGTGAGAAAAATTCTACTGCCAGCTGCAGTCCAGTGAAGTACAAACTACATAACAACATAACTAACAGTCCTGCGAAAGATACCAAGCATTTCAGAAATCATTGTTTATCTGAAGCTTTAGATGGTCAGACTTCTCTTATAATCAAAGAAGCTCTTGCTACACCTACTGTAGATGTATTAAAGACGGAATCACCTGAAGTTGGCATAACAAGTTTGCCAGATGCTTTAGAAGAAAAGCTTGAATTTTCGAAAGGCATGGAAAGCTGTGTGGCAAACAATATTAAAGGTGATGACATCGCTATCAGGGAATTTGATGATGGTGCTACAACTAGGCCTGGAGATGTCTTGGCGAAGATAAAATTTCTTTCTCCCAGTAAGCGAAGTAGTATTGACTTGGAAGATGAGCGAAATTTGAGTACCAGTTGCATTTGGAAGAAGGCCAAATTAAACAGCAATATAACTAACGGCCCAGCCAGAGATACCAAACATTTTGGAACTGAATGCCTCTATGAAACCTTAGATGAAAACCCAGAATTGTGGAAGGGCATGGAAAGTTGTGAGGGAAACTACACTGAAGAGGCTTCTCCTTACGAATGTAATTTTTATATTAGGCCTTCTGAAGAGGTAACTTGTCCAGATGGTGATGTGGATGTTATAAAGTTCTTAGAGACTGTTCAGGGTGTTACAGCTAAACCGGGACAAGTCATGGTGGACAATAATTATGTTTCTCCAGGCAAGCCAAGTACTTTTGAATTAGAAGCTGAAAGTTCTATTGGCAGTTGCATTTCAAAGAGCAAAGTAAATAACAGTATAACTAACTGTCCTGCAATATATGTCAACCCTTTTGGAACTAAATGCCTTGCTGAAACTTCAGTTCTTCACAGTTCTCTTCCAAATAAACAAGCATATGCTAAACATACAGTGGATATATTAAGGATGGAATCCCATGACAAAGTTGCCAAAACAACTTTGTCAGATGCTTTAGAAGGAAATTTAGAATTGTGGAAATCCTTGGAAAAATGTGAGGCAAGCAATACTAATGCCGCTTCTTCTTATGAAAGTGATCGTAGTTATAATGGGCATGCCGCTGGTCAAGGTGGCGATGTCAGTGTTAGGGATTTCTTAGAGAATGCTCAGGGTGCTACATCAAAGCTCAGTGAAGCCTTGGAGAAGATTGATGTTGTTTCTCCAAGCAAGCAAAGTCGTATTGATTTAGTAAGTGAGAGAAATTCGAGTGCCAGCTGCAGTCCAGTGAAGTCCAAACTACATAACAGCATAACTAACAGTCCTGTGAAAGATACCAAGCATTTTAGAAATCATGGTTTATCTGAAGCTTTAGATGGTCAGACTTCTGTTATCATCAAAGAAGCTCTTGCTACACATACTATAGATGCATTAAAGACAGAATCACCTGAAGTTGCCATAACAAGTTTGCCAGATGCTTTAGAAGAAAAGCTCGAATTTTCGAAAGGCATGGAAAGCTGTGTGGCAAACAATATTAAAGGTGATGACATCGCTATCAGGGAATTTGATCAAGGTGCTACAACGAGGCCTGGAGATGTCTTGGCAAAGATAAAATTTCTTTCTCCCAGTAAGCGAAGTAGTATTGACTTGGAAGATGAGCGAAATTTGACTACCAGTTGCATTTGGAAGAAGGCCAAATTAAACAGCAATATAACTAACAGCCCAGCCAGAGATACCAAACATTTTGGAACTGAATGCCTCTATGAATCCCAGGACGGTTCTATACATGGAGCTGATACCCTTGTTCATCCTATTCCATCTGAAGTCAAAGGTAAGTTCCATGTCTTGACTTCGTCAGTGTTACACAGGTGCATAAGAATTGGTTTAGATCCAAATCGAACAGTTCGAAAACGTGTTTGTATAAAAGTACTGATTATAAACTTAGGCTTCGTTTGGGACAGCTTTTTTACTGCTTCTTAAAACCAAATTTTTTAATTTTTATACTAAAAAGTTATTTTTAGAAGCACTAAAAAAACTGTCCCAAATGAAACCTTAAACTGTTAATTGAGAACGTTAAGTGATATATCTAGTCTAACTTTAGTCTTTATGAGCCATGTTCCTTGACAGTTTGTTTCCTTCTATTAAGAAGTAATTTTTGTCATCTCTTTCTATAGATCCACTTGAGGAGATCAGCCAGAAGTCAGTTAACTTCTGTATCTCCAGCCGCAAGTTCGCCAAGTCCAACATTCTTAATACACCAACAGCTCATCCTGCTGGGATCTCTTCTGTAGGTCTTATAAGGGACGAGAACAACACACAAAATACAAAGAAAAAGTTCTCTTCCAAGGGCAAAATTAGGAATTCTGCCTCGGCCGGCTCTATCAGACGACCTCTGCAAACTGTCACCAATCGAATGAATGAATAACCTTTATTTTTATCCTTTCTATGTGCATGATTTTTTTATCAGCTATTGTGTTAGGTCTTAAGCTTCGAAGAGAATCTGTACACTTACGTGCTAATTAATGTGAAGAACAGTCGCTTGTATGATGATTTAATTATCCCAAGTAATGCTTTCACTGCGGGAAAATCAATCATTATTGGTGGATTTTTCTTACAGAAATAGGCACGGAAATTAAGTTTTTCATTGGCTTTATGACAGAAATTTTTTCGCTAGTAAAAGTCATGTAGGAAAAGAGAACTCGCGGTTTATTTCCAGCTGGTTTTTTTTTCCTGTGGCTTTCCAATGGAATGTAATCGGAAATTAAAAAAATATAGGTGTTGCCTGCCCGGCTGACAACATAGGTTGCCAATTGCCCGTGTGGTTGCTCGAATGCAGGCGCTACCATTCCACGTTGCCTGCCAACTCGGTTGCCTAATGTGCTGATTGTTGCCCGCTCGTGCTGCCCGCTGCCTTGCTCGCCATCTCGGTTGGCTTCCCGCGCTACCCAATGCTTGCCCGCGAACATTGCCCTACTGCCCTCCAGCGATACCCGTTGCTTGCCTACGGATGCTACCCTGTTGCTCGGCTGCCATGAGATTTGAAGTGAGTATGAAAAATACATTAAAGACGCAACCGGTTTGCTAGAAGGATAAAAATGTCAAAATGATCACATTTTTTATTTAAAATATAATAATTACAATCCTGTTGGAAAAGCTGTCGGACAGGTGCCGAAAAATCGGCAGAAAAATTAGTCCGACATATTTTGTCGTAATCTGCCAGAAATATTCAAGGAAGCTGTTGGAGAATAGTACGTCTAGAAGATGCCGGATAAATTTGTTGGTAATGGACAATTTTTCTATAGTCTTCGAACATGCTAATGAAATGATTGAATCTTTATATAAAAAATCTTCATATAATCAATAATAGGATTGTTGATTACATTGACTGTATAAAGACAGGGCTTTTACATAACTTTTGTGGGTTTGGTAATTTCATATAGGTAAGCAACAGAGATGAACCTTTGCCTTTTCCTCGCCAATTCCTCTCTTTCTTCTCCTATTTCTTCTTCTCTGTATCTCTTTGGAGGCACCTTCTTCGTCTTCATGACTCCTACTCTGCCTTCTCCTCCAGCAATGCGCAGCTGAACCAGTCGCCATGCCGCAGCCATGTCGATCTCAGTCAGGCCATTTGCCATTGTATCTGTATGCATTGTAGAGAGAGAGAGAGAGAGAGAGAGAGAGAGAGAATGTGGAAGACGCAACGGTACAAGTTTAGGTTGCTTTTACTTGCTTATAATAGAGAAGGGGCATCACGCTACTATTTTTAAGAAAAAGGAGACTTTTCAATGCAGCCTGGCTTCAATTGCAACGGATCTATTTACCCATTATAATATAGCAGCCAGAGAAGCCATAGACCCGTTATAAAAACAAGAAATTGGGTCTATTTATCTAATGCAATATTTAAATGCGTATGGATACATGTTCAACAATATTATCAAATTGAGTTCATTTATTTTTGTGGCTTAATGATAATAAGAGAGAAATTATATAATTATTTTTATTTGAAAAATATGTAATAGAAATAATGATTTAGGCTTGGTTTGAGATAAAGATGATCAGGGGTGGAACTAGTCTTAATTTTAAGAGGGAGTGGGGGGGGGGAGGAGGGCAAACTTATAAGTAAAAGTGTAGAGATTTCCCAGATATACTGAGGTCCTAAGGGGCAGCGCCTCTTGTCGATGTTTGACTTGCCCGGTCAAGTTGCAGGGTCAATATGTTTTTTTATTATTTTAGGGCAATTATCTAATGCCTTCAATATTTTAGAACTTTTAGGGGGAGCAACCGCCTGAAAATCCTTGTAATAAAGACTAAAAAATAGATGAGGGAGGAGAAATTATCAAAAAAATTATATAATATTCTTTCTCTATGGGGGCCGCCCCATGGCTATAGGTAGATCCACCCCTGGAGATGACAATCGTAATATTTATTTGGTTAGTATTATTTTGTTGCTTTTAAAATTTTTGTGTGCCAAGATATTTCTTTATACAGTAATTTTTTAAAAAATATATTTTCATCAAAAACAAGTTTATAATTATCTTAGTAAAAAGTTATAATCATCTCAAATGGATTTTAAATATTTATTAAATCTACATATGGATTTTGAATCCTATATGATTAGAATAATATCACACTTTTCTTATTAAATTGGATTGCAAATAAGTAAGCTACCATTCAAGACTCATAACTTCTTTATAGTTAGATGTTCTGATTTTTTTTTTTGTTATGAAAAAGACAACCAATAGACCAAGTAAAAGCAGCTTCCTTCCACTAGAAAAAAGAGGACAAAATCTTACCAGGTCAAGTCTTTGTGGGCATTGACTTGGCAACTTTCTTAATAAAAATAAAAGGATATAAAGGAGATTAGAGACTGGAGAGAATGGATGTGTTTGTCAGGATTTGTTAAGTTTCTATATTGTCATGGAGGCTTGGGGGGTGGGGTAGGGTGGTTATAATTAGGTTTGATACATAATCATTGAAAATTCGGTACGAATCTTGATGCATATTTAAATAAAAAATATTTAAAATTAAATTTGGGGACATCCAAACTTAGATTTCAACAAACTTGTAGTTAAATTGAATGTCTTAATGAGACTAACCCAACAACAACAAAATAGTCCAATCCCCTAGTGGGCTCAAATCAAAGGCTTAAAGCATACTTAAAAGTTTTAGTGCATTAATTGAAAGCCCAAATGATATCTAAATATAGCATGCTTATAATCGAATCAAGCGGCTTAAGGAGAAAAATTCAAAGAGCCTAAGATTACTTAATTATGACATATTAAGACACTTAAATGTTGAATGAACGCTTTATGATCAAAGGAATCAATATGGGCTGTCTGATGGAGCACTCTGTATTTATCATGGATCTTCTCCATATTTACGGAGCACGTCGCTATCAAAATCTATAAATATACGCCCACTCTTTTCATGGAGAAATTATTCCATGCGGAGTCTGGATGGTAAAGAACCGTTCGGATGTGAGTGTACACAGTGTGTACACTGAGTATAATTTTGTATACAATTTATTTTTTTTTATACACAGTGTACACTCACATCCGGATGGTTCTTTACCTTCCGGACTCTGCACGGAATAATTTCTCCTTTACATGAAAGGGACTTTTGAAGGTTTGGTGTCACACCCTAAAATCTAAATTTGGAAGATTTGCTTACTTCTTTCTAATCAAATAATCACATTTAACCAGAGCCTTCAAATTCAGATAAACCCAAAAAATAAATGCATTTATATTCATCAATCTGTATAATAATTACAAGCCGAAAATAACTTGTACACAATAGTCATGATTTAAAAGGATCAGTCTATTACTATATATACATCATGACTATAAAATAAACTAAAAATGCCGAAAGAAAAATTATGCATGTTGTCCATAACGTCATATCATAGGGTTCTTTACTTTACCTGTAAACATATAAAACCAAATAATGAGCATATTGCCCAATAAGTAACCAAACTCTTATAATTGAAATCAATGTAAGATAGAGAGAAATAGTATGCTATAAATTGTAGAAAAAACTATGCATTATTATTTGTTATTTGTGTCAGTTAATAATATCAATTTATCAACCAATATGCCCTTATCATTCAATTAGTTTTAATCAATTTCAACCAATCTTTCATTCAATTTTTCATATTTTTCTACCAGTAACATCATCAATACAATAACAGTAATAAAATCTGTAACGGTATCAATAATAGTAAAATACCAAAAATCAGTAACAATATGCAGCACATTCAATAATAGTATCAAAAACAGTAATAAATAATGATATCCTCTAAATCAAATATTAAGATGAGGGTATCTTGTATCTTTCACTTGCACTTATGACTCTCATATCATTCGCTCATTCTGACTCCCAATTAGTGAACCCCTTACAACTCCCAATCAGTGACATGGAACAGTCACCACAATTCATTATTACTCCCAATCAATCATAATGATCCTTCCGACCTACGTCATATAATAATGATTCCTTCAACCTCAATCACTAGATGATGATCCTCTGACCTTCGTCACCTGACTGTAGTCCGTCTGACCATTATTGCACAACAACTATCCCTTGAACCTCCGTTGCCCGACTACGGTCATCTCAACCACAGTTGCTCGCTGACCATGGTCCCTCCCACATATATAACATGATAATAGTACCATCTACTTTAGTTACCTGACAATATCCCTCTAACCTTTGTTGCCTAAATAAGGTCATTTTGATCCATGTTTCCCACTAAATACGATCCCACCTACCTTTGTTGCTTGTAGACTATTATCTCTCTGACTTATGTCCCTGACACAATCCTTTTGACCTCCATTATCCAACTACAGTCCCTTCTACCTCCATTGCATGACTTTGGTCCTTCAAACCTCTGTCACCTGATAACAATCCTCTTGACTTTAGTTGCCCGACTATTGTCCCTTAAACCTCTAATAATTATAATTTCTTTTACCATCGTCGTCCGCTGACTACGATCCTTCTTCCTATGTTACCCAATAATAGTTTCTCTAACCTCTGTCACCCTCATACTACAATCCCTCTAACCTCCATCGCTCGATGACTACAGTCCCTATGACCCAGTGGCTCAACTAAGATCCTTTTGAACTTCATTACTCCACTACGGTCCCTCTAACCTTCATTTACTCAACTACAATCCCCTCGGCCTTAACCACCTGAATACGGTCCCTCCATCCACTATTACATGGTGATTACAGTCCCTCCAACCTTCATTATCCGTTGATTATGACCCCTCTGACCTTCGTTGTTTGTCTATGATTCCTCTGACCTCTTTCGCTCGTCAACTATGGTCCATTGCACCTCCGTGGCCTACGAATTATAGTACTTCTTACCTCCGTAGCCCACCAACTACAGTCCCTCCAACCACCATCACTGGCCGACTATGGTCCCTCGGATCACCTTTGCCTTTCGACTATAATCCCTCCGATCACCGTCACACCATAATGGTCCCATCAACCTTAGTCTCCCAAATACGGTCCCCCATACCTCCGTCACTTGACTATGGTCTCTCTGATCTCCATCGCTCCTCAAATACAGTCTCTTTTACCTCCATCGCCTGCCGACAACAATCTTTCGGACCTCCGTTGCCCATCGACTACGTTGCCTTCGACCTTTATCTCTCGACTACGATCCTCTCGACCCTCAGTCATCTGATTATGATGTCTTCGACGTCCGTCAACCGACTGCAATCCTTTCGAACACTATCCTTTCAACCTATATTATCCAACAACAGTCCCCTTGGCCTTAAACTTCTGACTAAGGTCCTTATTTATTCTTATTTTAAAAAAAAAAACATTAACATTTTAGCCTTGATTCTCAGGTCGCCTCGGGATAAATGTTGGTTTCTCTGGGTGAATTCTATTGGGCAAGATCATAGCTGATTTTGGGTATTGTTGATGTTCCAAACGCAACGAGGAAGTCCATTTCGCAATCGGACGCCATTTGGGAGATGTCACGCGTCAATTTCTTCAATTTGCATGACGTTGCCTAGGGATGCATGCCGACATCCTTGCGAGACTTTAATTGAACAAATTTATTGTCATTTTTGGGTATTGGCGGTGCTCCGAACAGAATGGCAAAGTCTGTTTTGCGATCAGACGTCATTTGGGCAACGTCGCACATTAATTTCTGGTGTTTGTCATCCCTTTTGACCTATTTTATTTGATTTGATCACAAGGGGTTTCCATTTAGGAGAATTCGACGCTCCGATCTCAATGACGCTGTCTGTTTGATGATCAAAGGTCGTTTGACCCTTCAAATGACACGTCATATGTCAATTTCTCCTCGTTTCTTTTTTTATTTATTTATTTTGCAAATAATATCAACTCAAGGTAAGATGCAGTGAGTATTACAAATGAACATCACAAAAAATAACGCAAGAATAGGAAAGTTAATCATCAATAAATTTACCCCCCTTTGGAATCGTGTATACAATCATCCCTGACAAGGTAAAAATAAAGCAACTGCAGTGGAATTTGCGACAAAAGATCTTCCATGGAATTGCATGGAATAGCACGAGGTCTGCATTATATGTAAATGAAAGATCTCAATTAAGAATTATACCAACGCAGTTTAAGCAGAATGTCTTGTGCTATCTTGGTAAGACATAAACTGTCCATGTAGGGACCTCTAAGATGCCGTCAACTGTGTCCATACGCCCATAGGCTTGATGCTTACAGGCACCACAAGCATCTTCGGCGAACAAACTAGCAATCACTGTGGGAGTTTCTCACAACTGTCGTTCCCGTTACCTCTGGATCGCTTCTAAAATTGACTCCAAAGTGGCACATTCTTGAAGAAATTGTGATTGATCTCTCATAGAAATGAGAAATTATTCTGTGCGGAAGCCGGACATAGAAAGCCCTCCGGAGACTAATCAGAATGCTCCACATCAGTAGTACCGTACCGAGCCATGCTGACGAGCAAAAGGGTGACGTGGCGCATTCTGATTGATCTCCGAACGATGTTCGGCTTCCGCACAAAATATTTTTTTTCCATAGAAACAGCCTGTATGTCATAGCTCCACCACATACCTGGTGTTGTCATCTTTTAGATGATAATTCAGGTCTTCAATTTTAACCACACAATCATATGGTTATCAAATCTAGAAATTAAATGAGATCAATTATTTGTTAAAAATGCAGAATATATAAATGTGATTCTAGTTATAATTTTAAATTCTAGAATCAAATGAAAAAATTAATGATTTTAGATTCTATACATCTTTTCCATAATCGAATCCAAAAGAAAGATGAGGGTTTCATTTGCGACAATTTTCTATAGTAGGTTTCTAGTAGAAAAATTTCATGAACATAGTAAAAAACAGTGGCCAAAACCTGACCCAAATGAAACCCAAATCTTAAATGCAGAAATTAGTATACCTCCAACTATTGATGTTCGTTGATTATCATGGATTTTGGACACTTCTAGGTTGCATTTTACGATACATTTTTGTACGATAAAATAATTTTATAAAGTAGTAAGAAAATTGTCACAAAAAAGCCTGAATCTTTCCAAATCTCAAATTGATGGTGTATTTTTTAAATGAGATTAAAGACTTTTACAGCCATATATATATATATATATATATATATATATATTCATTGAAGTTCTTTAGATAAAATTGACACATCATCAAAAAATTATCTTGATCAGGCACAAATCTTGAATCAAAAACAAGTTGGAAATTTTAAGAATTAAAATAGAGACAATCCGAGCTCTAATTTATGCAAACTTATAGTTAATTGAGAGTCTCGGAAACATGAACCCAACGACATCAAAATCGACCAAATTCGAGCCAAAATGAGTCCAAATCAAATACTCAAAGCACTTTTGGAAGGATCAAACCACTATTTGGGTTACCAAACGTTCTCCAATCGTGACATGCTTATAATCAAATCGAGTGGCTCAAAGAGACGAATCCAACGAGCCTAAGATCATCAAAATCTGATATCATTAAAACAGTTAAAGGTCCATAGAATGGTGCATGATTGCAGGAATCATGATCAGTTGTCCATCCGAATCACTCCCAATTACTCTTGATCTTCCACTTATTTACAAGCCATGTCACTCAAAAATTCTATAAATAAAACCCCATTTCCTCTTGAAAGGGGGGGGGGGGGGGGGGGGGGGGGGGGGGGCTGGGAGGAGCCAAGAGAGAAAAAGATAGAGAAGGAAGAAAGCTCCAGCCGCCAAGCTCCTCCTCGACCACCGTTGGAGTTCTGTTGCACCACCGCTGGAGTTCTGCCACACCACTGCCGGAGTTCTGTAGCACCACCAGCAGGTTTTGTTGAACCACCACAAGACCATCCAAGGACGTTGAAGTACTACCCGAAGCCGAAGTAACCCCTGACGCTGAAGTGCCACTACCGAACCACCAGCTAACACCGAAGTGTTGCCGGACTATCACCTAAGGCCCAGACTTCTGTTGCCAAGAGAGAAAAAGATAGAGAAGGAAGAAAGCTCCAGCCGCCAAGCTCCTCCTCGACCACCGTTGGAGTTCTGTTGCACCACCGCTGGAGTTCTGCCACACCACTGCCGGAGTTCTGTAGCACCACCAGCAGGTTTTGTTGAACCACCACAAGACCATCCAAGGACGTTGAAGTACCACCCGAAGCCGAAGTAACCCCTGACGCTGAAGTGCCACTACCGAACCACCAGCTAACACCGAAGTGTTGCCGGACTATCACCTAAGGCCCAGACTTCTGTCGGACCACCACCTTACGCCCAGAGTTCTGCCGAAGTACCACCCAACTTCGATGGTCTTTCTGACCTCTATCTCCTTCCAACTACGGTCATTCTGACCCCAGTTTTCTGCCGACTACGGTCCTTCTGACCTCGGTCACCTTCGACGATCCTTTCGACCTCCCTCGCCAGACAACAGTCTTTATGACCCAGTCTCCTGCCGACTATAGTCATTCTGACCTACGTCGCCTACTACTATCCTTTCAACCTCCCTCACCAGACATTAGTCTTTTTGATCCCAGTCTCCTGCCAATTATGATCCTTCCGACCTCCCTCGCTAGACAACTATCTTTTTAATCTCAGTCTCCTGCCGACTACGGTCCTTCCGACTTCCGTCGCCTAATACGGTCCTTCTGACCTCCCTCGCCAGACAACGATCTTTCTGACCCCAGTCTCCTGCCGATTATGGTCCTTCCGACCTCTCTCGCCAGAAAATGGTCTTTCTGACCCCAGTCTCCTGCAGACTATAGTTCTTCCGACCTCCGTCGCCTACTACGGTGACCTCCCTCGCCAACTATTGTCTTTTTGACCCCGGTCTTTTGCCGACTACTATGGTCCTTCTTCTCTCCCTCGCCATACAACGGTCTTTCTGACCCCTATCTGCTGTCGACTATGGTCCTTCCATCTTTTGTCGCCTACTACAATCTTTCCGACCTATGTCCTATCAATTATAGTCATGCCAATCAAACAAATATATCTATGTTGATTATTGTGACTCCCACCATGTAATGCGCTCTATATGATGTGCATTTGTAACATCAAGCCAAGGCCTTCTCCAAAGGAAGGGCATCATTTGTAATCAACTGCAAATACGAGTGGATTCCTTTAAACTGTGCCAGACCCCATGGTTTTTCCCCTTTTTTAGGGGTTTCCACGTAAAATTCTGGTGTCTCTTATAAATTTTGCACCCTCCCTCTTTCATCTGCTTGTGTATTGGATCTTTGTATAATGCTAAGACGTTAAACTATATACTTATCCACCACCACGAATATTCCAGGAAGCAACAAGAATGAATTGTTTTACCAACTAAATAATGCTTTTAATAACCCAAAAATGGTTATCCTCATTTTTGCCTTTAAAAAAAATTGCACCATATTTTGAACTAATTCAAAAAGGAAATATTATAAAAACTGCATTGTAAATTATTTAAAATATAATTAGTTATAAAACTAACATTTTTTTAGACGTTTAGGGGATTCGAGCGCGAGTGAGAGATGAGGAATTGCTTCTGTTGACAGTTCGGTCGCAGCCCCAATCTCATAAAAACAAATATTACTGTCAT
Organism: Dendrobium nobile; assembly: GCA_022539455.1. Classification (NCBI taxonomy): domain Eukaryota; kingdom Viridiplantae; phylum Streptophyta; class Magnoliopsida; order Asparagales; family Orchidaceae; genus Dendrobium; species Dendrobium nobile. The sequence goes on along the minus strand of CM039733.1, from coordinate 15,224,707 downwards.
TTTCTGTTCCAAGAGATGTGGAATATATTTAGGGTTTGTGTTCTGACTGCAGTCATCAAGCATGTTACTTACTACAACTCATCTTAGGCTTCGCTTGGGATGTCTTCTTTACTGCTTCTTAAAGCAGCTTTCCAATATAAAAATTTTAATTTTTAAACTAAAAAATTGTTTTAAGAAGCAATAAAAAAATAATCTCAACTTTCTTACTACTTCTTAAAGCAGCTTTTTAGTATAGAAATAAAAAATTTTATACTAGAAAGCTATTATAAGAAGCACCAAGAAAGGTGCCCCAAACGAATCCTTAGTCTGTTGGGTGGAAGCTTTGGCTATCAACCAAAATTTTTTAGATTCAAGCCTCGCATATGTGATGCGTGTGAGTTAATATATATTAATTAGCTTAAATGTCTCAAATAAAATAATAATAATAATGATCATAATAATGTTAGTTACTAATCTTTTAATTTAGTTGAGAATGATCAGTGGAGCAGACAACCCTCTATTTTGTTCTTAGATGACCATATTCCACACAGCTCATTTTGGCCTGTTGGTTGAGAGCTTATACTTCCAACTAAGAAGTCTTGAGTTCGAGTCTTTATGTATACGTTGTGTTTGAATTTATCTTAAATGATCTAAATATATATAAAAAAATCATATTCCCGATATAGCATCGATTCTATAATGGTACAAGTTGCTATTTTTCCAAAATTGTTCATCCTATGAATAGGCTGCTAACGTTGTTAAGCACTCCTTGCGTGAAACAATGCGCCTCCACGGATTCTCCTTAAGCCTTACATCCCACTATAATATCAACGTCGTTAACTATTTTGCGCATCTGCTATCGTTGTTTTTTTCCATAGTTTTCTATATCCCAAATAGTATTTAATGTCACTTACGGTTAATTTATAAATAATTTCCTTAGGTTTGTTTACTTTGTTGCTTTATAGTTTTCACAGTTGAAATATAATCACAGATGATGGGAGCTTTAGCTATCAACTAAGAGGTCTTGATTTTGAAGCCTACATGTATGATGATAAACTAACTCATCATTTTTTTTGGGTTTATTATGGGATTCGAGCGTAAGCATTAGGGAGGACATTTTGTCTGTCAACCATCGAGCAACACCGCTCGATCCCACCAACTCATCATTCAACAACCATTCTCTTAAATTTTGATCGGTCCAATATATATTATTCAAGAATATTTATATTTAATAGTTTATACATAGCTTAAAACAATGATCTATCCTTCAAATCTTCTAATATTGTCAGAATACCATGGTTAATTAGTTCTACCAACATTAAGAAATGAAGATGTATTTGCTCTTTTTTATTTAGTTCTATCATGTATATGTTCTAGGGGTGTAAACGAGTCGAGTTGAGTCAAGTACCGATCTCATTTACTAAGCTCAAATTTGACTCGTTAAAAAAAAGTTACAGGCTCAAGCTCGGCCTAAGCTTCTTTGAAAAGCTCAAACTTGGCTCAGTTAATAATTTACTTCATAGTGAGTTTATCTTAATTAATTTAAATGCCAAAAAAAAAAAAAAAACCATTTCAGAGACCATGATAATTGGAAAACAAAATACTTGCACGAGAAGATTATGACTCGATCAATTTCGCATTTATCCGAATTATTTCATTTGAATTGGGGCTGTATGATGTGATAAAGAGCAGAATTTATCACAAAACACCGCAGAAGGATGGTTATTGAAAGTGAAATTGTACAAAAATATCTGAATCAGAGTGTGGAGAGTGGCCAAAACAAATCACGAAACAATCGATCAAAGATTCGTCTCGTCTTCGCCGAACGGCAGGTGAGAGCGTTGATTGCCGGTCGTATCTTTTGCCGGCGAACACAAGTCCTCGGATTCACGGCAAGTCCCGTAGCCCCAAGAAAACGCCGCCGGCGCTGCCGTCTGAAGGGAATCTGAGATCTCGTCTGCAATTGGAAGCATTACAGGGGAGCTGAAAATGCCCCTGGAGTCAACTGCTCGTTTTGGCGCCGGAGAATGCCGCTGCATCAGAGCGAAATGCATCGCCGAGTTTCTTTTCTTAGAGTTTGCAAAAGCAGGACGCGAATCGTGCGATCGCAAGACCGGAGAGGTGGTTTCAGATTCATTTGCCGTTCGCTGGGTTAGAATTCCGGCGAGACCATGGACGGCAAGGTTTTGACTGTAAAAGAGACCAGGGAGGGCAACATCTACGCCATCGACGGTAATGACGTCAAGCGAGTCGCTGTGCGAGATGACGATTTCGCCGAAGGGTAGAAGGGTGGAAATGGCGGTGCCGGGAATTAGGGAGCGGAGGACGGGGAGTGAATGGCGGCCGAGGGCGACGTGGTGGCGGAGGACATCAACGTAGGCGGAGGCTGAGAAGACCATGTCGAGAGAGAAGAGGGACGCGTCGGTGGGAGCGAAAAGGGTGAATGAAGCGTTGGAGAAGAGGAGGTCGAAGTTCACGTCGGAGGAGGTGATGGCGTTGCCGAAGAGCCGATAGCCACGCGATCGCAGAGAGTAAATCGCGTCTTCGAGCTCCTCCTCGGATATCTCCATCGATGACGAGAAGAGCAGCATGAGAGAGGGTATAAGGAGGAGGAGAACGGCAAGGGGCTTTGCTTTCTCCATGTTCTTCGCTTCTTGCTTTCTTGTTTGTCTGGGACAGAGGAACGAAAAAAAGAGAATGGAAGGAGGCGGCTTTTAGTGTTGCCAAAGTGATTTGTTCTCAGAGAAGATATTACGGGCGGGAAGGTCATTTTTTTTTAGGGATTTTTACATACATAACACTCAAAATATTTCAAATTACCTATCTAACACCTAAACTATTAGATTTACATACATACCACTTAAATCCCTGTTTTACACCTTTTCTAACACTCCGTTATATCTCGTATTATTTTCCGTCTTCCCCGTTCGTTCGTTTGCGACAGTGGCGACAGTAGCGATCTTTGAAGACGAGGATGTGGCCGTCAGTGCTGAAGAGAACCTCGCCGGAGGAGCGGCGGGTGACGGCGAAGGCGAAGGGGGAGGAATTGGTGATTGTGAAGATGAGGTCGGAGCCAGCAGGGGAGATAACGCGGCTCTTTTGTTGCTCCTCTGTTTGCTTTACTTGGAGGCGTTTGACGTTGAATGACTTCCGGCGGGACTTCCCATCTCGGCCGGTCGCCGTCGGTGATGCGGATTCGCAGCCGGTCCTTCGTTTCAAAACTAAAAACAGGGTAAATGAGAGAAACTTGAAATAAAATAAAAAAATTGTGATTTTGATCATGATGATGATTTTGATAATGTCAAACAAATGCATTTTATGATAAGATAAGAAAATTCAGTAAATTTATAAAATAAAAACCCCTATAGGAAAATAAAAAATACATAGCGTTTTAGGCAGGAAATTGTAATCTGAAGTGCCTTGCTATGAAGTGTAGTTTCTCGATGTCGAACCCATAATTGGATTGACGTATGCGCCGGAGTTCGGCGGTGAGGAGATCGCCGGATTTGTGGTTTCTGTGGGCGGAGATGAGTCTGTAGCCATAGCCGTCGGACTTGTCTTGTTGGGCGAGGGTGGAAGAAGGGAGCACGGAGTTAACGGAGTGATATTTCTTAGGAGAATGATGGAATTTAGGTGGTATGTATGTAAATAGTAATGTTTAGGTTTTAGATAAGTAATTAGGATAGTTTTAAGTGTTATGTATGTAAAAATCCCTTTTTTTTATTTGGTTGCTCGACGAGGAGCGTTTATTATTATTATTTTTATTTGATGTTGTTGATAATGGTGATGATAATAATCATAATAATAATATATTATTATCAATTATATTATTATTATTATTGGTACCTCCTCAAAAAATTATTTTGATCGGACACGAATCTCGAGGAAAAGTCAAGTTGGAAACGTTCGAAATTAAAATTGGGACCATCCAAACTCTGATTTCAGCAAACTTATATTTGAACTAAATGTCTCGGAAATATGAACCCAACGACACCAAATTCGACTCAATCCGAGCCCAAATGGGTCTGAAGCGTTGTTGGAGGGTTTGAACCACAATATGGTTTACCAAACGGTTTCCAAACATAACGTGCTTATAGTCGAATCGAGCGGATCGACGAGACAAATCAAACGAGCTCAAGATCATAGAATTCTGACATCATTAAGACCTTCAAAGTCTAGCGAACAATCCACGATCAAGGAATTCAACATCCGTCGTCTATCCAAACCACTCTACATTTACCCTTAATCCTCCTCCTATTTATGGATCATGCCACTCTAGGTTTATAAATAGACTCTTTCTCCCTCTTAAAAGGGGGCTCCAAGCAAGATAACAAGAGAGAGATCGAAGATCGCTCTTGCCTCCTAGCTCCTCATTAACCACTGCCCGAGTTCCGTCGGACCACCACTAGAGGTCGTGAGTTCCGTCGGACCACCACCTGAGGCCTAGAGCTCTGCCGGACCACCACCCGAGGCCCAGACTTCTGCCGACCACCACTTGAGGCTCGGACTTCTGCCGGACCACGACCTGAGGCCCAGACTTCTGCCGGACCACCTCTTGAGGCCCAGACTTCTGCCGGACCACCTCCTGAGGCCCGGACATTTATCGGACCTCCACCTGAGGCCCGAACTTCTGCCGGACCACCACCTGAGACCCGGACTTCAACCGGACCAGCACCTGATGCCTGGACTTCTGCGGGACTAGAACCTGAGGACCGGACTTCTACCGGACCACCATTTAAGGCCCGGACTTCTGTCAGGCCATCACATGATGCCTAGAATTCTACCCGAGTACCTCCCTACTATAATGATCTTTCTGACCTCAATTTTTTACTAACTATGGTCTTTTGGACCCCCTGTCTCCTATCGGCTGTGGTCCTTCCGACCTCCGTCGCATACTATTATCCTTCTAACCTACATCACTAGACAACGATCTTTCTGGCCTTGATCTCCTACCTACTACGGTTCTTCCGACCTACATCGCTAGACAATGATCTTTCTAATCTCAGTCTCCTGCTTACTACGATCTTTCCTACCTCTATCCTATCGACTATAGTCCTGCCTACCAAACAACCATGTTTATATTGATTATTGTAACTCCCACCATGTAATGTGCTCTATATGATATACATTTGTGACATCAAGCCAAGGCCTTCTCCTTAAGAAGGGCCTCATTTGTAATCGACTACAAATACTAGTGGATTCATCTAAATTGGGCCAAAACCTTTGGTTTTTCCCACTTTTTAGGGGTTTCCATGTAAAAATTTTAGTGTCTCTAATGAACGCTACACTCTCTCTCTTATCTACTTGTGTGCTAGATCTTCGTACAACGTTAAGACGTTAAACTTTATATTTCTCTACGGCCACGAATACTCCAGGATGCAACAATTATTATTATTATTATTGATGATGATAATATATTAAAAAAATGAATTGATTTAATATTTAAATTAGAAATTTTCAGAATTAAATTCAAGATCATTTAAATTTTTTACCTTTATCAAATTTAAAATAGAATTTAACGTTTCGACAATGCAATCTTATTGATAGTACAAATGATCATATCTAAGTTCTAACTATAAATGAGCTCAAATCAAATACATAATATTTAAAAATTGTTAGATATTATTCCAGATTTTTAGGATTGCTTCTTTAGTATTTTCTTGTAGCTTCTTTCTTGTGTTGCTTTTCCTATTGCCTAGTTTGTCTTTAAATAAGTACTTAGGCCGTAATAGTGGTGAGCCATTAAAAATAGCATTTCTCTGTTTTGTTTTTACTTTCCAGTTTTCCTTTCTCCAAGAAGAAGCCGAGAGAAGCTCTTCTTCCTTCAGCTTTGGTAATCAAACGCTTCACTGTTTTTCACATTTTGGCATCAGAGCCACATTTCGATTCTTGCACTGGGTTCCGATCAGGTTCTTCCCCAACTCCATTTTTTCTTCTTCATTCGCATTCTTACAACTCTCCTCACTGGAGAAGCTGCCTGGAAAACTCTCCTCACCGGAGAGCTGCTTGGAAGACTCTCCTCACCGGAGAACCACCTGGAAGGAAGAAGTTCTTGGAGCCAAGAAGATCTGATCAAGATGTCAGTGACCTTTTTGAAGCAAGAATCAATGGAAGTGCTGTAAGTCGCGTAGAGGCAGAATCGCTGGAGGCAAAAGGCTCGGCGAGAGTAGGGCACGCGCAAGAAGGCCGTGCTGGGCTGTGTGGGCCGGAGGAGCTCACGGGACAGCAGGCGCATGGGGGAGCTGCACACGGAGGCCAGCCGGACACGGGCTGGCTGCGAACGTGGTGCGAGAAGGCGGCGTGAGGCGTGCGGGGTGCTGGAACAGCGTGTGGAGCGGCTGGGCGTGGAGACCGTGCGGAGGAGGCTACTCGGGTTTGTCGGATATGGTGAGTCGTGGCTGAGTTAACGGCTATTTTGAGTTGTTAAGCTGCACGCAAGAAACACAAAGAAAGCCGAAGGATTCTGAAGGTGTGGAGCAAATCGCAAAGAGGAGGAGTTCAATATTTTGATTTCTTTATCATGTCGATGCAAAGGCTCGAGATCGACAAGTTCAAGGGGAGAACGATTTCATCCTTTGGAGGATCAAGATGAAGGCTCTATTGGTTCATCAAGGCCTTTTCGATGCAATCTTTCATGAAAATTTTGCTGCAATCACCGACAGGGCCAAGGCTAGAGAAATACAATTGAAAGTGCACAGTATCATCCTTCTCTCTATCGGTGACGAAGTGTTAAGGGAGGTTGCTGAAGAAGACACGGCATGCATTAAAGGTATGGAGGAAGCTTGAATCAATTTATATGAAAAAAATCCCTTACCAATCGACTATTGTTGAAGAAACAACTATATACGCTACAAATGGAAGAAATCCAAGAACTCAGAAAGCATTTGGACGATTTCAATAAATTGATTCTTGAACTCAGAAATGTTGGTGTGAAAATAGACGAAGAAGATCAAGGGATCATACTCCTCAGCTCTCTACCGAAGACATATGAAAACATAGTTGACACTATGTTGTATGGGAAGCAAACTTTGACATTGACGGAGGTTAAGTCTGTCTTAATGTCAAAAAATGTTCAAAGGAAATTCGATCAGAAAGAAGATAAGAATGACAACATTCTGATCTCTAGAGGAAGATCAGAATTGCGTAGGATCAATTCCAACAGGAAGTGCTTTCATTGTCACAAAGAAGGGCACATTAAGAGATATTGTCCTAATTTGTCACAGGAGATGAACTAGAAATCAGCTTAGCAGTCGCAACAGATTTGGGAGACGGTTGGACTGATTCAGATGTTTTGTAAAATCTGGACTAAGGGGAAGATTGTTAGATATTATTCTAGATTTTTAGGATTGCTTCTTTAGTATTTTCTTGTAGCTTCTTTCTTGTGTTGCTTTTCCAATTGCCTAGTTTGTCTTTAAATAAGTACTTAGGCTGTAATAGTGGTAAGCCATTAAAAATAACATTTCTCTGTTTTGCTTTTACTTTCCATATTTCCTTTCTCCAAGAAGAGCCGAGAAAAGCTCTTCTTCCTTCAGCTCTGGTAATCAAACGCTTTACTATTTTTGACAAAAACTTCTAAACATTAATTGATGATTTAAATGACCACCAATTATAGCATGTGCTTATTCTACTCCTCTAATTCAGATATTTTTGTATACAATTGATTCTTGTTTACACCACAAGAAGGGGATATATTTAGATATCCTATAATATACAAGCTAGTTCTACTATAGGCATGTCTAAAGAAGATGTGCCTGTTTTGCTCCTGCACACATGCGCAAATATTGTGCAAGAGCTGCGTGCGAACCCTTGGACATCACATACGGCCTAGTAGCAATTTTGCGACCTGTGTGGCATTGACCTGGTCTGATCTCAAGCGTTAGCCTTGATTCAGCACGGCACCCCACGCTCCGCGCAGCTTCTTCCCTCACCCTCAGCCTACACAGCCCCTTCTTGTGCCAAGGTCTAGCGCGCCTGTTATGGCTCACTATATATGTCTCGCGCCTTTCTTTCATATGAATGAGCGATTGAAGTCGAACCTCCAAATCTCTATAGCTAGGTGAATCACAAGCTGCGAGTTTGTCTCTTGCTCCACCTGCTCTGGCCCATGCATGCCAATCACGCCACCAAACAGTTCTATTTGACCCTACCTCCCATGTCGGATCACATCCATCCCTGCTATCCGCTCCTAAATATGATGAACCACCTTATCGATCTACACCATCACATGCAATTGAGCCACCAATCACTTGATCGTGCTCAAGTGTTTATCCAACATGATTCCTCCACATGAACTGCTCGCCGCCTTGAGTGGAACTTCCACCTCTTTCATCTTTTTCTTGATTAGAAGAATCATCTTCTTCCTCTTTTGCCCAATTAGCTCCATCAAGCTCTGATACCATTTATTATGTTTCTTGCTTGAGAAAGAAGAGCTCTTCTTGAGCTTCTTGCAAGAGAGAGGGGGAGAGGGTGGAAAGGGAGAGAGGGAGGCACAAGGAAAAGGAGCTTTATAGTACATCATCCTACAACCTCTATTTATTGGAAATTCACATTGGTGTGGTGTCTTGCGGAATAACCTAACGAAAATTGAACCAATACACAATAAGTATCAGCAATGATGGTGAACATTGTTGGTGTCGACGAGTGTTAGCTTTAGTGGTATTAACAGACATCAATATTAATGTCAAAAGTGTGCATCAACATCAGTGGTAATAACGAACATTTTAATGTTGATATTGAGAGTGTGCATCAGTCTTATAGTCAAGATTTAAAATAAATGAATTTAAACCTTCAAAATATAACACACATTTTATGAATTATACTTCATATTTACACAAAATCTATTTTATTTATATAATTTTCTTATTAAATTTTAATTTGATTAAAAAGAATTTGAATACCTTAAATTTCATTAATTAATCTATATTTGTATTTCAAATTCTAGAATAAAATCTGGGCAATATCTTTGCCAATATATTCGTTTACGTACAAGCATTGACGTTAGATACCGCCAGCCATAAAAACTCTATTATTGCAGAACCAAATTCTGATCCTGATTCACAGAACCAAATTCTAATCCTGATTCCAACAAATCGCCACCGTCCATCCAATCCTTCTCTCACTTTCTCTCAATATAAATATCCCACCCATTACATCATAACCAAACCATCACCGTCTATCTGTCATCCAATGGCTGAGGAGAAGCACCACCACCACCTCTTCGGGCACCACCACAATGAGGACGAGGAGGAGAGGATTTCCGATGACGTAGCGCTCACAGGCGGTGGCGATGATTTTTCCGGCGGAGATTACTCCTCCAAGAACATTGACGGCGGCTACTCGCCGACAGCAGAGGAGACTGTCGAAGTGTATGAGAAGGAGAAAACAGAACACAAGCACAAGGAGCATTTGGGCGAGATAGACTCTCCCGTCTCCGACGACGAAGTAGATTTGGTATTTTTAACTCTTTTTTTCAATGAATTTAATGTAAAAAATAAATTTTTTTAATTTGTGATCAATCTTTCATTATATATATCTTAAGCTTTTAACTGTGAAATTATCGGAAGAACTCAATAATTAATTAACATAATGCTTGTTACTATGGTGATATAGTTTAAATGATGAGAACTCTATGTATTTACAGTACGAGAAAGAGCAGGCTACGAAGGAACCGAAGCACTGCTGCCATAACCACAATATAGAAGAAGAGATTTCAGCCACCGCAGGCCGCGCCTTCCATGAGCACCACGAGAAGAAGGAAGGCAAGGAGGAGGAGGAGGAGGACGACGAAGAGGAAGCTGAAGGGAAAAAGAAACACCACTTGTTCTGAGCAAAGCAAATTAGTAAATAATATTGTATCCAGGCTTAATTAATTAGCTGCTTAAAATGTTTATGTTAATTTGTGCTATTTTCTAATGCGTGCTGTTTGCTTTCAGTTGTAAGTGCTATTTTCTAATGTGTTTGGCTTCTTCCTGTCTCCAATGTTCTATGCCAAGTTTTTTTCACCTGATCTCTTATCTTAGAAAATGAGAGACCAAACCAACAACTCAACATGCTTGAACTCTGACGTTCGTCATGATAGTCAAAATAAAATAGAATACATTTCAGTATAATTAGGATTAGGGGAGTAAGTGAGCTGAGTCGGCTCGAATTTAACTAATTAATGAGCTCATGAGTCAAGCTTATTGAGCCACGTGTTCGAGCTTATTAAGCTACGAGTTCAAACTTGAGCCTATAGTAGAGCTTGTATATTATAAGATCTCGAGCTCATGGCTCGTAAGCTTGTTGATCCGTTCGTTTAAATTAAAATATATTCAAAGTCTAATTTTAAAATAATCTAATAAGATATATACTAAATAATTTAAATTATTTCAATAGTGAAACTTGAGCTTTTCTAATGAGCTCAAGTCTCATAACTTTCTAACAAGTCAAGCTCGAGCTCAACAAGAGCTATGCAAACTTAATTATCTAGATTACACAAATACTTGACTCGACTCGACACTTTTACTTTATTAATGAGCTCACAAGTCAAATTTGATAAACAAACTCAACATAGACACTAAATTAACACCTTATATATGTAATAGTCAATAAAAATAATAAATTATAAATATTAAAAATTTTAAATAAGTTTAATCATAAATTCACATGTTGATAAAATGTATACATAAATTGAAATAAAATTAATGCTGTAAGATCTCTTGAGGAAGAAGCACTTCCTCTTGATCTTGAGAGAGGAGGAGGGAGAGAGGAGAGAAAATGCAGCAAACTTTATTTCTCTTTGGCCACATTGCCTAATGCAAATTAAAGCCTATTTATAGGCAAACAAGCTACACAACTAGCTATACTAATGGTTATAAATGTCATACAAGAAACCTAAACAACCTAAATCTAGGAATAAATATCCAATAATTTGCACCTTGGTACTAGATTTACACAACAAAAGATAACCACTGTTTATAAAGAACAGTCAAAGAACAACTCTGCCGATCTCCTCCGCCAAAAGCATCCACCGATAGTTAATAACTTTCTCAAGAACTGCTCCACCTACCGACAGAACTTCTTCTGCCGCACTGCATCCAACGCAGTCAATTCCTGATCACCCTGTGCCCTACTTTCGCGCCTTGTGCATCCACCTGCACCATGCACCTCGTGCCCGCGCCCTGCACTTCCAGCCCGCGTCCAACACCTCCAGCCCGCGCCCGCGCCTTGCACTCACGTGGTCTGTCTCCAACCACATCCTGCACGTATCCACCCGTGCAGCGAGCCCTGCGCCTTCACCTGCGCTCCGCTCGTCACAAGCCCACGCTCCGCACTGTCGCATCCGGCCAGCGCCCTGCGTGTCTTTCACGAGTGCCCTGCGCCTCTATGCGATCTCCTCGTGCACCAAACGACCTCGCACCTCCAAGCACCGTGCACTCCCGGCATAGCTCCCAAGAACATGCCGACTCCACCTCAATGTCTCCTGGACTCCACCGAAAGTCCAAAACTCCACCTCCAAAGAAGATCTAATATCTTCTTTATTACTGCAAAATGCAAACCAACTCAAGCTTTCATATCCAAATGAATCCACTGCATATGCATCCAGCCATTCTATCTGGGTAGAAAGGCTCATTCTCCTTTTGAGCCACACAACATGTCTGCCTTCCTATACAAATCGAACAAGCGATGTCAAGAAGCACATCCTCTGTTCTTTACAGAGAAGAAAAGGGGTGGATGAGGCATAAATTCTGAATCAGCACCAAAGCAACTCCGATCTGCTTGTCACGCCTCTCGCATGACCCGCCTGGCCACCCTCCTGTTCATCTAGCACAAAAGCTCCGCCTCGTTTAGGAATAGCTTGCCGATTGAATCCGTTCGCTGGTTTTGCTGGACATCGACCGAGAACCCCTCTGCCTTCGTCCAATCCGCGATCAAGAACTCGCGGGCTGATCACGCTTCACCCGCACAGCCTGCGTGCGGCCTTGCTTTGCTCCCGATCAAGAAGCCCTCTGGCACTGCTCCGGACCACCGCGACAAGGCCTCGCGTCCAAATGGAAACAACCCCACTCGCCCGCGTAAGTTCAGCAACCGATCTTGATTTCGGCCCGCACTTCCGCTCTGATTCCGGCGAGACAGCCCTCTTTCGCCTCGACCGCCTCCATCAGTCGCTCCCTTTGCCAAATCCGGCGAACCCCGCCAAGATCGCGTGCTCCGTTTCGCCTTGAATCGTTTTCTTAGACAAGAAAACCACCTCCGGCTCCTCCACCTCGAGATTGCCACCGCCGTGGCTCTGATACCAGACGTAAGATCTCTTGAGGAAGAAGCACTTCCTCTTGATCTTGAGAGAGGAGGGAGAGAGGAGAGAAATGCAGCAAACTTTATTTCTCTTTGGACACATTGCCTAATATAAACTAAATTCTATTTATAGGCAAACAAGCTACACAACTAGCTATATTAATGACTATACATGCCATACAAGAAACCTAAACAATCTAAATCTAAAAACAAATATCCAACAAATGCTTATCATAAATACAAAGTTCTAATAATATCACATATCTTTACTACTGATCAAATCAAACACAGGCAGCGAAACTAAACTTTGAACACTAAAACCAAATATCTTAGCCAACCTTAGGCAAAGTGCCACAATCAAAGAGCGTGAGCCTTGCGATCCAGGTGAAGATGAACCGATAAAAAAGAAAATCCCGAACCAACCTAAGCGGCCGGGTCCAAACCCCGGCCGAGGCCTGCTGAACCCACCCGGAGAAGTAGGAGGCAGCGACAACCGCGGCCGCCCGCCACCGTCGCTCTGCCACGTAGCGCCCCAAGCTCTCCTCCACTTCCTTGGGAGACTCCGCATGTGCGAGGCATCGTGCGAGCACCACGGCATCCTCGAGGGCGATGCAGCCGCCCTGGGCGAGGTCCGGCGTCGTCGGGTGGAAGGCATCACCGGCGACCGTCACGCAGCCCCGGTGGGCCCGGCCTAGGACGATGTCCCATGGCGTGCGGAACATAAGTGGGTCCCATGTCAGGCTTGACGGTACAGAATGCTCGATCATTTGTTTGAACTCAAGAGGTAGGTCAACGGCTAAGTTCAGTAGAACTTCGCGCTGTATGTGCTCCGGATGCCTTCCCAGCTCTTTTACTGCAAACAAAAATAAAAAGAAAAAGGGAAAATTTTTAAACTAGGTATTATTAAAGATTTAATAATGTAATTAGGTATTGAAAAAAATAAATTTAAAAGTAGGAAAAGTCGCCCATCAAACGGGCGACTTATGCTGACTCAGACTTGCTGAGTCATGTTCCAGTCGCAGAAATGACATGCGACTTATTTAAGAAAAAAATTACAATTGTAAGTTGCCCTTTAAACGGACGACTTGCTACAGTAAATTCTGAAAAATAATTTAAAAATAAAATAAGTGAAAAATATATTAAATAAATATACTAGAAAAATAATTAAAAATAAAAAATATAGACAAAAAATATATAAAGTTATGATATTTACTTTCCAAGCTTATATTTAAAGAAAAACTTGGAATCATTAATTTTTTTTGTCACTTTACTTTTTGTAACGTCTATCCATTAAAAAAACAAATTACAATTTTAATACTGTCAAAATAAATAAAATTATCAAAAGTTTGATGAATATATATTTTAAAATATTTACTTCTATTAAAATATAGAAATTATAGTTTACATTAACATTATATTTTTTTGTTTTTCCACTATTTTTTTATTTTTAATTATTTTTTAAATATATTTATTTAATATATTTTTCACTTTATTTATTTTAAATTATTTTTCAAAATTTACTGTAGCAAGTCGCCCGTTTAACGGGCAACTTACAATAGTAAATTTTTTTTAAAATAAGTCATATGTTAGTTCGGCGATTGAGACATGACTCAGCAAGTCTGAGTCAGCATAAGTCGCCCGTTTGATGGGCGATTTTTCCTATTCTTAAATTTATTTTTTTCGATACTTAATTACATTATTAATATTTTAATAATACCTAGTTTAAAAATTTGTCCAAAGAAAAAGAGTAAAATGTTTTAATTATTTTAATAATCTTGAATAAATAAAATTGCCTAATTTCTAAGAAGAAATTTTTTTGTTTTTGTTTTTACATACATAAAATTATATATTTCACCATTATATTTTTCTCATTCTAAAAAAAAAAATAATTCTACCCCTGATTATAAATATTCATAAATTATAAGATATTGTGATTAAAATTTATTTTAATGGATATGATTAATATATTTGATTAGAAACTATTAAAATTGATATTTTTATTATTAATTTAAATGAGAATTTGACTCTCAATAAGATATAATAGAAAAAAAATTATTATAGCAAATCCCATATAAAAGGATAAAAGCTTGATGTTATTTTTGAAGAATAGTAATATAGTACCTTTCGGCGTGGTGGGGTGGGATATGAACCAATATGCATCGTGATCATTAAGGGGTATCAAACCCGCCCTTCTGTTCGCGAATAGAAATTGTTGAGCTTCGCGCTTTAAGCCATGGCCTTCAGGGAACACGGCTAGGCCCCGGACTGCCGATCGACCGGAATCGCGTGGCTGAGCTAGGCCCAACCATTGCGCCACAACCGAGTATAGGCCATCGCAACCAATCACCACCTGCATCACGTGTGTTATTAATTTACGTACTCCTTATTCATTTGAGGTGCTGTTTTGTAGCAGGATTTAGGCCAAATTTGAGACGGATTTGAGCGAGATCCACCCAAATGACCTAAAATGTAAAACCAAATCTCACGGAAAATGAAAGCTGTCTTAGACGAAAAACTCCGCCTTTTTGTGCTAAATCCCAGATTTCTGAAGTCTTGTTTTTTGGCAGGTTTAAGAAATCCATTGGCTCGAGACAAAGAGTCCGCTCTTTAAATCTGTTCTATAGTCACACAGTCATACGGGATTTAATAGGATTCATCATGAATGTTACCAAACAATTTTCAGGATTTAGGCCCCTCGGGATTTCTGAAATCCGAATTTAGCGGATTTATGAAATCCTACTTAAATCAAATCCTGGGTGCTACCAAGCAGTCTCTTAAAGTGATATCCAAACATATCTAAACGCATATAATAGTAAAAATCCATCTAATATAACATGATTTGATCAAGAATTAAAGCCTTAATTTGGTTAATTGTTGTTAGATATATATAGAAACCTTGGCCTTCATAATTTCTCCATCTTCTAATTGCAGAACAGTGATGCTGGAAGAATCTGGGCCAGCTTCAGTTCTGATTGACGCCAATTTTGAAGAAAAACGAATGGCTTCCTGAGGAATTTCCTCCGCTAGTGCCTCCAGTAATGCTTTCCTGTGAACTATTCTCGCTCCATTTTCCTCACTGACCAAATAATGATAAAATGCTTCAAGTTAATTAGTTCATTAATATAAAATTTAAAAATGGTTATAATAATTATGAACGAAAATAAAAATTATTAAAAAAACAAAAATATTAATTAAAAATAAAAAAACAATTTTACCCGTCCGAAGAATCTGGAAAAGATCGCGTCTGCACGCTTCCCGTCTCGAGATTAGTCACACGCCCACTGTCATCCAATTAAAAATAAATATATAAATAAAATATAAATAAGGAGATAAGTTAAAAAATATGTGTGATGTGTGAGATAAATTTGAAATTAAATTTAAGCACATTTAAAAATAATTATTATGTCCAGCTATTCTATTTAAAAAAAGATAAAATTCTTTATATACTTAAATATAATGATTTACTTAATACTCAGCTTTCATTTTAATTTATAACTATATATTCACATTATAACGTTAATTTTAAATTTAAATATGATATAACAAATAATTTAAAGATAAATATTTTGATTAACATCAGGAAAAAAATTATAATATGATGAGCATAAAATTTCGTGATTTGCTTTGAGATTTGTACTGAATAAGAAAAATTGATATTGTACTCTAATTGTAGATCTAAGTATCTAACAATTTTAAAGCCTATTCTTATTCAATTTAGATAAGGATATTTTGAAATAATTTTTATTTAATAATATTTAAATATTGTATCACACGTCATAAGAAATAATTATTTTTAATAAAATATATGATTTTTTAAATTATAATTGTAATTTATTTAAATTTTTTCTAATCAATTTTTTATTTAATAATATTTAAATTAAAAATTTGGTCAGCTTATATAACTTTTTTTTTACAACAATCTATCAATAAAATTTAACAAAATAAAACTAATTAACTAAAATTTTTAATTACAAATTAGTCAGATACTAACCTCTGTACAATGCGGTAATTTGGAATGAGCTTGTGGGCGATGCCAAGGGCATGCAGAGCACGCCAGGCATTAGGAAGGAGGCTGAGGGCGGCCCCGCTTTCTCGTAATTCGTGCCACCGCTCCAGAATCAGGCAGCTTTTCCCAACGCGATTTAACGCCAGCGCCGTCGCAAGGCCTGCAATTCCTCCGCCCACAATCACCACCTCCTCCACCCTCTCCGTTCTTGGCACCGTCCCCATCATCTCCTTTTTTTACTTCCTGCTTCTCTCTGCACTACGTGCTCGTCTCTCTCTTCTTCTCTCTTTATCTCTCGCCGACGATATCGACGGAAAGCGCAGGTTAAGTTATCTAAAGTGTGAGGCGATTTTTGTGTCATTTAAAAATCCGACTGCTTTATAAATAAATATTAAATGCAGGAAATTTCCACGATCCTACTTGTTTTAATTCGTTCCGGATCAGCCTGACCAAAAGGTAGCAATTTTGACCGGCAATAATTTGAGGGCGTTTGTATGATTGGCTAGGCGTCTATGCTTTGCGCAATAGACGTCATGGCTTGCGTTCATGGGCGGATGTGCGGGTGGAAAAATTATTCCGTGCAGACGTCGAATCCGGTTCTTATATTTATGTCCGCGGCGGCTCAGTTTGGTAATGGGGCAAAATTGTTGACGTGACTCATTGGTGTCTCCACAGAATAATCTCAAGCCAAGGGTTGTTCGAGTAGAGCTTGACTCCCAGGTACCGAGCTTGAGCTCGAACTCGAGCTGAGCTCAAAATTCGAGCTCGAGCTTGAGCTCGACTCGTTTCGATGTCGAGCTCAAAATATTGTCGTGTACTCACGTCCGCTGTCGTGCCGACGTTACGTTCATCGTCGCTGTGTCCGCTATTGTCCCAAGATCAATCATTGTCGCCGCGTTCACTGTCTCGCGGTTTGTCGTCACGTTCGCTGTCAAGGTCGTTTCCGTCGTCGTCGTCGCATTTGCTGTCTAGGTCGGATGTCGTCACTCGTTGTCGCGTTCCCAGTCGAGGTTGGGTCCATCGTCGTCCATCGTCGCGTTCCTAGTCGAGGTCGGGTCAGCCATCGTCCGTGGACGTATTCGCCGGTGAGGTCATGTCCGTTGTCGTGTTCTTAGTCTAGCTTCGTTGTGCCAACGAGTCGAGTCTGTCGCCTGTTCGCGAGCTCGATAAGCTTGACATGTCGACTCTGTTACCGAGTCGAGTCCGAGCCGACTTGACTCTATTACACCCCTAATGTTGATTTAGAGCAAATGAGAAATCAAGTAAAGATTTGTTGTTGTTGTTGTTCTTGAGCCTCATATGAAAAAAATTTGAAGGAAAATTTTAATAAGATAATCTAGCTAAGGCTAAATTTTAATTAAGATTTGTTGTTGTTGTTGTTCTTGGGCCGCAAATGAAAAAAATTGAGGGAAAATTTTAATAAAATAATTTTGCCTTAGGCCCCAACCCCCCCAAATTCTTTGGTTTTATTGATCTATACGATTCATTTACTAATTATCACTGATTGATAGTACTAATATGATGACTTTCTTATTACTTTGACACGTACTGGTTTATTGGTTCCCATACCGTACTATTTTATTATTTATCGACTCTGCTAGTATTGTATGTAAGTTTTATTATTTTTACACTAATTCATGATCATATGAGTGTTACTGACTTGTTTGTAAAATGGGTTGACCCTAACACTAAATTTTTGTGTCGGGTTAAAGTAAAAACTTTTGAATCGTGTCAAATATTGACACCCTTATATTATATGTTATATAATTTTTATTAAATCTTCTAAATTCATGATCAAATCAAGAATTAATTATCATTGAAATTTGGAAAAAAAATTTATTAAGTTATATAAAATTAATTTTGTTTAGAGATAATTTCTTTTTTCATTTCCATGATAGTCAAAATAAAATATAATACATTTTAGTATAATTAAGATTAGGGGAGTAAGTGAGCTGAGTCGGCTCAAATTTGACTCATTAATGAACTCATGAGTCGAGCTTATCGAGCCACGTGTTCGAGCTTATCAAGCTACGAGTTCGAGCTTGAGCATATAGTAGCACTTGTATATTATATGATCTTGAGTTCAACTATGCTTGACTCATAAGCTTGTCGAGCCCCTCATTTATATTAAAATACATTCAAAATCTAACTTTTAAATAATATAATAAAATGTATATTAAATAATTTAAATTATTTCATGAGTCAAGCTTGAGCTTTCTTAATGAGTTCAAGCCTCATAATTTTCTAACGAGTCAAGATCGGGCTCATCAAGAGTATATTATTTCGATTATGTTATCCCATACGACCACGTCATATAGAATCTAGTTAATTATATTGTATTGCATGCTTGCTTGACTTCAATTGTCTGTATATATACATGTATGTAACACTCTTGTTTTATGTTCCAATGTTCGGCTGTGTGTTCTCTCCTCCGAGCGTGTTCACAGATTACATAAATATTTGACTCGACTCAACTCAGCACTTTTACCTCATTAATGGACTCATGAGTCGAATTTTGATGTACAAGCTCTAAATAGACATTAGATTAACTCCTTATATATATGTAATAGTTAATAAAAATAATAAATTATAAACTTGATTCTAAATATATATATTAAAAATTCTAAATAAGTTTAATCACGAATTCACTGTTTAATAAAATTTCTATATAAATTGAAATAAATTAATGCTGATCATAAATAAAAATTTCTAATAATATCACATATCTTAACTACTCAAATCAAACACAAGCAACGAAACTAGACTTTGAACGCTGTAACCAAATATCTTAGCCAACCTTAGGCAAAGTGCCACAATCAAAGAGCGTGAGCCTTGAGATCCAGGTGAAGATGAACCGATAAAAAAGAAAATCCCGAACCAACCTAAGCGGCCGGGTCCACACCCCGGCCGAGGCCTGCTGAACCGACCCAGAGAAGTAGGAGGCAGCGACAATCGCGGCCGCCCGCCACCGTCGCTCTGCCACGTAGCGCCCCAAGCTCTCATCCACTTCCTTCGGAGACTCCGCATGTGCGAGACATCGTCCGAGCACCACGGCATCCTCGAGGGCGATGCAGCCGCCCTGGCCGAGGTCCGGCGTCGTCGGGTGGAAGGCATCGCCGGCGACCGTCACGCAGCCGCGGTGGGCCCGGCCTAGGACGATGTCCCAGGGCGTGCGGAACATAAGTGGGTCCCATGTCAGGCTTGACGGTACAGAATGCTCGACCATTTGTTTGAACTCAAGAGGTAGGTCAACGGCTAGGTTCAGAAGAACTTCGCGCTGTATGAGCTCCGGATGCCTTCCCAGCTCTTTTACTGCAACCAAAGAAGAGTTAAAAAAAATAAAAAACTGATTTACTTGAATAAAAATTCAACTCAATATATCATATAAATCAGGGGTGCAGGCTAATTGTTTAATCTAAAACTTTTTTTAAGAGAATAAATATTTTAACTATTTTAATCATCTTTAATAAATACAGTTGCCTATATTTTAAGATTTTTTTTTTATTTCATACATAAAATTATGTATTTTTCAATCTTATTTTGCTTATCCTAAAGAAAAACTGATATCGTCCATGATTATAAATATTAATATATTATATGATATTATTTGTTTACTTATTATTAAAAAATATTTTTTAATTGATTTAAATGAGAATTTAACTCTTAATAAGATATAAAAAAAGAAAAATTATTGTACGAAATCTCATATAAAAGGATAAACGTTTGATGTTATTATTGAATACAAGTAATATAGTACCTTTGGGTGTGGTGAGGTGGGATATGAACCAATACGCATCGTGGTTGTTAAGGGGTATCAAGCCAACCCTTCGGTTTGCCAATAGAAATTGCTGAAATTCGTGCTTTAAGCCATGGCCTTCGGGAAACACGGCGAGGCCCCGGACTGCCGATCGACCGGAATCATGTGCCTGAGCTAGGCCCAACCATTGCGCCACCACGGAGTGTAGGCCGTCGCAACCGATCACCACCTGCATCACATGTGTTATTAATTTACATACTCCTTTAGGAGCTATTTGGTAGCATGAATTAGGCTAGATTTGAGGCGGATTTGAGCAAAATCCAGCCACACAACAAAAAAAAAAGTAAAACCAAATCTCACGGCAAATGAAAGCTACCATAGACAAAAAACTTCGCCTTTTCGTGCTAAAACCCGAATTTTTGAAGTCTTGTTTTTTGCCGGATTTACGAAATCTGTTGGCTCGTTAAATCCGTTCTATAGTCAAACAGTCATGCAGGATTTAATAGAATTTATCATGAATGTTACCAAACAGTTTTTCAGAATTTAGGTACCTCAGGATTTCAAAAATCCGGATTTAGCGGATTTATGAAATCCTACTTAAATCAAATCCTGAGTGCTACCAAATAGCCCCTTAAAGTGATATCCAATCAGATCTAAACGCATATAATAGTAAAAATCCATCTAATATAACATGATTTGATCATGAATTAATTTGGTTAATTGTTGTTGGATATATATAGAGACCTTGGCCTTTATAATGTCCCCGTCTTCTAATTGCAGGACAGTGATGCTGGATGAATCTGGGCCAGCTTCAGTTCTGATTGAAGCCAATTTTGCAGAAAAACGAATGGCTTCCTGAGGAATTTCCTCCGCTAGTGCCTCCAGTAAAGCTTTCCTGTGAACTATTCTGGCTCCATTTTCCTCCCTGACAAAATAATGATAAAATGCTACAAGTAAATTAATTTAATTAATTTTAAAATGGTTATAATTATCATCAACGTAATTAAAAATTATTAAAAAAAAGCAAAAATATTAATTAAAAATAAAATAAAAATCAATTTTACCCGTCCGAAGACTCTGGAAAAGATTGCGTCTGCACGCTTCCCGTCTCGAGATTAGTCACACGCCCACTGTCATCCAATTAAAAATAAATAAATAAGGAGATAATTTAAAATATATGTGAGATAAATTTGAAATTAAATTTAAACGCATTTAAAATAATTAGCATTTCGAGCTATTCTATTTAAAAAAAGATAAAACTCTTAATATACTTAAATATAATGATTTTACTTCATACTCTGCTTTCATTTTTATTTATATCTATATATTCATATTAAAACGTTAACTTTAAATTTAAATATGATATAAGAAATAATTTAAAGATAAATATTTTAATAACATCAGGAAAAAAATTATGATATGATAAGCTTAAAATTTGGTGATTTGCTTTGAGATTTGTACTGAATAAAAAAGTTAAAATTGGACCACTCTAAATGTAGATCTAGCAATTTTAATGCCTATTCTTATTCAATTTTTGATAAGGATATTTTGAATAAATTTTATTTAATAATATTTAAATATTATATCACACATGAGATGAAATAATTATTATTTAAAAAAAAATATATATAATTTTTGAAATTATAATTGTAATTTATTTTTTAATTTTCTAATCAATTTGGTATTTAATATTATTTAAATAAAAAATTTGGTCAGCTTATATAACTTTTTTTTTACAATAATGTATTAATAAAATTTAACAAAATAAAACTAATTAATTAAAATTCTTAATTACAAATTAGTTAGATACTAACCTCCGAACAATTCGGTAATTTGGAATGAGCTTGTGGGCGATGCCAAGGGCATGCAGAGCACGCCAGGCATTAGGAAGGAGGCCGAGGGCGGCCCCGCTTTCTCGTAATTCGTGCCACCGCTCCAGAATCAGGCAGCTTTTGCCAACGCGATGTAAAGCCAGCGCCGTCGCAAGGCCTGCAATTCCTCCGCCCACAATCACCACCTCCTCCACCCTCTCCGCTCTTGGCCTCGTCGCCATCATCTCCTTTTTTACTTCCTTCTTCTCTCTGCAGTATGTGCTCTTCTTATCTCTTTCTGTCTCGCCGACGATATCTACGGGCTGCGCAGGTTAAGTTATCTAAAGGGCGAGGTGTTTTTTTTTGTGTTATTTAAAAATCCGACTGTATAAATAAATATTAAATGCAGGAAGTTTCCACGGTCCTTCTTGTTTTAATTCGTTACGGGTCAGCTTGACCAAATGGTATCAATTTTGACGGCAATAATTTGAGCGCGTTTGTATGATTGGCTAGGCTGCGATGCTTTGCGCAATAGACGTCATCGCTTGCGTGTGAATAGGCATGATAAAAAAAGAAATTAGTATGTGCCGCCACTTAACATCATCCGAAGGCGAATTAAAATATCTGTATGTGCTGTGAACTGTTGTGCATCAAGTGATATTGCGCATTTTATTTCACCTCTGAATGGTTTGGTAACCGCACATAATAATTTTTCGATAAAAAAGTATGTTGTCAGTGGCTAAGTTATTCGACCTTAGGGTTTTGATTCATAAGAAAATAAGGAGTTTTTCTCTCCCAGGAACCTTGTGGAATTGTTTTAACGACGAGTTGGGAAGAATCCTTGTACTCAAACGGAGAAGATGACGCGAGTTGCGAAGGGCTCTTGAACGGGTTGACCTACGAAGAAGACAATTTAGATGCGAGTTGCAAGGGACCAAGTACCCCTTTGATCGAACATGTGACATTGGTTAGTGTATTTAAGAGCAGTTTTTGAAAAGGTTGCCAAGTGGAAAAATGCTATCACTATTTTGATCTGATCTAATGCTCAATGTACAAGTGCCTAGTTCTTTTTGTGGATGTGGCTTTTGGAATTCGGCTATAGTGTTCCTTTGTGCTGACTGTTGGTTCTTTTGCTGTTGGGTTGCCTCAAGATATCATTTCTGATTTGGTATGCTTCATTGATGCCTGCTGGTGCATTTGCCTATGCTTTTGGGCAATGATGTAGCTCCCTTAGCAAGCTCCCCTTGGATGGTCTACGGCCAACCAGGAGTTTGAGATACTCTTTGATTTGTTTTGCTTTTTTCTTGAGTCCATGCAAACACAGGCTATGGGAGTTTTTGTTGTTCCTTTCTGAAGTTTTTTTGCTGCTCTTTCGTTTTCTTGAGCATGTTTTTGTGCTCTTATGAGCATTTTTTTTTTGTTGGAGCTGTTGTTGCTTCTCATTTGTATTCATATGCTTTTTTCTATGAAATATAAATACAATATATTTTCTATTGATTCTTTTTATATTAATGATATTCATACATATACATCATTGACCACTCAATCAAGCGTGCAGAGATAAATGACAGATTAAACCATCAACAATACAACTCTAAATTTTCATAGTATGTCACCCTATAAGAATCTTAAAAGTGTAAGTAAAACATTTGTATTGTTAAAATGCCCTCATGACAATTCAACTCTATAAATTTGAAACTTGACAAGTACTATGCTTATGCTTGCATCATACCAATCTAACATACCTGGTTGTGTAAGCTTTTTTATTCCTATGCTCCACATTATACATGATATTAACTACACATATGATCATTGTGTGCCTTAAATGAAGATCAAGTATATTAAAAATATCATGAAATTACTTATTAAGAGAATTCATTAGTATTCCACCATCCATTTACACCATTAATTCAAAACTAGAATATTTAGTGAGACATGAAGAACAAGTTAAGTAAATTCTTTTTTATTAATTACACAAAAGAAAGAAAGTATAGAAGAAAATATATTACTAGATGAGTTCAATGATCTCCTATACATTCCTCCTTGAACTTACAGAATTGTTTCCATAAACTCAAACCAAACACTCTATTGAAATGTATCTTGTACTTCTCTGAATTCTCTTAGTTGTCACTCCCTAGAAAGAATCATAGAAGTACTATAAAGACTGAAATTAAACAAGTAATTGAACTCCTCTACTAACATTATAAACTGACTATTTATAGAAAAATACTGATAGGGATTCTGGGGACACGATGCTTGAGACACTTGCACCGCAGTGCCTATAAAATGAACTAAAGCCGTATGTCACGCCCCAAGATCAAACTTGGAAAGAATGTCGGTCAATAGCCAAACAATTTACCAGAGTTATCTAAAACCTTCAATAAGCGATCTATCAAACATCTATACCATTTAAAACATCAATATAATAGTCGATTCATATCTCAAAACATCATGTACAATACTCAGGAACTAAACTATCAATACAAGTAGAGAAATCTATCCTGTCCTGAGTACAAAAGAATCATAAATCGATCAAAAGAACTAAAACCTGAAGATCTGGATCAACTCCTATCTCCTGCTCCCGAACCCTGACCTGAAAATATCAACCACATATAATGAGCTTTACAAAGCCCAGCAGGTCACCTAATACCTATAACTGGAATCAAAGCACGGCGATGCTATCAATATGCATGTCAATCTATCAATCTGAATCAGTCAATGGTCAATGAATCTATGCAATCCGGAAATCCATGAATCAATGATCATCAATACTATGCAGTGGAAATCCATAGTCAATAAAACCAGTCAATGCAGCGGCAGGCAATTCGATAAATCAATGCAATCAATCAATATCCGTCAATCAAATCAATACGGTCAATTCAGTACGATCCATTTAATGAAATCAATCGAGGAAAGCAATACAATAAACTTCAATCCATTCTGACAAGAAATCTATACAACAGTCAATACGGTATAGAACAGTAGCAACAGCGAGTCTACAAAATCTAGGCGGCAATACAATGAATCTATACGATGTCCATGTCCATGCTATCAATGCAGTATCTATATCTATCAATATCCATATCAATGCTCAGTAATCAATGCTCGGTAATCAATCAATGAAATCAATGAAATCGTACGATACCGTAAATCCGATCAATCAATAAGGCAGAAATCGATAAAGCAATAAATCCGTAAATCAATACAGTAAACATGCAATTCAATACTATATACTGGACAAGTAAAATCAACTGGTCATGTTGCTGTTGTAGAATCCGTTGCTGTTGTAGTCCGTACGTTGGTCTATCAATAAGAGTCGTCACTCTTTTTGCCCGTCGGCCGCCCGTCGACATATAAACTCCTTATAACTCCCAATCGTTATATCAATGATCAATGGTTTAAAGGAAAGCCCGTCGGCCCACCATCCTGTACATGTCAATATCAATCTTCACCAACGTTCAACCAGGTTCCACTTGGGTTCCAGTATCAATAGTCAATTCAATCAATAAGCAATTCAATAGTCAATATTAAAGCAATCATATCAATAATCATATTCATATCGATTCAATCTATCAATCTCAGACAATTCGGAAATCATACGAAAATCGGGCAGCGTAACGGCATGTAATATCAGTTTTTGCTCCAGGTTCGTCCGGGACGAAGTTGGATCGTCCGGGACGATCGGTACAGGTTGTGCAGAAAATCAGTTTTGGCTGTATGGTTCGTCTGGACGAAATCAGGATCGTCTGGACGAAATTTCTCCCGTGAACCCTTCGCCAGGGACGATATGTCATTTTTCGTCTGGACGAAATTCCTCTCTTCATGGATCGTCCGGTACGAAGCTCGATCGTCCGGGACGATCAGTCTGGATATATATAGAAATGAGATATTTTGAAGAGAGAGAAAAAGCTGAGGAGAGAGAAAAACGAAGGAAAAAGTGGAAAAGCGGATTTTCGGACGACGCGGAGCCGTTTTCGTCCGAAGTGGCTGTTGAGGAAATTACTGTGCACGAAGTAAGGCACATTCTACCTTTCTCAATTTTCAGAACCGTCGTGTTTGGCGGTATATTCTGTCCGGATTTTGTTTCCGTTAGCGATTTTCGTCCGTATCTTTTGATCGGTTCAGTTTTTACCGCGTAACTTTCTGTATATTGTTGACGTGCCGAGTGTGCACATTTTGGTTATTTTCTGAAGATTTTCGTCCGGGTATTTTTGATTCGACTGTGTTTTTAGTCGACCGGATTTTTCTGTGAAATTGGAATTTATCTGTGCAGTAGAATAAAGGTTCTGAAATGTGATTATCTGTATTCTGTGCGAATTCGGTAAATTTTCTTTGCAGGAATTTTTGTGTAAATTCCGTATACTGCCGTTGTGCTGCCCGATTTTTGGGTAATTTCTGAATTGTCCGTATTTCTTCTGAATTGATATGCTATGTGTATAAGCTATAAAAAGGGAGTTATAAGGGGCCTGGATCCTATGAGATTCAGTAAGTGTCAGGGAAATCTGAAATGAGCTCAATCTAAAATTTTGATATTTGTTCTGTTCCGGATCCGAGGAAAAATCTGTTTAGGTGCTATAAGCACTATTTATATATTCTGGTGCTGGAAGCACATCTGATCTGTTCTGGTGCTATAAGCACATTTGTTCTGGTGCCGGGGGCACACTTAGCTATTAATTACTCAGCTATTATTCTGGTGCCGGGGGCACACTTAGCTATTAATTAAATATCTGATATCTGATATATGCTGAGTTTATTCTGTTCTGATATGATCCGTACGATTCTGATTCTGTTGATCTGATATGTCTGATCTGTTCTGTTTCTGATTTAATACGACTTCTGTTTCCGTACAGTTCTGTTTGATTTGATATCTGTCCGATTCCGTTCTGATTTCTGTACGGATTTGTCTGTTGTATTGGTTTTGAGTTTCTGAGGATTTAGATTGGTGGTTTGTTGCTTTGCTGAGCTGTTGAGCTCACCCTTGCTTTCTGGTGGTTTTCAGGTTCTGGGAAGGGCAAGGAAGTCCAGGACTAGGTTTCAGAGTCTGATCAGATTAGGTACTTTTGTACTTTTGATTTTTGTACAGTCATGGCTTTCCTGTTCTGTCTTTCTTTCTGTTGAAAGCCATGTATTGTTCTGTAGATGATTATTTTGAGGAAATGAAAAGATAGATGTTTTGTTCCGCTGCATTTGATGTTTTTAGTAGCTCTGTTGTTCTGTGCGCTTCTGTTGAGTTAAGAATTTGGAAGATCAGTTCAGTAACCTAATCCAAAGCCAGATCCTGGTTAGCTATTCTCCATCGCGATCCGGCGCGGGCGGGATCCGTCTCGTCTCGGGTCGGGTCGTGACAAGCTTTTGTGGTATCAGAGCACTGGTTTTGGAAACAGGTTGGATTGTAAAACAGAGCTATAGGAAGTGATCAGTGAGTCTGTCTGGGAGGTAGTTTTGGGTCGTTTGGCTTTTTATTGTGTTATTTTGTGTTGTTTTGTGATAGTTTTCCGGATTTTCTGAATTTTTCTGTATGGATCAGCCAGACCCAGACATGACAGACGGTCAGAGTGACGATCAGGCAGCACCAGTGGGGAGTACAGCCCCAGTGGTCGGTGCTGATACGCTTTCACAGTTTGCTTCACTTGTTGCTCAGATGATGAGCGAGACTCAGAGCAGAGCTTCGACTGTTAGATCTGAGGACATTGATCGACACCTGCAGTTATTTTTGAGGTTGAAGCCTCCGAGGTTTGAGGGCGCTGTTGAGCCCAGAGCAGCCGAGGAGTGGCTGAGGAGATTGGAGAAGACTTTTGACGGAATGCAGTGTCCTGCAGACAGGAAAGTTCCGTTAGCTGTTTTTCTGTTGGACGGAGAGGCTGAGCACTGGTGGGATGGCCAGCAGGCAGCCAGATTTCAGGGCAGATTGAACTCTTTGATCACTTGGGAAGAGTTCACTGAAGTATTTCGAGACTGGTTTGTTCCCCCTTCTGCACGACAGCAGATGCAGGAGAGTTTTCTGAGGCTTGTTCAGGGGAGCAAGACGGTGATGCAGTACGAGGCTGAGTTTACTGCATTAGCCAGGTACGCTCCGCAGCTGGTTAGCACGTCTGCTGAGAGGTGCTACAGATTTCTGAGAGGCTTACGAGACACTTTGAGGCAGCCTCTGATACCGTTCCGGATTACTGATTTCTCAGAGCTTGTAGAGCGAGCTCGTCTGATTGAGAATGACATGACGGCTACTCAGCAGCGGTGGACTGCGAGTAGGAAGAGGTTTGGAGGAGAGACATCTGGCAGTGGTTCCTCTGGGAAGAGGAGATTTGTTCCTGGATCTGGATCTGGAGATTCCAGGAGGAGCGGAGGGTCGTCTGGTACTGTTACCAGTACGACGAGTTCTGGATCAGTCAGTTCGGCACCTGTGTGCCAGAGTTGTGGACGGCGACACCATGGCCAGTGCTACAGGATAGCTGGTCTTTGTTTCAGATGTGGTCAGCCGGGACATCGGATTGCGGAATGTCCGCAGATGGGATTTGATCAGCGTTCTGAGTTCCGATCTGAGGGCTTTGTCAGACCTGTTGGTTCAGCAGCAGGAAGACCGAGGACTGTTCCTCCACGCCCTGAGGGATTTGCTGGTAGAGGTGGTGGTTCTAGTTCTGCACCACGGAGACCACCTACGATTCAGAGGGAGCAGGGTAGTTCTGTTGCTTCAGCTCCTGCTCCAGTTCAGCCACGAGTTTACAGTCTGAGTCAGCAGGAGGCTCGTGATGCTCCGGATGTTGTGACAGGTACGGTTTACATTTCTGATCAGCCCTGTCGTGTTTTGTTTGACTCTGGAGCGAGTCATTCTTTTCTGTCCGAGCATTGTTTTGAGATTTTACATTTGGATTCGATGGTTTTACCGGTTTCTTTGTCTGTGATTTTACCGGCTGGGAATCCATTGATTGCTCGACAGTTTTGTTTGTGTGAGATCGAGATTTCTGGCAAGAAGTGGAAGTCTAGTTTGATTCGATTGCCGATTTCTTCGTATGATGTGATTCTGGGCATGGATTGGCTGAGTCAGTATGAAGCCCAGATAGACTGTCTGAAGAAGCAAGTGAGTTTGCTTGTGGCTGGAGAGAGAGTTGTATTTCAGGGATTACGAGGTGTTCTCTCCAGTCTGGTTTCTGTGTTGGAGGTGAGCAGGATGTGGAAGAAAGGATGCCCAGTATTTTTGGCTTCGGTGCGGGATCTGAACCTGGAGGTTGGTTCTGTTTCTGAGATCCCTGTGGTACGGGAATTTGCTGATGTTTTTCCTGAGGAGTTGGTTGGTTTACCTCCGGATAGAGATGTGGAGTTCTCTATCGATGTTTTTCCGGGTACAGCTCCGATATCGAAAGCTCCGTACAGGATGGCACCGAAAGAACTTTCTGAGTTGAAAGTTCAGCTTCAGGAGTTGGTTGACAGAGGTTTTGTACGTCCTAGTGTTTCGCCCTGGGGAGCACCTGTTCTGTTTGTGAAGAAGAAGGACGGTACACTCCGTATGTGTATTGATTACAGAGATTTGAACAAGGTCACGATCAAGAACAAGTATCCTTTGCCTCGGATAGACGACTTGTTTGATCAGCTTTCCGGATCTTCGGTATTTTCGAAGATTGATTTGAGATCCGGATACTATCAGGTGAAGGTGAAGGAAGCTGATGTGGTGAAGACTGCTTTCAGTACTCGGTACGGGCACTACGAGTTTTTGGTTATGCCTTTTGGGGTAACCAATGCGCCTGCGATTTTCATGGATCTGATGAACCGAGTATTCAGGGAGTATTTGGATCAGTTTGTGATCGTCTTCATTGACGATATTCTGGTATATTCTGCATCTGAGGATGAGCATGCCAGACATTTGAGGATTGTGTTGGAGACTTTGAGGAGGCATCAGCTGTATGCCAAGTTCTCCAAGTGTGAATTCTGGCTGAAGAGTATTTCATTTCTGGGGCATGTGATTAGCGGAGAAGGCATTTCTGTAGATCCCCAGAAGATTCAGGCTGTTGCTGATTGGCCAAGGCCGACTACGGTATTTGAGGTACGTAGTTTCTTGGGCATGGCCGGGTATTATAGGAAGTTTGTGAAAGGATTTTCACAGATTTCGACTCCTCTGACGAGACTGACTCAGAAGTCAGTACCTTTTGTTTGGACACCGGAGTGTGAAGCTAGTTTTCAAAGATTGAAGGAGTGTTTGACTTCAGCTCCAGTGTTGGCATTTCCGTCAGGTACGGAGGGTTTTCAGGTGTTCAGTGATGCTTCACTGAAAGGATTGGGTTGTGTTCTGATGCAGCATGGTCAGGTAATTGCTTATGCTTCGAGACAGTTGAAACCACATGAGAAGAATTACCCGACGCATGATCTGGAGTTAGCTGCAGTTGTTTTTGCTTTGAAGATTTGGCGTCATTACTTGTATGGCGTCAGATGTGAGATCTTTACTGATCATAAGAGCCTGAAGTATATTTTTACTCAGAAGGATCTGAATCTGAGACAGAGGAGGTGGCTCGAGTTGATCAAGGACTACGATTTGACTATTCAGTATCAGCCTGGGAAGGCGAATGTGGTAGCGGACGCTCTGAGCAGGAATTCTTCTGGATTCTCAGGTATTCAGCTTACCTGTGATGACTTTCTGATTCGTGATTTGGAGAGATTGCAGTTGGAGGTGGTTTCCTCCAATGATTTGGAGTTGGCTCAGATGAGTATTCAGTTTTCTTTGGAAGCACGGATTCAAGAAGCCCAGAAGTCAGATTCTGATTATTCGAAGTTGATAGCTCAGATTGGATCTGGTAAGATTCCTGAACTTCGAATTTCTGATTCTGGTGTTATTTTTCAGTAAGAACAGGTTGTGGGTACCTGTGTTTGGAGACTTGAGGCAGGAGATTCTGTACGAATCTCACCATTCTGGCTACACTGTTCATCCAGGCAGTGGTAAGATGTACGCTGACATGAAGCTTTTGTTTTGGTGGCCTGGGATGAAGAAGGATGTGGCAGAGTTTGTGTCGAGATGCGAAGCCTGTCAGTTGGTGAAGGCAGAGCATCAGCGACCAGGTGGACTGTTGCAGTCGTTGCCAATCCCTGAGTGGAAATGGGAGGAGGTAACGATGGATTTTGCGATGGGTTTTCCTCGATCTAGACAAGGACATGATGCCATTTGGGTGGTTGTAGATCGATTGACGAAGTCAGCCCATTTTCTTCCGATCAGACAGACGGATTCAGTTGATCGCTTGGCACAGATTTATGTGAAGGAGATAGTCAGATTGCACGGTGTGCCTCGTGTGATTGTATCTGATCGAGATGGACGCTTTACTTCCAGACTTTGGAAAGGCATTCAGCAAGGCATGGGTACGAAACTGCATTTCAGTACAGCCTTTCATCCTCAGACCGACGGACAGTCTGAGAGGACGATTCAGGTATTGGAAGATCTGTTGAGGCTTTGTGTTCTGGACTTTAGCGGAAGCTGGGAAGATCATATTCCGTTGATTGAGTTTGCTTATAACAACAGTTTTCAGTCCAGTATCGGTATGGCACCGTACGAGGCTTTGTATGGCAGGAAGTGTCGTACTCCTTTGACTCCGACCTCCTTCGGAGATAGACAGGCTTTGGGGGCCACTTTTGCTGATGAAACTGCTCAGAAGATCAATTTGATAAGAGAAAGATTGAAAGCCGCTCAAGATCGTCAGCAGAAGTATTTCAATCAGAAGCACAGATTTGTTGAATTTCAGGTCGGTGACTTTGTGTATGTCAAAGTCAGCCCGATGAAAGGTGTGAGCAGATTTGGTCAGGTAAGCAAGCTTAGTCCAAGGTATGTTGGACCATTTGAGATTTTGGAAAGAATTGGAAAAGCTGCTTACAAGTTATTGCTTTCTGAATCTATGCCTGATGTGCATAATGTGTTTCATGTATCCACTCTGAGGAAGTGGGTTTCAGACTCTGGGAAGAAGTTGTCAGCTGATGAGGTGGAGATTCAGGAGAATCTGGCGTACAAGGAAGAGCCAGAGCTTATTTTGGCGTACGACGTCCGAAAGTTAAGAAATAAAGAGATTCCGATGGTTAAAGTCCAGTGGAAGCACCGGACTGCACGGGAAGCAACTTGGGAGAAGGAGTCTGATATGAGACGGTCGTACCCGTACTTGTTTTGACTGAGTTTGGATTGGATAATGTCGAGGACGACATTTTTTTTTAAGTTGGGGAGATTGTAATATCAGTTTTTGCTCCAGGTTCGTCCGGGACGAAGTTGGATCGTCCGGGACGATCGGTACAGGTTGTGCAGAAAATCAGTTTTGGCTGTATGGTTCGTCTGGACGAAATCAGGATCGTCTGGACGAAATTTCTCCCGTGAACCCTTCGCCAGGGACGATATGTCATTTTTCGTCTGGACGAAATTCCTCTCTTCATGGATCGTCCGGTACGAAGCTCGATCGTCCGGGACGATCAGTCTGGATATATATAGAAATGAGATATTTTGAAGAGAGAGAAAAAGCTGAGGAGAGAGAAAAACGAAGGAAAAAGTGGAAAAGCGGATTTTCGGACGACGCGGAGCCGTTTTCGTCCGAAGTGGCTGTTGAGGAAATTGCTGTGCACGAAGTAAGGCACATTCTACCTTTCTCAATTTTCAGAACCGTCGTGTTTGGCGGTATATTCTGTCCGGATTTTGTTTCCGTTAGCGATTTTCGTCCGTATCTTTTGATCGGTTCAGTTTTTACCGCGTAACTTTCTGTATATTGTTGACGTGCCGAGTGTGCACATTTTGGTTATTTTCTGAAGATTTTCGTCCGGGTATTTTTGATTCGACTGTGTTTTTAGTCGACCGGATTTTTCTGTGAAATTGGAATTTATCTGTGCAGTAGAATAAAGGTTCTGAAATGTGATTATCTGTATTCTGTGCGAATTCGGTAAATTTTCTTTGCAGGAATTTTTGTGTAAATTCCGTATACTGCCGTTGTGCTGCCCGATTTTTGGGTAATTTCTGAATTGTCCGTATTTCTTCTGAATTGATATGCTATGTGTATAAGCTATAAAAAGGGAGTTATAAGGGGCCTAGATCCTATGAGATTCAGTAAGTGTCAGGGAAATCTGAAATGAGCTCAATCTAAAATTTTGATATTTGTTCTGTTCCGGATCCGAGGAAAAATCTGTTTAGGTGCTATAAGCACTATTTATATATTCTGGTGCTGGAAGCACATCTGATCTGTTCTGGTGCTATAAGCACATTTGTTCTGGTGCCGGGGGCACACTTAGCTATTAATTACTCAGCTATTATTCTGGTGCCGGGGGCACACTTAGCTATTAATTAAATATCTGATATCTGATATATGCTGAGTTTATTCTGTTCTGATATGATCCGTACGATTTTGATTCTGTTGATCTGATATGTCTGATCTGTTCTGTTTCTGATTTAATACGACTTCTGTTTCCGTACAGTTCTGTTTGATTTGATATCTGTCCGATTCCGTTCTGATTTCTGTACGGATTTGTCTGTTGTATTGGTTTTGAGTTTCTGAGGATTTAGATTGGTGGTTTGTTGCTTTGCTGAGCTGTTGAGCTCACCCTTGCTTTCTGGTGGTTTTTAGGTTCTGGGAAGGGCAAGGAAGTCCAGGACTAGGTTTCAGAGTCTGATCAGATTAGGTACTTTTGTACTTTTGATTTTTGTACAGTCATGGCTTTCCTGTTCTGTCTTTCTTTCTGTTGAAAGCCATGTATTGTTCTGTAGATGATTATTTTGAGGAAATGAAAAGATAGATGTTTTGTTCCGCTGCATTTGATGTTTTTAGTAGCTCTGTTGTTCTGTGCGCTTCTGTTGAGTTAAGAATTTGGAAGATCAGTTCAGTAACCTAATCCAAAGCCAGATCCTGGTTAGCTATTCTCCGTCGCGATCCGGCGCGGGCGGGATCCGTCTCGTCTCGGGTCGGGTCGTGACACGGCAGTCGGTCAAATTTACACAAAAATCCTGCAAAAAGACACGATTTCCAAATTCTACCAAATTACAATAGAATATCTATAACATCAATGCAAGACTTTTATTCTATAGAAACCAAGTCAGAAAACATCCTGATAATTTTCTATTCGATTAAAATCACGTAGAATCAATTCCGACCGATAAAATCTTCGTAGAATACAGTCAAATCGTGTACAATAATCATATCTATAACATACTAGAAGTTGTGCGGTGGAAGTTGTGTCAAATCAAAATCATGTCGAAAAGTCGACTACGAAAACACAAAACAGATCACAACTCGGTCAAAACACAACATCTTTGAAAACAGAATAGGATTCGGAGTCCTTACCACGAGATCTTCACTTTTCCCAACAGCAGCGTCGGACGAAAAGCGCTCCGCGGTCTCCGAAAACCAGCTTTTCTCTTTTTCCTTTTCTCTTTCTCTCTCCTCAGATATTTTCGTTTTTATAAAATGATTTTCTCTCTCCTCAAAACGAGCTGATTTTCTTATATTTGTGAACTGATCGGCCAGGCCGATATTCACATCGTCCCGGGACGATCAGACCAAATCCTGATCGTCCTGGACCTCACCCAGGGCTATTGTCTGGCCGATAATTTCTACAGTACAGATCGGCCTGGACGATCTCACGATCGGCCCGGACGATCCTGTCCAGAAATCATCCAGAAAACACTCCAGAAATCAGCTGTTTTCCATGCACTGATCGGCCTGGACGATCTCAACTTCGTCCCGGCCGATTCTGGGAGGGAAATCCAATTCAGAGAGGAACAGTAAGGGAACGAGATACTACAATCTCCCCACCTTAGAAAAATGTCGTCCCGACATTTCCCTAAAGGTACGAAGCAAAACACGAAGCAAACCAAATCGATCGAATCCAAATCCCAAAACAAAACTCGTCGAAATCCATACAAAACACACAATGCAATCAATCAAATGTCAATATGCAATGTTCATATGTCAGTATCAATCGGTTAGTCAAATCAATCTTACCAATAGAACCTTCTGGTCGTTGCTGATCCTCACGATGCTGTAAACTCTGTAGACTGTAGATGCGTGGCACCACTGGAGGAAGTGCAGGAGGTTGTGGCGCAACTGTCTCTCTCTGATCTCTGACAGCTCTATCATCTATCCGGTTCCCTGATCTCTCACTGTAAGTCCTCGGGCCAACAGTCCTCTGCTGTCCTGTACCCGTGCCAGAATCAGTCCGTCCACCCAGTCCTTTCTGAGGACAATCTGCTGCTCTGTGCCCTTGCTGTCCACAGTGAAAGCACTGCCCCGTCAACAGGTAGCATCGACCTGCATGTCGTTTACCACAGTGAACACATGCTCCAGAACTACCAGACGATACTACCGATGCAGATCGCGGTACAGATCCCGATGCAGATCCTCTCGAACTCTCATATCTGCTTCTCTTCTCTCTATCTCTATCTCTACCAGAATCATCTCGTCGTACCTCATCTCTCCTCCTTCTGGTATCCTCGTACCTCGGTACCGGTGTCGCCAGATCAATCTCTATCAATCGAGTTCGCTCCACTAGCTCAGAAAACTCATGGATCCGGAAAGGTACTAGTGGATGCCTCAGCTCTCTGTTCAATCCGTGCAGGAATCTATAACATTTTTCCTCGGCCGTAGGAATCAAATGAGCAACATACCTCGCAAGAGCAGTAAACTCGGCCTCGTACTCCATCACTGACTTGCGGCCTTGCTCCAATCTCATGAAAGCTTCCTGCATCTGTCGCTGAGCTGACGGTGGTACAAACCACATCCTGAATACTGTAGTGAACTCATCCCAGGTGATCTCAGCATTTGTCTTCCCCTGGAATTTCTCTCTCTGCTGTCCGATCCACCATCTCTCTGCCTCACTCTCCAACATGAATACTGCCAATGGTACTTTTCTATTCCCCGGACACTGCATGCTATCAAAAATCTTTTCCACCCTCATGATCCAATCCTCAGCAGCCTGTGGTCCTACAGCCCCTTTGAACAACGGAGGCTTCAGCTTGTGGAACATCTGCAAGTGTCTGTCTACCTCTTCTTCCTTGCTTCCACTCATCTTGCTCTGGGCATCCCCCATAACATGTGCAATCGCAGTAGCCAACTGCATCATACTCTCTGAAGGCATTGGAGCTGCGCTGTGTTGCTCATTTGGTACACTGGATTCTGCTGGAGGATCCATATCTTTTTCACCTGCACAATTCAAAACAAATGATACACACATGCAACGATGTATGCCAATGAAGCTCTTAAAGCTACCCAATCTACCCAATCTCTCAATCCAAACCTACAACTCTGGTAACAATCCATTCTTCCAATAACACTGCTCTGATACCAAAAACTTTGTCACGCCCCAAGATCAAACTTGGAAAGAATGTCGGTCAATAGCCAAACAATTTACCAGAGTTATCTAAAACCTTCAATAAGCGATCTATCAAACATCTATACCATTTAAAACATCAATATAATAGTCGATTCATATCTCAAAACATCATGTACAATACTCAGGAACTAAACTATCAATACAAGTAGAGAAATCTATCCTGTCCTGAGTACAAAAGAATCATAAATCGATCAAAAGAACTAAAACCTGAAGATCTGGATCAACTCCTATCTCCTGCTCCCGAACCCTGACCTGAAAATATCAACCACATATAATGAGCTTTACAAAGCCCAGCAGGTCACCTAATACCTATAACTAGAATCAAAGCACGGCGATGCTATCAATATGCATGTCAATCTATCAATCTGAATCAGTCAATGGTCAATGAATCTATGCAATCCGGAAATCCATGAATCAATGATCATCAATACTATGCAGTGGAAATCCATAGTCAATAAAACCAGTCAATGCAGCGGCAGGCAATTCGATAAATCAATGCAATCAATCAATATCCGTCAATCAAATCAATACGGTCAATTCAGTACGATCCATTTAATGAAATCAATCGAGGAAAGCAATACAATAAACTTCAATCCATTCTGACAAGAAATCTATACAACAGTCAATACGGTATAGAACAGTAGCAACAGCGAGTCTACAAAATCTAGGCGGCAATACAATGAATCTATACGATGTCCATGTCCATGCTATCAATGCAGTATCTATATCTATCAATATCCATATCAATGCTCAGTAATCAATGCTCGGTAATCAATCAATGAAATCAATGAAATCGTACGATACCGTAAATCCGATCAATCAATAAGGCAGAAATCGATAAAGCAATAAATCCGTAAATCAATATAGTAAACATGCAATTCAATACTATATACTGGACAAGTAAAATCAACTGGTCATGTTGCTGTTGTAGAATCCGTTGCTGTTGTAGTCCGTACGTTGGTCTATCAATAAGAGTCGTCACTCTTTTTGCCCGTCGGCCGCCCGTCGGCATATAAACTCCTTATAACTCCTAATCGTTATATCAATGATCAATGGTTTAAAGGAAAGCCCGTCGGCCCACCATCCTGTACAGGTCAATATCAATCTTCACCAACGTTCAACCAGGTTCCACTTGGGTTCCAGTATCAATAGTCAATTCAATCAATAAGCAATTCAATAGTCAATATTAAAGCAATCATATCAATAATCATATTCATATCGATTCAATCTATCAATCTCAGACAATTCGGAAATCATACGAAAATCGGGCAGCGTAACGACAGTCGGTCAAATTTACACAAAAATCCTGCAAAAAGACACGATTTCCAAATTCTACCAAATTACAATAGAATATCTATAACATCAATGCAAGACTTTTATTCTATAGAAACCAAGTCAGAAAACATCCTGATAATTTTCTATTCGATTAAAATCACGTAGAATCAATTCCGACCGATAAAATCTTCGTAGAATACAGTCAAATCGTGTACAATAATCATATCTATAACATACTAGAAGTTGTGCGGTGGAAGTTGTGTCAAATCAAAATCATGTCGAAAAGTCGACTACGAAAACACAAAACAGATCACAACTCGGTCAAAACACAACATCTTTGAAAACAGAATAGGATTCGGAGTCCTTACCACGAGATCTTCACTTTTCCCAACAGCAGCGTCGGACGAAAAGCGCTCCGCGGTCTCCGAAAACCAGCTTTTCTCTTTTTCCTTTTCTCTTTCTCTCTCCTCAGATATTTTCGTTTTTATAAAATGATTTTCTCTCTCCTCAAAACGAGCTGATTTTCTTATATCTGTGAACTGATCGGCCAGGCCGATATTCACATCGTCCCGGGACGATCAGACCAAATCCTGATCGTCCTGGACCTCACCTAGGGCTATTGTCTGGCCGATAATTTCTACAGTACAGATCGGCCTGGACGATCTCACGATCGGCCCGGACGATCCTGTCCAGAAATCATCCAGAAAACACTCCAGAAATCAGCTGTTTTCCATGCACTGATCGGCCTGGACGATCTCAACTTCGTCCCGGCCGATTCTGGGAGGGAAATCCAATTCAGAGAGGAACAGTAAGGGAACGAGATACTACACCGTATACCTGAAGGGATTCCTCTGTTGCGGAGCTTGCTGACATGTATCCACTATTTAATGAATCAACACGTCACTTCACTAGTAGATTGTGGCTTGAACGGTTACAACTCTAGTGTCGCAGCGCTGCTAATGGTTGAGTGTTGTGACATCCATGTGGCACTCCCCTTAACTTAGTGACTATGGAATTTGGTGCCAAGATGCAATGTAGATAGAGACTGGGTTTTGCATCGCTAACTCTTGCAATACTATGATGCTGTCAAACAAGACTGCGCTGCCATATTCATATTTTGGTGTTCCGGTGATGTTAATGATAGCGCCCCAGCAATATTGTGTTTGATGCCGCGGTGTTATACCATACCTAAAAATTTTACCCATTTCTTATATTTTTCTACA
This sequence comes from Dendrobium nobile, assembly GCA_022539455.1. Taxonomy (NCBI): domain Eukaryota; kingdom Viridiplantae; phylum Streptophyta; class Magnoliopsida; order Asparagales; family Orchidaceae; genus Dendrobium; species Dendrobium nobile. The sequence goes on along the minus strand of CM039733.1, from coordinate 15,186,058 downwards.
CAAACACAACTAAATTAATATATTTTCACTAATAAATTAACACATAAAATATAATATTATTTATACTTATCAATAATCTTTACCAATGCTTTGGTTTTATCAATCTATACGATTCATTTACTAATTATCACTAATTGATAGTACTGATATGTTGACCTTTTTTATGGCTTTGACACATGTACTGGTTTATTAGTTTTCACAATGTAATGATTTATTTGTTCACATACCGTACTATTTTATTATTTATCGACTATGTTGTTACTATATGTACGATTTATTATTTTTACGCTTATTCATTATCGTATGACTCTTATTGATATTGAACTTATTAGACAAATCATTTATTGTGCTTTGAGTTAGTTGTAGGATTAATTGATCTATTGGGCTTTTTTACTCATTATATGTGATTTAAATGATTTCAGATCAGAGAAAAAGATCATCTATGTTAGATTGATCATATTATCATTCTCCAAGTTTACTTTCAGTTTTTTTTGTCTTTTAGCAATTCTTTTGTACTCAAGATTGATGATCATGTATTATAATTTTATGAATCTTGAGTATTTTATTTGATTTTGGAATATGAATACATATGCATATATTGATATTTTTATCGATAGGTTTATTTCCATTGATATTTTTATTAAAAAAAATAGTTATGTATCTATTCTTTAAAATTAGATCTTGGGACATTACACATAATGGTGGAATCTCCAGTTAAAGAAATAGCACGAGACCTCATAGTAGGGTCATCGAGAGGTTCAAACAAATCAAAGCTGATAGACAATGACATCATGGGCGGATCCACCACATGCTTAGGGTGGGCATACTCAAATTTTTTTTTTTAATATTTAGAGGGAAAATTTTGAAATATTTTAGGCATTTTGCACCCCCTCAAAATTTTTTTTGCCTTACTTATATCAATACTAAGCATCTTTGCCCATCCAAAATTTTTTTTTTGCCCACCCTAAAAGAAGAAGTTGGATCCGCCCCTGAATGGAATCAATGGTTGCAAGCAGGGGTGTCAATTTGGGTCAACGGGTCGGGTTCGGGTCAAACCCGGAACTGACCCGGCACTATTCGGGTCAACCTGAATCCGACCCATTTTTAAAAACAGGTCAGGTTTTTAGACCCGAACCCGACCCAACACGAATGACCCGGGGTTAAACCAAAATTGCTAGTTTTCGGGTCAAAATCGGGCCAATCTTTGATTTTCAGGTCAAAAAGGGTCAATCTCGGGTTTTCAGGTCAAATATGAGTTTTCGTGTCAGTTTCGGGTCAATTTCGGGTTGCTGGGTCAACCTGAACCCGACCGGATTTTTAAAACGGGTTGATTTGTTGAACCCAAACCCGACCCGTTTCGGGTTCGGGTTGACCCAAACCCGAATTTTTCATGGCCGGGTTCGGGTCGTGTCAAAAATTGACAACCCCTAGTTGCAAGCATGGTCTGCTCACAAGCGAAGGCATTGATGCGTCCAACGGCACGAACGACTGTTAGTCAAGTGTAGTGATGGTGTTTGGGATTTTAACCATTAACCTTTTTTTTATACTATATTTGAATGTTGTTGGAGCATTGGATATGTGTAGTGAAGTTATGGTATGAAATATATAAATTTTATAACCTTTTGAGTATTATGTACGTAAACCTCCTTTCTTTAAATGTTGCTAAACAGTAAATTTTAACATGTTTTTTTTTTTTAGTCAAAGGAATATTTTTAAGTCACAATTGTTTGTATGACAATTATTGTTGTGATAAAAATTTTTGACCATATTTTTTTTTCTAAAATAATGATTAAATTGTCATATTTAATCACAAATTCTTTTATCCACATCAATCACAATCACACTAAGAAAATAACAGGATTTAAATTTAAAATATTTTTCTAATATATATTTTTTTAAATCATAATAATATGATTTCCAGTCATTTATTTTATCATAGCTATAATTCTTAAAATGATGAAAATTATATACATCATTTTCTCAACAATACAGACAGTGCAAGCAATCAAATAGCATGATTTTCTTAACAAACTTATTTATTTTCTTTTTGGAGAGTCGAAGCATTTTTCAAAGTCAAAGTTCAACAAGACAAAGATTGTGGAAAAGATGAATTTGACATTTTATTTACAGTTTTTTTATTGACATTATTTTTTAATTTGAGCAATATTTTTTAATACCTATAAATTGCCTATCATGATTAAGCATTACCTATTTATTTATTTATTATTATTTTTTTAACAAAAAAAGAACATTTCCAAAAAGCAAAAGCAAAAACAAGAAGAAAAAAACAACCCATTAAGCATTACCTACTTTTAATGTTGCTAAGATTTCATTTGGGACGGTTACTTTACTGTTTTTAAAGCAATTTTTAGTATAAAAATTAAAATTTTTATATTAGAAATATGTTTTAAGAAGCAGTAAGAAAATCATCCCAATCGAAGCCTAATATAGGCATATATGCTTTATTGGGTAGAACTTTCTTACTGCTTTCTAAAACAACTTTTTTTTTAAAAAAAATTTAATTTAAAATTTTTTATTCTAAAATACTGTTTTGAAAAGCAATAAGAAAGCTAAATTTAAAGTCTCTCAAGCATATTCTTATATAACTCGAGATTAGCGTAGCTATTTGAATATTATATATTATCCTAATCTTAGCATAAATTAAAAAATTTTGAAACTTATGCTGACGTGGGACATGCCATATATCTTACACATTTTTTTTTTTCAATATAAATAGCAAGGAAAATGAAGCATTGCTGATACCCGTAACATCTTGACAATTCAATTTTCTTGCTTTATAGAACAAAATTAGACTGGAGACGTATTCCTTATAACTGTTAAATGGGTAAGACCACCAGCCCAGAAGTTCATGGGCCCAAGTCTTAAAAAATCTGTAGTTGGGCTCTAATATATTGAATGAATGAATTTTTTTTTTTTTTGGGACATTTAGGCCATTTAAGGCAAACTCACACACACAACGCATACACATGGACTCGAACCTTGGACCTCTTAGTTGGAAGCCTAAGCTCTCAACCAATAGGCCAAGGAGAGTTGTGTTGAATGAATGAATTAATCGTAACTAGTTAACGGCCGGCCCATAAGCTCGCTTTGTTTGGGACAGCTTTTGGGAACTGTTTAAGAAAATTCTTATAGTAAAAAGCTATTTCTAAAGTAGTAAAAAAAGTATCCTAAACAAAAGATTATACTACTTAAAAGATCTATATACAAGCCTTCATTAGCTCTAGCTGTTCTATTCAAAATCAAAGCTTCAGTTAAGATTGATATATCATCAAAAAATTATCTTGATCGAGCACGAATCTCGAGGCAAAATTTATGTTGGAAACTTCAAAAATTAAATTGTAGACCATTTCAACTCTGATTTCAGCAAACTTACAGTCGAACTGAGCGTCTCGGAAATACAAACCCAACGACCTCCAAGTGACACAGGAATTCCGCCTGACCTCAGGGTGACGCCAGAATTCTACCCTATCTCCAAGTGACGCCGGAATTCTGCCCGACTTCCAAGTGATGCCGGAGTTCTCCCCGGCCACCGACTGACGTCAAACTTCTACTCGACATCGGACCTCTGCTCGTTACCGGATTTCTACCCAATGTCAGGCCTCCGCTCGTCACTAGACTTCTACCTGACACAATCCTTCCGACCTCCATCACCTGCTAACTACGATCAACGGTCCTTCCGACTTATGTTGCCCACCAACTACAGTCCTTCTAACTTATGTCTCCCGCCGACTACAGTCCTTCCGACCTCTGCGATCGCCGACTACGGTCCTTACGACTTACGTCGCCCACCGACTACAGTCTTTCCGACCTCCATCGCCCACCGACTATGGTCCTTCCAACTAAACAAACACATCAATTGTGATTCTTTGTATTCTCATCATGTAATATACTTTATAAGATGTACATCAAGCCAAGGACTTCCCCCTAAGAAAGAGCCTCAATTGTAATCGACTGCAAACAATAGTGAATTCATTCAAACGGGGCTAGGCCCCGTGGTTTTCCTTTTTTTAGGGGTTTTCCAAGTTAAAATCTTGGTGTCTCTAGTGAATGTCGCACACTTTCTTTTTATTTGTATGCGTGCTAGATCTTCGTACAATGCTGAGATACTAAACTTTATATTTCTCTACCGTTGCGGATATTCTAGGACGCAACAAGGATTATTGTAATTTTTTATAAAGATAATTATAAAGTTATTACAGAGAAAATAATTTTCTTAAAAGTTGTTGTAAAAAGCAGCTTCTAATTAGCACAAAAAAATTTAAAAATAGTAAAAAAAATTACAAAATAAAAATGATGATTGTGATATAAAAACCAACCAATAAAATTTAAGTAAAATTTAAGTAAATAGAACTTAAAATTTTATTTGAAGTCATATTCTCTTTTAAATTTTTTATTGAATATGGAGAATTCCATTTGACAAACTACTATTCATATCATATTGGTAATTTTTATTTTTAATTTTTTTTAATATTTCTATCAATTATTTTAATTTATTTAAATATTAAATCGATAAAATACATAAATTATAAATAAATAATTGACTATAAATAACTAAAAAAGAGTTTAATATGAATATTATTTATTCTACATTATGAAATTATATAATTTCAATAAAGATTACTTAATGAAAAGCTTAAAAGAAATCAGCTAGAGAGCAAAGCAACAGAAACCAATTCCTCTTCATATTTTTCTCACCTTCATCTTACCATTACAATGGTATTTATAATGTGATGAAACAAAAAGAATCCGGACTACTGCAGAGGAACTTAGCCTTAAATGGTACCGATGCAATGCATGAGAGATTGAGTGATCAGGATTAGCTGAGTAACATAAAGCCGACAGTTTAGTATGCAACTCATCTTGATCTATTGGTTGAGAGTTTTGACTATCAATTAAGAGATTTTGGATTTGAAGCTCACTTATGTAGTTATGTGATGTGCGTGTGGATTTGCCTTAATTTGCCTAAATGTCCCCAAAATATAGAAAACCAGGTTTATGCATCATCCACTTTCCTCCGTAAAATATAGCTCATTTTGATTTGTTGCTTGGGGCTTTGGGCTTTTGGCTACCAACCAAGGAGAAATTATTCCGTGCGGTCACAGGATGCTGTACAGAGGCGAATCAAAACGCTCCACGTCACTTTTTGGCTGTTTACTAGTGCTATGTACCGGGTGATGTGGTGCATCTTGATTCGCCTTCGGACGGTCTAATAATCACACAAAATAATTTCCCCCAACTAAGAGATCTTAGAAGGGAGGGAAAAAAAGGGAGGACTTAATGATGATTTAAAAAAAAAAACCTAAAATTTAATCTAAAAGGGAGGGAAAAATAATAAATTTTAGAAATTTTTAGCTAGAATTTTTATGGCTTATGAAAATTATTTGGGCAATTTTAAATATAAATTCTATTTAAATCCTACATCCAAATAAACTCTTCATATATTTAAATGAAGAGGCAATAAACATGATTATGCAATCAAAGTTGATTGTGGATGCACCATCATCTATTTCTAATGAATTTCCATTCTTCAGCGGTTCAAGCGCTCTTATCCTTCATCAAGCAAAAAATTTGATAAACATATCAGGGCAGTGTAAGGCTTTGTTTGTGATAGCTTTTTTATTGTTTTACTTTCCAAAGTTTCTATATGGTTACTTCTTTCAAAGAATTTTTATACTAAAAGCTGCTTTTTACAATAGCTTCTAAAAAACTCACTTTCTCCACAACAATTTTATAATCATATTTGTAAATATCTACAATTGTCTCAAAAGTATCTCAAACTTTCTGTTTTTTGCTTCGAAAAGTTTCATTTAATTTCAGCCACAGTTTCAAAAAATATTTTTTCAAAAAAATAGCTTTTGAAAGACAAAATTTTGAAATGACCGTAAAAAAACTATCTACGAAACACACGTTATTTTTCATTAACTATTTTTCTCACCACGGAAGTTGTCGAAAAGCTGTTTCAAACAAAGCCTATGTTGGGTTCAAAATCTGTTGTCTTTTTTTTAGTTATAAACCTTGCTCTTTTTTATGTGCACTTAGGTGTATACTTCCATCAAACATCAAGAAAAGATGAATGATTCCATGAAAGCTATGTATGGTATTCATTGCCCCATATACATAGAATTGGTCCATTTGAATAAAGCACATGGAGTTTGTGATATGTACTGTACATGGATGCCAGCTAATTAGCTAAGCCATTGCTTTAGTTCAAATCTGATATGGGCCATTTGGTGCCGTGCCTGTGCTAAGATTGTATTAAGCTTTTGTATAGATTCACGTAGGGCCATTTTTTTGTTTAAAGACTCTTTCTGCAGGATTTGCGGGCTTCATTTCTCTATCAATGAGCAACTTGTTAGAGCTTTAATATATAGGGTTGTAAGTGAATTAGTTTGTTAAATCAATAAACAGTTTCAATATTTCATTTGGACATGTTTGATATAATTTTTTTTGAAGATATATAGATATATGATGGGATTTAATGATAAGAATGGTGAGTAAAAGATCCAAATTTGATAGGTGATTGAGGAAAGTTCTCTTTTGAAAGGGGAGAGATTCAATTATTGGAAGTTAGTTGGTGATTGAGGAAGGTCATGATACCCTTTTTATGAAGATAGGAGAAGTGAGGGCAATTGACATGAGAAAAATATTTAAGAGAGAGAGAGAGAGAGAGAGAGAGAGAGAGAGAGAGAGAGAGAGAGAGAGAGAGAGAGAGCAATATTTTTTTTTTTCAAAATCACATGGTATTTTCTAACAAGTAGGTTATTGCTGCCTTCTTGGTGTCAATCACCTATAAAAATAAAGCATTCATCATGCCATAATGAACAAATATAGCATTCATAATGCAATATTATTAGAATCATAAGCAGCTAATATTATTTGAAGCATCACAACAATGATGCTAGAAGCAACCTTCAAACACTAAATTTTTAATGCAAATAACAAAACTCTTCATTTGTCCGATCGACATCTATTTGCATACCCTTCTTAGATTTAAGTCATTATCCGATTGATCTTGTACTCTTGAATAATTAACTCTAGTCTTTTTTAGCTAGTGTTAGGAGGTCTAATGGTACTATTTTAGCCTGATCTTAAAATTTATATGCAGATTACCCGGCCTATCCACTATGGCTTCATTTGGGACGGTTTTTTACGGCTTTATAAAGCAGTTTTTTGAACAAAAAATTTTATACAAAAAAGTTGTTTCATAAAGCAGTAAGAAAGTTATCCCAAATGAAGCATTTATCTTACCTGATCTAGTGAGCTTTGATACCCATACTTTACTCTGAGATAAAGCTTAGTGGTTTTGGGCTCTAGACTTACCTTTGATAGTCTTTAATGGTTTAATGGATTTTTCTTTTCCTAAAACACTACAAGACATTATTTCATTAGCTGAGATGTACAAATCGTTATGCATTAGGACACTACAAATTGCAAAGCACACCTTCAGGTGGATAATGTTCATCTATATATATGATTCTTTATAACTCATGTAAAAAAATATTAAACTAATTTTTAATAAAATTCCAATAAAAACTTTAATTTTTTTAGCACTTCTATAAAACCAACATTGGAAATAAAAATGTATGTCTTTAAATTTTATAATGAAATGATACATCTTTGAATGGTGTGACATTCACATAACTTGGCATACATTAAATGCTATGATATACATAATTTTTGACATGCTGAGTTATGATATAATTTTTTTAATAACTTTTGGTCGCATAAAATGGCAGCCTTTTGATGTAAGAGAGTAGAGGTATTAGATTTTACTTATGTTAAGAAAGATAAATGTAAACCTAAAAAGACTTGGTTAGAAGAATATAAATGACATTTTTTTTTATCAAATTTAAATGAAAATTTGACTCTTAACATATAATAAAAGATTTATATAGCCAACCACATGTAGTAGGATAAAGGCATGATATTGCTGTTGTTGTTAATTGCTCTTGGTTGATTATTATGTGTAATGGTGGATGGGCAAATTATTTTGGTTGATTGTTTCTGTGGCATTAGGACTCACACGAGCACAGGACGCGGGTTGGGGGGCTGTACCGGGTCGTTTTTGGGTTTCCGGGCCAACCCGGTTCCGATCCGGAATTATATTTGTGTTAGATCATCAAACCCGAACCGTCTTGTATGGCAAACGGGTTGACCCGAATCCGAAATTTTTTGGTTCGTGTTAAATTTTGACACTCCTATTCATATAACAATGTATCATACTAATCTTTCTATATAAATTATAAACTCAGTTGCCAAATACCAAAAGTTCTCTTGAAGCTTTCTTAATGTAGTGATGAGCTTTATTCTACTTTGTTAGACTATATAGCTATCCTTCATAGTGTGTTACAGGCGAACCTTCATTGAAATGCCGCATGCAGAGCTATTTGTGGACATTCGAAGCACCGTTCACATTTTTGTTATGGAGGAGGAGAAATGTGGAATGATACCTAAGCGGTTTCCACTAGCCATTTCTATCATTATTATTTTGAGCTTTTGGTCGTTGTTTGGGCCATCATGCGCTTGAAAAAATATATATATTTATGTGTTCATTGATGTTGTGTTGGAAGAGCTGTATTTGTTGGCCTAAGTTATTGCAATTGTAATGATTTTGATCTAGAAGAAGTTTATGATAAAAAATGGGATTTTGTTAAATCGAATCGACTTAGTTTTAAGCCAGTTTGAAATTTAACATTTTTTTAAATATTTTATGTAAATATATACATATGTATGTGCATTTAAATAATACATATGTATGATTTATATTTCTAGACAATTTTTGTGTTGGGATCTGGATCCTGGCCCATCTCTCAGCACCAAGATTGGGCCAATTTGCTCGTGGCTCGACTCGTTTCGCTCGATCCAAGCTAAAATTCAAACCAATCTTCATTCTAAAATCTAAAACATATTCACAATCTAAGTAAACGGCATAAGTTTACTTTGATAAGCTAGGGACTCATTTTTATTTTGAGTACTAATAAGTTTGAAGAAAATATCAATATTTTTGACTAATTTTAATATTAAAATTAAAAGTTTTCAATGAAAAATCGAAATAAATAGGAAGAAAAGCTCCTTATCCTTCTAACTTTGTAATATCTTTTAAGGTTGAGTCAAGTATAATAACTTTTAAAAAATTATGATAATGTTTATATCAAATCAAATGATATTTTTCAAAGGGAAGTTATTATAAGCAGCATAAGACAGATTAGGATATTTAATCACTGTAATTAGTCTTAGCTTTATTAATCTCCTGTAATCCATTATATATATGGGACCCATACCAGTAATAAGATTTGAATTCACTTTTTCCCTCGTAACCTCAGTTCTCCTCTTCCTCTCCGGCGTGTTCATCCTCACGTCCTTCTTGTTCTTGCTTTCATGGTATCAGAGCTATCATGGGAGACCAAGGCTCTGTGAATTCCGGCACGCCGCCGGCAAACCATTCCGATTCCGCTGAGTCTGCAATCGTCATCCCACAGCCGCTCAAATTTCTTGTATCCAACATCAAGAATCTCGCTCCTCACCCGCTCACATCGGAAAACTATCCAATTTGGCGTATCCAGATCCTGCAACAGTTCACTGCAAACGGTTACAATGGACACCTCACCGGAACCATACAAGCTCCGGCAGACGAAAACTCCGATGCCTACACTCGATGGCGCATCGTCGACAGTAACCTCCTGTCCGCGCTCTTTTCGACCGTCTCACAACCCGTTCTACCCTACATCATTACTTCGACCTCCACCAACGAAGCTTGGACGATTCTTGAAAAACGTCTCCAGCCTACCAGTCGTTCCCGGGTTATGCAGCTAAAGAACGAACTGTATCGTGTTACCATGAGAGATCAGACACTGCAAGATTACCTCACTCGAATCAAATCAATTGTGGACAATATTGCGGCATCTGGTTCCAGGATTGAACCAGAGGATGTCATGCTTCACATCCTAAATGGTCTTCCACCGACTTACAACTCCTTTAAGTCCACAATCCGTAACTCTCTGCTTCCCATCGATTTGGACACCTTCTACTCACTTCTTTGCAACGAAGAAATTCATCTTCAGCAAGAACTTTCTCAAGATCAGCAGCCCACTGGCACTCCGGCCAATGCTCTTTACGCCTCATCTTCAAACCAATCGCGCGGAAGACCCAACAATCGGCGGACGTTCAAAAACAAGAATCAACAAGCTTCCTACCCACCACCGTCCTCAACTCAATCAATCCCCATGATCCCAAATCAGCCTCGACCGACTTGTCAGATTTGTGGGAAGATTGGCCACATAGCTCTTAATTGTTGGCATCGTAACAATCCTAAATACGCACCTACAGAATTCAAACAGCCACGAGCTCTGCTCGCGAATCCGCCGAACTTGGTAAATCAGGACTGGGTCCTAGACTCAGGTGCCTCGGCTCACATTACTCCAGATGCTAGTAACCTCTACCATCCAATGACTTACAGTGGCTCGGACAACATATCCATTGCAAACGGAACCTCCTTACCCATTCACTCTTCCGGTCAAGGCCTTCTCCCGCTCCCGGACAGCACACGTAAGCTTCACCTACGCAATCTTCTACATGTTCCCACACTCACGCATAATCTACTCTCTGTATCTAAACTAACCACCGATAATTTTGTCTCTATCTCATTTGATGCGAATGGTTTCACCATCAAGGATCTTCAGGACCACCGTCCGCTGCTTCATGGTCGTCTACATAACGGCTTGTATCGAATCGAGCTATCTCAGGATTCACGACACAAGGCGCTCGCAACAACTCACTCGTCCGCAAACGACTGGCACGCCCGGCTTGGTCACCCCAGCTCTCATGTTCTCAATACTCTTGCAATTAGATTTTCCGAAATTTCCTCTGTTTCGCATTCTTTTTCTTGCACTTCTTGTAAATTGGCTAAAAGCCACAAATTAGCATTCAATAAAAACACTTCTACTACTATATCTGCTTTCGAACTCTTGCATACAGATGTCTGGGGTCCTGCATCACACCAATCAATCGATGGCTATCGCTACTATGTCGTCTTTATTGATGATTATACGCGCTACTCCTGGCTTTACCTCATGCATTCGAAGCAAGAAACCTTGTCCAAATTCAAGATACTCTGCAACTTGATCCAAACGCAACACGGCTGCACACCAAAGGCTCTTCGCACGGATGGAGGCGGAGAATTTACCGGACTTGAATTCAGAAACTACCTCAGAGATCGCGGTATTCATCAGCAAATTTCCTGTCCACACACGCCAGAACAAAATGGATTAGCTGAGCGCAAGCATCGCCATCTTCTTGATCTTACCCGTGCGCTTCTTCACGCCTCTAGTCTACCATACAAATTTTGGGCAGAAGCGTTGACGACAGCTCACTACCTAATCAACCTCCTACCGTCAAAAGCCATTTCCCTGCAAATTCCTTACGAGAAACTTTACAAAATCCCGCCAACTTACAGCCATCTTAGGACTTTTGGCTGTCAGTGCTTCCCATGGCTCAAGCCATATACTCAAACAAAATTGGCACCACGATCAGCAAACTGTGTGTTCCTTGGTTACTCCGCAACACACAAAGGATATAAGTGCCACGACATTCATACTGGCAGGACGTACATCTCTCGGCACGTTCAATTCAATGAGCATCACTTTCCCTATAAAGAACTACCTCAAAGTCCAGATTCTTCACCAACAATACCTTCAAAGTCGATCTCTCCGTTTCTTCTTCCACCTCACACGGCTCTTCCCACAAATACAACCGAACCCCTCATGGTCTCACATTCAACATCACCTCTCCTCATTCCCGCGACAACTCAGACCACTTCATTTGATAGAAACCATAGCGACTGCGCTCATCCTCTTCACATTGACTCACCACCGAACATTTCCCAACAACCAACTCATCCTATGCAAACTCGTCTCAAGTCGGGAATAAGCAAACCAAGACAACTTCTGAATCTTCTTACTCACGTCCAGTCTCCGCCCACACCAACAACGTTCAACCAAGCCTCGAAAATCGACGTGTGGAAACAAGCAATGGCAACTGAATATGACGCCCTGATGAAACAAAACACTTGGACTCTCGTCCCCTGCCCCGCCAACAAACCCGTACTCGGATGCAAATGGACTTATAAGACGAAGCTTCTTCCCAACGGGCAAATCGACCGTCACAAAGCAAGACTCGTAGCACTAGGCTATGATCAACAATTCGGCATCAATTATACAGAAACTTTTAGCCCAGTTGCCAAAATGCCAACCATCCGATTTCTTCTAACGGTGGCTGTCAACCGGAAATGGCCTATGTACCAACTCGATGTATCAAACGCTTTTCTGCACGGTGATCTTGATGCCGACATTTATATGAAGCAACCGCCGGGTTTCGTCAACTCCGCTACCTCCAATTTAGTGTGTAAACTTCGAAAGTCCCTATATGGACTCAAACAGGCTCCTAGGCAATGGTTCAACAAATTAACAGGATTTCTACAATCTCAAGGATTTGAATTCAGTCGATCTGATCCCTCCCTCTTAATTCTTCACAAACATAATATACAAATATATATTCTTATTTATGTGGATGATTTTCTAGTCACAGGAAACAACGATTCCGCCATTCAGTTACTACTCCGACAATTACAATCCCATTTCGATCTCAAGCAGCTCGGGCAAATCTCGTTGTTTCTCGGCATACAGGTAACTCAATCCAATTCAGGCTATTTTCTCTCGCAACATCACTACGCCAGTAAACTTCTTCGTGACGCAGGTTACGCGGACTGCAAATCCGCGCCTACGCCCGCTGTTCCTAACAGGAAGAATATCACCTCCTCAAGTCAGCCGTTCGGAGATCCTACACTTTACCGCAAACTAGCTGGATCTCTTCAATATCTATCGATCACAAGGCCTGACATTGCTTTTGCTACCAATCAAGTCTGCCAGCATATGCAAAATCCCTCAGACCTCGACTTCAAAGCTCTCAAACGGATTCTTCGATACATCAAAGGCACGATTGATCATGGCCTTCCAATTACAAAGGGACCTCTCGAACTACACACATACACCGATGCCGACTGGGCGGCAGATACATCTGATCGTAAATCCATCTCCGGCTACTGCACGTTCCTTGGTCGGACGCTACTCACCTGGACGGTCAAAAAGCAGGTCACCGTAGCCAAATCCTCAACAGAGGCGGAATACCGATCACTTTCAGCTGCCACGTCGGAGGTCATCTGGCTGCGTCGTCTCGCCGAAGAGCTTGGCATCCCACAGCCATCCCCCACCACAATATACTGCGACAACACCTCAGCCATTGCCATCGCAAAGAATCCGGTCTTTCATAATCGAACGAAACACATCGAAATCGATTATCATTTCATTCGTCAACACATTAATACCAAAGCCATTCAACTCCAGCACATAGCCTCCAAGGATCAGCTTGCCGACATTCTGACTAAAGCCTTCACGATCTCTCGGTTTACCGAGCTTCGCAGCAAGCTCACCATTCGTTCAGCGAATGATCAGCTTGAGGGAGGATATAAGCAGCATAAGACAGATTAGGATATTTAATCACTGTAATTAGTCTTAGCTTTATTAATCTCCTGTAATCCATTATATATATGGGACCCATACCAGTAATAAGATTTGAATTCACTTTTTCCCTCATAACCTCAGTTCTCCTCTTCCTCTCCGGCGTGTTCATCCTCACGTCCTTCTTGTTCTTGCTTTCAGTTATTTGCTTTAAGCCATCCACCAACTAAACTTTGACATTTCTTTTCTGCAAATTAATATATAATCAAATGAAAATTTTGCCAATGTGAGAAATGCAAATGGTGAAAATGGGAAAAAAATTGCGTGCAAAAGAAGAATTTCATCAAAATCAGCATAGGCTCCTTCATCCAATTTAAATATATACAAAATTAAATAGCATTTTATTGATAAAATTTAAATAAATATATATAATTTTACTAACATATATGCCGCTTAATTTTAAATAATTTGTACCATAATACTCTAATCTCTAAAATTACAATTATGTCATCATGACTAAGCATTTTTAACTTAAAATGAGTATCACCTTTGATACGTCATCTTAAAAATATCTTGATCGGGCACGAATCACGAGGCAAAAGCTAGTTGGAAACTTCAAAAATTAATTTTGGGAGCACCCAAACTTCAATTTCAGCGAGCTTATAGTCAAACTGAGCGTCTCGGAAATACGAACCCAACGACACCAAGATCAACCCAATCCAAGCCCAAATGAGTCCGAATCAAGGGTTCAAAGCGCTGTTGGAAGGTTCAAACCGCAATTTGAGTTACCAAACCGTCTCCGATTTTGACGAGCTTATACTCGAATCGAACGGCTCGACGAGAAAAATCCAACGAGCCCAAGATCATCGAATTCCGACATCATTAAGGCCTTCAAATGTCCAACGAACGGTGTATGATCAAAAGATTCGATATCGGCCGTCCATTCAAGCCACTCCCAATTCGCCCTTGATCTCACGCCTATTTACGGGCTATGCCACTCCAAAAAAACTATAAATAGAGCTCTCATTCTACACCAAAGGGACTCAAGGGAAGAGAGAGAAGAAGAAGAGGAGAAAGGGGAAAAGGAGATTCCTCACCTCCTCGACCACCGCCGGAGCTCTTCCTGCCGCCTGAAGATGCCGGAACTCTGCCGAATATTCGGGAGGACGCCAGAATTCTGCCCAAATACCATGGGATGCTGAAATTCTTCCCAATTTAGAAGAGAGTTCCCTCCTGACGCCGAAACTCCGCCCAAGTGAAGCCGGAGTTCTCCTCTGCCACCAAAGACATTGGACTTCTACCCGACGTCGGACCTTCACTCTTCGCCAAGTTTCTACCCGACGTCGGACTTCTACCGATTATCGGACTTCACTAGACGTCTACGCGAAGATAGATTTCTTTCCATTGCTAGACTTCTACCTGACGTTGTTCTTCTGATCTTCGTCGTCAGACTACAGTCCTTCCGACTCCGTCGCCAGCCGACTACGGTCCTCCTGACTTACGTCGCCCGCCGACTACAGTCTTCCCGACATTCGTCGCCCGTTGAATACGGTCCTCTTGACTTATGTCGCCCGCCAACTACAGTCTTTCCGACCTCCGTCGCCCGCTGACTACGGTCCTCCTGACTTACGTCGCCCGCCGATTACAGTCCTCCGTCGCCAGCTGACTACGGTCCTCCTGACCTACGTCGCCCGCCGACTGCAGTCCTTCTAACAAAGTGAATACGTCGATAGTAGCTCTTTCTATTTACATCATGTAATGTACTCCATAAGATGTACATCAAGCTAAGACCTTCCACCAAGGAAGGGCCTCATTTGTAATCGACTGCAATACTAGTGGATTCATTCAAACTGGGCTAGGCCCCGTGGTTTTTCCCCCTTTTTAGGGGTTTTCCACGTAAAAATCTTGGTGTCTCATAAATGCTAGACCCTCTCTCCTTATCTGATTGCGTGCCAGATTTTCGTACAACGCTAAGACGATAAACTTTATATTTCTCTACCGCCGCGAATACTCCTGGACGCAACAACCTTAATTGCACAAGAAAAAGCATTTGAACTCGTAGCACACTGGTAGGAAATAAATTTGCGAATTTAGGTGGGTTGGTTTTGAGCACTATCCTGCAAAAAAAAAAAAAAAAAAGACTTTACGAGAAAAAAAAATATTTAGGGTTTGTTTGCGATAGCTTTCTTTTTGCTTTATTTTTCAAAAAAATAATCACAATTTCATTCGACTACTACTTTCTTACCATTTCTTTAGAAAATTTTATGGTGAAATTTTACTTTTTACAATCATAATAACTAATTAGTTGCTTTCCCCACAATAACATTACAGTCAACTTTATAAAACACTTTATCAGTCCCAAACATACCCTAAAAAAATATTATCTTAAATCCAATTCTTAATCAAAACTTGGTCAAATGTGATTGGGTAGAATTCTTAAATTATATGTGAATTATTTTATGCTAACTATTTCTTGAATTTCTATGCAAAATTCAAACACTAATTTTTTTTTTTAAATTTATTTATTAAAAAGTTACACACACATACATATATACATATATAAAAGCAAAATAATTGTGTGTGGGATGGGGTAAACGCGCTCGAAAATAATTGTGTGTGGTGGCTGCTGCGTTGCCCCCTTCTCTGCGGATTTTTGTTGCCTTTTCTGATTATGTCTTATGTTGGTCTTGCGAATTTTGCTAGCAGTTTTTAGGCAATGATTTGGCTCGGGCTCATCGCTCCAATCCGTGGCTAGTTGGCAACCTTAGGTGGTGATAGCGGTGATGGTGGTTGGTTGGCTTTTTCACCCCTCCGGATTGTCCGTGGCCGGAATTGCAGTGGTTCACAGTCTGTGCCTTTGCTGAGCCTGACGGCCGTTATGCCTTCTTCTCCCTCTTTCAATGTTCTCTTTGTATTAGTTTTTGGTTTGTTTTGGCTGGCTCGGGTTTATGGCTTGCCTGTTTTTGCCTTAGCTGTAACTTTTTGTCCTTTTTGAATAAAATATTCCTTTATATATATATATATATATATATATATATTTAAAAGCAAAATCTAACGAAATTACATGTCAACAATATTGCAAATAAACTAACTTGCAATAACGTACAGATAATTAAACTATACATTTGGTAAATAAATTCAGCATTTTTTTGTTGCAAGAAGCACTATTGCCTATTCTTCTCAAAAGCATGAAATATTCGTGCTTTGTCCCGCTCGCGTGGGTGGACTTCAAGTGGTCGTTAAAAGCCAGCCGTTCAAACTATATGAAGGGACAACCTCTTCTTCATATTACTTTCAAAAGTTTAAAATTATAGCTTTAGTTCTTTTTCCTAACTTTCTAATACTGCAAACCATATCTCTTTTTTTGCCTATCTGACTTGACTTGTCAACCTTATGATCCTCCAATTTTAATCACTTTAATTTTCCTTCTTGGTTGCTCTCATAATTTTGCCTCATCTCATTTCATTCTTTTCCTTCTTGTTTTTTGCCTCTCACTCTTTCGGCTCGAATTGATTGTCCTATTCTTCCAATTTCAATATTTTCCTGAGTCTTTCCTCTGTGGTGGCTATCCTACCTCCCTTTCCTCTCTGTTCTCTTAAGACTTCTCATCCTACTTAATGGCCTTTTTATTTGACATCTCTTTCCATCTATGATAATTTTGATCTCTCTTTAATATTCTTCTTTGATAAGTTTTTTTAAATTGCAAAGCACTTAGCTTAATTAGTCACTCTAGCAATGATCAACTTTCAAATTATATATTCATTCGCCTTCTTAGCCTGTAAATATATAGTAATTAATTATTCTCTATAATTTTGTATAATTAGTAAATTAACTAAAGGTAGTTATTGATAGTTTAATTATGGTTCTTTATTTATGTTAAGTAGGAGTGATCTCCTACACTTTGGAGGGATGTATGTATTATTTAAATGAATAATGATAAAAAATGATTACTCACTTACATTATTATTGTGAGCCTCTCGAGGTTTTATTTATTTTGATTAGTCTGTATTAATGAAATGGATCAGAGAATGGTTGAAAATTAATATGTTCTAACAACATATACTCTATCCTTGAAAGAATCATATTTTTTAAAATTGATTTAATATGTCTTAATAGGGATATTGGAATGGAAATGCATTGAATAAATACTAATGATTGCTTTGACAAGACAACATGATAGCAATATTGGGAGAACAAATATTTATCCGCAAAATTAAGATTGTAATTCTTTGGCTAATATATTATACATTTTTAATCAACCTCACTATCGATAGCGAAGATAATTGGTCACAATTATACATGAATTATGTTTGAAATATGATGATATTAGACTAATATCTTGATATGATTTTGTGATTGACTTTGTGACCAAAGTTAGTCATAAAATCTCCACCAACCTAATTTTTTCATTTCATTTTGAGAAGGCAATGAAGATTTTCCTTTTGGTCATCTCTCTTTTTGCCCTCCTAATTTCACCTCTAATTTCATTATTTTTCTTTCTATTTTTAACCTCCTACTCCTCGTACCTAAATGTATTATCCTCCACCAAATTTGATTCTTTCCTTACTCATTCCTCTCTAATGTTAATACATCCCCGTTCTCTTCACTAATCTCTTAACACTACCCCTCTAACCTTCCCACCTCCTACTTTGTAGAGCTTATTTTCATCTCCGACAATTGGGATATCTCCTTAATATTCATTAGGATAGATTAATTAATATATGAAAACAAATATCTCCTAACAACCCCTACTTAATCCTTGAATTGATTATCTTGATTAGAAATGACTTAATGTATA
The DNA here is from genome assembly GCA_022539455.1 of Dendrobium nobile. Taxonomy (NCBI): domain Eukaryota; kingdom Viridiplantae; phylum Streptophyta; class Magnoliopsida; order Asparagales; family Orchidaceae; genus Dendrobium; species Dendrobium nobile. The sequence goes on along the minus strand of CM039733.1, from coordinate 15,167,728 downwards.
TATTAGGATGCTAACAAAAATAGTGATATTAGAGGAGAAATGCATCTACTTCATAGCCTCATATTTGAGGCAATGCTAATGATTGTTTTAATATTGAGATGTAAATTTCTCTACATAACATTATTGGTCAATCAAAATATCTGTTAATCAAACTAAGATTGTAACAATCTAACTCACAGTCATCCACCTAATGAGTGTAAGTGCATATGTGCAAGTCCAGGAAAAGCGCTGTTGGTATGGGTGAAAGCGCTGGTGGTGCGTGAGATTTAACTTAGGGGAAAGGCGTTGTGCAGGGGCAACTGGCGAGTTAGAATGGGGATGAGTCAAATTCAGGTTAACGGGTAGACCTAAACCCAGCCCGATTTTTCAATTGAGTCATAAATTGAAATCCAAATCCAGACTATTTGTTAAATGGGTTGACCCAAACCTGCATTTTACAGAGCAAATTAAGATTAAGTACTATATAGGATCAATAATTGACGTCCCTAAAGACACCATTTTTTTTCACTGTTTAATGCTTTTAGACCATCGCTACTAAATAGGCTTTTCCTTCTTTTTTACTTTTTAGGATGTCATTATTCTCTCCATATCACAATTCACAACCATGTTGTCTTTAGTTTTTTCATTTTCAATATTTTTATAGAAGTCAATAAGTCATATTTGATAGTGATTAAATAACATGTAAATATTTATGTACTCCTCAAAATCTAATTTTCGGATTTTTTTCAATGAAATTTATCTACTTGAGAAAATAAATTTCCATAATGCAATAGATTTGCCCACAAAAAATTAAAATAACATGTAAATCTTTACATTAAAATCTATGCATTTTTCCAAGAATAATTTTTTTAAAAAATAAAATGCAAATTTGCATTTTTTTTTGCATACAATTGTAAAGCTAAATCTATATATATAATCATAGGCTTCGTTTGGGACAAATTTTTGTCACTATTCTTTTTACTGTTTTTTTTGAAAAATTGAACTAAAAAATTGTTGTAGAAAATAATAAGAAAAATGTCCTAAATAAAGCCTTAATATTGAAAACACCAAAAGTTTTTCTATTTTGTTAAATTTAAGTGATTTTTTTGTCTTAATTCTTTATAAAATTCCTATAATTAAACTCTTTGTAGAGGCTATTCAAAAGCTCCTAATACTATTCAAAACTTTTGAAATAAAGTGAAAGGATTTGGACGTCGACTTTAATTAAGAAACATCTTTTCATAATAATTTTATTAAGTACAGTTAATTAAGTTGATTTCATTCATTCTTATCTATTGGGAGCTTTTTTTAGGGAGTGTGTATTTAATTACACTGTTATTAAAAAAAGAAGTAGTTAGTATTATAAATTTTAATCATTAATTAAAAATATTTATTTTTACTTAAAATTTAATTCTTGTAGTTTTTTTTATACAGATTAATCATATTATTTCTTTTCTTTAAATTGCAAAATGAATTTCTATTAATTTTATTTAAATCATTTTAAGGATAGAGATTTATTAATCTTTATGTAATATCTAACTAATTGTTTTTTATATATAATTTTCTTGTCTTAAAGATATTTTTTGAGCACATAATACATTATTTTCTCAAAAGAAAAAATGTCAAGAGCTCCAATAAGCTTACTGTTGCATTAAAATGATATAGAAAGTTTCAAATTATTTAATATTTGACATTCATAATTTGTAAGTATGATTAGCCCATGAAAATTTATCTTTTAATTAATTTATCATTGAAATATTTGTCTTATATATTCACCAATTTAAAAAGGTCCATACTTATAAAAAAAAAAGAGTCATAGGGTCGTTTCAGGGCAAGTTTCTCACTATTTTATTTTTCAGATCACAACTACCTCTTTATTTGGCTATTACATCTTTACTATTTTCTCGTAGCTTTTAAGAAAATTATAATTTTTTACAACCAAAGTTACTATTGTGTGATAGCTTTAAGAAATCAGTTGTTTGTTTTTTTAAAAAAGAATATATTTATAATATTTGCAATAGATTTTAAAAAAGTTACTTTCTCCACATCTGTTTTACAATTATCTTTATAAAGCTTTTCAATTATCCCTAACAAATTTGAAATTAAATTTAGCAAAATAATAAATATAAAATATTACTACAATATACCTCAAAAAAATTGCACAAAATAAAATAAATTATCACAAACTTCTATATTGTGTACACTTTATGCATATATATTCTTTCTAGTAATTAATAAGAACACTTTAACTTTATTTTCAACATCTAATCTCTTCTTAGACAAAGTTTGGTGCATATCATTAACCAATTATTTATTCAAAGTGTGTTATTCGTAGTGGTTAATTACTTAATTAATTTCTTATTTAATATTTTATAACTGGAAGGCCACGTTTTGTTGAATGAGTATTAAAAAAAGAGAATTTGGAGACCTAACAATATTCTAAAATCTTCATGTGCTCAATCTAAGTATTCTTTGATGCTCATCAAACTTGTGGAAGTTTAGTACACAGTAATTAAGCTTTAATTGATTAGCATTGATGATTAATGGAAATTGTAATTAAAGTTTTTCTATGCAAGAAATTGTTGTCGACCGGTAACTTTGATCGATCAAAATTTTCATAGATCATGTAATGCTTTAACTCATATTGGAAAAATATTAAGAGGGTTTACTTGGAGTGGCTATAAAAATAGTTGTAGAATTATTATGAGGAAAATGAATCTCTTAAAAACTATCATGAGTGTTATAAATTTCTTCTCTTCGATAAAATACGATAATTTTCATACAATTTTTCATTGCAGAATTTACTTTTAAAATAGTAAAAAAAGTATATACTCTCATATGCTTTTACATGATTTTAGTAGGTAGTTAGCGGGTAACCATGGAGGAATTCACCCTCATAGGGGACTTTCTTGGGGAATATATTCACTTAGAATTTACGAAAGAACTCACACGCAATGACCAACAAGCGTTGCTCACTCGAAGCCTCACAGAAGCTAGCCCTACGTATAGGAAATATCAAGGATTCCTCTGCAGAACTAACAGTTCTACACTCACCACACATATCTACTGCATCCCATTCACTAGCTCTCTTCTAGAGTGACCGCTCTCACCAAACTCAACTAAATGAAGGCAGTTATTTATGGGAACATCAATTCGACTTGCCATGACCATCTAAGCTAGAGCATCCCTTCTCGTGACAACATCTCACTCGCCCTAGCTTCTCTACTAGGGTGATCGATCCCAAAGCTTCCACATAGTGCGTTGATCACATAAACCTATTCGCCAGCCATTGATCCCGTTCTCATCCTAATGCTTCATGGTAGGCTCGCACGAGCCACTATACCTCATTTACATAGCATCTAAGAGCACACCTAGAGACAACTTGTCGAAGCCTTATAACCTTGACCCCATTCAACTAGTCAGGAGGCAACACATGTCTAAGGTAGTGTGTAGGATTGTACCTTTTGACTATATATAAAGGGTTATGATGAGAAATAGTTTGGAGGAAAGTTTCAGAAACTTTTATGACTAATAGTGCATACTCTGCTCATTTTAAGACTCATATTCTCTTAAACATTTTGCACATCTCTCTCTCTCTCTCTCTCTCTCTCTCTCTCTCTCTCTCTTCATTCTATCACGGGCTTTTGGGTCACTCGCTCATTCTCCGTTTCAACCTGCTACTAAGGTCAGATGTCCTCTATGGATAAATTTGGATTCAACAAAAAGTATATCCAAATAAAAATTTGATTGCTTTTTCAAAAATAAAACTATTAAAAAGTCATCCAACATATCTGATTGATTATGATTAAGAGCATTATAACTAAAGAGAGTTTTGTTTTGTTTTGTTTTTTTGTAAGGATCAGAGTTCAGTAAAAAATTAGTGATATGCATGATAGGCAAAAACGTACATAACCTTCTTTTCTTCCCATTATTCAAATAAAGATTATGCTAGCTTTATAAAGCTATAGTGAACTCTCTCCTACATGTATATAAAAATGTTCTATCACATGAAAAAATAGTTCATCGATTATAAATACTCAAATTGTAAAAAATTAAGCAAATTCAATTAAAAAAAAAAGATAAAGCATATCAATATAGAAAGAAGATTATTCATCTTAAATTGATTAATTCTAGCTTATATCAATGCTTATAAGTGATTATCCCTTAATTAATGGTGCATTTGATCCTAAAAACAATTTAGGAGATATTAGCAAAAGCTTTTTTTCTTAAGGAATATTAGTGTAAATGTGAATACTTTAACAACATAACTAAGGCTTCATTTGAGATGACTTTTTTATTGCTTCTTAAAGCAATTTTTTAGTATTAGAAAGTTGCTTTAAGAAGCAGTACGTAAGAAAGCTATTCCAAACTAAGCTTAAGTCAACCAAATTTAGTTTTTCAATGTAATCTAAGTAATGCACACCCTTAAGTGTGCATTATGAGAGATAAAAACTCAAATTTAAAAATTATTACGGGGAAGTTAACTTTTTAAATTGCTAAGAGTATCATAACTTTGTTCTTTTTCAAAAACAAGGACAATTTTCTTACGACTAAACAACTCCATTCGTAAAAAAATACTTATCATCAAAAAAATTCTCAAAAGTAAAAAGGATATTGCATTAGAATATACCATGAAATTTTTTTGAAAAAAAAAAAGTTACATAAAAGTTATTATGATTAAACTTGATGGGACTACCATCATAATTAAAGAAATATATATATTTTTTAAAATTTTAAAGAATGATCAAGTAAAAACTTGTGATATGATCTTCAAAAACGTACATAACCTTCTTGTTTTTCACCATTCCACTAATGAAGTAAAGATTATATATGCTAGCTTTACAGAGCTAAAGCAACTTTCTCCTTCCATGGATACAGTAAGCTGTTCTCACTTGTACAAGCATGCCACATGAGACCCACATGAGCAAAACTCAAGAAAGATACATATCATAATCGATGATTCATCATCTATATTCCTTTCCACCTTTTTCTTTTTTGAATAGAGGAAACTGTTTTCTTTTAGATAACCCTAAAGTAACCACCCACTTTATAAACCAACATGTGATGAGTTATCGTATATATAAATATGCTTCTATAAGCTGATCACCCAACCACATTGAAACACTTAGAGAATTCTCTAATGGAAGAGAAGAAGCCCTATGCTGTGATCCTTATAATCCAGTTGATTTACACTGGCTTGTTTGTGATCTCAAAAGCTGCATTGAATGAAGGTCTAAGCACATTTACTTTCATTTTCTATCGTCAGTTGACCGCAGCAGTCTTGCTTGTTCCACTGGCTATCATTTCTGAAAGGTATAATGCATTAGTTAAGGTGATTAATTTTGCTGCTTAATCATGAATTGATATGTTCAAAAACTGATTAACGATGACGATTTTGATTAGGAAAAGGACCAATACGATGTCATTTTGGCTTTCAGTCAAGATTTTTATTCATGCCTTGATCGGGTATGAATGAATTGCTGCTAGGATGAATATATATATTTATGAAGTTTGCAGAAGGAGGAAATTTGATTTATTTACTTTTTGTTGTCGTTTAGAATAACTTTCAGCTTGAACATTTACAATGTTGGACTGAAGTATACTTCTGCAACAGTCGCTTCAGCTGTGTCAAATTCTGTTCCTGTCATCACCTTCTTTTTAGCACTGTTAATGAGGTAATAAGTCTTTCTTTACTGTGTGTGTTTGATTATAAAAGTTCTCTCTTTGGAAGTTTTTTTTTTTTTGGAAACGGGGGTATCAACCCGCTGCCATTCTAAAAAGAGAGCTTGGCGGTGTAATTAATTCTTTTGTGAAACCTATCGAGGCCATCCACCAGCATCGGGCCCATACTTGATTTGCCCCACTGAAGAGGTGGGCCATAGCAGTAGCAGAAGAGATTCTAAGCCGGGATAGGGAGTTCCCAATCTTGCTCGCCCACCAAACATCCTAAGCCTCGGCTGGTCTCTTTGGAAGTTTATAACATCTGCAGTACTTTATGAAAATTTAGTGCGAGGAAAGCACTATTAATGGAAATTTAGTACGAGGAAAGTACTGCTAATGACTATGTTAGTGGTGGTGAATTAAATTTATATTTAAGATATTACGGTTTTTAAATAATAAATATCATTCTTAATATTTCAGATAATTAGTGATATAATAAACATATATAACCAACTGATGTTTAGATTATTTGGTGGGCGATTATCGTTGGGAACCTCCCAACCCGTGCTTGATTCCCCTCGAGCGGCAGCGTCTCTTAAGTGGGGTTCAATCAAGTGCATACCAGGAGGTTTCTGGGGTGGGTGCCTCTTCTAGGTCAGACGAGGATTAGTCACGCCGCCAAGCACCTTTCGAGTGTGATAGCGGGTGGATACATCATTCTAAAAAAAAGTAAAAAAAATAAAAAAAAAATAAGCATATATAATTTCTTAATGCCCTCTCCACAAATGCTATATTTATGTTTTTCAGGATGGAAAGTCTGAGACTTAGGAAGCTGTCAGGGATATCGAAGATAATTGGGGTGACCATATGCTTGTGTGGAATTATAACCATTGCCTTATACACTGGACCTCACCTGAATCCATTGATCAAGTTCAAGCCCTTTGGCCCCAGAAATAATCTAAGCTATAGCTCTCTTCACTCTAAGGAGAACTGGATAAAAGGAACTTTTCTCTTAATTACAGCCAACTCAGCTTGGGCTCTTTGGATTGTCCTTCAGGTAAACAACATTATTATTAGCTTTGTTTTTTAGTTGTCAATAACTGATATAAATATTTAATTACAGGGACGGTTATTGAAGGAGTACCCTTCAAAGCTTCTCTTTACAGCAATCGAAAGTGTTTTCAGTGCAATACAGTCATTTCTTGTAGCAGTAGCATTTGAGAGAGATATCTCAAAGTGGAAGCTGAGGTTGGACGTGGGATTGATTGCCATTGCTTACTCGGTAAGATATTTTGATCTTACACAGATCACCTTATTCTGTTGGCCGGTGGCCGGTCTTTGAGTTCGAGTCTTGTGTATGCGATGTGTGTGAGTCTATCTTAATTAGCCTAAATGTCCCAAAAAAAAAGATATTTTGATATTCTTACATTGTATTGGATGAGGTAAATTAACTAAGGTTTTATTTGGGACAATTTTCTTACTACTTTTTAAAATAACTTTTACGTACTAAAATTTTTTGAGCTAGAAATTTTTGTATTAAAAAACTGTCTTAAAAAGTATTAAGAAAACTATTTGTTCTTCTGGTCACAACTTCAATTTTGTTTGACTATTACTTTTTTTGTCATTTTCTATTCAATTTTTGTGAAATTTCTGTAGTGGGAAACGGCTTTGTTAAGGCGTGATAGTTATAAGAAAATAGCTATCTTTTTTTTTCTTCGAAAAAGGCATGTATTTAAAGTAGTTATTTTCTATACAATAATTTTACAATCATCTTTATAAAATATTACAATCATCCCTAATAAAATGCTTTTGTTTTATAAAAACAATTGATGTCTCAATAATATTGTTCTTCTGTTAATATTGTTGTTGTGAATGCAGGGATTTGTAGTTACAGGAGTCTCTTTTTACATGCAATCATGGTGCATTGAGAAGAAAGGTCCAGTTTTCCTTGCTATGACAACTCCATTGTCTCTTGTTTTCACCATAATTTGCTCATCACTCTTCTTAGGAGAGGTGATTTCATTGGGAAGGTATGCATTTTACAAAGTTAATTTGTTCATAGCTAATATTGATGTCAAATATTAAAAAATATATATATAATCTTTTTTTTCAATTTACTATCATTAAACTTTCTAAAAATCAAATACAAATTATGAAAGAATATTTGTATCTTTGTTTTAAGATTAATGTAATATTAATTTTTTATATGTAACATTAATCTCAATAAAAAATTAATAGTTTTAAGATTTACAGTGTTAAATTTTACATCAAAATAATATAATATGATATTATTTTTTTCATAAAAATCATTTAACACGAAAAATTCTTAAGATATTCTTGATTATATATCATGACAAAAAAATATTATTAATATCATAGATAATATATTTATGATAGTCCTCATATCACTTAATCAAATTATGTTTGGTCATTCAAAAGCATTTTTTATCTTTTAACTTTTATCATAATACAAATACAGGTTTTTAGGCTACGTTTAGGACAGCTTTCGTATTGCTTCTTGAAGCAGCTTTCTAGCATAAAAATTTAAAACATTTTATGCTAAAAAGCTGGTTTAAGAAGAAATAAGAAAGCCGTCCCAAACAAAATCTTAAAATATCAAGTTAGCGTTTTCTAATGATAATTAATTGAACTCTATTGGAATATTAACTTAGGCTTCGTTTGGAACAGTTTTTTTATGTACAACTATTTTCTAGCACAAAAATTAAAAAAAAATTATACTATAAAAACATTTTAGAAAGTAGTAAGCGAACTGTCCCAAACAAAACCTTAATCATATCATACATTATTATCTTTATTGTGAGAAAAAGTAGTAAGTACTGATCAGGACTAACAAATTTTCTTTATTGCAGTATATTTGGTGGAATATTGATGGTTGGAGGACTCTATAGTGTCTTATGGGGAAAGAGCAGAGAAGAAATTGAATGCAGCAAGTCTATAGAAGAAAGCACGAGAGATTGCGCTGTGGATAAGGACTTGGAATCAGCAAATGATCAATCGAACTCTGCTGTTATGTAATTTTGTCTTTAGTTTGTCCTTTTTTATAATCTTAAAAAGTTAGTTTTTAACATTTGGAAAAATATGATTGTAGTATAAAGAATATAGAAATATTGAGGGAATTAATTCCCTCACTTCTGTTTTGCATTGAATGAAATGATATATTTTATGCATAATTTGGCATTTGCTCATATTTGATTAAATCCTATGACTGTCCCTAAATTCTTTGATGATAGAGCTCAGATGATTCAAGGGCATAACATCTCTAAAAGATCAAGTTTTTTTAATTCAAATTTAATAGGCATATAGCCAAGTCGTTGACTCAAGGGATTGTATTGTTGACTAACTGAGAGAAATAGTTGACTTATTGGACGAAGCCCTGACTTGTTAGGTGAAGTCACTAACTTCAAGGTGTTGTGTTCGGCTGAATTCTAGTATTAGGCATGTATCTTTTGTGGTGTGGTGAGTGAGAGGTTGAGATCAGGGGCGGATACCCCTTAAGCTCAAGGGGGGCAATTCCCCATTCCCCCCCGCCCTAAGAAAGTAAAAAAGATTTCTTTATTATATTATTTTTTAGGCGCTGCCCCTTGAACCCGCGATCTAACAGGACAGGTCGAATCCCATCAGGGAGCGCTGCCCACTTGAACTCTCGACAGGTACTTATAAGTCCCCCCTTGAAAATTATGGCAGGTTTCACCTCTGATTGAGATGGCTTCTACATCAAATACTGAGCGAATCCGGCTTGGCCTTTAATGAGTCTGCCATCTTCACCCCTTCATAGTGCCAACACTTGATCTTTAGTATGCCCAATTTTTTAGATTTTATTGTATATAGAAACTATATTGTACAAATAAGTTCAATCTTGGGATGAATATATATACAGTTATCAAGCAAATGATAGGGATTGGTGATTCCATCAACAAGATGATCATGAAAAAAACACAATCTAATCTCATTCTTTTCAACATTTCCTGACCAAAAAACATTCAAAAGCAATATGTGTTAAGCGGGAATAATTTTTTATTACAAATGCCTCACAAAATCGTTTGTGGTTCTCCCATTTACATAAATTTAAGGTTTTACGTACATTTATTGCAATCATGACATTAAATTAAAAAAAATATCCAAAGCTTAGTGTCTATAAAAAAATAAAAGTTGTTATTAACTAATAAAAGAAACAACTAAAAAAAACAATATAACCTTCCACAAACTCTTCATCATCATTCTCTTTATGTACACTCTTATAATCATCTTTACTAATCTTTTCTTTTTTCTCCACTAACTTCTACGGGTAGAGATCGGGTGCGGCCGAGTGGTCGACTGAAAGCATTCCTCCCATCTCATCCTGGCTCGAATCCCCAAAAAAAAAAAAACTTCTAGGGTTATAAATAAGCCCATCGAAGCTTAAATCCCTTTAGATTTTAACTTGAGCTTGATTAATTAATCATGTTATAGAGCTGAGGCTCGAACTTAATTGTACTAATTGGAGTTGGCACATTTATTAACAAAGACAAAAAATCCTTTTTATTCAAATAGTTATTATAATAATATTATAAAAAAATAAAAAAAATTAAATGAGAAGTAATAAGAAAGCACTTGTATTAAGAAAAAGATATATAATATTTAAATATTTTTTTTAACAATTTTTAAAATAAAATATTAAATTTTAATATATTTTAATTGTATTTTTTATTGATAAATTTTATATAAGCCACCTTACAACATAATGAGTCAACTTGAGGTTGGTTCAAACTTGACTTTTTAGCTTCACATTGGCTGAATCATAAAAAATTGAGTTCCAAAAATGAAAATCTTGCTCAAACTTGATTACAGATGCCCCTTTTTAGCTCCGAAAGTGTCAAAATTGAGTTTGGAACATCAAAAAATGTATTTGGGGACCCCAAAAACATCCAATTTGAACCGTTCGAGCCAAAAATCGGGCCTAGGCACGCATTGGTGGCCGAACCGGCCAGCCGGCCGCTGCGGTTAAGAATTTTAATTTTTTTTGGGACCCGCATGAATATTTTAATCCAAAAAACTCTAGAAAATCCAAAAAAATTTGAAAAAATTTAAAAATTCCACAAATTCCGGAATATTCTTTTTTTCCAAAAAATGCTATAAATACCCCCCAAGGGCCAAGGGGAAATTTGCACATTCTTCTTTTCTCCTTCTGGCTTTCTTACAGTGGAGGCATTCTACTGTTTTATGTAGATGACTTTCCCTACTTAATTCGGTGCCCCACTTCTTGTACTAAAGTTGAAAATTTCTCTTCTTTCTCTCTTTCCGGCTTTCTTACAGTGGAGGAATTTCGCTATTTTTCATAGGTGACTTTCCCTACTTAAATCGGCGCCCCTCTTCTTGTACAGAAGTTAGAAATTTCTCTTCTTTCTCTCCTTCCGGCTTTTTTACAGTGGAGGCATTCCACTATTTTTCGTAGTGACTTTTCCTACTTAAATTGGTGCCCCTTCTCTTGTACAGAAGTTAGAGTTTTCTCTTCTTTTTCTCCTATTTTTCTTCTTGCTCTAGAGGCCTTCCGCTGTTTTCCGTATGTGATTTTCCCTACTTAAATCGGCGTCCCTCTTCAGTGCAGAAGAACTTTTTTTCTCCTTCCATTGTCTTCTTTTCTATCAATCTGCTTACAGTCGAGGCATTCCATTATTTTTTATAGGTGACTTTCCTCACTAAAATCGGTGCCCCTTTTCTTGTACAGAAGTTAAGTTTTTTGCAGTCGTTTCTTTTCTTTCCCTTCCTGCATTCTAAATTTTTGACAGTTGAGGTTTTCCACTATTTTTCATAGGTGACTTTCCCTACGCAAAATTAGTGCCCCTCTCATAGTGTAGAACTTAGAATTTTTAGAGTTGTTTCTTTTCTTCTCCTTTGATCTTCTTCTTATATTGGAGGCATTCCACTATCGTAGATAGACGGCATTCCCCTATCAAGCTTCAATGCCCCTCTCTTGTGTAGAAGTATATTTTTTTTCTTCTTATTCTTCTTTTATGTTCTTCTTTCTACATTGGAGACATTCCACTGTTGTAGATAAGAGGCATTCCCCTATCAAGCTTCATTGCCCCTCTCTTGTATAGAAGGAGTTGCGATGAGAGGCTATCTTCTTAATAGATAATAACCCTTAACAGAAGAATATCAATTGCTGCTTGTATGAGATGATGATTTGAGAAGATTCGACGGTAATAGTATTTAGGAGGAGAACCATAAGTGATGCGTAGACGGGGAGAATTTCGATGCTATTTGAGAAGAAGTTCATCAGCATTCAACGGTCTAGTGGAAGTTTGTTGGCAGTCAACAACAGAGTGGAAAGCTGAAGGAGAGAGTGCAAAGGTACATTGCAAGTAGTAGTCGAGTGACAATCCGATGATGGCTGAAGTAAAGGATCGCCGGAAAATATCAGAAGAATGTCCGATGATGGAGGGTGTCAAGTGACATTTTGAAAAGATAATAAGCATACATACAGAAGTTTGCTGACATCAGATATTCCTAATTCAAGGAGCCAAAGCAGTGTGCTATGTCAGTAGTCTGGCGACACACTTATAGTGTCAATTGAGTTGTGGCCTGATGAAGATCAAATTGTAATCTTTCTTTGAAGAAAAAGTTGTAGGAAATGCATTAATTTATAATAGAGAAGATGTCACTTGAATCCACCAAGGATATTTGACCGTTTTAAAGCTTCTTGTTGCTTGATGATAGTAGTTTGTAGGGATGATGCCCATGCACTTTTTACTTTGAAATTCTTACAAAAATAAACTTGATGTATAATTTTTGCAATTGTTGACCTCATTTTTGTATGAGGTCACTTGAATTATTCTTGACCCTAAATTGATTTAATTTTCAAATCAATTCGAATCCTAGGATCCTCTTAGAATCCTGACCCTAGGGTCTATCCTAGGATTCTTCTAGAGCTTAGACCTTAGGATCTATCTAGATCTTAGGTCAATCAAGCCAAATCCAAGGCCCAAAGGTTTTATCCTAAAGGCCTTTTTCGTTGAAATTTTGAACACTTTGAAACCTAGTCAAATGACCTCCGATTCAGAGTCTGTCAGTTGCATACTGATGGGACATGTCTCTGGAGGCAACCCTCCAAATTTGAACCCACTCTGAGGCCCCTAACCTCATAAACTTAATTAAAATCCAAGGGCTGTAAAACCTTCAAATATTTACAGCCCATGCCACTGGACCTATCACTGTGAAGTTTTTGACCTTAGAGCCTTCATCAAATCCTCTAGACACTTCCAGACCCTTAATATTGATATGTTGAGTGATAAACTGCAATTTTTTGGACCCGCTTTGACCCCCAGTTGACCAGGGGTCAAAACGACCAAAATACCCCTATGGGGTTCAAATGGTGATTTCAAACCAAATGAACTCCAAATTGAGTGCAATCACTTGCAACAAGTTGCAAATGTCATTTCAGATCTGTTGGACCCATTCCTGACCCTTGGGTCAACCTGGTTGACCAAGTCAACAGGTTTGACCCAAAAGGCCCTTTAAGGGTTCAAACAGGTGTTTTGAACCAAATGACCTCCCTATACCTTGAGACCACATCCTTTAGACTCAAAATGTTATTTTGAATCTGTTGAACCTATTTTCAAACCCTGGACCCACCTGGTTGACCCAGTCAACTTAGTTTGACCAAAATCAATCCTTAACCCTTTCCACTTTGAATTAAATTTCAAATGAATGCAAATTCTTGTCAAACCCTTTTAAGCTACTCTAATTAATCCTTTAAGTGACCCTAGCTGCCACCTCACCCTGGGTTGACCAGTTGACTGGTCAACATGGTCAACAAGGCTCTTTAAGGGGTTTAAATCCCCATTTGGTTTGGCCTAAGCTAGCTCATTCCACAACAATTCATCCCAATAATTTTATTTGATTCCAAGAGGTCACTCCTTGCCACCTCAGCTGTCCACTTGGCTGTTGACTGGTCAAACCAGTCAACAAATGGTCAAAATACCCTTAAATAAGCCAAATTAACCCCCTTAAGCTAATCCACTTTAATTAAAAACCCCTACAGCCATTTGAACATTCACTAGAAGCTTCCTAGGATTAATCTTGACCTTTGAATCCAGATCAAACTGTCCCCATCCCTCCATGTGTCCAAATGGGGACAAAAATGGCTTTCCACATAGGACGTCCTTTAGTCCTTGATTCCTCCTGCTCCCACCAACTCCCTGGACAGGTGGCAATCATCCAGGAGCCCTCTTAAACAATCTCATCCACCCATTTGATCTGGAGATATTTTGAATAGAAAAAAATGCCCTAATGAGCCTGATTCTATCCTAGCCTTTCTCTCACCACCTCAAGGAACCCTAGCCGAGCTCTCTGCTCATTCGACTCTCCAACCATCTCCTCTTCACGTCCCGATCAAAACCCGGCCGTCAAACCTCGCCGGCGAGTACATTCCGGCGAACTCAACACCCAATCCGTCCAAGGCTTGTACCAGGCGATTCGTGGAGCGTCGGAGCTAGGATCCAACTAGGAACTTAATCGTGGACAATCTACAAGCTCAGAGAATCCAAAAACGGTTCAATCCGTCCGTTAAATCGATGTAAAACTCTAACCCTAGTTTAGGACATCTAGTTTAAATAGCTTTCTATTTAATGCATCTTAGGCTATGAGACCATTTCCCCATCGTTTCTGTTCATCTCTTTAATCTATACTTAAAATTTCATTAAAAATGATTGATCCGATCAAAAGAACAAGCCAAAAAACGAATCCTAGGGCGTTTTCGCGGTTTGGCTCAGGTGCACGTTTTTTTGAACCGTTGATTGCTCGATCAACGGCCCAGATCGAGCCATCCCGCGGTTTGATTCAGCCGTGTATTCGATCATTGGTTCAATCATCCGTCCAACGGCATCCAGACCGTCTATTCTGAACCGCGGGATTGACGCCAACCGTCCGATCTTTCCTCATCAGATCGGATCACGGGATTCGATCTGAACCGTTGATCTCTTTCCCGCGAGGATCCGACGGTTGCAAAGCGGCGCTGACGTGTTTAAGTGGAAAACGCGTGATAGCTCCCGCGTTTGACACCTGGATGACCGCCGCCTTCACGCTGGACGAACCCCGTCGTGCCATCTGTCCCGCCGGCGCCGCTTTTTCTTTTATAAATAAAATAAATCATTTTAATTACATTTTAATTAACAGAACTTCAAAAAATCATAATAAATAAAATATAAAACCAAAAAAATGCGTATAATATATCAATCTGTTCGTATTTATGTCTACTTTATTTTAAAAATAAGATAAAATTATATTTATTATTATTTAATAAAATATTTCAAAAATACAGTAGAACCTATTTTATTTTTAATTAAATGTACAAACATTATTTTACCCTGAAATTTGGCATGAATATTATTGAGCACATACCTGACTTCCAGTAATTTTCATATAGTTGTTGGAGTTATGTTTGGGCAGTTATTAATTTTCTAATCAACATGTATTTGGTAGTTTAAATAATTCTTGAATAATTAATAATTTATATAATATTTTAGTAATTATTTTATAAGATTACTTTCATAATTGAAAATTTTCAGGAATAATTAAGTTTTAATTATATTTAATTTAAGAATTATCTTGGAATTTGAAATTATTGCAAATATTTAAATTAATTTTCAAAAATTTATTTAAAGTTTAATTTAAATTAGACTATATATACCCTTTTTTTTTTTTTAATCTATTTTGAAATACCTTTTTTTTATGATTGGAGGAATTCCTTTGAAATCTTAAATATAGATTGGAAAGATGAATGGAATTCGTTGGGGAATGATTAGTGAATGATTATGTTCTAATCATTCACTAATCCAAATATCACCAAATTAACTAATATCGAACTTTGCATGCTTAGGATGCACACACCACTTAGTCTAGGTTCTCCTAGATCTAAGGACTTGTTTGATTATGCGTGTTTATTTATATGTTAAAGTTTGAGGGTTAGTTGGAACCTTGATTCGAACCTAATTAACCTAGTGACATCGTTAAGGACAAGAATTAAGGGCATGTTTAGGAAACTTAGAGAAATCCTAGGAATTAGGATATACATTATTTGAACATGAAATTTGAACCACTTGAACATAGTGACATCTACAACCCTTAGAGAAATCTTTACTGGTTTTGGAAATAATTAAGGCTCTTAATTAATTTTCCTAAGATTAAGCCTTAATTAAGCCATTAAATCTTCCGGAAAATGTAATAAATCTATTTTAAACCTTGAAAATATGTATAACCCCTCTAACTGGCCATAATTAAGCCCTTAACCAATGAAAATTAAAACCAAAATTATTTGACAGCAATTTAAACCCTAATTGAATTTTAAGTGAAAATCAATGTTTAATTAATATAATTAATTAAAAAATATTAAAAATTCTAAAAATGTCCCAAACACTTGGGAATCTCTCCTTAGGTCATTCCTGACCTTTGGAGCTGATTTCAAGGAGTGGGGATCTCATTTGGAGCAAAATCACAAAATGGCCCTCTAATTAAGTAATTTTCAAAATTCTTTAAATACATTAAATTTCAAACCTTCATAACTAATTCCAGAAAAATCCAAATTGAACAAACTCACTTGCATTCAACTCTTAATAATGTCTAATATTTATTAAAAATATCAAATTCCAGAAATCTGTAATATTTCAAAAAGTCAACAAATCGGTCAACCACAGTTCAAAACTTCAAACCTTTGTAATAAAATGTAGAAAAATCCGATTTCAACGTACTTACCTTCTAACTGATCGTAGTAAGGTCTAGTATTTTAATAAAATACAATCATTCTAGAATTTGAACTTAATCAAAAAGTCAATTTTTGAACCCCTTAATTAAATGATTAAAATATTCAAAAAATTCACAAAATTCAAAAATATTCTAAAATTCCAGAAAATGTTAACTTAATGTTTAAAACATTCAACAAACCTTTTAAAACACAACAATCATCCTAAAGATGAAGTTTATTGGCTGGACTACTCCGGGCTGCGGGGCTAAGTGTCCTAAGGAGGCTGGTTCCTCGAGCCTGGTGGCACAACGCCACGAATGGATTCCAAGGGGTGTTAAACCTTAAGAATAGATTAATTATTAATTATCTAACCTTTTAAAACTTCTAATTTAACTACATTAATTTGGTTTATCGGCTGGACTACTCCGGGCTGCGGGGCTACGTGTCCTAAGGAGGCTGGTTCCTCGAGCCTGGTGGCACAACGCCACGAATCAATTAATGGCAAATTTAAATAAGTCAATCTTAAAAATCAGCAACCAAACATTTCTTATAAAATTCATTAATTCTTAAGCCACTTAATTATATCGGGTACCACTGGGTAACCCAGGCCTACGAGGCTATTAACTTAGCCCCAAGGAGGGTGAAATAAACTTCACGGCCTCGGTGTGAAACAAAGGTGATATCCAACAAATAATTAAATGAGTCTTAAAATTAATCTTAAGCTATTAATATTTGAATTCAAATTTAAATCCCTTAAACCTTCTAACCAATCAAACTTTAGATAACTTTAACTAATAATCCTAATTAGGGTACATCAAAACCACACGACCTACCCCACACACTTTAGATGGTTTGCTAGGATCACCGACTCTAGTCTTAGGATAGGCCGGTGTTTTACTTTCTGCAGTTGTGTGCCGAGTTTTCCGAGTTTTTACTGCATGCTGTTTGCTAGTGTAGAGTTGATGTGTTTATTTACTTACTTCCTGCATTCTGTGATTGATTGTACGTTAGACTTACCCCTAGGTTAGGAGCGAACTATACTTGTGCAACCTTATGCAGGTGGCCATGCTCATACAAGGAGCTAAAAATTAAAGGGGGCAGTTAATAAAAAAATATAACTCTTTGCACAGGTACCTGCCGCGCTTAAGACCCCCTTTAAATAAAAAGAGCATGGCCAAGTGTGGCTAAAGAAATGTATTCCAAATTTTTATATTATAACTGCTTGGGAATGAACATACAACTGTTGATTATTAGGATAACCTTGCAGGATCGAGTCTAGATTTTCTTATTTCTCTCAATGTAAATTTAATTCAGTCAAGGTTGTATTTATTTAAAATGATTTGAGATTGGGATATAAATATCCAATTTGAACTCCAAAGAGGTGAAGACATCCCTAAAGGGGAGAGTCTTCTTCCATTTGGAATTCAAATTAGGATACTTTGCAAATATCCAAAGAGGAAAGATAACACCCCGATCAAGGGGGAGTTTCTTTCCATTTGGATATCCTGAACCGACGAATCGAGATGTTCGTGAGAAGACGAAGAAATGAACAACGAGAAGAATCCCAAATTTCAAATTCATTTAATTTAGGATTAGAAATCCGGGTTGTAGTCAGTGGTGCCCGGCCACTTTACTTTATTGTCATTTCTGTGATGTAATAATAAGTGGCACTTGCCATATGGACATTCAATTTGATATATTTAATATAGTTAATTTATTTAATTGAGTGTGCATTAGAATTCCTGCCTTTTCTAGTCTTTTTATATGCATGTCGTCTTTGATTTAGTCTGGAATACGAATTTAGGCTCTTAGGGGTCTGTCAAAAAAATTCTTCTATTTTAATTAAATAAAAATTTTAGGATAAGATAGTAACTCTAAACGGTCCTAAGAAGTAAGCTCGGACTCGCCGAGGGTTTTTCATGCATTCATATTATACTTTCTCAACCTTGTTAGGCATCTCCCCGCCTGCGGGTTCTGGCAGGCCACCTGACCTATGAGGGTGCCGATCTGTCAAGGGGATGTTATGCAATCTCTAGGATAAAACCTATTTTCTAAGCCAAAAATTTTAAACTGCTACATATAAATTTTGCATTCAATCGAGTCAATTAGCATGCATCGCATTAGTAACAAATTTAAAAGAGTCTAATATTTAATTGCATCTATTTAGACATCGAATACCCAACATGAGTCTGAGGGGCCAATTAGGATCCGCTCTAGATGTCGGCCTCGCTCTCAAAAAACATATCTTAAATAACGTTCCTATCACTCTACATAAAAAGACCGGATTCATATTTTAAAATCGTTTAGGTGGTTTAGCTGGCTCCCCAATCCAGGCCGGGATAAGACCAGAATTGCATTGCACTAGCTAGGTTCGGGGTGCTAATTTTTAGTACCCAATTTAGACTTAGGTTCTGAGGCTGGCTCGGGCCATAAGACCTCAACTTTCGGGAATTGAATCCCAAAATTCTAATAAAATTGATCACTCAAACTAAAAATTTTTCTTTCAATCAAATATAAGCCTAACACTTAGGATAGATTGGAGTGTTTTCTGAAGTAATTCAGAATCTCAAAACACTCCCTACTCCTCTTCCTTTGGCTTCGAAAATAAGTGTTCAATCTTGAACCAATCCCCCTTGAAGTTCAAACCTTAACTTCCTTTGATATTTAACTTTGAATTCTAAATAAAATTCATATCGCTATTTTAATCGAGAGTTTTCGTAGGAAAATCTCTAATTTTCCTACGATGTAATTAACTACGAGGGCTTGCGCTCGTAGGAGATTTAGTAACTCAGATTTAATTTTTCAAAATTAAAATTGATATCTTTTAAAACTTCAATTAATTATCTTTGGGAAATTCAATATTCCCAAAAATAATTAAATATTTTCAAAACTATATATATTTAAATATCAATATATATTTTTTTAATCAAAACAAAAAATGGCGACTCCGCTGGGGAAAATCTCACTCTCCATCTTTAATAGCGGTATAAATTTTATTGTATCGGTAGTTTTGACTACCTTTCTTTTCGTTGGTCCCTCTACCCATTTCTCTCTTGGGTGAGTGTGGCCAACTCAATTAAGACATGTGAAAAGAGAGGTGAGTGTAGGAAGCCTCCCTCTAAATTTTAGGCTTGGACATTTTGCCTCCAACTTGGTTGGTAGAGCGAAAGAGTCAAGCCTATCTCTTTCTATAAATTGTAGAGACTAGCGTGCTCGGGCTACCAGTGGCATGCTAAGTTATATAACTTGTAGAAAATCTCCTCAATTTTCAAAATCTAAATTCTAGTCTTTTAGTAGAGTTTTAATCTTTCCAACTTCTAGATAATCGTTATGATTGTATCGTTGTATATTGAATTGTAACAATTTCAATTCGATATATACGATCAACCATAACGCTCACTTTCAAGATCCGTTTTAAAATTCAATTATATCGGTGGAGTTAAGCTATGACATTTCATTCTTAGTGCACTAACTAGAATGAAAGAGTCAAGTAAATTCCAAATAAATCTCCCCCAATTAATGTGGACCTTTTTGTTGGATGAATATCCAACACCTCGAGTCCCGAAATAAGGGGAGATGCTGCCGAAATTTTGAGTTTTTCAAAACTCTTTCTAAAATCATTTCAAACCGATTATCGTTGTTATATGCCCTTCTACGACGATCGTCGTAGTTAACATATACAACAAATCTTCAAACTTGATCCGATATAAGTTCGCCATTAACAATTCATCCTTTAGGGATTGAAAGAGTTAGGCCTTCTTAGTGTTTTTCCCGACGTTTATTTGTGAACCTTTTGTTGAATGAAAATTCAACACATTGAGTACCAAAAATAAGGGGAAATGCTGCCGGATTTTTGAATTTCCAAAATTCAATCATCTCCAAATTCAAACATCCTCTTCAAATCCATCCAAATCAAATTCAGATTTTTGTTGTTATATATTTGCCTACAAAATCCTTCTGTAGTTGAATATATACAACGACAATTCAAACTCTATTTCAATCAAAATCAAACTCTATATTCTATCGTTTTACACCGGGTTATAGCTCTTATAACCCGATATATACGATAAAATATAAATTTATTTTCAAAATTTAAATTCAAGTTTCTAATTCAAATCTTCTCCTTCTCAATTCTCAGAGAATCAAATTAACTGCAATGGCTGGCAAACTGTTGTTTTCAATGGATCGTGATTTGTTGATTGAAGAGTTAGTCTACGAGAACTCAATTCAGTTTGGAATAGGGTTTAAGTCCCTTAGATTGGTGATGAATGGAAACACCCTGGTGGACCTTGCAGTTGAGGGCGAAGAAAAGCCCATAGTTCAATTAGCCATAGGAGCTGGGAATGATGCCCCTCCTAGCCTGTGGTCAGCGCTAGATATTGCCAATGCACCAAAAGAATTTCTTGAGGATGCTAAAAAATTGGAAGCTGCCGCTGCGGCCAAAAGAGTGCTTGAGAAAGGGTCCTCTAGTTCTGAAACTCTTTACGGTAGTAAGAATTCCAAGAAGAACTACCTGAGAAGGTTAAGAAAGAAGATTACCAAAACCAAGAAGGTGGCCGAGTTGAAGGCCTTGGGAAAAGTTGATCTTGAGGCTACCGAGGAGCTGCCAATCCCTGCCTCTTCTCCACTCCTTAAAGGGAGTCGTTTTCACCCCCTCGCAGCTGCTGCAGGGGAGGAGAGAGTTACTCGGATAGCTAGCACTCCGCCTAGCCCTGTCGACTATTCTGTCAAGAGAACCCCGAAGGAGAAACAAATTTTGAAAACCAGGATGTTGAGAAATATCATCCATACCTGCGCTGCCCAAACAGGTCAAACTAAAGAGCAGTATGTGAGACACTTGAAGGGAGTGATCTCACACAAACTTGAGAAAGAAGTTCTTAAAGAAGAAAAGTCTGAAGCTAAGAACCTGACTCCTCAGCCAGTGAGGAAGAACAAGAAATTCGTTAAACAACCTGTCTCGTCGGTCTTAGTGGATGGATACCATTGGGTGCCTCGCCTCCCGTCTACAAATACGGAGGAGATAGTATTAACTGGGTCTGGCCAGAGTCGCCCTTTCAGTGGTAGACCTCCGACTCCACCTTCAAAACTGTTAAAGCTGGCCCCAGTGATAGCAAAGTCAAAAGAAGTCTTCAGAGAACCACAACCAGTTGATATTAAGGGCAAGAGGCCCATGTCGCCAGAAGAATCTTGTGCAAGGAGGAAATTCAGTAAATGTATTGGAATCCAGTTCAGGGAACCTCAAATTCAGATACCAGTTGAACTCCCTCGACTCCCAGTTCAGGGATGTGAGGACTCTGTTCGCGTTGATGTTGGAGCCCCAGCTATTCAAGCCCCTCCATCACCAATTGAGACAGATGTCCCTCACCCTGTTGAGGATGTCACCCTTGAGACTACCGACCCCGGGACAGTCGGAGGGGAGGAGAAGACCCAAGATTCTGATCAAGAAATGTTAGACCAATTGGTCAGTGAGGAAATCACTGAAGATGATGCTAAGATTAATGATATTTTTGATAAGTTAAGTGTGAAAGAATATGACCAAGTGATGGAATATGACGGATATTTGCCAATTTATACTGAAGCCATAGATGGGAGACCGGTTGAGGAAGTAGTACAAGAAATAAGAGATATCCTTAAGAAAAAGGCCGTTGATGAGTTCAACCCTGATGAAGATGACTTGCTAGTTGACGAGGAACCAGTAGCGGATGTCCACATGGTTGAAACTCGTGCTTCAGCTAAAGATGTCGAGCCTTCTAAGCACCATTCTGGAAAGGAGGAAGAGTCAGCAGCAGTCGACTCAGATTCAGACAGTTCTGTCAGATTGAAAGAGAAGGACGAGTATATTAAAAACCTTGAAAGAAAAGTTGAAGAGATGATGATTAGAGTTGAACAGATGCAGGGTCAGCTTTTGCAATCACAGCAGTCCAAACCCGAGCAGTTGCAGCCCACAGTACTTACAACGGGCGAGCACAGCAGGAAGGCTGATTCTAGTCTCAAGCTTCCAGAAGTCACTTCTCCACCAGAAAAAGATATCCGTCAGATGATTGAGACCCAGGTAAGGGAGGCCTTAGCCCATTCGCAGAGAACTGTATCTATTCCAAAGGGTAGACCCTACCCCGAGGAATATGATTTGGTTCCTTATCCTAAGGGTTTTGTGCCACCTTCTTTCAAAGTTTTTAGCGGCTTAGAAAACCCAAGACAGCATCTGGCCCATTTCCGAGCAAGCTGTTGCAATGCAGGAGGGTCGGATGCTCTACTCTTTCGTCAGTTTGTGAGTAGTTTGTCCGGTATTGCTTTTGAGTGGTACGCAGATCTACCAAACGGTTCAGTAAAAACTTTCACAGAGCTCGAGGGTCTCTTTTTAAAGAGATTCTCAGGAGCTCAACAACGTGTAACCGTTGGTGATCTCGTCATCGAAAAGCAAAAGCCGGGCGAGTCTTTAGTCGACTACATCTTGAGGTGGCGAAATCTCTCGATGAAGTGTGAACCCCAACTGCAAGAGCAACATGCAGTGGAAATTCTTCTAAAGAATATCCACGGGCCTATTGCTTTTATGTTAAAGGGGTTTACAATTAAAACCTTCGAAAAGCTTCTTAACAAAGCTAGTAATCTACAAGAAGAGGCTCCCAAAATGTCATTCTTGAAGGATTCTACTGAAGATAAGAAGGTTAGTAAACCATTGAAGTCCTTTGAAAAGAGAACAGCAATGGTTTCAGCAGTCGACAAGGGGAAGAAACCGATTAACATTCAATCAAGTAATCCTACTGTTCAGCAAACTCAGAAACCTCAACCGTTTCAGGTAACTTCTCAACCTACTAGAGCATATCACCGGCCCACTTTTGAAGAGAGATTGGCTCGTCCGTATCCATTCAAAAGGGAGTCGGTGAAGAAAATTTTCAAGAGCCTTTTAAAGAAGCCAGATTTTCGATTGCCGGAGGCCAAGAAGCCGGAAGAGGCAAATAAAAAGGATGATCCGACCTTTTGCCCCTACCATCGCATGTTGGGCCACACAATTGAAGACTGCATACCTTTTAAGGACTGGCTCGATTGGAATTTCCGTCAAGGTAATATCATAATTCCAAAAGAATACTTGGTCAATCCGGATCAGGGATCTGTCAAATCAATCTCAGGTAATAATTCTAATCTTTCTTTGTCCATTGAAGATGGTTGGGATATAGCACTATCCCGGGCGTTTAAAAAGTCGATTAACCAATCTTTTCGTCTTTCTCAACAGTTACCGACGAGAGCCCGTGGCCCGATCTGGGAGGTTGAGCTGGAGGCATCGCAGGAGGATGTTGGGACGATTTCCTCTCCAGTAGTTGTAGGAACTACTGTATTAAATAAAAATGAAAAGAGTGAACCTTTTGTAGAGAGGAAATTTGTTGATGAGAGATTTGTACAAGTGGTGGATGGTGGCTCAAAACCACTAGCCCCATTAAAGTTATCTGACTTTTACTTTGCCCCATCAAAGGCAAAGGGTCAAAAATTGAATAAAAAGAAATATCCTTCTGCAAATATTTTGATGATTAGTGTTGAGAATGAAGTTTTAAATGACTCTTCCATTGAAATTAATCCGGAGTCAGCTGAGGACAATCAAGAAGTTCAAAAACCCAGCTCTCCAGATTTGACCCTTCAAGGGGAAGATGAATCTAATATCGTATCAGATGGTGATACCCCTGAAATTAATTTTCAAGGGAGTCCCGTCGTGATAGACTTTTCAGATTCAGATTCTCATTCAGAAAATGACAATCAATCGCCTGAGGAGAGCGTGGACCTCCCCGTAGTTTGTCCTTCCAATGAAATCGTGCAAGTGCAACTGCGTGGTGGAAAGGTTTTACCCCCTAGGCTTCCCCCTCAGGAAAAGGGAAAACAAGTTGTTTCCACTGATCCGATTCAAGTCCCTGCTCAACAACCAATTTCTCTTACAAATCCACCGGGTCCCGATGTTAATGTTCCAAGCGTCGATTATAACGTCTTAGCTCACCTTAGGAAGTTGCCTGCTAAGTTGAGCATTTACGACGCCCTTGTCCTTTCAAAAGAGATGAGGGAGACTCTAATTAAAGCACTTCTCGACCCAGAGATTTGCTTAGCTCAACTCGCTTCAACTTCTGAGGAAGAAGCTTTGTACTTCAAGGAAATCCCAGGAATTACCTTCTCCGATGAAGATCTACTCCTTGGAACTGCCGATCACAATCGCCCACTTTACATTACTGTAAATGTGGGAAAGTTCAAGTTATCAAGAGTTCTTGTTGATCCGGGTGCATCGGTCAACGTGATGAACATAAAGACTCTCGCATACCTTAGAATTGATACTAGCAAGCTCTCAACCGATAAGTTAGTGCTTCGCGGGTTCAACGAAAAAGGCGAGAAGGCTTTAGGTTCGATCACACTTCTTCTAGAGATAGGAGAGTTAAAAACTGAAGCGAAATTTCATATAATTGATTCGGCTACGTCCTTTAATGCGCTTCTAGGTAGGCCCTGGATCCATGAGTATAGGATGGTTCCTTCCACCCTACATCAGTGCATCAAGTACCAACGAGATGGCATTGAGTTCGAAATCAGGGGTGATTTGCAACCATTCTCTATTCACGAGATCGGGATCTACGAGGATGCTGCATATTATGTTCCCAAAGGGTCCACTATCAAATCTAAGGTAGAGATCAATGTTAAGGAAGAAAAGAAAGAAGATCATAGTTCAAAAGCAATTCAAGAGCTGAGAAAAGAAAAAGTCAAGAATCAAAAAAGAGACGATTCTAGTAGTGAAGACGACGTCGAGCGCGTGGTTTTTAGGCCTCCAATCAATCTACCTCAAAGAGGTGGAAGGATGGCCCAAAGAGCACGCGGCCGAGGTCGCCCTTCCGTTGAAAAGAGAAATCCCCCAATGTATATCGAACTTGAAACAAGTTCTGATGAAGAATCAAGAAAGAGGGGTGATAGAATTGCTTTTGACTACAAAAAATCTAATCTTCCCCCAAAGTTTGATCTCACTTTAGATTCGGATAGTGACCAGGAGGGTAACAATTCTAAACCTCAAAGTGATGAGCCTGAATTGAGTATGTATGAAAAGCTTAATAGGGTAGTTAAATCCTTAGCCTTAACCCCACTGTCCACTGACAGAGTCTCAGGGTTAGTAACTAAGGATTCCCCTAACTTAGATGGAGAAGTAAGGAAAGTCCAGAGGTTCTTCCCTGGCACCTCCTCTTCAAGGAACGAAGCTGATGTAACCCTTGAAGAGGCAGATTTCAACGAATTAATGGAATTACCTTTCGGCTACTTTCCTCTTGGTGTTAAAGCTCTTATTTCTAAAGGTTTTGCTCCAAGTCAATGGACTAAGGGTCAAGCTAGATACCACCAAAGTATTTGGAATTCCAAGTTTAATAAAAATTGGACGAGTGGTATCGGCTTTGGTACCGTTAGTTCGTTTGACGATGACGAATTTTGCTTGATGATAACCATCCATCTTGAATCTGAAAATGTCCCTACTGAAGTCGCCGATTCGCTCGACAGACTTTGTTTGGAGACCTTAGACGATTCAGATGAAGTTCAAATTCGGGATGCACCCCCTGAATTTGAAGAAGAAATTAAATCGACAGTTGATGAACTTAAAGAAATTAACCTTGGAACAGAGGATGACCCTCGCCCCACGTTCATAAGTTCTTTGTTGAGTGAGGACGAGTCTAAGGATTTAATTCAACTTCTATCCGAGTTTAAGGACTGTTTCGCTTGGACATACGACGAAATGCCGGGCTTGTCCGCCGATATAGCAGTTCATAAACTTGGAATCCGGCATGATGCTATTCCTGTCAAACAAGCTCCACGACGCATGCGTCTAGAGATCGAACAACAAGTCATTTCTGAAGTTAAGAAATTGGCCGAAGCCGGATTTATCCGAGAGGAGCAATATCCTTCTTGGGTAGCCAGCGTTGTGCCCGTTCGAAAGAAAAATGGTCAAATCCGGGTCTGTGTTGACTATAGAGACCTGAATAAGGCATGTCCTAAGGATGAATTTCCTTTGCCAATTCCAGAACTAATGGTGGACATCGCCTCCTCGCATGTTGTTTTCTCCTTTATGGATGGCTCGTCTGGTTACAATCAAATCAAGATGGCCCCAGAAGATGAGAGAAACACTGCATTCAGAAGTCCTATAGGGATCTTTTGTTATAAAGTGATGCCATTTGGCCTTAAAAATGCCGGTGCAACCTACCAGCGGGCTATGACTCGAATCTTTGACGACTTAATCCACAATCAAGTCGAATGTTACATCGACGATTTAGTTGTCAAGAGTAAAGTTAAAGAGGCTCATCTTTATGACTTAAGAATCGTCTTCGAGCGGTTGCGTTGCTATGATCTTAAGATGAATCCTTTGAAGTGCGCCTTCGGTGTCGCGTCAGGGAAATTTCTAGGTTTCGTAGTGAGGCACCGTGGAATTGAAATTGATCCTGCTAAAATCGAAGCTATCTTAAATATGCCGCCTCCTAAGAGTCTTACTCAATTAAGATCTCTTCAAGGTAGACTAGCGTATATAAGAAGATTCATCTCTAATCTTTCCGGAAGATGTCAACCATTCTCGGTCCTCGCTAAAAAGGACGCCAAATTCATTTGGGACGAGAAATGTCAATCTGCTTTTGAAAATATCAAAAAATACCTGACAAATCCTCCAGTCTTGGCAGCCCCTATTCCGGGGAGACCTTTAATACTCTACACTGCGGCCCTTGACGAGTCTCTCGGGGCCCTCCTTGCTCAAGTTAATGACGAAGGGAAAGAGAATGCTCTCTATTACCTAAGTCGAAGACTCTTACCAACGGAAATTCGATATCCAACGATTGAGAAGCATTGTCTCGCCTTAGTCTTTGCAGCTCAAAAACTAAGACATTACATGCTTTCTCATCAAATCAACTTGATTTCTAGTTTCAACCCCTTGCAATACCTTATGACCAGGCCTACGTTGTCAGGACGTTTGGCTCGTTGGTCTATGATATTGCTTCAATTTGAAATCACTTTCATTCCCCTGCGTGCTGTGAAAGGGCAGGCCGTCGCCGACTTCCTTGCGGCACACCCGTTGCCGGCGGAATCTCCTCTAAACGATGATTTACCTGATGAGCAAATCATGAGTTTTGAGGAAGCCACTACTCAAACCTGGGAAATGTATTTTGATGGTGCTGCGTCCTCTCAACGGGGCAAAACACCTGAATCTACTATTCCTGGGAAAGCCGGAGTTGGCCTGGTATTCATAACACCAGATAAGGGAATGATGTACTTTTCCTACCATTTATCAGAACCTTGTACGAACAATGAGGCCGAGTACGAAGCTCTGATAACTGGTTTGGAACTTACAATTTTGATGGAGATTAAAGAGATTAAAATTTTTGGTGATTCCCAACTGGTAATCAACCAGATTGCAGGAACCTATAAAGTTTTGAATCCTAAACTCCTGAAGTACCATCAGTACACTTGTCACTTGCTCGAGCAAATTCCGATTGTAACTATGTATAGGATTCCTCGTGGAAGCAATTCTTCGGCGGATGCCCTTGCAAAACTTGCAAAGGAATTTGCCTGTCCAGAAGAAGACTCCATCCCTATAGAGGTGCAGGGTCGCCAAGTCCTGTCTCCTATAGATTTGGAGCACATCAACGAACAAATTTTCCAAGTCCTTTCTACCTCTTCAGCGGTCAATGAAGAAACAGATTGGAGACGACCGATAATTGAATACCTTCAAGAAGGCAAGCTCCCTCACGAGAGATCACTTGCCCATCAAATTAAGAAACGTGCCCTATCCTACGCACTAGTCAATAATACGTTGTACCGACGATCGTTCGGTCAGATGTGGCTCCGTTGTTTAGACAAATGTGAGGCCCTGAAGATCGTTAACGAAGTCCATGCTGGACTGTGCGGTGCTCATCAATCGGGTCCAAAGATGAAAATGAAGATCAAAAGACTTGGATACTACTGGCCTACGATGATTGACGATTGCATGAAAATTGCAAAGTGTTGTCATCAGTGCCAAGTACATGGTGTGGTTTTACATCAGCCGCCTAACGTGTTGCATCCCACGATAGCCTCGTGGCCCTTCGAAAGTTGGGGCACGGATATCATTGGGCCAATTGACCCTCCTTCCTCGAAGGGTCACCGCTTCATTTTAGCAGCGACTGACTATTTTTCAAAATGGGCTGAAGCAATCCCATTGAGAAATGTAACATCATATCATGTAATGAAATTCTTTCGTGACCATATCGTTTATAGATTCGGCGTACCGCGCAGAATCATATCCGATAATGGGTCCGCTTTCAAGTCTACAAAGATCAACAATTTTGCAAATCGCCATGGTATCGATTGGAGATACTCAACAATCTATTATCCACGGGCTAATGGATTGGCTGAGGCCTTCAATAAAACTTTGGTTCAAATCATTAAAAAGACCCTCGATGAAAATAAACGTCAGTGGGATGAGAGGTTGGTGGAAGCTTTGTGGGCCTACAGGACCACTTATCGAACCCCGACCCAATCCACACCGTTTGCACTAGTGTATGGATCCGAGGCCGTACTCCCTCTGGAAGTTCAAATCCCTTCACTCAGAATTGCAATTCAGAACCAGATTACAACTCAACAAAATGCACAACTCCGTCTAGAAGAACTTGAAAGCCTTGAAGGATGTCGTCTTCAAGCTCAGCAAAATTTAGAGTTGTATAAAGCCCGAATGATTCAAGCTCATGATAAGTTAGTGCGACCTAGAACCTTCCAAGTAGGCGACTTGGTCTTGGTTCTTCGGAGGCCTATCTTAGCGCACCGAAAACTCGGTGGAAAGTTTGAACCAACTTGGGAAGGACCCTTCGTAGTGAAAACAACCTACGAAGGAGGCTCGTATCAGCTAGTGGATTGTAAGGGAAATCACCCGATGCTTCCTGTAAACGGGCGTTTCCTTAAGAGATACTATGCTTGATGTAGCTTGAATTTTCAATTAATAAAAATTTTCAAGTTTTAAATCAAATTGTTTCAATTGTTGCAAATCATTTTAATTTCAATATCTCATGTCTCTTTTCTTAAAGTCTAGATGTGAGTTCTCACGTCTTCCTACCTCGAATTTAATTTTCGTTAGTGGTGGAGCATGCCCTCTGTGGCACCACCCTAACATTTGAGTTAAAAACGATTAGTGATGGAGCGTGCCCTTCGTGGCGCCATCCTAATTCGTATCCGTTAGTGGTGGAGTATGCCCTCTGTGGCACCACCCTAACATTTGAGTTAAAAACGATTAGTGATGGAGCGTGCCCTTCGTGGCGCCATCCTAATTCGTATCCGTTAGTGGTGGAGTATGCCCTCTGTGGCACCACCCTAACATTTGAGTTAAAAACGATTAGTGATGGAGCGTGCCCTTCGTGGCGCCATCCTAATTCGTATCCGTTAGTGGTGGAGTATGCCCTCTGTGGCACCACCCTAACATTTGAGTTAAAAACGATTAGTGATGGAGCGTGCCCTTCGTGGCGCCATCTTAATTCGTATCCGTTAGTGGTGGAATATGCCCTCTGTGGCACCACCCTAACATTTGAGTTAAATGATTAGTGATGGAGCGTGCCCTTCGTGGCGCCATCCTAATTCTTATCTGCTAGTGGTAGAGCATGCCCTTTGTGGCACTACCCTAGCATTTGAGTTAAGCGATTAGTGGTAGAGTATGCCCTCAGTGGCACTACCCTAATAAATTTAAATCTTGATTCCTTATGAATGAATTTTTCATTCCCTCAGGATTAAAATTTCACACTTGACCTTTGAGTTCGGTCAACGCCAATATGTGCAATAGAATTTCATTCTATTACACATATTGGGGGTCCATTTGTTGACCTCATTTTTGTATGAGGTCACTTGAATTATTCTTGACCCTAAATTGATTTAATTTTCAAATCAATTCGAATCCTAGGATCCTCTTAGAATCCTGACCCTAGGGTCTATCCTAGGATTCTTCTAGAGCTTAGACCTTAGGATCTATCTAGATCTTAGGTCAATCAAGCCAAATCCAAGGCCCAAAGGTTTTATCCTAAAGGCCTTTTTCGTTGAAATTTTGAACACTTTGAAACCTAGTCAAATGACCTCCGATTCAGAGTCTGTCAGTTGCATACTGATGGGACATGTCTCTGGAGGCAACCCTCCAAATTTGAACCCACTCTGAGGCCCCTAACCTCATAAACTTAATTAAAATCCAAGGGCTGTAAAACCTTCAAATATTTACAGCCCATGCCACTGGACCTATCACTGTGAAGTTTTTGACCTTAGAGCCTTCATCAAATCCTCTAGACACTTCCAGACCCTTAATATTGATATGTTGAGTGATAAACTGCAATTTTCTGGACCCGCTTTGACCCCCAGTTGACCAGGGGTCAAAACGACCAAAATACCCCTATGGGGTTCAAATGGTGATTTCAAACCAAATGAACTCCAAATTGAGTGCAATCACTTGCAACAAGTTGCAAATGTCATTTCAGATCTGTTGGACCCATTCCTGACCCTTGGGTCAACCTGGTTGACCAAGTCAACAGGTTTGACCCAAAAGGCCCTTTAAGGGTTCAAACAGGTGTTTTGAACCAAATGACCTCCCTATACCTTGAGACCACATCCTTTAGACTCAAAATGTTATTTTGAATCTGTTGAACCTATTTTCAAACCCTGGACCCACCTGGTTGACCCAGTCAACTTAGTTTGACCAAAATCAATCCTTAACCCTTTCCACTTTGAATTAAATTTCAAATGAATGCAAATTCTTGTCAAACCCTTTTAAGCTACTCTAATTAATCCTTTAAGTGACCCTAGCTGCCACCTCACCCTGGGTTGACCAGTTGACTGGTCAACATGGTCAACAAGGCTCTTTAAGGGGTTTAAATCCCCATTTGGTTTGGCCTAAGCTAGCTCATTCCACAACAATTCATCCCAATAATTTTATTTGATTCCAAGAGGTCACTCCTTGCCACCTCAGCTGTCCACTTGGCTGTTGACTGGTCAAACCAGTCAACAAATGGTCAAAATACCCTTAAATAAGCCAAATTAACCCCCTTAAGCTAATCCACTTTAATTAAAAACCCCTACAGCCATTTGAACATTCACTAGAAGCTTCCTAGGATTAATCTTGACCTTTGAATCCAGATCAAACTGTCCCCATCCCTCCATGTGTCCAAATGGGGACAAAAATGGCTTTCCACATAGGACGTCCTTTAGTCCTTGATTCCTCCTGCTCCCACCAACTCCCTGGACAGGTGGCAATCATCCAGGAGCCCTCTTAAACAATCTCATCCACCCATTTGATCTGGAGATATTTTGAATAGAAAAAAATGCCCTAATGAGCCTGATTCTATCCTAGCCTTTCTCTCACCACCTCAAGGAACCCTAGCCGAGCTCTCTGCTCATTCGACTCTCCAACCATCTCCTCTTCACGTCCCGATCAAAACCCGGCCGTCAAACCTCGCCGGCGAGTACATTCCGGCGAACTCAACACCCAATCCGTCCAAGGCTTGTACCAGGCGATTCGTGGAGCGTCGGAGCTAGGATCCAACTAGGAACTTAATCGTGGACAATCTACAAGCTCAGAGAATCCAAAAACGGTTCAATCCGTCCGTTAAATCGATGTAAAACTCTAACCCTAGTTTAGGACATCTAGTTTAAATAGCTTTCTATTTAATGCATCTTAGGCTATGAGACCATTTCCCCATCGTTTCTGTTCATCTCTTTAATCTATACTTAAAATTTCATTAAAAATGATTGATCCGATCAAAAGAACAAGCCAAAAAACGAATCCTAGGGCGTTTTCGCGGTTTGGCTCAGGTGCACGTTTTTTTGAACCGTTGATTGCTCGATCAACGGCCCAGATCGAGCCATCCCGCGGTTTGATTCAGCCGTGTATTCGATCATTGGTTCAATCATCCGTCCAACGGCATCCAGACCGTCTATTCTGAACCGCGGGATTGACGCCAACCGTCCGATCTTTCCTCATCAGATCGGATCACGGGATTCGATCTGAACCGTTGATCTCTTTCCCGCGAGGATCCGACGGTTGCAAAGCGGCGCTGACGTGTTTAAGTGGAAAACGCGTGATAGCTCCCGCGTTTGACACCTGGATGACCGCCGCCTTCACGCTGGACGAACCCCGTCGTGCCATCTGTCCCGCCGGCGCCGCTTTTTCTTTTATAAATAAAATAAATCATTTTAATTACATTTTAATTAACAGAACTTCAAAAAATCATAATAAATAAAATATAAAACCAAAAAAATGCGTATAATATATCAATCTGTTCGTATTTATGTCTACTTTATTTTAAAAATAAGATAAAATTATATTTATTATTATTTAATAAAATATTTCAAAAATACAGTAGAACCTATTTTATTTTTAATTAAATGTACAAACATTATTTTACCCTGAAATTTGGCATGAATATTATTGAGCACATACCTGACTTCCAGTAATTTTCATATAGTTGTTGGAGTTATGTTTGGGCAGTTATTAATTTTCTAATCAACATGTATTTGGTAGTTTAAATAATTCTTGAATAATTAATAATTTATATAATATTTTAGTAATTATTTTATAAGATTACTTTCATAATTGAAAATTTTCAGGAATAATTAAGTTTTAATTATATTTAATTTAAGAATTATCTTGGAATTTGAAATTATTGCAAATATTTAAATTAATTTTCAAAAATTTATTTAAAGTTTAATTTAAATTAGACTATATATACCCTTTTTTTTTTTTTAATCTATTTTGAAATACCTTTTTTTTATGATTGGAGGAATTCCTTTGAAATCTTAAATATAGATTGGAAAGATGAATGGAATTCGTTGGGGAATGATTAGTGAATGATTATGTTCTAATCATTCACTAATCCAAATATCACCAAATTAACTAATATCGAACTTTGCATGCTTAGGATGCACACACCACTTAGTCTAGGTTCTCCTAGATCTAAGGACTTGTTTGATTATGCGTGTTTATTTATATGTTAAAGTTTGAGGGTTAGTTGGAACCTTGATTCGAACCTAATTAACCTAGTGACATCGTTAAGGACAAGAATTAAGGGCATGTTTAGGAAACTTAGAGAAATCCTAGGAATTAGGATATACATTATTTGAACATGAAATTTGAACCACTTGAACATAGTGACATCTACAACCCTTAGAGAAATCTTTACTGGTTTTGGAAATAATTAAGGCTCTTAATTAATTTTCCTAAGATTAAGCCTTAATTAAGCCATTAAATCTTCCGGAAAATGTAATAAATCTATTTTAAACCTTGAAAATATGTATAACCCCTCTAACTGGCCATAATTAAGCCCTTAACCAATGAAAATTAAAACCAAAATTATTTGACAGCAATTTAAACCCTAATTGAATTTTAAGTGAAAATCAATGTTTAATTAATATAATTAATTAAAAAATATTAAAAATTCTAAAAATGTCCCAAACACTTGGGAATCTCTCCTTAGGTCATTCCTGACCTTTGGAGCTGATTTCAAGGAGTGGGGATCTCATTTGGAGCAAAATCACAAAATGGCCCTCTAATTAAGTAATTTTCAAAATTCTTTAAATACATTAAATTTCAAACCTTCATAACTAATTCCAGAAAAATCCAAATTGAACAAACTCACTTGCATTCAACTCTTAATAATGTCTAATATTTATTAAAAATATCAAATTCCAGAAATCTGTAATATTTCAAAAAGTCAACAAATCGGTCAACCACAGTTCAAAACTAGTTCAAAACTTCAAACCTTTGTAATAAAATGTAGAAAAATCTGATTTCAATGTACTTACCTTCTAACTGATCGTAGTAAGGTCTAGTATTTTAATAAAATACAATCATTCTAGAATTTGAACTTAATCAAAAAGTCAATTTTTGAACCCCTTAATTAAATGATTAAAATATTCAAAAAATTCACAAAATTCAAAAATATTCTAAAATTCCAGAAAATGTTAACTTAATGTTTAAAACATTCAACAAACCTTTTAAAACACAACAATCATCCTAAAGATGAAGTTTATTGGCTGGACTACTCCGGGCTGCGGGGCTAAGTGTCCTAAGGAGGCTGGTTCCTCGAGCCTGGTGGCACAACGCCACGAATGGATTCCAAGGGGTGTTAAACCTTAAGAATAGATTAATTATTAATTATCTAACCTTTTAAAACTTCTAATTTAACTACATTAATTTGGTTTATCGGCTGGACTACTCCGGGCTGCGGGGCTACGTGTCCTAAGGAGGCTGGTTCCTCGAGCCTGGTGGCACAACGCCACGAATCAATTAATGGCAAATTTAAATAAGTCAATCTTAAAAATCAGCAACCAAACATTTCTTATAAAATTCATTAATTCTTAAGCCACTTAATTATATCGGGTACCACTGGGTAACCCAGGCCTACGAGGCTATTAACTTAGCCCCAAGGAGGGTGAAATAAACTTCACGGCCTCGGTGTGAAACAAAGGTGATATCCAACAAATAATTAAATGAGTCTTAAAATTAATCTTAAGCTATTAATATTTGAATTCAAATTTAAATCCCTTAAACCTTCTAACCAATCAAACTTTAGATAACTTTAACTAATAATCCTAATTAGGGTACATCAAAACCACACGACCTACCCCACACACTTTAGATGGTTTGCTAGGATCACCGACTCTAGTCTTAGGATAGGCCGGTGTTTTACTTTCTGCAGTTATGTGCCGAGTTTTCCGAGTTTTTACTGCATGCTGTTTGCTAGTGTAGAGTTGATGTGTTTATTTACTTACTTCCTGCATTCTGTGATTGATTGTATGTTAGACTTACCCCTAGGTTAGGAGCGAACTATACTTGTGCAACCTTATGCAGGTGGCCATGCTCATACAAGGAGCTAAAAATTAAAGGGGGCAGTTAATAAAAAAATATAACTCTTTGCACAGGTACCTGCCGCGCTTAAGACCCCCTTTAAATAAAAAGAGCATGGCCAAGTGTGGCTAAAGAAATGTATTCCAAATTTTTATATTATAACTGCTTGGGAATGAACATACAACTGTTGATTATTAGGATAACCTTGCAGGATCGAGTCTAGATTTTCTTATTTCTCTCAATGTAAATTTAATTCAGTCAAGGTTGTATTTATTTAAAATGATTTGAGATTGGGATATAAATATCCAATTTGAACTCCAAAGAGGTGAAGACATCCCTAAAGGGGAGAGTCTTCTTCCATTTGGAATTCAAATTAGGATACTTTGCAAATATCCAAAGAGGAAAGATAACACCCCGATCAAGGGGGAGTTTCTTTCCATTTGGATATCCTGAACCGACGAATCGAGATGTTCGTGAGAAGACGAAGAAATGAACAACGAGAAGAATCCCAAATTTCAAATTCATTTAATTTAGGATTAGAAATCCGGGTTGTAGTCAGTGGTGCCCGGCCACTTTACTTTATTGTCATTTCTGTGATGTAATAATAAGTGGCACTTGCCATATGGACATTCAATTTGATATATTTAATATAGTTAATTTATTTAATTGAGTGTGCATTAGAATTCCTGCCTTTTCTAGTCTTTTTATATGCATGTCGTCTTTGATTTAGTCTGGAATACGAATTTAGGCTCTTAGGGGTCTGTCAAAAAAATTCTTCTATTTTAATTAAATAAAAATTTTAGGATAAGATAGTAACTCTAAACGGTCCTAAGAAGTAAGCTCGGACTCGCCGAGGGTTTTTCATGCATTCATATTATACTTTCTCAACCTTGTTAGGCATCTCCCCGCCTGCGGGTTCTGGCAGGCCACCTGACCTATGAGGGTGCCGATCTGTCAAGGGGATGTTATGCAATCTCTAGGATAAAACCTATTTTCTAAGCCAAAAATTTTAAACTGCTACATATAAATTTTGCATTCAATCGAGTCAATTAGCATGCATCGCATTAGTAACAAATTTAAAAGAGTCTAATATTTAATTGCATCTATTTAGACATCGAATACCCAACATGAGTCTGAGGGGCCAATTAGGATCCGCTCTAGATGTCGGCCTCGCTCTCAAAAAACATATCTTAAATAACGTTCCTATCACTCTACATAAAAAGACCGGATTCATATTTTAAAATCGTTTAGGTGGTTTAGCTGGCTCCCCAATCCAGGCCGGGATAAGACCAGAATTGCATTGCACTAGCTAGGTTCGGGGTGCTAATTTTTAGTACCCAATTTAGACTTAGGTTCTGAGGCTGGCTCGGGCCATAAGACCTCAACTTTCGGGAATTGAATCCCAAAATTCTAATAAAATTGATCACTCAAACTAAAAATTTTTCTTTCAATCAAATATAAGCCTAACACTTAGGATAGATTGGAGTGTTTTCTGAAGTAATTCAGAATCTCAAAACACTCCCTACTCCTCTTCCTTTGGCTTCGAAAATAAGTGTTCAATCTTGAACCAATCCCCCTTGAAGTTCAAACCTTAACTTCCTTTGATATTTAACTTTGAATTCTAAATAAAATTCATATCGCTATTTTAATCGAGAGTTTTCGTAGGAAAATCTCTAATTTTCCTACGATGTAATTAACTACGAGGGCTTGCGCTCGTAGGAGATTTAGTAACTCAGATTTAATTTTTCAAAATTAAAATTGATATCTTTTAAAACTTCAATTAATTATCTTTGGGAAATTCAATATTCCCAAAAATAATTAAATATTTTCAAAACTATATATATTTAAATATCAATATATATTTTTTTAATCAAAACAGCAATGTAACTCGAATGATACTATATATAAAGTTGAGATCTTGTCCCTTAGAAAATTAAATTATTTCTACATATTTGAGACATGCTTTGATATATTGCCCCCCATATTTTTGGAGGCATTGTTAAACTAGTAAGGTCTTTATAAAAGTGTTGATTTTATCAACTCCTTGCTTTCATGAAATCTTTATAGAGAGAATATTATTAACTCATAGCACTGCTCGACCTCTATGAAAGAGGTTGAGAGAATCCATCAATGATGTGAGACCTATTCGAGGTTATATGTCAGAGCACTTTGCTCGATGACGTTAACATGTGTGGAAGAGGTCGAGAGAATCCACCAATGATGTGAGACCTATCAAAGGTTATACGTCATAGTACTTTGCTCGATGACGTTAACCTATATGGAATCGATCGAGAGAATCCATCAAGGATGTAAGACCTATCCTAGATTGTATGTCATAGCCTTTGCTCGATAACATTAACTTATATGGAAGAGGTTGAGAGAATCCACCAAGGATGTAAGACCTATTCGAGGTTATATATCAGAGCCCTGCTTGATGACGTTAACATATGCGGAAGAGGTTGAAAAAATCCACCAAGAATGTAAGATCTATCCGAGATTGTATGTCAGAGCTTTGCTCGATGACGTTAACATGTGTAAAAGAGGTCAAGAGAATTCGCCAAGGATGTAAGACTTATCTGAGGTTGTATGTTAGAGCCTTTGCTCGATGATATTAACTTGTATGAAAGAGGTCGAGAGAATCCACCAAGGATGTAAGACATATCCAAGGTTATATGTTAGAGCCTTTGCTCGATGACATTAACATGTGTAGAAGAGGTCGATAGAATTCACCAAGGATGTAAGACATATCCGAGGCTGTATGTCAAAGCCCTGCTCGATGATGTTAACATGTGTGAAAGAGGTTGAATCGAATCCCCATGGGATTGATTTTGCCTTTGGTTAGGAGGAGGCGAATACCGCGTGTATCCCAAATCAAAGATAAATAAGGGTCTATCTTTAAACCGTTACTACCTTTTTGAGGTCGAGATTAAGACCATGCCTAAGGAGAAATTCCAGTATGAGACTATATGCAACTTGAAATTGATTGGAAGTATTCTTGCATTTGCTGGAATTTTTCTGAACGATCATCTTGATATTGAAAGCATTGGAGGGATCTTCTTGACCACAGTTGGAGTTAAAGTTTCCCCCAGCCTGGATCCAATTCCCATGAAATTGATGCAGTAATAGCTGAAGCCAGGAAGTTGACATGATCGACCTTTTGAGGCCAGAGTAAAAATTGCCCCCTAGTCGGGAACCATGTTCTCACAGACGGCACCAAACTGTTGCGTTCAGGAGTATTTGCGGCTATAGAGAAATATAAATTTTAGCATCTTAACGTTGTACAAAATCTAGCACGGAATCATATAAGAGTGAGAGTGTAACGTTCATATGAGACACCAAGATTTTTACGTGGAAAACCCCTGAAAAGGGGCAAAAATCACAGGGCCTAGCCCAATTTGAATGAATTCGTTAGTATTTGCAGTTGATTACAAATGAGGCCCTCCCTCGGGGGGAAGGCCTTGGCTTTATGTACATCATTTGCAATACATTACATGGTGGGAATACAAAGAGCTACTGGTGACATGTTCATTTAGTCGGACGGACTATAGTCGGTGGGCGACGTAAGTCAAAAGGACCGTAGTCGGCGGGAGACAAAGGTCGTAAGGACTGTGTAAGGTAGAAGTCTAGCAATAAACATAAATCCAACATCGGATATATGTCCGGCAAAAATCTGACGACAGAAAGAAGTTTGGTGTCGGGTAAAATTCTAGCGACGAGTGGAGATCCGGCGTCGGGTATAAGTCTGATGTCAGTCAGCGGCCGGGGGGGAACTCCGATGTTAGATGGTATTCGGGCAAAACTCCAGAGTCACCTATAGATCAGACAGAATTCCGGCTACCCGTGCAAGTCGGGTGGAATTTCGGCATCACTTGGAAGTCGGGTGGAATTCCGGCATCATTTGGAGGTCAGGCAGAATTTTGGCGTCACTTGAAAGTCGGGCGGAACTCCGGCAATGGTCGAGGAGGAGTTTCTTCCCTCTTACTCTTCTCTTATTCTTCTTCTCTTCTTCTCTCCTTCTTCTCTTCTTCTTCTTGCTTGGTCCCCCCTCAAGAGAAATGAGGGGTCTATTTCTATTTATAGATTTCTGGAGTGGCATGGCCGGTAAATAGGTAAGAGATCAGAGGTAAATGGGGAGTGGTTGGATGGATGACCGATATTAAATCCTTTGATCGTGGACCGTTCATCTAACATTTGAAGGCTCGTTGGATTTATCTCGTTGAGCCGCTCGATTCAACTATAAGCACGTTTTGTTAGGAAACCTTTTGGTAACTCAAATTGTGGTTTGAACTTTCCAACATCAATTTGGGTCCTTGATTTGGACTCATTTGGGCTCGGATTGAGTCGAATTTGGTGTCGTTGGGTTCATATTTCCGAGACGCTCAGTTCGACTATAAGTTTGCTGAAATTGGAGTTTAGATGATCCCGGATTTAATTTTTGAAGTTTTTGACTTGATTTTGCCTCGAGATTCGTTCCCGATCAAGATAATTTTTTGATGATATATCTGTATTAATCGATCTAAATATCCCTATATATATACATTGAGATGTCTTCATAAATGATCACTTGCAAAACATGTTGGGGGACAAATCGGCAAAATGTTTACAGCACCTCCCTTCTGTGAGGTTTAATAAGTTTGCGGCCCTGATTAGCCTATCCAGGACCTGTCGCATTCAGCCCAGACAACAAAATTAAGTATCATAAAATTTTCCAGCATTAAGCACTTGACTTTAATGACTAAGGTTTCTTTTGTGATGGGCAGAATTCTGTATAACATTGATCCGAAAGTTATTGTAGAAAAAATAACTTAATTATTCTAATGATAAAAAATAGCATTTCACTATAAAACTTATTGAAAATCAACGATATTCGTTTAAGTAAAAAAAATATTCAAACAAAATTATGACCGTTATATAAAAAACAAAATAACGAAATAATTGTCTCAAAATTATCTTAAATAAGAAGAAAACTCTACTTAGAAGAAGATCTCTTCGTTACCAGAATTCCTTGTAACTTTCCTAATAGTCTTGCAGTCCCTTTTCACTAGCCCATTTTCAAGTAAACAAGAATCCAAAGTCTCAAACAAAGTAAGCTAAATATGCAGTAATTGGAAGAGCAACTTTCAACGTAAAGTCTTCACCAGCAAAAAGGTCCCAAGAACTGTCAACTTTGAATTCCAATATACAGTTACACGTTAGTCTTACAATTGCTCTCTCTGCTGGTCTATATAAATTAGAGGGGATTCAATCAAATGTGTTCGTTAGCATAACCTTCAAACAAAACACAAACAAAATTTAAATCAGCATTAATAAATTCTCAATTGTAAAATTTAGAAAATTGAACTGAACAAATTATTTTTGAAATTAAATAAGTTTTGAGGGTTTGCTTGAGACAACTTTTTTATTGATTTGCTTTATAAATTGTACCTAAAGTTTCCGTTTGATTATTGTTTGTTTGTTAATTTCAAGAAATTTTTATGTTGAGAAATTATTTTTCATCATAACTTTTAAAAAGTTTCTCTTGTAATAATTTTATAATCACTTTTACAAAAAGTTGTATATATTTCAAAGAGACTCTAATCAAATTTTAAATTGGCCAATTCAAGTTTATTATATATATATATACATTTAAAAAAAAATAAATTTAACTTTTTAAATTTTAAATAATATATAGCAATATTTGCATTGATATGATATGTATATATTTAGTTAATTCTTTTTGGTCTATTAGTTGTAAGTTTTTGCTAAAAAATAAGAGATTTTGTATTCGAGTTTTAATTAATCGATCTAAATATCATATATATATATATATATATATATATATATATATATATATATATATATCAGCAAAATGTTTACAGCACCTCCCTTCTGTGAGGTTTAATAAGCTTGCGGCCCTGATTAGCCTAGTCAGGTCCTGTCACATTCAGCCCAGACTGTTATCATATCCTGACAGTAATTATAACACACTTGCTTAAGGAAGTGGAGCTCAGACCTTTCTCTGGCAGCCGCAGAAATGGCTCTGCTTTATTTTACACTTTCCGTTATTATTTCTCTATATATAGATAACACTGTTCATAGGAAAGAACAAGGAAATAGAATGCTGAGGGCTCCCTTTCCATTTCTCTGTTTCCTCGATTCTTGCTAACGAGTGTTCTCTTGCAGCTTTCATGGTATCAGAGCCGGTATAAGCCTCACGGCTTGTTGCTTCGTTTCTATCTCCCTAATGGCTTCAGATACATCCTCCACTGCCGAGGCGAC
The DNA here is from genome assembly GCA_022539455.1 of Dendrobium nobile. Taxonomy (NCBI): domain Eukaryota; kingdom Viridiplantae; phylum Streptophyta; class Magnoliopsida; order Asparagales; family Orchidaceae; genus Dendrobium; species Dendrobium nobile. The sequence continues at coordinate 15,126,263 of CM039733.1, read as the reverse complement.
TCAGCGCCCAGCTCCTGATCCGCTTACCAACGTTTCTCAGGTGCCTGATGCCGATGCAGCTCTGCTTCTCGGAACAGTAAACATTCCTCCTCAGTTGAAATTCTTAATGTCTACCATTAAGAATGTCATCACTATCCAATTAACCCCAGATAATCATCTCACCTGGAAATCTCAAGTGCTCAAAGTGTTTCGAGCGAACGGCTTTGAAGGGTATCTTGACGGAACCATTGCTCGTCCGTCTCGCCAAATTATTTCCTCCAGTGGTTCGGTAAGCTCAAATCCATTGTATTCTACGTGGATGTTAATCGATCAAAATTTGGCGGCTGCATTGTTCTCTACCATCTCCACTTCTCTTCTACCCTACGTTCTTCATCTTGAATCATGTTCAGAGATTTGGTTAACCATTGGAAAAAGGCTACAATCTTCAAATCGGTCTAAAATCCTGCAACTGAAAAATGATCTCAACTTTATTTCCATGGGAAGCAAGACTATGCAGCAATATTTAACTGAGATCAAAATAAAAGTAGATCAACTCACGGCTGCAGGTAGCATCTTACCGTCGGAAGATGTTATTATGTACACTTTAAATGGCTTGCCGGCGTCATATCAAGGTTTCAAGACGGCAATACGCACGAACCTTCAGCCGCTCAATCTAGATGATTTTTATTCCTTACTCTGCAGTGAGGAAACAAACCTTGAGAATGAAGCAGTTCGTGCTCTACATTATGTCCAAGTTTCAGATACTTCTTTGGCTCTTGCTGCAACGTCTCGAGGTTCACCGCGTCAGCCCTTTCGTCATACTCGTGGTCGCGGCAGGTTCTCCTCTTCCCGTGGGGGCAGAACATCCTCAACGCGCATTGAATGCCAGATATGTGGCAAGCTCGGTCACTCAGCCGAGAAATGCTGGCATCGTACCAATCTCAATTATACCAAAAGTAATCCATCTGCACTTGTGGCTGAAACTACAGAAAATGGCAGCAGCTCTACTGATTGGATTCTCGACACTGGTGCAACATCTCACATTACAAATGATCCAAATCAACTGGTCACAGCTCACCCTTATAATGGCTTTCAACAAGTCCAGGTAGGCAACGGTCAGTCACTTCCCATTTCTCATTCCGGTCAAGGTCTTCTACCTACTCCGAAACGTAAGCTTTCTCTATCACCTCTTTTACATGTCCCTAAAGTATCTCACAATCTTCTGTCTGTTCATCGCCTTACTACTGACAATGCTTGCACTGTCTCTTTTTCTTCCAATGGATATGATATAAAGGATCGGAAAACCAATCATACGATCCTTTCGGGTCCGTGCCATGACGGTCTGTACTCAGTCGTCATTCCATCCAGCTCTTCCTCAAAGGCTCTCGTGACCACTTCCAGTTCGTCTCTATGGCATGCCAGATTAGGACATCCGCACAAAGCTGTTCTTTCCCAGTTAGCGTCAAGTCTTCCTAGTTTACGTATTTCTGTAACTAATGCTATATGTGATTCGTGTCAAACTGCTAAAAGTCATAGAATCCCTTTTCCTAGTTCTATTTCTCGTTGTACGTCCTCATTTCAAGTTGTCGTATCTGATGTATGGGGTCCATCCCCAATTTTATCATTTAATGGATATCGTTACTATGTTTTGTTTACTGACGAATTCTCTCGTTTTTCTTGGATATATCCTATGTGTACTAAAGCTGAAGTTTTCTCCAAGTTTGTTCATTTTAAAGCCATGGTAGAAAAACAATTCACCACTAAAATTAAAATTTTCAGATCAGATGGAGGTGGTGAATACTCCAGCTTACAATTCAAAAATTTCTTATCTACTCATGGCATTTTACATCAATTTAGCTGTCCATATACGCCACAGCAAAACGGTATAGCAGAGCGTAAACATCGTCATATTATTGAGACTGCTCGTGCTTTGTTAATACAGGCTCATCTTCCAACTCATTTTTGGGTTGAATCTGTACTAACCGCCGTTTATTTGATTAATCGTCTTCCTTCTCACAATACAAACTCTATGTCTTCATTTCAAAAATTATATAAACATCCTCCTTCTTACTCTCATCTCAAAGTTTTTGGGTGCTTGTGTTATCCATGGCTTCAACCATCCTCTCCTCACAAATTCGCTCCAAAATCTTCAGCTTGCGTATTTATGGGCTATAGTTCCAATCATAAAGGATATCGTTGTTATCATCTTACTAACCACAAAATTCTAATTTCTAGACATGTTCAATTTCATGAACATGTTTTCCCATTTCAATTGTCTACATCCACCGTATCACCTGTCTCCAACCCAACAGCTAACTCAACTTCCTCTCCTCTTTTATTAGTTCCCTATCCTTCATCTCCTCAGGAACTCCATTTAGCTTCAAAAATCCCCTCTTCCGATTCTATCACATCTCAGAGTCCATCTTTTCAAAATCAAAATATCTCTAATGTCTACACTTCTTCCGATTCTATATCTTCACCTACACAACCTCAGTCACCAACTCCAATTGTTTCTGCTCCCAATGCACCCGTCCTCTCTACTAGACACCCTATGGTGACTCGGTTGCAAACTGGCAAGTTGAAGCCCAAAGCTGTATTTAATCTTCAACATTTATTGGTTGAAGAATCTGACCCTACATGCTTTTCTGCTGCTCAAAAGCACAAGTGCTGGCGTGATGCCATGTCAGCCGAATTTCAGGCACTTCAACACCAAGGCACATGGGCTCTTGTGCCACCGCCTGACACTCAAACCATCCTTGGATGCAAATGGATTTATAAAACAAAACGAAAATCAGATGGTTCGATTGCTCGCCATAAGGCTCGTTTGGTTGCTCAAGGTCACAGGCAAGAGTATGGGATTGATTACACGGAAACATTCAGTCCGGTGGCGAAATTACCTACCATTCGCCTTTTCATTACAGCTGCAGTGCATCATCATTGGAACATTGCTCAATTGGATGTCTCCAATGCATTTCTACACGGGGATTTACATGAGGTTGTTTACATGCATCAGCCTCCAGGATTTAAGGATTCTCAGCATCCGGACTATGTTTGCAAATTACAAAAAGCCATATATGGACTTAAACAGTCTCCACGTCAATGGTTTGCTAAGCTCACTACCCATTTGCAAACCTGGGGCTTTCGGTTTAGTGAAGCCGATTCCTCATTGCTTATCTACAATCATAACTCTAATCTAATATATTTTCTAGTATATGTGGATGACATCTTGGTCACCGGTAACAACCCCAAACTCATTGCCGAGTTAATGTCTAACCTCCAGCAACAGTTTCAGATTAGAAACCTTGGAGCTCTCAGCTACTTCTTGGGCATTCAAGCGGTGTCTCATGCAGGTGGCTTTCATGTTTGTCAATCCAAATATGCTTTGGATTTATTGCATCGTGCTGGTATGGAAAATTGCAAACCGGTGACCATACCTATTCCAGTGAAACAGTCGTCCGATTCTGTTGCCTTGAAGCCATTTGAAAATCCGGAATTGTTTCGTCAACTTGTAGGTGCACTACAGTATTTGACTATTACCCGTCCTGACATTGCTTTTTCTGTCAACTTATTATGCCAATCTATGCATACTCCTTTGCAACAACACTTCCAGATGCTGAAACATCTTCTTCGCTATGTTAAAGGCACCATCGACTATGGACTTCAAATCAGTCCGATCTCATTAGATGTCCGTGCTTATGCTGATTCTGATTGGGCAGGAAATCCTTTTGATAGAAAATCCACTACCGGTTACTGTTTCTTTCTTGGCAACACGCTTCTATCTTGGTGTGTTAAAAAGCAATCTACGGTTGCTCGCTCATCTACAGAAGCCGAATATAGAGCTTTAGCCACTGCAGCAACTGATATTATTTGGATTCGGCGACTTCTTGCTGATTTTCAGATTCCAATTTCGACTCCTACATCTCTCTATTGCGATAATGTCTCTGCAATCGCACTCGCCCACAATCCTGTGTTTCATGCGAGAACGAAACATATCGAGGTGGACTATCATTTCATCCGGGACTGTATCAAGTCAGCTGCCATCAATGTCCACCATATTTCTTCCCAGGATCAACTCGCTGATATATTCACTAAAGCACTTCCTCGTAGTCGGTTTCAAGATCTACGTACCAAGCTTTTGGTTTCTCCGGCACCATCAGCTTGAGGGGGGCTGTTATCATATCCTGACAGTAATTATAACACACTTGCTTAAGGAAGTGGAGCTCAGACCTTTCTCTGGCAGCCGCAGAAACGGCTCTGCTTTATTTTACACTTTCCGTTATTATTTCTCTATATATAGATAACACTGTTCATAGGAAAGAACAAGGAAATAGAATGCTGAGGGCTCCCTTTCCATTTCTCTGTTTCCTCGATTCTTGCTAACGAGTGTTCTCTTGCAGCTTTCACAGACAACAGAATTAAGTATCATAAAAGTTTCTAGCATTAAGCACTTGACTTTAATGACTAAGGATTCTTTTGTGATATGCAGAATTCTGTATAACATTGATTGGAAAGTTATTGTAGAAAAAAATAACTTAATTATTCTAATCGTAAAAAACTGCATTTCACTATAAAACTTACTGAAAATCAGTGATAAAATAAAAATAATAATAGTAGTCAAATAAAATTGTGATCGTCATATAAACAGAAAAATAACGAGATAATTGTCCCAAACTTATCTTAAATATAACCGCTAAAAATTTATAGATTGTATGTTACGAATGAGAATCAAATTTTATATTTAGATAAAAAATTTCAATCCCCTTAACAACTAGACTAATTTGTATATACAATATTCATATAAATATTTATTTCGAGCTAATAATATTTGTTTACAATCATAAGGAAAAAATTACAAGGGATTATAAAATACATAAGGATAAGATAATAATAAAAAGATAATTAGAACTAGTTGCTCGTTTAACAGACAACTAGATACAACAACAACAACATCAAGTCTTTGTCCCACTACGTTGGGTCGACTACATGAATCTTTTTATGCCATTGTGTCCGGTTAAAAGCCAAATTCTCATTTAAATCTAAAAAAGAAATTTCATTTCTAATATTTTCTAAAAGTCATGTTAAAAACAGGCGACTAGCTAGGTGTTGATTATAAATGAGTAACTTACGCTGAGTTGGCTACTTCCTGATTATGTGGGTGTATAATATTACTAAAGAGGAAGCCACTTTCAATGTTACTGTTACGGCCATTAAAATGAGGTCTACTTGCCTTGGGCTTGAGCATGGCACTAACCCATAACGATTAAAGTCGAATCGTGAGCCTATTGTTGAAACAACAACGGGTACCATAGAGATGCGGCCATAAACCGGAAAGTCTTGACCAATTCGATCCATCATTCGATGTAGTTGAAATAATTGAATTGGGGGTTTTTTGGTTAAGTAATGGAAACTCAACCAAATTCATAACTGTTTCAATATCATCCTTTTCTTCCCTTTTCTTTTGATTGTCTAAATATTCAGCTAAGACCATTCCAACGCTCCTTTTCGCCATGCATAAACTGAACCCACAATTGGGATAAGCACGAAAATGAAAGCTTCTTTTTATAATTAAATTGGAATATAATGATTTATCAGACTGTATTGCAGGAATTCCATCTTCTTTTTTCTGCTAAATTTCTTTTTTTTTTTTTAATTAATTTGTCATTAATTTTTAGTTATCCTAAGAATAAAAAATTCAGCAGTCATTATCAGTGCTAGATTTGAAAATTTGCTAAATTTGATTTTCAAATTTGGTTTGATGGTAGAGAAAAAAAAGTAAGACAAATTTGTAAACAGGGTGTTATAATTAAATTAATTAGTAAAAATAGGATAATAAAAAAATTATAATGTTAAAGGTCCAAATTTTTTATTATATTTAGAAGGTATGAGGGAACTCACGTTATGACCCCTTTAAATTTTAAAATATCTTTATATATCATACATTTTTATTTATATAAATATTCAAATATCATGATCTCTAAAATTTTGAAAAATAATACTATAATATCTATTAAAAATAATAATGATATGATGTATAAAATTTTGAACTAATGTCAGCGTTCAATCGCCCTTTGAACATGTGATTAGGTTTATTTTAAATTTTTTCATTATCCCATTTTTAAAAATTAAGTTAATTGTAATACCCTCTTTAAAAATTTGTCCAATACATAATGGATTACAAACAATGGCAGAACTGTGTAGTGCTGAGGGGGGTAAAAAAATTAAAATTCTTAGTATAGTAAGGGCTATTTGTAATCTGCCCGCATGAATTTTATTTTTTGCACATAGCCGGCCTTTTTTTAATGCAATTTGCCCCTCCAAAAATCTAAAGTCACTTAGTCTCTTTGCACCCTAAGATATATTTTATTTTTAAAAAAATTTACCACTTAGCCCTCCGGAGAACTAACCGCCCCTGATTACAAACTCATATATCATGCGAAACATGATAACAGCATGTATATTAAAAACGAGCATATACAAAATATGACAAATCTTACGATCAAAGTTGTGTAAAGTTGTTATGGGAGAAATTAATTTTGGTATTCTGGTTGTAAAAAAGAGCTTTTCACTATGAAATTTGTGAAAAATGATAAGAAAGCAGTAGCCAAATAAAATTTTAGGGAAATTTACATACATATCACTTTATAACATCCTATTTACATATCTAACACCTAAAACTTTAATATTACATGAATATCACCCTATATTATTTTAATATCAAATATACTACTTACATTTCTTTCCTACCACTCATATATTTCATTTCTACCACTTATATTTGGTATGAAAATGAACTATGGATGGTATATGTATGTAATATTAAAGTTTTAGGTGTTAAATATGTAAATAACATAGTATTAAGTGGTATGTATGTAAATCTCCCAAAATTTTAACTACTATCTGAAAAACAAAGCACGAAGAAAACTATTCCAAATAGATTGTTAATCAAAATGATTGAAAAGTTGCAGATGTCTAAAGCTAAATATCTAGCAAATCTAGGCATTTTCAAATAAATTTTGTTAGATTTGCGACCCTTACTAAGAAGAAAACTTTACTTAGAAGAAGATCTCTTCGTTACCAGAATTCCTTGTAACTTTCCTAATAGTCTTGCAGTCCCTTTTCACTAGCCCCTTTTCAAGTAAACAAGAATCCAAAGTCTCAAACAAAGTAAGCTAAATATGCAGTAATTGGAAGAGCAACTTTCAACGTAAAGTCTTCACCAGCATAAAGGTCCCAAGGACTATCAACTTTGAATTCCAATATAGTGAGATTCATCCTAACATAAACTAAGACTTGCATATACCTACATCTAAATCATCAATATTTTAAGTCATAACATTGTCACCATCATCTAAAAGTGATATATTGATTGGTATTTCTTATATTAGACCAATCCAGTCTCAGAAGTGACTAAATTATATTTCATCTAAGTATGCATGCTATTAGGGCTGTAAAGGAATCAAGCATTTGACGAGCTACTCGTTGGAATATAAAGAGACTAGAAAATTGATATCATTAGTTTTGTTAGCTTTGTGAAGTAGTTATGTATGTTGTCAAACACTGCTGGTACTTGTGAGATCTTGCTTGAGAGGAAGAAGCACTTCCTCTTCTTGATTTTGAGACAGGAGGGAGAGAGGAAAAGGGAGAGGGAGATCAGCTGAATCAGATTTCTTTATTTCTTAACCATGCCTATTACAATCTATAAAGCCTCTATATATAGGCACTAATGCTATACAACAAGCTACAAATCTAAATTTAGGACCAATATCTAAAAATCTCCACCTTAATACTAGATTTACACAAAAAAGATAACTACTGTTCACAAAGAACAGCCCTGCCAATATTCCGTGCCAATAGCGTCCACCGGACGCTTAATAATTCTCTCAAGAATTGTTCCACCATCTTCTTGAGTTTCCTACTTCACAAGCTCTAGCTCCACCTCCTGAAATATCTTCTCCTGTCGCAATGCTTCCCACGCAGTCAATTTTCGAGCACCCTGTGTTCCTTACACTCATGCAGTCTGACTCTGGCCACATCCTGCGCATATCCACCCGAGCACTGAGCCCTGCGCCTTCCGTTGTGCCCTGCTCGTCTCAATCACATGCCTTGCACTGCCGCATCCGGTCAATACCCAACGTGTCCTCCACCGATGCACTGCGCTCCTATGCGAAATCTTCGTGCACCGCACTCTCGTCACTTCTCCTCAAGAAGAGTCATACTCCATCTCAAAGATCCAAATCGATCTTTAATCAAGAAAAATAATCTTGAATCAATCGTGATCCTCCTCTCACTTGCGAACAACCTGTCATGCCATCAGCCTAGCCTCGCACACATAATCTCCCTCCTTACCACCTAGAAGATGAATCAGGAAGCTCATCTCCCTTAAGAACATGAACTCAACTATGACCGAACAGCCTCCTCCCGTTTACAAACCAAGCTCCTCTACCTCTACGCTAAACCGAACTTCCACCTGTTGATCTACTCGACCTCGACTTCACTGATCCTATTCCGCCTCCTTTCCCGATCGAGCCCAATCGGAAAGCCCCAAACTCCAGCAGCTTTGAGCCTCCCGTCTATCGAGACATCCAGTCTCACCTAGGGCCAAAGCTTCCTCCTGCCATTGAAGAATTTTGGGATAATGATGGTAGCAGTGGTCTCTTGTCGAAGGGCTAGCTGGCGCCTAATCAAGAACCACTACAGGAAAATCACTCATTACCAGCGGATTTTTCAGGAGGTTACTAGTCGGTTTTCGGCAGTTTTGTAAAACACCGGTGGCTTGTCGGCGATTCAAAAACAGCCGGTAATTGAAGCTGGTTCCGCCCCTGCTTGACTCGACCCGGTTCGATTAGAGATCTTCATGCAATGTATATTCATAAATAGCGGGCCAAGCTTCAATAATGATCTATTGTCATCTGAATTAATGCAAAAAAAATATTACAGAAAGCACGAAAATTAGCAAGAATATCCTTAAATTTAAAAACCAACCCCTTCTCAGTGCATAAAGAGCGGATTTCATGGGCTATTGAGAGTTCTGTGGAAGAAAGTTTAATTCAAATTAATTGCTTTCTTTAGTGAAAATTTTTTAAGAACGGTAATATTTGAATCAGAATTTTTTATTCATTCAATTAATTTTAAAATAAATATATTAATCAATCAATTTTTATATTATAAAAAAAGAAAAAAGTCATTTTAATCAAATTTAAATCAGAATATTATTTATGATCTAAAATTTTCTTCTATTTTAGTGCCTCTACTTTTGATGTGCTACCTGCACCAAGAGTACCCGGAACCTGCAAGAAAACAATGAAACAGGAAAAGAAGCAACAAGGAAGGGAATTCCTCCGTAAAACTATAGTATATTTCTTTCTACCTTCTCTTTCTGATTTGCACTATATATATGGGTATACTTGCCTCCCTTAATAAACTGATACCAGCAAATGAAAAGTAAAATAAAACCCATGATACTAATATAGCTAAAAGACAAAAATGGTTAGTAGCTTATAATGGAAACAAGGAAAAAGGCGTAGTCGTGGAACGTGCATCTGAAATGTGAGATGGCTGCATCCGATGGCTCCAATAGTCCAGTTCACAAGGTTGCTGTCATGACCCAACCCGACCGGGACGGATCCCGCTCGCATCGGGTCGTGGCAAAGTTCAAACTGACTGAACTGATTCCAGGATCTGACTTTGGAATTTGTTTCAGAACTTTCTTCCAAACATACAGACAAAAACAAACGCACATAGAGCTACTATAAACATCAAATGCAGCGGAACAGATCATCTATCTTTTCTTCCCCAAAAGAATCATATACAAATACAGTTCATGGCTTTTAGACAGAAAGGAAAGCAGAACAGAAAAGTTATGACTGTACAAAAATCAAAAGGACAAAATACCTATAACAGATCAGACTCTGAACTTCTAATCCTGGACTTCCTTCCCTTTCACAGAACCTGAAAACCACGCAGAAAACAAGGATGAGCTACAACAGCTCAGCAAGACATCAAACCTTCAATCAAAATCCTCAGAGTCCATATCAAACACATCAGACAGAAATTCGCAGAAATCATAATATAGAACAGAACAGAACGAATCAAATCAGAACAGAACAGACAGAACAGATTAATTATCAAATCAGAGCTGAATCATATATCAAATCAGAACAGATAGAATCGTGCGGAAATTAGAATCAGATCATATCGGAACAGAACAGAATCGTACAAATCAGAACAGAACAGAATCACATCACATCAGAGCTGACAGAACGTACAAAAATCAGAAATCAGATTAAATCATATCAGATCAGAATTCATATCAGAATAGACAGAATCGTACAGAAATCATAAATTCATATCAAATCAGAACAACTATTTCAGAACAGATCTTCCTTCCAGATTTCAGAAGATCCCCTTATATCTCCCTTATGCATACAGCACCAGAACTTCCCCTTATAACTCCCTTGTGCATACAACACCAGAACTTCCCCTTATAGCTCCCAATTGTGCTCATAGACCAGAACAGAACAAATATACAGAATTTCAGAACTTCACAGAACTTCCCCTTATAGCTCCCTTGTGCTTACAGCACCTTCCCCTTATGGCTCCCAATAGCATACAATCATATCATATCATTTCAGAGCAAATCCAGACAAATTCAGAAATCGTACGAAAATCCGGCAGCGTAACGGCAGTATACGGAATTTACACAAAATTGACAGAATCAGAATTCTACCAAATTACCACAGAACATTCACAGCAATAATATAAGACTTTTATTCTACTGCCACAACATTTTTAGACATCGCCAAAAATTGCAGTCAAAAGAAAACACCGCGGAATCAAAAATACCCGGTTAAAATTCTCCAGAAAATAATCAAAATGTGCACACTCGGCACCTCAGAAACATATCAAAAGTTACGCGGTAAAAACTGAACCAATCGGAAAATACGGACGAAATTCACTAATGAAAACGAAATCCGGACAGAAAAACCGTTCAAACTTCACCATTCTGAAAATTAAGAAAGGCGGAATGTGCCTTACCTCGAGTCGGTCAATTTCTTTAACTTCAGTAACGGATGAAAACAGACCGGAGTCGCCCAAAAATCACTTTTCTTCTTTTTTCCTTTGTTTTTCTCTCTCATGGCTTTTCTCTCTCTTCAAAATATCTCATTTCTATATATATATATCCAGACTGATCGTCCTGGACGATCGCGACGATCGTCCCGGGACGATCTGGCTCTGGAGAATATTCGTCCAAACGAGATTAATTAACGTCCCCGGCGACTTGTCCTCTGGAGAATTTTCGTCCAGACGATCCAAATTTCGTCCAGACGATTTGTTCAGTTTCCACAATGTTCAACACAACCTGTACAGATCGTCCCGGGACGATCCAACTTCGTCCTGGACGATCCTGGAGCAAAGTGATCTTTACAATTTCCCCAACTTCTGAAAAATGTCGTCCTCGACATTGCCAATCCGAAACGCAGTCAAAACAAATATGGATATGCTTGCCTTATGTCAGACTCCTTCTCCCAAGTCGCTTCTCGTGTTGTTCGATGCTTCCACTGAACTTTAACCATAGGAATCTGTTTATTTCTTAACTTACGAACATCGTAAGCCAAAATTTTCTCAGGTTCTTCTTTATACTGCAAATTCTCCTGAATCTCAACTTCATCAGCAGACAACTTCTTATCAGAATCAGATATCCACTTTCTCAAAGAGGATACGTGAAAAACATTGTGCACATCAGACATTTATCAGATAACAATAATCTGTAAGCAGATTTACCAATCTTTTCAAGGATTTCAAAAGGTCCAACATACCGTGGATTGAGCATACTTACTCTGCCAAATCTACTCACACCCTTCATCGGACTGACTTTGACATACACAAAGTCACCAAAATTGAAATTCAACGAACCTGTGCTTCTGATTGTAATATTTTTGCTATCGATCTTTTGCAGCTTTCAATTTTTCTTTAATCAAATTAACTTTCTTAACAGTTTCATTTACAAAAGTGGCACCCATCTCCTGCCTATCTCCAACCTCAGTCAGAGTCAAAGGAGTTCTACACTTCCGGCCATACAGAGCTTCATAAGGTGCTATACCAATACTGGACTGAAAACTGTTATTATAAGCAAACTCTACTAGAGGAATGTGATCTTCCCAGCTTCCTCCAAAATCCAGAACACACAGCATCAACAGATCTTCCAGTACCTGAATAGTCCTCTCAGACTGTCCATCAGTCTGCGGATGAAAAGCTGTATTGAAATGCAACTTCGTACCCAAATCATGCTGAATACCCTTCCAAAGTCTGGAAGTAAACCGTCCATCTCGATCAGAAATAATCACCTTAGGCACACCGTGTAATCTGACAATCTCTTTCACATAGACCTGTGCCAATCGATCCACCGGATCGGTCTGCCTGATCGGAAGAAAATGAGTAGACTTCATCAATCGATCCACAATCACCCAAATGGCATCGTGCCCTTGCCTTGATCGAGGAAAACCCATAGCAAAATCCATTGTTACCTCCTCCCACTTCCACTCAGGGATAGGCAACGACTGCAAAAGTCCTCCTGGTCGTTGATGCTCTGCCTTCACCAACTGACAGGCCTCGCATCTAGCAACAAAATCGGCTACATCCTTTTTCATACCCGGCCACCTGAACAAACTCTTCATATCTCCGTACATCTTACCACTTCCCGGATGAACAGTGTAGCCTGAATGATGAGATTCATACAGAATCTCTTTCCTCAGATCTCTAAACACAGGAATCCACAACCTGTTCTTGCAGAAAATAGCACCAGAATCAGAAACTCGGAGTTCAGGCTTCTTACCAGATTCAATCTGAGCAATCAACGTCGAATAATCAGAATCTAACTTCTGGGCTTCCAAAATCCTTTCTTCTAAAGAAGACTGAATGCTCAACTGAGTTAAAACTCCAGAATCCAAACTATTGGAGGAAATCACTTCCAACTGCAATCGCTCCATATCACGCATCAGAAAATCATCAGAAGTGAGCTGAATACCTGATAATCCAGAAGATTTCCTGCTCAGAGCATCCGCCACCACATTAGCCTTACCAGGCTGATACTGAATCGTCAGATCATAGTCCTTGATCAACTCAAGCCACCTTCTTTGCCTCAAATTCAAATCCTTCTGAGTAAAAATGTACTTCAAACTCTTGTGATCCGTGAAAATCTCACATCTGATGCCATACATATAGTGACGCCAAATCTTCAAAGCAAAAACAACTACAGCCAACTCCAAATCATGTGTCGGGTAATTCTTCTCATGTGGTTTTAACTATCTCGAGGCATAAGCAATTACCAGTCCATGCTGATGCAACACACATCCCAAACCTTTCAGTGAAGCATCACTGAACACCTGAAATCCTTCCGTACCTAACGGAAGTGCTAACACTGGAGCTGAAGTCAGACAATCCTTCAATCTCTGAAAACTAGCCTCACACTCCGGTGTCCAAACAAAAGCTACTGACTTCTGAGTCAGTCTCGTCAGAGGCGTAGCAATCTGAGAAAATCCTTGCACAAACTTCCTGTAATATCCAACCATGCCTAAGAAACTACGTACCTCAAATACCGTAGTAGGCCTTGGCCAACCCGCAACAGCCTGAATCTTCTGGGGATCAACAGAAATACCTTCTCCGCTAATCACATGCCCCAGAAATGAAATGCTCTTCAGCCAGAATTCACACTTGGAGAACTTAGCATACAACTAATGCCGTCTCAGAGTCTCCAACACAATGCTCAAATGTCTGGCATAATCATCCTCAGAAGCAGAATATACCAGAATATCGTCGATGAAGACGATCACAAACTGATCCAGATACTCCCTGAACACTCTGTTCATCAGATCCATGAAAATAGCAAGTGCGTTGGTTACCCCAAAAGGCATAACCAAAAACTCATAGTGTCCGTACCAAGTGCTGAAAGATGTCTTCAACACATCAGCTTCCTTCACCTTCACCTGATAATATCCAGATCTCAAATCAATCTTCAAAAACACAGAAGAACCAAAAAGCTGGTCAAACAAGTCGTCAATCCGTGGCAAAGGATACTTGTTCTTGATTGTGACTTTATTCAAATCTCTGTAGTCAACACACATACGGAGTGTTCCGTCCTTCTTCTTCACAAACAAAACAGGTGCTTCCCAAGGAGAAATACTAGGACGAACAAATCCTCTATCCACCAACTCCTGAAGCTGAACTTTCAACTCAGAAAGTTCTTTCGGTGCCATCCTGTACGGAGCTTTTGATATCGGAGATGTACCCGGAAAAATATCAATAGAGAATTCCACATCTCTATCCAGAGGTAAACCAACCAACTCCTCAGGAAATACATTAGCAAACTCTCGTACTACTGGGATATCAGAAACAGAACCAACATCCAGGTTCCTATCCCGCACCGAAGCCAAAAAGACTGGACAACCCTTCTTCCACATTCTTCTAACTTCCAGTCCAGAAATCAGACAAGAGAGAACACCACACCTCTCTCCAGACATAAGCAAACTCACTTGCTTCTTCAGACAGTCAATCTGAGCCTCATACAGACTCAGCCAATCCATGCCCAAAATCACGTCATACGAAGAAATCGGCAATAAAATTAAACTTGATTTTCACTTCTTGCCAGCAATATCAATCTCACAAAAGCAAAACTTCCGAGCAATCAAATTACTTCCAGCCGGCAAAATCATAGAAAGAGAAACCGGAAGCAAAATCAAATCCAGATGTAAAGCATCAAAACACCGCTCGGACAGAAAAGAGTGACTGGCTCCAGAATCAAACAAAACACGACAGGGCTGATCAGAAATGTAAATCGTACCTGTCACCATATCTGGAGCATCTCGAGCCTCCTGCTGACTCAGACTGTACACTCGTGGCTGAACTGGAGCTGGAGCTGAAGCAACAGAACTACTAGGCTCCCTCTACCAACAGTAGGTGGTCTCCGTGGCACAGAACTCGAACCACCACCTCTACCAGATTCCTCAGTCATAGAACGTGGAGGAACAGTCCTCGGTCTTCCTGCTGAACCGGCAGGTCTAATAAAACTCTCGGATCGGATGTCAGATCGTCGATCAAACCCAGCCTGTGGACATTCTGCAATCCGATATCCTGGTTGACCACATCTGAAGCACTGACCAGTCATCCGGTAGCACTGGCCAAAATGTCGTCGTCCACAACTCTGGCACACAGGTGCCCCACTAATAGATCCAAAACTAGTAGTACTGATAGCAGTACCAGAATATCCAGACTGTCCACTCCTCCGGGAGTCTCCAGAACTAGAAATAAATCTCCTCTTGCCAGAGGAACCACTACCAGAAGCATCACCCCCAAACCTCTTCCTACTCGCAGTCCACCGCTGCTGAGTAGTCATCAGATCGTTCTCTATCAGACGAGCTCTCTCCACAAGCTCAAAAAAATTAGAAATGTGAAATGGTACCAGGGGCTGCCTCAGACTGTCTTGTAGTCCCCTCAGAAAGCGATAGCACTTCTCAGTAGAAGTACTAACCAGCTGCGGAGCATATCGGGCTAAGGCAATAAACTCTGCCTCGTACTGCATCACAGTCTTGCTCCCCTGAACCAGCCTCAGAAAACTCTCCTGCATCTGCTGTCGTGCAGAAGGGGGAACAAACCAAGATCGGAATACCTCATAAAACTCTTCCCAAGAAATCAAAGAGTTTAACCTGCCCTGAAACTTGGCCTCCTGCTGGCCTACCCACCAGTGCTCAGCTTCCCCATCTAACAGAATACTGCCAAAGGTACCTTCCTGTCTAACGGACACTGCATGCCATCAAAAGTCTTCTCTATCCTCCTCAACCACTCCTCAGCTGCTCTAGGCTCAACAGCGCCCTTAAACCTCGGAGGTTTCAACCTCAGAAACATCTGCAAATGTCTATCAATATCCTCAGATTGGACAGTAGAAGCTCTACTGTGAGTCTCGCTCATCATCTGAGCAACCAATGTAGCAAACTGGGAAAGTGTATCTGCACCAACCACTAGGGCTGTACTATCCACTGGAGCTGCCTGACTGGCACTCTAACCGTCTGTCATGTCGGGGTCTGGCAGATCCATACAAAAAATCCAGAAAATTCAGAAAATTATAACAAAAATAACACAATAAAAATCCAGACAAACCAAAACTACCCCAGACAGACTTAGATCACTTCCTATAGCTCTGTCTTATAATCCAAATTCAAAATTCCAAAACTATTACTCTTATACCACTAAAGCTTGACACGACCCAACCTGACCGGGACGGATCCCGCTCGCATCGGGTCGTGGCAAAGTTCAAACTGACTGAACTGATTCCAGGATCTGGCTTTGGAATTTATTTCAGAACTTTCTTCCAAACATACAGACAAAAACAGACGCACACAGAGCTACTATAAACATCAAATGCAGCGGAACAGATCATCTATCTTTTCTTCCCCAAAAGAATCATATACAAATACAGTTCATGACTTTTAGATAGAAAGGAAAACAGAACAAAAAAGTCATGACTATACAAAAATCAAAAGGACAAAATACCTATAACAGATCAGACTCTGAACTTCTAATCCTGGACTTCCTTCCCTTTCCCAGAACCTGAAAACCACGCAGAAAATAAGGATGAGCTACAACAGCTCAGCAAGACATCAAACCTTCAATCAAAATCCTCAGAGTCCACATCAAACACATCAGACAAAAATTCGCAGAAATCATAATACAGAACTGACAGAACAGAACAGAACGAATCAAATCAGAACAGAACAGACATAACAGATTAATTATCAAATCAGAGCTGAATCATATATCAAATCAGAACAGATAGAATCGTGCGGAAATTAGAATCAGATCATATCAGAACAGAACAGAATCGTACAAATCAGAACAGAACAGAATCACATCACATCAGAGCTGACAGAACGTACAAAAATCAGAAATCAGATTAAATCATATCAGATCAGAATTCATATCAGAATAGACAGAATCGTATAGAAATCATAAATTCATATCAAATCAGAACAACTATTTCAGAACAGATCTTCCTTCCAGATTTCAGAACTTTCCCTTATATCTCCCTTGTGCATACAGCACCAGAACTTCCCCTTATAGCTCCCTTGTGCATACAACACCAGAACTTCCCCTTATAGCTCCCAATTGTGATCATAGACCAGAACAGAACAAATATACAGAATTTCAGAACTTCACAGAACTTCCCCTTATAGCTCCCTTGTGCTTACAGCACCTTCTTCTTATGGCTCCCAATAGCATACAATCATATCATATCATTTCAGAGCAAATCCGGACAAATTCAGAAATCGTACGAAAATCCGGCAGGGTAACGGCAGTATACGGAATTTACACAAAATTGACAGAATCAGAATTCTACCAAATTACCACAGAACATTCACAGCAATAATATAAGACTTTTATTCTACTGCCACAACATTTTTAGACATCGCCAAAAATTGCAGTCGAAAGAAAACACCGTGGAATCAAAAATACCCGGTCAAAATTCTCCAGAAAATAATCAAAATGTGCACACTCGGCACCTCAGAAACATATCAAAAGTTACGCGGTAAAAACTGAACCAATCGGAAAATACGGACGAAATTCACTAACGAAAACGAAATCCAGACAGAAAAACCGTTCAAACTTCACCATTCTGAAAATTAAGAAAGGTGGAATGTGTCTTACCTCGAGTCGGTCAATTTCTTTAACTTCAGTAACGGACGAAAATAGACCGGAGTCGCCCAAAAATCACTTTTCTTCTTTTTTCCTTCGTTTTTCTCTCTTTTGGCTTTTCTCTCTCTTCAAAATATCTCATTTCTATATATATATCCAGACTGATCGTCCTGGACGATCGCGACGATCGTCCCGGGACGATCTAGCTCTGGAGAAATTTCGTCCATATGAGATTAATTAACGTCTCCAGCGACTTGTCCTCTGGAGAATTTTCGTCCAGACGATCCAAATTTCGTCCAGACGATCTGTTCAGTTTCCACAATGTTCAACACAACCTGTACCGATCGTCTCGGGACGATCCAACTTTGTCCCGGACGATCCTGGAGCAAAGTGATCTTTACAGTTGAACTGCATCAGGTCCCTCCTGCTAACAAGAGTCGACAGTATCACTGTTGAGTAAATCTGTTCCATATGGGGGTTGATAGGGGTGAATGTCGGACACATTAAAAGTTGATGGTGTGTGTATATTTGGAGGAAAATCAACTATATACGCATTATCATTAATGCGCCTAGTTATAGGAACTGGTCCAATCTTGCGAGGACTGAGTTTCGAATATTGACCAGCCGGAAAATGTTCCTTGCGTAAATGAACCATAACGAGGTCCCATGGTTCGAATATCTGTTTGCGCCTATGAAGGTCAACTGCTTGCTTGTAATGGTTGTTGGATTCCAGGAGCTTTGCTTTAACATCTTGAAGCACTGAGGCATGTTGTTTCGTGAAAGTTGTTGCAGCAACTGTGCGACATTTAGGTAAAATCGCAACATTTATGAGATGATTTGGTAGCTTTGTGTACACAATGCTGATGGGCAGCGCCCCGTTGAGCGGTTGGTCATGGAATTATATGCGAATTCCGCCTGACCAAGGACTTCATCCCATTATTTCGGTCGGTTTTGCACTAGGCACCGTAACATATTAACTAATGTGTGGTTTACCACTTCAGTCTGACCGTCGATTTGGGGGTGATAAGCCGAGCTAAGTTTAAGCTCCGCATGTAAGTGACTCCACAAATCTCGCCAAAAATAGCTAATGAATTTTACATCTCGGTCAGAAGTAATACTGCGAGGTACGCCATGTAAGCGTACAATCTCTTTAAAAAATATTCGAGCCACATTGGTTGCATCAAAAGTCTTTTTACAAGCTATGAATGTTAGGATTTAAAGGAGACACAAAAAATAATTCGATCGTCTCCGAACGACATGCCAAATCATCGAGAAGAATTTTCGGAAGCGTACCTGAATCCATTGAAATGCAGAATCAAGGTCTTTCGATCTTCCACGTTTAGAGCTGCGTTCTCCAAGAGAGCGAGAGACCCCTTCTTTTCACTCAAGTTGGGAAATGAGAGAAATGAGAACTTAACCGCTTAAACTGGGGACCACGACCCTTATATACTTAAAGTGTAAATATTTTATTTTAGCCAATCATTAAAATAAAATAAATACCCGGCCTCTACACAAATTTAATTTCATACAAAAATTTAAATGAGATGCCACATAAGCCAAATAATAATTTAATACTTAAATAGATCACGAATTTAATTGGCTTAATTTTAGATAGCTTATAATGTATAAAACTTTATTTATATGTATAATAATATGGGTCCACTTATAGAAATTTCCCAACAATCTCTCATTTGGACCATATATATATATATATATATATATATATATATATATATATATATATATACATACATATAATTATACATTCTAAAATAACCGTAAGAGCTCAATCTTTGCTATCTTTACAAAACGTCATCTCTAGACAATCTGGTACATCAATCATATCAATATAGAATCAAGCGACCTTTGCTACATTCTTCGTAACAAGATCCATCAATGGTCACTATATTAATATAATTAATGACATATATCAAGTATGGATGTGTAGCATGAAAATTTCATGTAATGTGATCTCAAATCATGACTATTTTCAACTGGTCCAATTTCATAACTCAAAAGAGTTATAACCAAAATTCAATACTTTATGCTAAACTGCAAATGAAATCAAATAACTTTATGTCAGAGTTTTCAATAACCAAAATAACAATACTTTAGTCTGATCAGAAAATAAGTTTATAATAATTGAACAATACAAACAAACTCCCATTAAGCTAGCATATCATCAAAACAGATTACACCCATACGAGCCACATGCTCATGAAATACTTTAGGTGGTAATCCTTTTGTAAGTGGGTCTGCAATCATATAGTTTGTACTAATATGTTCAATAGAAATCTGAGAACTCTGAACCCTTTCTTTCACAACAAGAAACTTTATGTCAATGTGCTTTGATTTCGACGAACTCCTGTTGTTCTTGGAATATAACTCAGTTGCTTTATTATCACAATTTATCTTTAATGGTCTCTCAATGCCATCAACAATATTTAGCCTTGTGATAAAATTTCACAGCCATATTCCCTGATTTGAAGCCTCATAACAAGCTATAAACTCTACTTCCATTGTTGAAGAAGCTATAAGTGATTGCTTGACACTTTTCCAAGAAATAGCTCCTCCAGACAACATGAAAATATAGCCTGAAGTGGATCTCCTGCTATCGAGGCAACCAGCAAAATCAGAGTCGGAATACCCCACGATCTCTAAATGATCAGATCTCTGATATGTGAGCATGAATTGTCTTGTTCTTTTTAGATACCTCATAACCCGTTTCACTGCTTTCCAATGATCCATTCTTGGGTTACTTAAATATCTACCAAGCATTCCAACAATGTACGTAATATCTGAACGGGTACAAACTTGAGCATACATAGGACTCCCTACTGCCGATGCATAAGGGATCTTATCCATCTCTTGCGTTTTAACTTTATTTCTTGGGCATTGAAGCAAACTAAATTTATCTCCTTTTGCAATGGGTGTATCCCCTGGTGCACAATCCTTCATGCCAAATCTGCTTAGCACTTTATCAATATAGGCTGTTTGTGATAACCCAAGTATACCATGGGAGCGATCCCGATGAATTTGTATACCAACACAAACGATGCCTTTTCAAGATCTTTCATTTCAAATGTATTTGAAAGAAATCTCTTAGTCTCATGCAACAAGCCTATGTCACTGCTTGCTAGCAGAATATCTTCGACATATAACACTACGAGAATAAACTTACTCCCACTGACCTTATGATAAATGCATTGATCAACAGTGTTCACCTTAAAACCAAATGAAAAAATCACTTGATCAAACTTCTTATACCATTGATGGGAAGCTTGCTTTAAATCATAGATGGATTTCCTTAATTTGCACACCAGATGTTTTGAATCAGAAGATTGAAAATTTTCTTATTGCACCATATATATAGTTTCCTCAATATTTCCATTAAGGAATGTAGTCTTTACATCCATCTGGTGTAGCTCTAAATCATAATAAGCTACAAGTGCCATAATGATTTTAAAAGAGTCTTTCGAAGAAACTGGAGAGAAAGTCTCTTTATAATCAATACCTTCCTTCTGAGTGAATCCTTTAGCAACTAGACGTGCTTTATATCTTTCAATATTGCCTATTTCATCCCTTTTGATTTTAAAAATCCATTTACAACCAATAGGTTTTGCTCCTTCAGGCAATTCAGAAAGATCCCAAACATCATTGTCTTTCATTGATTTCATCTCATCTTTTATGGCTTCTATCCACTTTTGAGAATTAGAGCATTGTTTGACCTGACTGAATGATTGGATCATCCTCCAATCCCATATCAAATTCATGCTCTTGGAGATATATAATATAATCATCTGAAATTGATGTTCTCCTTTCCCTTGTGGATCTCCTTAATGGCACTCCAGTTTGAGGTTGTTGCCCTTCTATATGAGTGGGAGATAATTCAAGATTATTTTGATTATCTGGATTTACAATCTAAATAATATCAGGCATAATTACCTGATCATTTCCAATTGTAACAGTAGGAATAGTAACATATTCCTCCTTAAAATCAAAATCTTTAATTTTATCACTTCCACTATATTCAGCATCCTCAATAAATTTAGCATTGCCCGTCTCAAAAAAAGATTTATTTGAGGAATCATAAAATTTAAAACCTCTTGACCTTTCAGAGTATCCAACAAAATAGCAGCTAACAGTTCTTGAGTCCAATTTTCTTTCATTAGGCTTATAAGGCTTAGCCTCAGCTGGACATCCCCAAACATGAAAATGTCTAATACTAGGCTTCTTTTTAATCCATAACTCATATGGGTTTTTATTTACTGCTTTACTTGGAACTCTATTGAGAATATAAACTGCAGTCTTTAAGGCTTCTCCACAAAGTGATTTTGATAAAGAAGAATGACTAATCATACTTCTAACCATATCCTTTAAGGTTCTGTTTCGTCTCTCAGCGATACCATTTTGACTTGGAGTCCCCGGCATAGTGTATTGAGGAACGATGCCACATTCTGCTAAATATCTCGCAAAAGGGCCTGGACGTTGTTCACCTGATCCATCATATCTACCATAGTATTCACCACCACGGTCAGATTTGACAGTTTTTATCTTCTTACCAAGTTGATTTTCAACTTCAGCTTTGAAGATCTTAAATACATCCAGAGATTCTGATTTTTCATATATTAAGTATAGGTACCCATAATGAGAATAATCATCTATGAAAGTAATAAAATACTGATGATTATTCCAAGAAGCTGTGGGGAATGGACCACAAATATCAGTATGTATTAATTCCAAGACATTCAAACTCCTTTTGGCACCAAATTTCTTAATATTTGTTTGTTTTCCCTTAATACATTCAATACAAATTTTAAAATCAGTATCATTAAGGGAATCAAGATCTCCATCTGACACAAGCCTTTCAATTCTTTATTTTGAAATATGTCCCAAGCGCTTGTGCCATAACATAAAGGAATTCTCATTAGTTAATTTTCTTTTTGTACCAAAATTATTTATATGTAAAGTTTCATTCATCTGTGAGGCAGAAATATCTAATTTATACAGATTATTAATTAAAGAACATGTATCAATAGCTTTAGAAAATTGAAAGAGACTAAATTTTCCATTTCCAAATGAACAAGAGTAATCATATTTGTCAAAACATGAAATAGAAATCAAGTTCCGTCTAAATGACGGTACATAAAAAGTCTCACACAAATCCAAAGTACAACCAGATTCTAAGTATAATCTATATAAGCCTACAGCTTTAACAGGAGCTTTATTGCCATTTCCCACATAGATGAATCTTTTAGCATCAGTTGGCACTCTCCTCCTTAGACAACCCTGCATAGTCACACTTATGTGAGTAGTTGCACCTGTATCTATCCACCAAGTGTGATTTGGTACTAAGGACAAATTAACTTCAGAATAAACATAATTCAAAAGTTTACCCTTTTTGACGAGCCAGTTAGCATATTTTGGACAATCCTTCTTCACATGACCAGTCTTCTTACAAAAAAAACAAGTAATAACATGATCTTGCTTCTGTTGCACTTTAGGTTGTGAAGTCCCTTTATCTGCAGCTCTTTTAACTTTATAATCCCTTTTCCTTTTGGTAGCAAAATCATAAGAGGAAGAAGCTAAGTGAGCACTTTCTACCTTTTCTTGTTTCAATCTTTCTTTCTCTTGCACACACTGAGCAATGAGCTCATTAAGAGTCCATTTTTCCTTTTGAGTATTATAACTTATCTTAAAAAGACTGAATTGTGCAGGAAGAGAGATTAAGACTAGATGCACAAGAATGTCATCAGACAATTCTAACTTTAATGCTCTAAGTCTTGTAACAAGATTAGATATTTCCATAATGTACTCTCTTATATTCTCTTTGCCTTTATACCGCATTGAAACAAGTTTACTAAGAATAGTACTTGTTTCGACCTTTTCAGAGCCTACGAAACAGTCTGCTATTTGGCTTAGGAATTTCTTAGCATTTTCCTCCTCAGGCATTGCACCCCTGATGATATCTTGAATTGAGTGCTTCATGATCATAAGACTCATGCGATTTGAACGCTCCCACTTTTCAAAATTTGCCTTTTGTTCAATAGTGCTTTCCGCATTAAGGGTACGAGGGCGTTCAGTCCGAATCGCATAGTCTAGATCCATACACCCAAGAACAATAGTAATGTGCTCTTTCCATTTCTTAAAATTAGAGCATCTAAGAACTAGAATACTATGTAAATTGGCAGATATAGAAAAAACATTAACTGAAAAAGAACAAAAAAATAATATATAATTAGCAACAACATATGGTGGGCCCTTTTTAAGATACCTATAATAACATCATAATTCAGTCTTTGGACAGAAATTATAATTTGTAAATGGCACTCTTAAAATTATAGGTAATAAATATTGATAAAAAATTCTGCCAATAATAAGCCTTTCTTTGGACCGACTTACTATATGCATGAATACTTTTAAAGATATCACATATTTATAACTATATCTTTAGAGTCCGGCTAAAAAATAATCTTCCTTTGAGCTGATTATTTTCGCATAGACTAGAAAAAAAAATTCTTTAGTATTATTCAATTAATTTAAAAATTAAATAAATTGATCTAATAGAGGTCACTTTGGTGACATATTATTTCAATTTAATTTAGTTTCGAATTAATGAATAATTATATCAAATGAGAAATATTTTAATTGATAAATATATATAGAGCAATTTATCAATTTTCTCAAAAAAAAAATTCTCTAATGCAAAGTACCAATTTCGAGAATGGTTATATTTAAAACCATGCATTAAATCCAAATAATTTATTAATAAAATAAATAACATGAATTTGGCACTTATGAATATAACTGCCATTAATAACCAATTTCATCTTGACAATAATTTATAGAAATTCGTAACAGTTATGATTAATAACAACAAAATTGTATTTCTAATTATGTAGATGTCATGATGCATTAAAAAAGCATTAAATATTCAAACGAAAGGTTGTGACGTTTGGATATGAGGCAATGCAATTTTGAATAAAAGGAAAATAAAATCGTAATACTTTGCACAATTATAACCAATGAGTGTGACTTTTTATATTACGGTAACCGCTAAAAAAAAGGAAAATAACAGTCAATTCATCTTCTTCGATGGATTGAAATGAAAACGATGAACCAAAAAAGTGATAATGAACAGTCAAAAAATCAACAAACGATTGAATTACTGTTCATATTAAAAATTTCTTAATTTCTCTGAATTTCTCAAAACTAACTAAGATCTTAAACAAATTAGTTTTGAAAATTATAACAATTAATTTATACAGAGAAATCAAAATCTTTGCATATAAAAATTCTCAAAAGAAGATTTCTAGTGGTCAAAAAACTGAACTAATCAATAACATGATTATAGAAAATCATTTCTCATTGATTCAACATGATAACCGGGCTCTGATATCACTTGTTAGGATTTAAAGGAGACACAAAAAATAATTTGATCATCTCCGAACGACATGCCAAATCATCGAGAAGAATTTTCGGAAGCGTACCTGAATCCATTGAAATGCAGAATCAAGGTCTTTCGATCTTCCATGTTTAGAGCGGCGTTCTCCAAGAGAGCGAGAGACCCC
This sequence comes from Dendrobium nobile, assembly GCA_022539455.1. NCBI lineage: Eukaryota > Viridiplantae > Streptophyta > Magnoliopsida > Asparagales > Orchidaceae > Dendrobium > Dendrobium nobile. The sequence goes on along the minus strand of CM039733.1, from coordinate 15,101,031 downwards.
TTCTTTTCACTCAAGATGGAAAATGAGAGAAATGAGAACTTAACCGCTTAAACTGGGGACCACGACCCTTATATACTTAAAGTGTAAATATTTTATTTCAACCCATCATCAAAATAAAATAAATACCCGGCATCTACACAAATTTAATTTCGTACAAAAATTTAAATGAGATGCCACATAACCTAAATAATAATTTAATACTTAAATAGATCACGAATTTAATTGGCTTAATTTTAGATAGCTTATAATGTATAAAATTTTATTTATATGTATAATAATATTAGGGGTGTCAATATTTGACACGACACGACAACCCGACCCGGACCCGACCCGGAAAATCCGGGTTGGACCCAACCCGTTTGATAAACGGGTCGGGTGCGGGTTCACAGATTTGACCCGTTTGATAAAACGGGTCGGGTCGGGTTGACCCGGCGGGTTACCGGGTCAACCCGAAAACCCGTTTAATTTAAAATAATAAAAAAAAATGTTTCTGTACTCATTTCCCGATGCTCATTTAATGGATTCCTCAGCCACTCCATGACACGATGCTCATTTAATGGATTCCTCAGCCACTCCATGACAAGCTTTCAAAGTGTCAAGCTCCATATCCTTGCTCCGCCCAATGAGATCATTTTTAGGCAAGGATTTGTTTCACGTGCTCCGGCCTCCGTGCAGCTCAAGCGGCTGCTTCTGACCCTCCTGCCTCCTGCAGTCCTACTTTTAAAAAAAAAATTCTTTAAGTACAAACGGGTCAGGTCAAATTTGAAGAAAAAAAAACCCTTTAAGTACAAACGGGTCGCGGGTCGGGTCAGGTCAACCCGGCAACCCGGCCGGGTCGGGTCCGGGTTGAAATGTCTGACCCGTTTTTACAAACGGGTCGGGTTCGGGTTGACCTGTTTAGATACGGGTCGGGTCGGGTTCGACCCGAACCCGGCGGGTTGACCCGAATTGACACCCCTAAATAATATGGGTCCACTTATAGAAATTTCCCAACAATGAAATGTGTCATCTTCGAAAATCTGTCAACAACCACCAAAATAGAATCTACTCCATGCTTTGTTTTAGGCAATCCCAGTACAAAATCCAAACTGATCTACCAAATGGAGTCAGGTACACGAAGAGGCATGTATAAACCAATGTTTTGAGCCACTCCTTTATATTCTTGGCAGATAGAGCATCGCTCCACAAATTTCAAGACATCTCTGTGTAGCCGGGGCCAATAAAACCTGCTTTGTAGTTGTTGAAAAGTCTTTTCTCTACCTAAATGCGCTGTCAAACCGCCTCCATGAGCTTCCCGAATAATTTGCTGGCGCCAAGAAAAATCGGGAATACACAACAAATTTTCTTTAAATAAGAACACATGCCTTATAGAAAAATCTTTGAGTGGTGTTGAGTTGCTGCACTGTCTCCATATGTGGTCGAAATCCCCATCTTCATCATATAGATCCTTCAAACAGTCTAAGCCTGTGATCTCGATCTGCAGCTGTGTAATCAGCGCCGCTCTTCTACTAAGATCATCAACGACTCGATTAGCTTGGCCTGATTTATGCTTTAATACAAATGTAAATTTTTGCAAAAATAATATCCACCTCGTATGCATGCGATTTATCGTCTTTTGACTGTTTAAGTATTGAAGGGATTTGTGATCGCTGCATAGAACAAAATCTTGGTGAAGTAAATACTGTTCCCAATGCTTAAGAGCTCTTACGATGGCGCACAATTCTTGTTCATAAACTGTCCATTTTTGCCTGCTCGGACTAACCTTTTCACTGAAATACTCTATGGGTTTATCGAGTTGCAATAATACAGCTCCAATTCCTACGGCGGAGGCATCCGTTTATATGAGGAAGGGCTTCTCAAAATCTGGCAAAGCAAGCACTGGAGCTGAATTGAGTGTTTGTTTAATGCACTAAAAAATTCGTTGTTGTTTGATGCCCCAAACAAAAAGTCTTTAGCTTCAAACAATCTGTAATTGGTGCCGTGAGTATACTGAAACCCCATATGAATCATCTGTAGAAATTTGCGAGTCCGTGAAAACTACGCACATCGAACAATGACCTTGGCGTAGGCCATTCCATAATAGCTGCAAATTTACGCTGGTCTACTTCCACGCTGCGGGCAGATACAATGAAGTCAAGAAAGTACACTTGGGAGGTGGCGAACTCACATTTAGACAGATTAAGGAATAACCAGTGAGCTCTCAAAACTTGAAAAATTTCAGCTAGGTGAAGCAAATGGGAATCCAATATAAGAATTGCTAAATTGCTAAAAACAAGTATATCATCAAAGTATACCACACATGACTTTCCGAGAGAAGGTTTTAGTACCTCATTCATTAGCCGCATGAATGTCGCCGGAGTATTACACAACCCAAAGGGCATAACCCTCCACTCATATAGCCCTTGGCGTGTTTTAAAGGCGGTCTTCCATTCGTCTCCCGGGTGAACTCGAATTTGGTGGTATCCGCTTTTGAGGTCTAATTTAGTAAAGATCTCTGCTCCAGCTAATTTGTCCAAGGGTTCATCAATGCAAGGGATCGGAAAATGATACTTGACTGTGATTTTGTTGATTGCATGACTGTCTATACACATCCTCCACTGTCCATCTTTCTTGGGCACCAACAAGGCCGGGACAGCACACGGCCTCAGACTTGGTTGAATGAGCTATTTTTTCAGGAGTTCATCAATGATTTCTTGCAATATTGCATGTTCTTTGGGGCTGATCTTATAGTTGGGAAGATTTGGGAGTATTGCTCTAGCATTAAATTCTATTTGATGCTGAATATCACGCAAAGGCGGAAGTCCCTCCGGAAGTTCAGCTGGTGCAAGGTCTTCAAACTGTTTCAACAAAGTTCGGACAGAGTCAAGCATTATCGAAACTAGTGATTCAAGCTGTGTATCCGTCACTACTAAGGCTATGATTTCATTCTCTATTTGTCCCGTGGCTAATAGAGCACGTCCCCCTACCAACTGAAGAGCCGAATTAGGCTCCTTAATATTCATTTTAGAATCGGGACTGAATAGTAGTAACCGAATTTTCTTACCCTTCCATTCAAATGAATATGCATTTAATCTGCAATCATAGGTAGCCCCAATGTCGTACTGCCATGGTCTGCCCAAACTAGCATGCCCGACGTTCGTATCAATGACGTCACATAGAGCTTCACACATGTACTATTTCCCGATGGAAAATGTAATCCGGCACATTTCTGTCACAGTTACTTCCATACCTTTCTTGATCCAGCCAATCTTGTAAAGTTGGGGGTTCTTTTGAGTCTTTAGCTGTAACTCATGAATAAGTGAACGAGAGACAATGTTCTCCGTACACCCATTGTCAATAAGAAGGTCGCAGACTTTACCCTCAATCGTGCATCGGGTGCGGAAGATGGCATTCCTTTGTGACTTAACTGGTTGACAAGGGGCCAATAATAACCTTTCTAAGACACAAATGACCACATCTCCCTCATCCGCCATGAGCTCTTCAACTATAGCTTCACCATCATCATCAATTTGATTTTCAGAACTTTCTGCTTCCCCTTCTACCATTTGAATGCAGGGTCGAGAGGAACAATCATTAGATTTGTGGCCCGGCAGGAAGCATCAGAAACATTTGTAAGTGGCTGGCTTTGAGTAAGGATTAGTTCCTAGTTTTGGACTGGCACCCTTGTTGTCTCCTGATACTATTTTGTTGGGATCGGTTCCTAAACTTACCACCTACAGCTTACTCACAGGGGTAGCAATTCGTTGATTGCTGGAGGGCTCTATTGCTTGCCAGCGACTGGAATAGCTTCGAGAGTGTCGAGACATCTACATTTCAGCCTTGATGGCGAAATTAATAGCCTGCGAAAGTGACCATACGGAATTTAATTCTAATTTGTCTTGTAAATTATCCTTCAATCCGCCAATATACCACGCCACCAACTGGTTTTTTGATTCACTGAGGTTGTTTCTCGCACTTAAACGGTAAAATTCCTCGGTGTAATCAGTGACATTACGATTCCCTTGCGTACAATGCTGGTACTGTATGTACAACATCTGTTCGTAGTCCATAGGAAGATAATGCCCCCTCAGCAGTTGTTTCATGTGAAACCAGCTACGGACTGGCCCCTTTCCTTCCCTCCGTCGGGACTGCAAAAGCTGTTGCCACCATGCGCTCGCACCCCCTTTTAATCTATACGCAACATAATTAACTTGTTTTTCAACCGGAATCTCCATATATTCGAAGGACTCAACAGCCCTCCCAATCAAGGAAATCTTCTATATGCAGTCATCCGTCGAAGAAGGGAATGTCGAGTTTGATACGGAACTCACCATGAGGCCTCTGATAGCGATCCCGTGTCTGCCTATGCACATTTTGCAATGCGACATTATCATTATCGGAGTCGGAAGGGTCAAATCGCTGCTGCGGATCAATGTCTTCTTCCGATCCAACCGATTCAGCCAGATTCTCTTGTCTTCTCCGTCCCAATCCGCGCACAGGATACATTGGTTCTGGTACAGTACGCCTAGCCACTGGATTCTTCGGACCCCGTCCCCAATTAAGATGCAATGCTTGTCGGACTTCTACTGTAAACCTGTTGAAACTGATGTTAAGCTCCTCCAGCTGCCAATCCAATTTGGTTTGTTCCCTCCAAAGGTCCTGTAATATCAGTTCTGCTCCAGGTTCGTCCGGGACGAAGTTGGATCGTCCGGGACGATCGGTACAGGTTGTGCAGAAAATCAGTTTTGGTTGTATGATTCGTCGGGACGAAATTTGGATCGTCTGGACGAAAATTCTCCCGAGGACCTGTCGCCGGGGACGATGATGAAAATTTCGTCTGGACGAGGATTTTCCAGAGCACACATCGTCCGGGACGAAGTGCGATCGTCCAGGACGATCTGAGCATTTCTTAAGGGAAATGAGATATTTTGAGGAGAGAGAAAAATTTTATAAAATATCAGATTTGGATCCGAGGAGAGAGGAAGAAAAAGAGAAAAAGGAAAAGTTGATTTCGGGAAGCCGCGGGTCCGTTTTCGTTCGTCGAGACTGTTGAGGATTTTGCTGTACGCAAGGTAAGGCACATTCCGCCTTTCTCAATTTTCAGAACCGTCGAGTTTGGCGGTATTTTCTGTCCGGATTTCGTTTTCGTTACCGATTTTCGTCCGTAACTTTTGATTGATTCAGTTTTTACCGCGTAACTTTCTGTATATTGTTGAAGTGCCGAGTGTGCAGTTTTTGGTTATTTTCCGAAGATTTTTGTCCGGGTATTTTTGATTCGGCAGCGTTTTTAGTTGATTACATTTTTCTGTGAATCCGTAAATTCTCTGTGCAGTAGAATAAATGTTCTGGAATATGATTATCTATGTTCTGTGCGAATTTGGTAAATTTTCTTTGCAGGAAATTTTGTGTAAATTCCGTCTAATGCCGTTGTGCTGCCCGATTTTTGTCTGATTTCTGATTTGCCCGGATTTCTTCTGAATTGAAATGCTATCTGTATGTGCTATAAAAAGGGAGTTATAAGGGGCCTGGATCCTATGAGATTCAGTAAGTGTCAGGGAAATCTGAAATGAGCTCAAATCTGAAAATCTGATATCTGTTCTGTTCCGGATCCGATGAATTCTGTTCTGGTGCTGTAAGCACATCTGTTCTGGTGCCGTAAGCACATCTGTTCTGGTGCCGTGAGCACAAAGGGAGCTATAAGGGGCCTGAATCCAAAGAGATTCAGTCAGTGTCAGGGAATTTAGCTATTAAATATATATCTGATATCTGATATCTAATTTGATCTGATTCTGCTTTCTGTATCCGTTCTGTAAGCGATAATAAGTTCCGTACGATATGATTTGATCTGTCTGATATCTGATTTGATATGATTTCGAATTCAGTATCTGTTCGGTAAGCAATTCTGATTTCTGATTTTGTTAATGTGATATGTCTGATTCTGTCCTGTTTCTGATACGATTTCTGTTCCGTACAACTCTGTGAATTCTAACTCTGACTTTTTGATTTCTGTATAATTCTGACTCTGTTGATTTATTATGTTCTGTTTGTACTCTGAATCCGTACGACTCTGATTCTGATTTGATATCTGTTCGTATCTATTCTGATTCTATTCTGTTTCTTTCTGATATGTCCGGTTTGACAATCTGTACGATTCTATTCCGATTTCTGATCTGATTTCTGTCTGATGAGTTTGGTTTTGAATTCTAAAAGTTTTGATTGGAGGTTTGTTGCTTTGCTGAGCTGTTGAGCTCACTTTTGTTTTCTGGTGGTTTTCAGGTTCTGGGAAAGGGAAGGAAGTCCAGGAGTAGATTTCTGAGTCTGATTCGTATAGGTATTTGTTGTACCTTTTGATTTTTGTACAGTCATGGCTTTTCTGTTCTGTCTTTCTTTCTGTTCAAAAGCCATGCACTGTATTTGTAGATGATTGTATTTAAGGAAAAGACAAGATAGATGTTTTGTTCCGCTGTATTTGGTGATTTATAGTAGCTCTGTTGTTCTGTGTTTGTGTGGCCGTTTTGAGAATTATTTGGAAGATTCAGTTCCGAAACCAATTCCCAAACCAGATCCTGGTTAGTTTGTTTAGGCTGGTCGCGATCCGGTTTGGGCGGGATCCGTCCCCGTCGAATCGGGTCGTGACAAAGCCTTTTGAGTGGTATCAGAGCACTGGTTTGGAAACTGGTTGGATTGTAAGACAGAGCTATAGGAAGTGATCAGTGAGTCTGTCTAGGGGTAGTTTTGGGTCGTTTGGCTTTTTATTGTGTTGTTTTCGTGTTGTTTTTGTGATAGTTTTCCGGATTTTCTGGATTTTTCTGTATGGATCAGCCAGACCCAGACATGACAGACGGGCAGAGTGCCAGTCAGGCAGCACCCGTAGGGAGTACAGCCCCAGTGGCCGGTGCTGATACACTTGCTCAGTTTGCTACACTTGTTGCTCAGATGATGAGCGAGACTCAGAGCAGAGCTGTTACTGTCAGATCAGAGGATATTGATAGACATTTACAGTTATTTTTGAGGTTGAAACCTCCGAGATTTGAGGGCGCTGTTGAGCCCAAAGCAGCCGAGGAGTGGCTGAGGAGATTGGAAAAGACTTTTGATGGGATGCAGTGTCCAGCGGATAGGAAAGTTCCGTTGGCAGTTTTTCTGTTGGATGGAGAGGCTGAGCACTGGTGGGAAGGCCAGCAGGCGGCCAGATTTCAGGGTAGACTGAACTCTTTGATCACTTGGGATGAGTTCACTGAGGTATTTCGAGACTGGTTTGTTCCCCCTTCTGCACGACAGCAGATGCAGGAGAGTTTTCTGAGACTGGTTCAGGGGAGCAAGACGGTGATGCAGTACGAGGCTGAGTTTACTGCACTAGCCAGGTATGCTCCGCAGCTAGTGAGCACTTCTGCTGAGAGGTGCTACAGATTTCTGAGGGGATTGCGAGATAGTCTGAGGCAGCCCCTGGTGCCTTTTCACATTTCTGATTTCGCTGAGCTTGTGGAGCGAGCTCGTCTGATTGAGAATGATCTGATGGCTACTCAGCAGCGGTGGACTGCGAGTAGGAAGAGATTTGGCGGTGAAGCTTCTGGCAGTGGTTCCTCTGGGAAGAGGAGATTTGTGATTGGTTCTAGATCCGGAGTCAACAGATCTGACTCCAGGAGGAGTGGAGAATTGTCTGGTACTGCTACCAGTACGACGAGTTCAGGATCTGTCAGTGGGGCACCTGTGTGCCAGAGTTGTGGACGGCGACATCATGGCCAGTGCTATAGGATGGCTGGTCTGTGTATCAGATGTGGTCAGCCTGGACATAGGATTGCAGAGTGTCCACAGGCTGGATTTGATCGACGTTCTGAGTTCCGACCTGAGGGCTCTGTTAGACCTACCGGTTCTGCAGCAGGAAGACCGAGGACTGTTCCTCCTCGCCCTGAGGGATTTTCTGGAAGAGGTGGTAGTACTAGTTCTGGACCACGGATACCACCTACGGTTCAGAGGGAGCAGAGTAGTTCTGTTGCTTCAGCTCCTGCTCCAGTTCAGCCACGAGTTTATAGCCTGAGTCAGCAGGAGGCTCGTGATGCTCCGGATGTTGTGACAGGTACGATTTATATTTCTGATCAGCCCTGTCGTGTTTTGTTTGACTCTGGAGCTAGTCACTCTTTTCTGTCCGAGCGCTGTTTTGAGCTTTTGCGTTTGGATTCTGTTTTGTTGCCGATTTCTCTTTCTGTGATTTTACCGGCTGGAAGTAATTTGATTGCCCGCAAGTTTTGTTTTTGTGAGATTGACATTGCTGGCAAGAAGTGGAAGTCAAGCCTGATTTTGTTACCGATTTCTTCGTATGACGTAATTTTGGGCATGGATTGGCTGAGTCTGTATGAGGCTCAGATTGATTGTCTGAAGAAGCAAATGAGTTTGCTTGTGGCTGGAGAGAGAGTTGTATTTCAGGGATTACGAGGTGTTCTCTCCAGTCTGATTTCTGCGTTGGAGGTGAGCAAAATGTGGAAGAAGGGTTACCCAGTGTTTTTGGCTTCGGTGCGGGATCTGAATCTGGAGGTTGATTCTGTTTCTGAGATCCCAGTGGTACGGGAGTTTGCCGATGTTTTTCCTGAGGAGTTGGTTGGTTTACCTCCGGATAGAGAGGTGGAGTTCTCTATCGATGTTTTTCCGGGTACAGCTCCTATATCAAAAGCTCCGTACAGAATGGCACCGAAAGAACTTTCTGAGTTGAAAGTTCAGCTTCAGGAGCTAGTTGACAGAGGTTTTGTCCGTCCTAGTGTTTCTCCTTGGGGAGCACCTGTTTTGTTCGTAAAGAAGAAGGACGGGACACTCCGTATGTGTGTTGATTACAGAGATTTGAACAAGGTCACTATCAAGAATAAGTATCCTTTGCCTCGGATCGACGACTTGTTTGATCAGCTTTCCGGATCTTCAGTATTTTCGAAGATTGATTTGCGATCCGGATACTATCAGGTGAAGGTGAAGGAATCTGATGTGGTGAAGACTGCTTTCAGTACTCGGTACGGGCACTACGAGTTTTTAGTTATGCCTTTTGGGGTAACCAATGCGCCTGCTATTTTCATGGATCTGATGAACCGAGTATTCAGGGAGTTTCTGGATCAGTTCGTGATCGTCTTTATTGATGATATTTTGGTGTATTCTGCTTCTGAGGATGAGCATGCCAGACATTTGAGCATTGTGTTGGAGACCTTGAGGCGGCATCAGCTGTATGCCAAGTTCTCCAAGTGTGAATTCTGGCTGAAGAGTATTTCTTTTCTGGGGCATGTGATTAGCGGAGAAGGCATTTCTGTTGATTCTCAGAAGATTCAGGCGGTTGCTGATTGGCCAAGGCCGACTACGGTATTTGAGGTACGTAGTTTCTTGGGCATGGCCGGGTATTATAGGAAATTTGTGAAGGGATTTTCACAGATTTCGACGCCTCTGACGAGACTGACGCAGAAGTCAGTAGCTTTTGTTTGGACACCGGAGTGTGAAGCTAGTTTTCAGAAATTGAAGGACTGTTTGACTTCAGCTCCAGTGTTAGCACTTCCGTCAGGTACGGAAGGTTTTCAGGTCTTCAGTGATGCTTCACTGAAAGGACTGGGATGTGTTCTGATGCAGCGTGGTCAGGTAATTGCTTATGCTTCTAGACAATTAAAGCCACATGAGAAGAATTACCCGACGCACGATCTGGAGTTAGCTGCTGTAGTATTTGCTTTGAAGATTTGGCATCATTATCTGTATGGCGTCAGTTGTGAGATCTTTACTGATCATAAGAGCCTGAAGTATATTTTTACTCAGAAGGATCTGAACCTGAGACAGAGAAGGTGGCTCGAGTTAATCAAGGACTATGATCTGACTATTCAGTACCAGCCTGGGAAGGCTAATGTGGTAGCGGACGCTTTGAGCAGGAAGTCTTCTGGATTATCAGGTATTCAGCTTACTTCCGATGACTTTCTGATTAGAGATATGGAACGCTTGCAGTTGGAGGTGATTCTCTCCAATGGGTTGGATTTGGCTCAGATGAGTATTCAGTCTACTTTGGGGACAAGGATTCAAGAAGCCCAGAAGTCAGATTCTGATTATTCGAAGTTGATTGCTCAGATTGGATCTGGTAAGACTCCTGAACTTCGAATTTCTGATTCTGGTGCTATTTTCTGCAAGAACAGGTTATGGGTACCTGTATTTGGAGATTTGAGGCAGGAGATTCTGTATGAATCTCATCATTCTGGCTATACTATTCATCCAGGCAGTGGTAAGATGTATGCTGATATGAAGCTATTATTTTGGTGGCCTGGGCTGAAGAAGGATGTGGCGGAGTTTGTGTCGAGATGCGAGGCCTGTCAGTTGGTGAAGGCAGAGCATCAGCGACCAGGTGGACTGTTGCAGTCGTTACCTATCCCTGAGTGGAAGTGGGAGGAGGTGACGATGGATTTTGCGATGGGTTTTCCTTGATCACGGCAAGGACACGATGCCATCTGGGTAGTCGTAGATCGATTGACGAAGTCAGCCCATTTTCTTCCGATCAGACAGACTGATTCAGTAGAGCACTTGGCACAGGTTTATGTTAAGGAGATTATCAGATTGCACGGTGTGCCTCGCGTGATTGTATCTGATCGAGATGGACGTTTTACTTCCAGACTTTGGAAGGGCATTCAGCAAGGCTTGGGTACTAAACTGCATTTCAGTACAGCTTTTCATCCTCAGACTGATGGACAGTCTGAGAAGACCATTCAGGTATTGGAAGATCTATTGAGATTTTGTGTTTTAGATTTTGGAGGAAGCTGGGAAGATCATATCCCTTTGATTGAGTTTGCTTACAACAATAGCTTCCAATCCAGTATTGGTATGGCACCGTACGAGGCTTTGTATGGCAGGAAGTGCCGGACTCCTTTGACTCTGACGGAGGTCGGAGATAGACAGACTTTGGGTGCCACTTTTGCTGATGAAACTGTTCAGAAAATTAATTTGATTAAAGAAAGATTGAAAGTAGCTCAGGACCGTCAACAGAAGTATTACAATCAGAAGCACAGGTTCGTTGAGTTTCAAGTCGGTGACTTTGTGTATGTCAAAGTCAGCCCGATGAAAGGTGTGAGCAGATTTGGTCAGGTAAGCAAGCTTAGTCCAAGGTATGTTGGACCTTTTGAAATTTTAGAAAGGATTGGGAAAGCGGCTTACAGACTTTTGCTTTCTGATTCGATGCCCGACGTGCATAATGTGTTTCATGTAGCCACTTTGAGGAAGTGGGTATCAGACTCTGGTAAGAAGGTATCTGCTGATGAGGTTGAGATTCAGGAGAATCTGGCGTACAAGGAAGAGCCAGAGTTGATTTTGGCGTACGACGTCCGAAAACTACGAAGTAAACAGATTCCGATGGTTAAAGTCCAGTGGAAGCACCGTACTGCACGGGAAGCCACTTGGGAGAAGGAGTCTGACATGAGACAGTCGTACCCGTACTTGTTTTGACGGAGGTTGGATTGGATAATGTCGAGGACGACATTTTTTTTAAGTTGGGGAGATTGTAATATCAGTTCTGCTCCAGGTTCGTCCGGGATGAAGTTGGATCGTCCGGGACGATCGGTACAGGTTGTGCAGAAAATCAGTTTTGGTTGTATGATTCGTCGGGACGAAATTTGGATCGTCTGGACGAAAATTCTCCCGAGGACCTGTCGCCGGGGACGATGATGAAAATTTCGTCTGGACGAGGATTTTCCAGAGCACACATCGTCCGGGACGAAGTGCGATCGTCCAGGACGATCTGAGCATTTCTTAAGGGAAATGAGATATTTTGAGGAGAGAGAAAAATTTTATAAAATATCAGATTTGGATCCGAGGAGAGAGGAAGAAAAAGAGAAAAAGGAAAAGTTGATTTCGGGAAGCCGCGGGTCCGTTTTCGTTCGTCGAGACTGTTGAGGATTTTGCTGTACGCAAGGTAAGGCACATTCCGCCTTTCTCAATTTTCAGAACCGTCGAGTTTGGCGGTATTTTCTGTCCGGATTTCGTTTTCGTTACCGATTTTCGTCCGTAACTTTTGATTGATTCAGTTTTTACCGCGTAACTTTCTGTATATTGTTGAAGTGCCGAGTGTGCAGTTTTTGGTTATTTTCCGAAGATTTTTGTCCGGGTATTTTTGATTCGGCAGCGTTTTCAGTTGATTACATTTTTCTGTGAATCCGTAAATTCTCTGTGCAGTAGAATAAATGTTCTGGAATATGATTATCTATGTTCTGTGCGAATTTGGTAAATTTTCTTTGCAGGAAATTTTGTGTAAATTCCGTCTAATGCCGTTGTGCTGCCCAATTTTTGTCTGATTTCTGATTTGCCCGGATTTCTTCTGAATTGAAATGCTATCTGTATGTGCTATAAAAAGGGAGTTATAAGGGGCCTGGATCCTATGAGATTCAGTAAGTGTCAGGGAAATCTGAAATGAGCTCAAATCTGAAAATCTGATATCTGTTCTGTTCCGGATCCGATGAATTCTGTTCTGGTGCTGTAAGCACATCTGTTCTGGTGCCTTAAGCACATCTGTTCTGGTGCCGTGAGCACAAAGGGAGCTATAAGGGGCCTGAATCCAAAGAGATTCAGTCAGTGTCAGGGAATTTAGCTATTAAATATATATCTGATATCTGATATCTAATTTGATCTGATTCTGCTTTCTGTATCCGTTCTGTAAGCAATAATAAGTTCCGTACGATATGATTTGATCTGTCTGATATCTGATTTGATATGATTTCGAATTCAGTATCTGTTCGGTAAGCAATTCTGATTTCTGATTTTGTTAATGTGATATGTCTGATTCTGTCCTGTTTCTGATACGATTTCTGTTCCGTACAACTCTGTGAATTCTAACTCTGACTTTCTGATTTCTGTATAATTCTGACTCTGTTGATTTATTATGTTCTGTTTGTACTCTGAATCCGTACGACTCTGATTCTGATTTGATATCTGTTCGTATCTATTCTGATTCTATTCTGTTTCTTTCTGATATGTCCGGTTTGACAATCTGTACGATTCTATTCCGATTTCTGATCTGATTTCTGTCTGATGAGTTTGGTTTTGAATTCTGAAAGTTTTGATTGGAGGTTTGTTGCTTTGCTGAGCTGTTGAGCTCACTTTTGTTTTCTGGTGGTTTTCAGGTTCTGGGAAAGGGAAGGAAGTCTGATTCGTATAGGTATTTGTTGTACCTTTTGATTTTTGTACAGTCATGGCTTTTCTGTTCTGTCTTTCTTTCTGTTCAAAAGCCATGCACTGTATTTGTAGATGATTGTATTTGAGGAAAAGACAAGATAGATGTTTTGTTCCGCTGTATTTGGTGATTTATAGTAGCTCTGTTGTTCTGTGTTTGTGTGGCCGTTTTGAGAATTATTTGGAAGATTCAGTTCCGAAACCAATTCCCAAACCAGATCCTGGTTAGTTTGTTTAGGCTGGTCGCGATCCGGTTTGGGCGGGATCCGTCCCCGTCGAATCGGGTCGTGACAGGTCCTCTACACTATGGTCGTCGCCAAGCGTATTGCAAGGATTTCCATCTGCCATTGCCTCGCAAGGAAGAACCGCTCTGAAACCAACTTGATGTGCTACCTGCACCAAGAGTACCCGGAACCTAGAAGAAAACAATGAAATAGGAAAAGAAGCAACAAGGAAGGGAATTCCTCTGTAAAAATGTAGTATATTTCTTTCTACCTTCTCTTTCTGATTTTCACTATATATATGGGTATACTTGCCTTCCTTACTAAACCGATACCAGCAAATGAAAAGTAAAATAAAAACCCATGATACTAATACAGCTAAAAGACAAAAACGGTTAGTAGCTTATAATGGAAACTAGGAAAAAGGCGTAGTCGTGGAACGTGCATCTGAAATGTGAGATGGCTGCATCCGATGGCTGCAATAGTCCGGTTCACAAGGTTGCACTGCATCAACTTTTCTTTATTTTCATTCAAATTTTGTCAAAAAAAAATTATGTGACAATTTTTGTGGTTAAAAAGTATTTCTAATTAAGATAATTTTTCCAATGAAAAAAAAAACTGTAAATTGTATTTTTATAAGAAATAATTATCAAAAAGTGCTTTTAAAATTTAATCATTTTAAAAAATTAAAAATTTAAAAAAAAATTGTCAAGTTGTATAAGCTAAAGCCAATTTTATAATACTGAGTTCATCATTTCACATATCATCTATTATCTTTCAATATAACTAAATTATTAGATAATATAATTAATTTTAAAAGATAAATATAATTAAATTATTAGTCAATATAGTAAATGCTTATATAATTTTAATTTTAAATTTAATTGTGTTAACTAATAGTTTAATCCTATTGAAGGATAATAAATGGCATGTAAAATTAAGAATAAATTCCTTCTCACCCCTTGGATGTCTGTGGCTTGATTTGACAATCTTGGTGGATGCTCTCACACTTTTGAGTCTGAAAGGCTTTATGCCCTTCTTTATTTCTAGGGAGATTTACATACATATCACTTAATACTATTCTATTTGCATATTTAACACCTAAAACTTTAATATTACATACATACCACCCATAGTTCATTTTCATACCAAATTTGAGTGATAGAAATGAAATATATGAGTGGTATGAAAGAAATATAAGTGTTATATTTGATATTAAATAATATAGAGTGGTATGCATGTAATATTAAAGTTTTAGGTGTTAGATATGTAAATAAGATGTTATAAAGTGGTATGTATATAAATTTCCCTTATTTCTATCATTGGTTTTACTACATTTTTGGTTGCCCTTGCATCCATAATTTACATTGCTGGTCTCATAGGGGTGTCAATTCGAATCAACGGGTCGGGTTCGGGTCGAACCCGGAACTGACACGGCACTATTCAGGTCAACCCGAACCCGACCCATTTTTAAAAACGAGTCAGGTTTCTAGACCCGAACCCGACCTCGACCCGATTCGGGTTCGGGTCAACCCGACCCGACACGAATGACCCGGGGTTGCCCAAAATTGCTAGTTTTTGGGTCAAAAATCGGGTCAATCTCAGATTTTCGGGTCAAAAATGGGTCAAAATGGGTCAATCTCAAGTTTTCGGGTCAAAATTGAGTTTTTGTGTCAATTTTGGGTTGCCGGGTCAACCCGAACCCTACTCGATTTTTAAAATTTGGTTGATTTGTTGAACCCGACGCGTTTCGGGTTTGGGTTGACCGAACTCGGATTTTTCCGGGTCGAGTTTGGGTCGTGTTTCGGGTCTTGTCAAAAATTGACACCTCTATGGTCCCATACTTATATTGTCCTGTTTGGTCTTCCTTGGACCTTTTCTTGGTTTTCCCTTTTTTTTAATGGAATAAAACTATTTTTTGCTTGAAAAAATAGAAGTAAGAATATATATAATAAAATTAGCATATTTTAATGCAAATTTTTTTTTTGAATATTTAGACCAATTAAATCAAACTCACACACACATCACATACACAAAGCATATAAGAATATATTTGACTTCTGGTTGCACCAAAATATCAAAGTGAGCTCCGTTTAATGAAAAAGTATATAAGAATATATTTGACTGAAACTTTTTCCAAAATATTTACTGTCATGCAGATTTGCAAAGAATAGCCACAAAAAAAGTTAGAAATTTTTTTTTTTAAGACAACTATTATTTAGATTGTTCATTGAAAGCAATCCTATTCATTTCTTAATAGATCATTTAAAAATAGAAAAAAAATTATAAATATACTAACATAAATTATATCAAAATGTATTTAAATGTCATTGAATTTGAATTGAAATTATTATAGCAAATCATATTAAAGGGTTTACTATTCCGAGCATAAATGAATAATAGTCAAACTCATCTTGATATGATTTGCATTATTGTGACACTTTTTTTCTTAAATATTTATTGAGGCTCATCAAACCAAATCTCACTATCTAAGGCTTCGTTTAAGACAGACTTTTTTGTTGCTTCTTAAAACAGCTTTTTAATATAAAAATTTTAATTTTTTATTAAAAAATTATTTTAAGAAGCAATAAAAAAGCTGTCTCACATAAGATTTTAAAAAAGCTTTGTATTAAAAAATTATTTTAAAAAATAGCAAAAAAATATCTCAAATAAACCCTAAAATTTTAGCATTATATGTATGATGACTCAAGTCTCAAGAATAAAAAAAAAAAATCTTTTTAAAATGACTATTTTAAACGTATTGGCGAATAAAGGATACCCACTCTCATATTCTTTTTCTTTTATTGCTTTCATTTACTTCAGTCAAATCATATTTATTTTATAATAATTAATAAAAGGAATGTGAGAGGACCCACGAAAAAAGCAAATGCAATATGTAAATAAAGCTTAAAACAAAAGAAGCTAGAAAGGATTTTAAAAGGATTGGTAGAGGTAGGGCTGTAAACTAATCAGGCTTAGGGCATCTCCAACCAAAAATCACATTTTTCACGGCAAAACATAGCAAAACTTTAAAATGCGGTAATTCTGCTCCAATCGAACTCCAATTTGCGGGCTTCCCTCGTCGTAACCGTCATTCTTCATTTCGCGGGTAAATCCCATTGACACATAAAAATTTAGCAGGTGAACAGTGCGACACCAATATTAGCGTCGCACTGTTCATCAGTAAACAAATGCCGGAGAAAAAGGCGTTCGGTTACGACGTTTGAGGGCCTCCATTCGGTTATTTGTCGAACGGCTGGAGATGGTCTTAGACGGGCGGGTCATATGTGTTTATTTATGTTTGAGCTAGTTTATTATTAGCTTGTTGAAGATCAATTTGAGCTCAATTCAAATTTTTATGTTTGTGTTTATTTAAAATGATAAATGCAACGGTTTGAATGATGTTCAGTTTGTTTCGTGCTTATCGAGTTTTAAACAAATGGGCTTTATTAAGACTACTAACAAATAATTATCGTAGAGCCTGTTTAAGAACATATTTAACAAATATTTTTGAACCTGGTCGCGAACAAATGAGCTCAAAAAGTAATTCTTCTTACAAGGTTATTCATAAAAAAATTTAACAAATAATCTAGTAAATATGAACAAATAGTTCTTGTTTATGAAATATAATATAAAAAATAAAATTATTTTTATAAAATAAGAATTACTTATTTTAATAAAACTAAAAACTATAATATTATAAAATATAAATAGTTATAATTAAATTATACATAATATTAATCATTAATCAAGTTTCTGAACAAGCTTGTTCATGATCTCTCCATTATCATGATTTTTCTAACACACGATAAGAATAAATCTATATATTTAACATTAAACAATATATTGTCCAGCATTACTTCAAAATCCCAATGCTTCCAACTATCGAATTCTACATTTCAAAATAGACTAAGATTTTGATTGAGATGATTTTCTTACTACTCTCTAAAGCAGTAAGGAAGCTATCTCAAACGAAGCGTAAATAAAGGCTTTAACAAATGTCATTAATTAGAGGTGTCAATATTTGACACGACACGAAAACCCGACCCGGAAAATTCGGGTTGGACCCGACCCGATTTCAAAACAGGTCGGGTTCAAGTTCCCGGATTCAACCGGTTTAAAAAACGGGTCGGGTTCGGGTTGACCTGGCGGGTTGCCGGGTCAACCTGAGAACCCGTTTAACTTGAACTACCCGCGCTTCCCCGCCTACCCGCGAAGCTGCCCTGCCTGCTCGCGCACCGCCCGTGGTTGTGAGATCTCGTTCCCTTACTGTTCCTCTCTGAATTGGATTTTCCTCCCAGGATCGGCCGAGACGATATTGAGATCGTCCAGGCCGATCAGTGCATTGAAAACGGCTGATTTCTGGAGTGTTTTCTGGAATGATTTCTGGACTGGATCGTCCAGGCCGATTTTGGATCGGCCGGGGACGATCAGATACGACAAGAATCCCGAGAGCATCGTCCTGAGAAATCGTCCAGGGCCTATTTGATTTTGTTCTGATCGGCCAGGACGATGTGGCGATCGGCCGGGCCGATCAGACTAATGTTATAAGCAAATCAGCTCGTTTTGAGGAGAGAGAAAACATTTTTATAAAACAAAAATATCTGAGGAGAGAGAAAGAGAAAGGAAAAAGAGAAGAAAAGCTTGGTTTCGGAGGCCGCGGAGCGTTTTTTGTCCGACGCCGCTGTTGGGAAAAGTGTAGATCTCGTGGTAAGGACTCCGAATCTTATTTCTGTTTTCAGAGATATTGATTTTTGATCGAGTTGTGTTCTGTTTTGTGTTTTCGTAGTCGAATTTTGGACCTGATTTGGTATTGACACAACTTTCACCGCACAACTTTTAGAATGTTATAGATATGAATATTGTACACGATTTGAGTATTTTCTACGATGATTTTACCGGTCGGAATTGATTCTACGCGATTTTAATTGAATAGAAAAATATCAGGATGTTATTTGATATGGATTCAGTAGAAGAATGGTCTTATATTATTGTCGTGAACATTATATTGTAATTTGGTGAATTGTGATTTGTAGGTTTTTTTGTATAAATTTGATAGACTGCCGTTACGCTGCCGAAATTTCGTACGATTTTCGATTTTTCTGAGATTGATGAATTGAATAGATATGCATATGAATGCTGATATGATTGCTCTAGATTGTTCTTATATTGCTTATTGAATCGACTATTGAATTGATTATTGATTGATTATTGATACTGGAACACAAGTGGAACCTGGTTGAACGTTGGTTGGAGATTGAATTGACCTGTACAGGATGGTGGGCCGACGGGCTTTCCTTTAAACATTGATTATGGATATATGGATGGGAGTCATAAGGGGGTTCTTATAGATATGCCGACGGGCGGCCGACGGGCAATAGAGTGACGACTCTTTTTATTGAAACCAACGTATTGATATCTACAACAGCAATATGGATTCTACAACAGCAACATAGCCAGTTGATTGTACTTGTTCAGTATTATTGTATTGAAATGCATATTTACTGTATTGATATACGGATTTATAGATTTATTGCTTTATCGATTTCTGCTTTATTAATTGGATTGGATTGACAGATTTTCTTTTACTATACGGATTTCATTGATAGATTCAGAGCATTGACTGATCATTGAGCATGGATACTACTGAGTATAGATATTGTATTAATTCAATTGATGCTATGGACATGACACTATAGATTCATTGACATTATTGATTTTAGACTCATTGATACTATTGTTTCTGCACCGTATTACCTGCTGCATTGATTCATTGCTAGTATAGATTGGGATTTATCGTATTGCTTTTCCGATAGATTTTATTGACTAGATAATTTTGATTTGATTTTGATAATAGTGACTGATTGGACGGATTGATTGATTTTCTACTGTGTACGGATTTCTTCGAGATTGACGTGTATTGATTGAGATGGATTTATTGATTTGCCGCTGCATAGACTTGATTTCATTGACTATGGATTTCCGTATTGCATAGACTCATTGACCATTGACTGATATGAATTTGATTGATTGACATGCATATTGATAGCATCGCCGTGCTTTGATTTCAGTTATAGATAGTAGGTGACCTGCTGGGCTTTGTAAAGCTCATTATATGTGGTTGATATTTTCAGGTCAGGGCAAGGGAGCAGGAGATAGAGATTGATCCGGATCTTCAGATTTTAGTTCTTTTGATGATTTTGATTCTTTTGTACTCAGGACAGGATAGATTTCAGTTCTGGTGTTCATAGTGTAGTTCCTGAGTATTGTATATGATATTTTGAGTTATGGATTGACTTGTATATGTATGTTTTAATTTATAGACTTTTATTTATAGACTGTTATTAATTGGAGACTATAGATGACTCTGGTAAATGGCTGGTTTGATCGACATTCTTTCCAAGTTAGATCTCGGGGCATGACAGTGGTTGCCCTGCTTAGCTTACTACGCGACAAAGCCTGCCAGCACACGCTGCCGCTCCTGCCAGCGCCGGTGCCAGCTCGCGCTCGCCTGAGCGCACAAGTGCTCGCCCGCGCGCGGACCTGTGTTCGCCCGCGTGCGCTCCCGCGCTCGCCCAAGCTCATTACGCACACCCGAACCCTCGCTCCCTGCTCACCCGTGCTCGCTGCTCGCCCGCGCTCGTCCGTGCGTTTTGGGTTCCGTGTCAGATCGGGTCAACCCGGCAACCAGCCGGGTTGGGTCTGGGTTCGGATTTCCGACCTGTTTATCTACCCGGATCGGGTTAGGGTTGACCCGTTTGAACCCGGGTCAGTTCTGAGTTCGAGTCGAACCCGACCCATGACCCAAAATTGACACCCCTATTATTAATATGATATAATGTAGAATAAACTAGTAAAAGACATCTCAAAACTTTTTTTAGTATTTAATTTAAAGTAAAATGAATAATTGGGGCTTATCACTTATCCAAATTCTAAAAATAACAGAACAAAAGTGTAATTTTCAAAAATATGAAAGAGATATGTATGGTATTGATTGTTTATTAAAAAAGATTGATAGGAATAAATAAATAAATAAATAAGATAGATACGAATGATTTAATTAAAAAAAATTAATAGAAACTTTTTAAAGCATTTTTTATTAAAAATGAGATGTTTTGTATTTAAGATTAGTTTACTTATGATTAGATGAAAAAAAGAAAGAGATTAAGAGATAAATTAAGGCTAATATTCTTATTTAATTAAACTTTTTACATCAACTAATTGCTTGTCTTGATCGTAGATAATGTATACAAAATGAAAAAAATAAATTATATTACTATATTCTAATAAAATTTATATTAAGATTCGACTGAAAATTATTAGATTTTTATTTTGAGATCAGTGAAATATGAGGTAAATCTAATAATTTTTAAACCCAACTTGATATAAACTATTTCCAGAAATTCTAAGTAAAAAATAATTCCAATAAAAGTGCAATTTTACTTACAAGTTTGTTTTATTGCTTATATTTTGAGCGTAAAGTAAATGCAAGAGTTTTAAAATTTTGGGCATTGGACCGTTGTGTTTCAAACGCGGTGTATTTTGGGAGTGCATTTAGAAATCACTTTCTAATTCATTTTAACGGTATTTTTAATTTAATGGTTTTGATCAAATTTCATATAAACAATTTGGGTATAAAAAGTGCCAGTCAGCAGGAGCCACCACAGCCCTCCGTTTGCCACTAACACTATCGATCATCGCAAGCCACACAGTTACTCTCCACCAGGAGAAATTATTATATGCGGACACCGTGCGGTCTAGAGACCAATCAGAATGTGCCATATCATCCGGTACCGAGCACCGGTACCAAGCAAAAAAATGATGTGACACGTTCTGATTGATCTCCGAATGTCATTTAATGTCCGCACAGAATAACTTTTCCACCATCAGCATCCACCCATCACCACCAACCCCCTCCGCATTGCTATTAGAGCTTGCCGGGCTCACCTATCATTAGGGGTGTCAATTTCGGGTCACGGGTCGAGTTCGGGTCTAACCTAGAAATGACCCGGATTCAAACGGTTCGACCCTAACCCGACCCGGGTAGGTAAACGTGTCGGATATTCGAACCCGAACCCGAACCCGACCCGGCGGGTTGCCGGGTTGACCCGACCCGACACAGGTTGACCCGAAACTGGTGGCGCGAGTGGCCGCGCTGGCGAGCGCGAGCGGGCGTGCAGGCGAGCGCAAGCGGACGGTGGGCACGGGCGAGCGGGCAAGTGCGTGGACGGCAACGAGGGGCCGCGGTGCGCGCGGGCGAGCGCTGGTGCTTCGGGGGCAGGCGGGGCAGCGTCGCGGGCAGGCGTGGCAGTGCGGACAGTTGATTTTAAACGGGTTCATGGGTTGACCCAGCAACCCGTCGGGTCAACCCGAATCCGACCCGTTTTGAAATCGGGTCGGGTCAAACCCAAAATTTCCATGTCGGATTCGAATCGGATTCTCGTGTCGTGTCAAATATTGACACCCCTACCTATCATAGTGAGTGTGTGTATATACATGCAACAATTCAGCTTATTACATATAAAAAATAACCCAAATAAAACCTAAACCAAATTCCTTTTGATCTTTTAAAGCGCTGATTAGGACTCAACTCAAGCCCTGAACAGATAAACTCGAAATTACACACAAATTGCGTTGCGTGTCCCACCCGAATCAAATTATTATGTCGTATGGAATCTTAGTTCCCCCATATGTGACTACTATCTATAATGACACTCAGCGAAAAAACTTCCTTTCTTGTGCTATTTCATTGGTTCCATTTTCCTCCTATTTGACAGTTAACGGCTCTCAAAATTAATAATAATAATAATAATAAAGTTTGAGGATCTATCTATTTGAGTAGCTTTGTAATTATTTTATTTTTTGAATTGTAATAAGATTTTTGTTAGGCTGATATTTTTTTATTGCTGTTTTTGCTGTGGAAAAATATTTTTTTAACTAGATATGTTAATTTAAGAGGACGGTAAGAAAGTTGCTGCTTATTAAAAAAAAAAGAATATATTTATAATACTCATAATTACTTTTAAAAGAATTATTTTTTTTAGAATAGCTTCACAATCATTTTTATTAAAATTATAGCCACCTCTTAAGTGAAATTAATTATTACTTTGACCTCCTCCATTTGGATGGTCGTATGTAAAACCAACTGTAAAATTGATGTGATAAAAAGTAAATTTTTTAAAAGATAATTTAAGGATTTATTTGGGATTGTTATAGTGCTCTGTGGTGGTGGTTGTGAAGCTATTATGAATATTATATTTTTATTCTTTTTAAAAGAATTAAATATTTATTTTCTTAAAGCTATCTCAAAATAACAACTTAGATTATCAAAAGTAGCTACCCACCATAAAAATTTCTAAAAATAAGAAAAAAAAAAAGTAGCCAAACATAACTGTGATTGTAGTCTTAAAAGGCAAAACCATAAGAAAATGTCTTAAATAGATAACTATCATTTTTTTACAACTACTATATTTCAATAGATTTTATTATAAAAATTTATTTTTTATAATGAAAAATAAATAAAAAACAAAAATAATTATATAAAATTATGAAAAATACTAACGAATATTAGGCGGCAGCACTTCAAATCCTTGTCGTTGCCATCTGCTCTATTTCTCTTCTTGGTTAATGGACGTGTCCACCAATAGCGAAATTATTACGTGTGGTCATGGGATGTCGTCCGTAGACCAATTAGGACGCACCACTTCATTAATATGTTGTGTATCATTACTGTGAATCGGATGGCGTGGTGCGTCCTAATAACCCCCGGATGATCCGATGATCGTATGTAATAATCTCTCCCTCTAATTATATGGCACGCATGTATCCCTGTGGCCTCTTTTTTAAAACCAATTGGATATAACAAGCAATCAAAAGTGACAATTATGCTCACCAAAAAGAAAATCGCACCATCTCTCACATCATCATATTTATTGAAGTGGAGAATGTTAGGAGAATGGAATGTCATGTATACCTCACATAAGACTTGATTTAGGACATGTTTTTTACTGCTCATTAAATTAATTTTTTAATTCAAAAATTTGTTTACTAAAAATATTTTTGAAAATAATAAGAAAACGGTCTCAAACGAAGGTTTTGTTTGGGACGGCTTTATTATTGCTTCTTAAAATAACTTTTTAGTATAAAAATTAAAAAAAATTTACTAAAAAGTTGCTTTAAGAAACATTAAGAAAGTCGTCTCAAAGGAATCCTAAGCCTTCATTTGGGATGGTTTTCTGTTGGTTCTTTAGGTTTCATTTGGGGTGGCTTTTTTACTGCTTCTTAAAGTAGCTTTTTAATATAAAATTAAGGCTTCGTTTGGGATAGCTTTCTTACTGCTTCTTGAAGCAGTTTTCTATTACAAAATTTTTTTTTGTACTAAAAAGTTGTTTCAAGAAACAATAAGAAAGCCGTCTCAAACAAAGCCTAAATTTTTTATAATAAAAAATTGTTTTAAAACACAATTAAAAAAATATCTTGAATGAAGCCTTAATCTTAACCACTATTCCATTCTTGGTTCATCATTAACATTCTAACTAGCAAGCACTTCTATGAACTTATTCCTTCATCCTACCAAGAATAATTACTTCAAATTTAATATGTAATTAAATTTCTTACTGCTAAACTTCATCACTACTCGTTTGTTCTAGGTCAATAGTAGTTAAAACTCCTTTTAACTATCAATTATATCCATAATTCTTTTAAGAAAGAGCCTCTAATTTCATCTAAGTCATCATCTTTATCAATTTTTCTTTTAAAATTAAAGAAAACGAGTGGGGAAGGGGGCGTGCAGGCTGGCGGGTTAGCGCGAGGATGAATATTGTGGCGGACTGACACTCACTGACGGACTGCAACCACGAGGGCGACTGTTATGGACGAGCAGACGACCGCGAGCGCAGCTGCATGACAAAAGGGTCAATCTCGAATTTTCTGGTTGACTCAAATCTGACTTGAATTTGCAATTGGGTCAAGTTAAAAACCAAACCTTCTCATTTTTCAAACAGGTTGATTCAAATTTGAAATTTTGAATCATGTTCGGGTCGAGTTTTCAAGTCGTGTCAAATTTGACACCCCTAATTATACTTACTCCACTAACCAATGTACACATAAAATAATATGTGTGTCCATCTTAGATTAGTCATCTTCAATATCCTCTTTTTTTAGCAAAATCTACCAAAGATCCAAATTTTGTGGATGAAGAAAGAGAGAGGGTGTACTTGATATTAATGAATAAATTCTTTGACAATATTTAATATACATATATAGGCTTAATAATATTTTTTAATATCCCTAAATAAAGGCACGGATAAGATGCAAAACACACTAACTTTTGATCGGCATATATATGCTATTATAATTATAAAAAAACGCTAAAGAATTATATATAAGACTTAATAATAATTTTTATATTCCTAAATAAAGACAATTACAAGATGCAAGGCACACTTACAATGATCGGCATCATATATATAATTATATATTATGATGTCCATTCGATTAATATATTAATTAATTAACCAATAATAATATATTCACATTGATTTTTTTTTTTTTTTTGGCAGAATGAATGTTTGAACTTGACCCACAATGATTTTTAGGTTTTGTTTGAGATAGCTTTTTTATTATTTTCTGAAGCAGTTTTCTAG
Source organism: Dendrobium nobile (assembly GCA_022539455.1). Taxonomy (NCBI): domain Eukaryota; kingdom Viridiplantae; phylum Streptophyta; class Magnoliopsida; order Asparagales; family Orchidaceae; genus Dendrobium; species Dendrobium nobile. The sequence continues at coordinate 15,076,028 of CM039733.1, read as the reverse complement.
TAAAAAAAATTTTAATTCAACAAATTTTTGAATTAAAAAGTTATTTTAGAAAGTCGTCCCAAATGAAGCCTTAAATTAGGCTTCGTTTGGAGCGGCTTTCTTTTTTTTTTTTAACAAAACCATATATTAATACCAAAAAAGAGAACATGAGCAAAGAAATAAAACACCCCATGAAGCAAAAGAAAATACATGGGAAATTCAATCCCAATGGCTCAGTATTTGGCCGAGACTACCAGCTTCCTAAAAGCCACACTCAGACCGTCCAATTTGGTGAAGAGACAACGCGAAGCAGCCAACCCAACCGAGCAAAGGATCTCCACCAAAGGTTGCCATGAGCCATGCCAACGGAGAAACGAGCTTCAACCACATCATTGCCCGGCCAATAGAAAATAAAAATCGGAGAGCACCAAAAAACAAGCACAATTTAACAGGAACTGTCAACCAGAAGGTCACCATCAAGTAGCCAAGAAAAGGCAAACACCAGCACCAGCCACAAACATCATCTTCCACGTCTGCCCTTTCCACGAGAAGCAACAGAAACATCCGGAGTGTCCCGCAGCAGAGCAAAAGAATTCCCTGGATCATCATCCCTAACAGTCTCGAAAGAGGAAACTGAATCAGAATCAGACGACCCATGAAGCCAATCAAGATGCACTCGTAGATCCAACCCAAATTATCCCCCACATGATATACCAAGGCTTGAGGGTCAATTAAATTAATTGGCACATCCACAAACGAACTATGAACTAAACTGGCATTCACAGGGGTTGAAATGGAGGGGGTACAAGACTTAGAGATCGAATCAGCAGATCCCTCACACCCAACCCCACCTAAAATACCACTATCAGTACCAGACCCAATCGGGCCATCCACAACCTCAGGAGCCTTAGAATAACCAGCCAAAATGGCCGGGGCAGACATCACCGAAACTAAAGGACCAGAATTTAAAGCACAACCAAGATTACCAACAGCACTATTACAAGCCTGAGGGGACACTAAAGAAGGTAAAACCCCAACTACAACATCCTCACAAAGTTTCGCAAGGACACATCAGCAACAACCTCGTCAACTAGACCAAAACCATTATTCAACTTAACAGGCAAAAGAGCAATAGAATTAGGAACCGGAGAGCCCAATTCAATAACTGGTGGAACAAAAGGTAAGGCATCAGGGGACAACACAGTAGCAGCAACAATAAGACTACCGACTTCACCACCCGGCACAGCATTCTCCACATTAACAACATACTAGGGGACTAAAATAGCGGATGGGTTAAGAGCAACATTAGAGTCATCATCCATCACATTCAATCCAAACAACGCGCACGGAGCAACCACAGGTTTAGGAACATTAAGAATGGGATGCAAAATAGGGCAAACATCCTTTAAATGACCTAACGAATTACAGTGCATATAGAAATGGGGTAAATCCTCAAAAATGACAGTTTGAACATATCCCGTTTCCGCAGAACCTACCCAAATCTTATAAGGGTATTTTTTTGTTACATCTAATTCAACAAGAATACAAGCCACCGAAGGACGGGAACCCGAAGCAGTAGCAGTATCTGACTTGAGCGTGCGACCAAAGAGAGAACCAAAACCGAAAAAGATCCTAGGAGAGAAAAGATGGGACCTAAGGTGAGGGAAGGAAAACCAGATAGGAACAATCGGAGAGTCCACCTCAACATCCAAATAAGGGGACCATTTCACCACTTTCATATAGTAATTATGCACGAAATAAGATCTATGAGAGAAAATCTTACAATAATCAAAGTCGTTCACAAGCTTAATTAAAACATTCCTGGGATTAAGAACCGTGACCCAACACTCACCTAAAAGATTCAAATTAAAGAAAAAATTTTGAATGGCATCGATTGATGGCCATTTACCAAGAAACCAGCCAACCAAAGAAAACTCGAAAGGGGCAGCAAGTGAACAAATTTCTTCCTCAGAAATCAATAGCGCTGGCAAACCTTGGTGAGAAGAAACACGCAAATCAGGAAATGAAGAGGAAGAAATCCCAGACAAGGCATCCTTAAACGAAAGAAGCGAAGAGGAGCCATTCAGAAAATCAGGATCCTGCAGGCGATCACTTGTCATAAGGAAACAACCATAACATGAAAAAAAACAGGGGAATTAGAGAGGAAAAGCTTCCTTGAGACGACAGACATCATCGAAGCGAAGGGTGGCGCAAAACCCTAGCAGGGCGACGAAAGAGGCGAACATATTAGTATTTTTTGACTTCGAGGTATTATAGATCACTGTTAGCAGGGAGTTAGGAGCGGCTTTCTTGTTGCTACTTAAAATTAAATAGTTTTTTAGTTAAAAATTTTTAATTTTTATACTAAAAAATCATTTTAAGAAGCAGTAAGAAAGTCGCCCCAAATGAGGGCTTAATCTCCAACAAGCGTGTTATGAATTTGAGCACAATTATTCAATACCAGTCACTACACAAATACTCAAACAATCAATTACTTTTTGGTATCATGCTTCCCATTTACAACGGTCACTTTGAAATATCACATTAGAACCTTTATTGCAACTATTATCATGTAGTTTGTATGAACAAAATGAAATGAATCAAAACATGTTGACACTAAAATGAATCAACATAGGGTGATTAAGAGAGCTGAAGATAAAATTATGTAAAATTATATAAGACTAATCTCATATTACATTAAAACAATGGTGATTCTTCTATTACTTCTATTGTTGAAATAATTATTATTGGCCCTACTTCATATCCTACACTAAAATTGGTTTAAACCACAAGTTGGTATTATAAAGATTAACATGATTTATCCTCGCATAGAAGTAGGTGTCACAAACCTAACCAATATGAATCATGGACAGAGCAAGTCATATCATGTTGAATGGTAACTGACCAAGCCCAAGATTATCTATGTTTTAGAGACCTTCCAGACTTTTTTAATTTAAAGCAAACGACAAAGCTACTAAAGAACATCCATAACACAGCAAATAAACTGCATCCACAAAGTTCTTTCTATTTCATTCATCTTCAAAATATATATTATACACTACAGTGCATTGCTACATACTTAAAATAAAATAGAGCAGACAATAATCATGACTATACAAAATTTAAAAAATATGTCTTACCAAACTCAAAAGATCATATCATGGATCTTCAGCTACTCAAATGACTCCTTACTCTTTCCCTGACCTAAAATAAATTACATAAATAAATGTTAGCCAACACAACTCAGCATAACTTAGAAGGTCATACCCATCGATTTACATATTCAATAATTAACTCATTATGCATATAGTAAATCTATCAATTATTAGCAGCCTATTGAATTGATCATACTAATGCTAGCAGATAACAAAGATCAAATAGGCTTGGCATTGAAAGTAAAAATTAAGTACTTCAAATATCAGAGCAAAAAATAATAGATTTTTCTCAAACACTTATACCTCTCATCAAAAATAGATATTAGAATTCAAGCACTTACGAATTTTGTGCAAGCATGTCAAAAAAGATATCCTTATGAATCCTTAATGCTTAACACATCAGTTATTCAAATATTTAGGCTCTTATGACTCAATGTATATTCAGCACGATAAAATTTTCTTCAATATCAGATTCCCTTAGAATCTCATACTTCAAATAGATAAGCATATATAATTACATTGAAATAAAAATGTAATTAAAATAAATTGCAAAATATTATAAAGTGATCTATCAGTAACTAACAATTTAAACTAATGAGCACAATTTCAAAGTTTCAAAATTTTATCAGATTAGCGGGGGTTATTCAAAACCCTATTTTGAAGCTTTCAATATTATCATATTATTTTTTGGGGTCAAAATTATTTTCTAAACTAATAAAAATTGCACACCATTCAATTCACCTAGTGAAATTTTTTTTGGAAAAATATTAAAATGATCAGAATGATGATCGTATTTACAACATATAATCTATTAAAGTTTAGTATGTATAAAATTATTCATGTTTTTATGCTACAAAATTATAATTTTAATTAGAAAGTCAATCCCAAAAATTTCTTATTATTAAAAACTAAGATAAGCAAAATGTAATATAGCTTGATCTGGATAACTTCCCAAACAGGACTAACAACAAAAAATGGACCGAACTCACACGATGTAGACTTTTTCTCTCTAGAATTCTCTCCCTTTCTTTCTCTAGGCTGGCAACACTTTGGGGGAAGGGATTTCGAAAATGAGGAGGTTATTTAAAGGAAAATGATATTTTTATTTAAAAAAAAATTACTTAGAGCTACGACGATCAACCATGCAGTGCCCCACCCAGGGCTGCTGCAAGTTCCCCTCATTTTCAAAAAAGAAAGAGCTTATTGTAGTAGCTTCCCAGTGCTCCCAAGAAAAAAAAAATAGATTTTTTTATTATGGCACACACTATTGGAACCCACTTCAGAATTAATTTCATGATAAAACACTCACAAACAAATGCAGGGAATAATGCAAAAGTTCTACATGTATAACTTATCGGACCTTGTCAATTTGAGTAAGTGTAATAGTACACTATTTTAGTGGGCATTATAGTAGGAATGGTTTAACATGAACAAGGTAAAAAGGTAGGATAAAAAGGTCATGGAGGCCTTCAAAAAATGCTTGGATTGATCCTATAACCGATGCTAAGGTGATGAAACTAAATGTCGTAATAAAATTGCTAAGAAGTAAGAAGTAAAATCACATAGCAAAATAAACAAGAAAAAATAAAAGTGCAATGAAGAAGAATACCAAGATTTAATGTGAAATTAAAAATATAAAATTGAAAAAAAAAAAAACTACGGAGCCAAACCACACCAAAAAATTCACTACAAAAAATTGAGAGAAATTGTATATCTCTCTCTTCCCACATTCTCTCTTTGTCTCTCTTTACTTCATACACACAGTAATCTACGCAAAATAGATAAGAGGCGCACTTAAGAATATCCAAAGGCGCAACTCTTCAAGCAAAATAAAAAGAAGAGGAAAGAAAAACTGCTCAACCCAACTCACAGTACTGCACCCCCGAGGGTTGGAATGCCACAACGCTCTACTTGTTATCTCCAGTTCGAGAATGCATCAATGTAGTGCTCCAACAAGTTTGACTGATGAAATTGATGTCTAAGTCAACAGTACAACCTAATTAATTGACACAACCAAGTTCCACACAGAACTTACAATCTCCCACTTAGAAACCAATAGTGATCAAACATTCTCCTGATTTATAGCATTAATCCTATTACATGTATCATGGCTTAATCCCGTCCCTTAGCCTTCATTAAGACAAACTAAAGCTACACATATCTTTAGTTTATTAATTATCACCATTTTTGTTAATATGTTTGCAGGATTTTGGGTCATGTGTATCTTCTCCAAAGATCTTTAAACATGATTCGAAAATGATCTAACAAAATGATATTGAAGATGGATAGCACTGTCTGGAATGGAGTGTAGCATTCATATCTAGATGACCATAACTTATACTATCACTACATACTCATGCTTTTGACCTTTACCAAGTTCTACAATAAAACCTTATAACCATATCATCTCCTTTCTAGCCTCAGTATTAGTAATTTATTTAGCTTTTGTGTTTAAGAGAACAATAATCTTTAATAACTTTAAAATCTAACTCATTATTATTATGTCTCCTAAAGTGAAGACAACCTATTGTACTCCTACTATCAATATCTCCAACAAGGTTATTGTGAAACCCTCTTGAAAAAAAAAAGAAAAAAAAAATTTTTTTTGGTGCTATTTTTTGTCTGTACGAACCTGGTTAGTACGGGACGAACCGTCAGTACGAACTGAAGAAATTGAGAAGAAATTTGTATGGTTCGTCTGTACGAACCGAGACAGAGAGTTTCGTCCAGGGACGAAAAATTTGGAATTAATTTTCGTCTGGACGATTTGATCCAGAGAAGATCGTCCCGGGACGATCGGGATGTCCCGGACGAACCTGCTTGATAAATATTCGAATAAGGTCGTTTTTTAAGAGAGAGAAAGCCCAGGAGATAGAAAACCGAAGGAAAAGAGGAAAAAGTGGATTTTTGAGCGACTCCGGTCCGTTTTCGTCCGTCACCGTAGTTAAAGAAGTTGACCGACTCGAGGTAAGGCACATTTCGCTTTTCTCAATTTTCAGAAATGAGATTTTTGACGTGTTTTCTGTTCTGAATTTTGTTTCCATTAGCGAATTTCTGGTATTATTTTCTTCTGACAAAGGTTTTACCGCGTAACTTTTGGTATATTTCTGAGATGATAATTGTGCACGTTTTGAGTATTTTCTGGAAGATTTTTACTGGATATTTTGAATTCTGCGGTGTTTTAATTGAACTGCAAGTTATCAGGATGTTGAAAAATGTTTTGTCAGTACAATGAAAGTCTTAAAATGTTGTTGTGGATATTCTGTGGTAATTTGGTAAATTTCTGAATATGTGAATTTTGTGTAAATTCCGTATACTATTGTTATGCCGCTGGTTTTTCATATGAATTCTGCTTTTGTCCTGAATTGTACATTGAATGAATTGATTAATTGTATGCTATCAGAAGGGAGTTATAAGGGGCCGGAATCCTATGTGATTCCGTTGTCTGGGTCCGGGAAGGGAGACATAAGGGGAAGTTCTGAAATCTGAAATTCTGTATATATGTTCTGTTCTGGTGCTATAAGCACAAAATGGAGCTATAAGGGGAAGTTCTGGTGCTATATGCACAAAAGGGAGCCATAAGGGGAAGAGGGGAAGTTCTGACATCTGGAAGGAAGTTCTGTTCTCAAATTATCTATTCTGTAAAGCTGTAATGTGATTATTTATGTACGATTCTGATTTATTCCGTACGATCCTATCTGATATGTGATTTGAAGCTTTGTGATCTCTGTTCTGAACTCGGATTTTGATATGACTCCAGTTTTCTGTATCCGATGTATGATTTCTGATTGATCTGTTATTTGTTCTGTCTGTTATACAATTTTTGTACGATTGTTCGAATTTTGTACGGATACTTTTCTGATACGTTTTCTGATGTAAGTTTCTGATTATTTTGATTGGTGAGTGATGTCTTGCTGAGCTGTTAGCTCATCCTTATTTTCTGTGTGGTTTTCAGGTTCTGGAAAAGGGAAATAGGTCTTGGATTAGCAGTTCAGAGTCTGATCTGAGATTAGGTATTTTTTACTTTTGATTTTTTTTCAGTCATGGCTTATCTATTCTGTTCTGTTATTTATGTCTGAAGCCATGCACTATATTTGTATATGATTATTTTGACGAAAGAAAAGATAGATGAATCAGTCTGCATTTGGATGTTTATAGTCGCTCTGTATTTTTCTGTCTGTGTAATATTTGGAAGAAAGTTCTGAAGCAAATTCCAAAGCCAGATCCTGGATTTTCGCAAGTTGTGTCACGGCTCGATGCGAGCGCGATCCGTCCCGGTCGGGTTGGGTTGTGACAGTTATAATCTACATAATCTTGTAGTTCAATCCCTATAGATCCAAAGCAAATAGCTTTATCAACTAATCATCTCAAATACCTAAGAATCCACTTAATTACCTCCCAATGAAGTTTGATTAATCTATTCAAAAATCTGCTGACAACTCCTACTACATATACTATATATGGTCTCATACAAATCATAATATATATCAAACTTCCAAATGCTAAAGCATACAGATTCATCTACATCTATTCTTGTTGTGCTTTAGATGTAGTGATTACCTATGGGAGTGCAAATTGGCTTTGTCTTACTTATGTTGAATATGTGTAGTACCTTTTTAACATTATTTTTTAGATAGTTGAAAGTGAATATCTACGGGAGTGCAAACTGTCTTTGTCTCAATCATGTTAATATATGTAGCACCATTGTAACATACTTGAACTGAGAAAATTTTAGCATACCTGCACTTCTATCCCAACTGATTCACACGGGTATAACCATAGCCTTATTTTTCACCTTCCATGAATCTTGTATGAATATTGTCATATAGCTTAAGTGTGTAAGGTGACTCACAAAAATTAAATTTGTCTTCATATAAGGAACATGTTAAAAATCCTTTAGTTTCCAAATAGATCCATCTAGCAATTTGATATAAACACCTTTTTGTTATATTATACCGCAAGGCTTGTTGTCTCACATATACATTTTTCCCCAGTCACCTTAAGTGTAATTATTGAACACATTCTTATTTATACTCATATGACATAAATCACCTAAATCTATAACACAATATTCAAAATTGTCTAGAGATAAAATCAGAGAATCATTCTGAATTTTTTTGTATATATATTTTCAAAGTTATATATGTTTATTTTGACCTTCACCACTTGCAACAGCCCAAACTTGCCTATCAAGATATTTTTCTCTTTGGTTGAAGGGCCTTACGATTTTATCCTATTGGTGTAACTTACCACAAGATTTTCCATCACATTAGCACGCTTCACTGCAGAATTTCTTAATAAAATTTCAGTCATTACACCAAAAGGCGCTTTAATGTTTAAGAGTTTATCTTCTTTTACTTAAAGGGTTTAATAATAATATTTTCCACTTAAGTAATTGACATCCTCATTGGTATCTTTACCCCAGAACCATCTACTAGGCAAATAGGATTTTAGAGGTGACCCCTACAAGTTCAAGTGGTGACTCTTGTCATGTAGCACTTTGTCATATACAGGTTCAAGAGGTGGCTCCTATAATGTAGCACTATATTTTGTATGGAATTTAGTTCCCATCTTTTGGGTCCTATATCGCTCTAATATCATTTGAAACAGCCCAAACTCTTAACTATCAAGATGTTACTCGCTTTGGTTGAATGGCCAAATGGCTTTAGGATTTTTCTAGGCATAAACATGCTTAGTTGTGGAGTTTCTTCATGAAATTTTAGTTATTACAACAAAAAAGTGTCTCGATGTTTAAGAATTTAATTTCTTTTAATTAAAGGGTTTCACACCACTAGCCTTCTTTGAAATAATACATTCCTTTGTGTGACCATTCTTTCCACAGTTTCAATGCATAACTTTTAGTATATCTAAAGTAGATTTTTCTCTCCTTAATTTAGATTTTCCTCTACTTGGATTTCGATTTAAATCCTTCATATGGTTTCAACATTCATAGCAGAATTTGAAGATTCACCATTCGCCTTCTTGTGAACCTCTTTATTCAGCACTAACCCCACAATGTCCTCAAAGTTTAACTTTAAACTCATTGAAGAATTACTCACAACAGTAACTAGCCCATCCCAGTTATCTAGCTATGAAGATAACAACATCACAACTATCCCACATTGCCATCAAACTTGATGCCAACATAACATAACTAGCTGGTTAAAGTGTTCAAATCATTCAAATGTTCATCTTTTGAACAATTGTCAATCATCTTCATGTTGAATAACTTCATAAAAAAAGTTTTATTTGAAGCAGATGACTTCTCATACATTTTTATTTAAATCAACCATGATTTTTTCATTTACAATGTTGAAAGCAACATATTAGGAAAGTGATAGCTAAATCAAATATAGGATTGCTCGGTCAAAAACCTCCCATTCCTCCATTATCATCAATTTTGGCTTCTTGGTGATTTCATTTAGTGGCAGATGCAACTTCTTCTGATAAGCAGATCTTTAATTTGCAACTTCCATAAAGTGACCATTGAACTTCTCAATCATGTCTCTTATTTTGTCCATCATAACTCCCAGTCAAACCAAAGAATATAGCTCTGATATTAGTGTTGGGAAGTATAATCACGCAACAAAACAAACAAGAAAAAATAAAAGTGCAACAAAGAATAAAGAACATCAAAATTTAATATTTGCTCTAATGACTTCTCCAAACTTGGTGAAGAATAACCCTTAATAAATCCTAACTCTATCTATTGAAAATGATTTCACTTATATTATATGCTTTTTTTTTCTAAGTTTACACAAAAAAATTGTATGACTCTCATGCATTACATTTACTTTATTTAAATATAAGAGATTTTTATTCAAAACTAAAATATTAAATTCTCTCACTCTATCATCGTAGGTGTTGTCCTAACACAACATTCTCCTTCCTCTTATATATATATATATATATATATATAGACACACACACTTGCATTTTGACATGAGTAGCATCATTTATAAAAGAAAATTATAAGGCTTTCTTCATCAGAGTCCTGCATTGGGTACCCATACTCACACCCACCCATGCTCATTCAATGGGCATGGGTGGGTATGAGTACACTCATGGCCTCATGGGTGGATATAGGTGGGTACTCAACATCAGGGGACAAAACGATTTACATTACTAATTATCATATGCATGCAATATATTATAGTAAGCATAACTACGTACTTGCACAACACTAAACCGCGCCGCGACCACGATAAATTTTGATATGTGGCTTGAAAGTTTGCAGTTAGAGAAAGGGCAACAAATCTTAAGGCCATTAATACGTGGCAAACTGCATTCAAGAAGCGTGAAAAGTGGGTGGGTATGATATCCTCAAAGTCATCATAGGTGGGCACGAGTGGGCAAAGCCTGCCAGTACAAAGCGTGGCTACCCAACCAGGCCCCCAGTAGGGCTTTGTTCTCCATGCATAAACATTTATTTAGTATAAAGCGTGAACATAACCAGAAGATAGCTTTCCTTTCCTCTTACTTGGAATATTCTGTTTCAAATCTTGAGCACTAGTTGTTAATGGAAGCAACGCATTGTTGCATGATTTATTTATTTAAAATAAAATGATCTATAACAGTATATTCTTTAATATCGCACTTAATTAAGTCACGTTTTTTCAAAGAAGTTGACACACAAAATTTGATCACATGTCTTATTATTTATCACTTTATTCTATGCAGTCTATGGCGAGTGATCTGATGGCACTGAAAAAACAAATATTTTTATCAACGATGCGATCACTATTAAAAAAAAAAAATAGATTTATTTGGAAGGGCTACAATATTTTAGAAAACTCATTGTAAAATATAATTTTTGTGAAAAAAATAACTTTGTTATTAAGTATTATAACAAAATATAATTTTACGTTACAGAAAATCTAAAAACAGTAAAAAAAAATAACAATAAAGTAGAGACAAATTAATATTTTATTTGGAAGAGCTTTTTTATTGTTTTTTTTAATATCTTTTTAATAAAAAAAATTAATTTTGATCTTATAAATCACCCTAAATCCTAAATCCTAAACTCTATTGATTGGGACTGCTTTCTTACTATTTTCTGAAGTAGTTTTTTAGTACAAAATTTTTATACTAGAAAACTGCTTTAAGAAACAATAAAAAAGACGTCCCAAATAAAATCTAAATAGTCAGAAAGTTAATTGTCACAAATAGACCCTTTATCTTTACAAAAAAACATTCCAAAATTGATAAATAACTTTTTTTATATTTATATTATTATGATTATGTGTGATTCTAAGAATATAATCAAGAAATGATTTTAAGAATATAATTAAGAAGTAATTTAATAGTTAACTTTAGAAGGCATATAATATAGCGTCAGCATGAGGCCATCAGCTCTCAATGATGATTACCTAAAAGCTAATCAATTATGTTTTCACTAAACACACTTTTATTTAAATAATTTCAATTTTTTTGGACTAACCGACTAAGAACAAAGCTTTTACCTAATTTTTGAAATACCCCAAAATATTTGTTTGTTTTTGCTTAAACCATTGAATATAGTAAGGGGTGTACATTATTTGGTTGAAATTGGATCGATCTTATTTAGTCGGTTTGATCTGATTATTAGAGTATTCGTATAATTATTGATTATCCGTCATTTTTCGCCACCAGCCACCACCACAACTATTGGCCACCTCCTGCCACCATCATTACAAGCCAGCCTTTGTCCACCAACCTACAGCCACCACTATTATCAGAATTTGTACTGCATTTATTTTACTTCAACCTAAATAAAAATATAATAATAATCATCTACATTTATTTTATACTCATACAAATAATTCTAATTAGTATTTTAAATGAAATATATTTCTTTTACACTAAATTATTTTTTCAGCAAATAAAATATCTTTTTAATAAAAAAATATTATAACCACTCAAAATTTTAGTTTATTTCAAATTGAGCAAAAATCGAATTATATTTGGATTTTATTTGATTCGATTGTACCTATGATTTTCAGATTTTGTCTGTTTACATCCAAAATGAATTGATTTGATGAATACTTCAATCAATTCATCCCAAAAAAAAAAAAAATCTGAATGGGCACTCACACCTGAAGAAACTTCAGAATTCAATGTGGTCTTTTAATAAATTAAATGGCCTTTACAAAAACTTTTTCATTAAATACATAATATTATTATATAAATTATTCCATAATTCTATATTTTTTATTAATAGGTTTATAATTATTAATTATTATTGTCACATCAATTATCTGATAGAAGACATTTTCAAACCATTAGATAACATTATATATTAATTAATGATAATATTCTTATTTTATCATTTAACTTATTCGAGTTATTGTTTATATTTTTTTAATTGCCAAATTGGGACCAAAACTGTGTTGTTGCAGCTGTCACCGAATGCCGTGCACGCCCCTATCCGCCTAGCCCAGATCGATAGACCCCGACTTGTGCTCGACGGAACTGTAAGCCATGCACTCGCATCGGACGACACTCACGCTCAACTAATCGACCTCGACAGCTAGGGCTAGACGTACCTAGCACTGGTGCACTTACTCACTTCCGTTGTCACTGACTCGTGCTTGACAAAATCGCAAGCCCCTCACTCGCGCTGCATGTATCCTAAACCCTATTACTGACTCGCGGGTTGTGTCGGATTCGAGTCAACCCTTTTACGCCTGAGTCAATTCAGGTTGGATCCAAATCCGACCCGTTGATCCAAATCGACATCCCTACTTAATTGAACACAATGACGAAAAAGAAATCATATAATTGATCTTATATATGTAGTAGGATAAAGGCTTAACATTGTTGTCGTCGTTGTAACAATACAATAATTTTTTTTTCTTCTCTCATATTTATGCAAAAAAATGAAAATAAAATAAGACTTCACTCATATTGCGTTCTTGATGTTGATCTAATGTGGACTATACTGTGAATTAATGATAAATTGATATAATAGCCGTTGATGTGCGACAAAAGAGAGAGGCAAAGAGAGAGGGAGAGAAAGACAAAGAGAGATGGGGGTTGATGATGACATTCACTCTCTCTTATATTTTTCCCTTTTTTTTGGGATATCTAATGTAAGTTTACGTATATATTTTTTAATGATTTTATCTTTTTAATATATATATATATATATATATATATATATATATATAATCTGTTGGGCGTGGCCCTTAATTTTCCAAAAAAAAAAAGCCATATATATTTATATTTTTTCAAAAATAAGTTTTTAAAATGTTTGCGGGAATAACATAAATATCATAAGAAAATAATTTTAAAAATCATAGGGGCAGTTAGGAATAATTTTTGTTTATTTACATTTTGATAGAATTTTTTTTCTTCTATTGATATCATATGCGTTTAATATTTAAAATATAAATTAAAATGAAAAGAAAAAAAAAATAGTTAAGTTTGACTATAAAATTCTAAAAATTAAATCCACCAAATTATTTTCAAAATTGAATTAAATCGAATCAATTATTTGTTTGATTCAATAATGGATGAAACAAAATATAATTAATTTTAATATAAACCCAGTTATTTTTATATTAAGAAAAATATCAAGTAATCTTTGCTAAATTAAAAACTTTTATTTAGGAAATAAATAACATTCATGTTAAAATTTCTGTTACTTGTTTATTTATAGTTTATGAAGTTTTTTTTATATTTTATAAAAATTAGTGTAATTTAATTTTATGTTGGATTGATTTTACAAAAAAAAAAATATTAACCAAAAATTAATGAAAGCCAAAAAATAAAAAGTCGAACCAATACTATAGCAATCAAACCAAATCAACTAATTAAGATTGTATTTACTTTATGCTACATATTATATTTATTATTATTATTTTAATTTACAAACATAAAATATATAAAATAAAATACAAAATTTCTTGGTTATTTGATTGCGAATATCTAGAATATATTTGTATTTTAAATGTAGCATAAATTAAATACAATAGGTTTAAAATATTTATAATTATTTTGTTGGTTGTAAAATATATTCAATATATATATAATTCAAACTCTTACAAAAATTAAGATAAGGTCCACAGTTCCAATCTTAATCAATGCTGTTAGTATCGTTGGCCACAATTCAAGGTGGCGATCAAATGATGATAAAACATGAATAGTTGGTGTCAATCATAAATGTCCAGGCGAGAGTTGAGGGCATTCACAAAGTTGCCAAAAATCATTTAGCTTCATTTGGGACAATTTTTATATTAAAAAGTTGCTTTTAAAAACAATAAGAAAGTCGTGATCACAAATGAAGCCTCAGGGTTTGTTTGGAATAGCTTTCTAACTGATTTTTAAAACAGTTTTTCAGTAAAAAAATAAAAAATTTTGTACTAAAAATGTGCTTTAAGAAGTAGCAAAAAAGCCGCTCCAAACGAAGACATAGCTTGAAAGAATCAATGGTGTTCTTGAACACAACTAGTAAATCTTCATAGCATTGGTTGGAGCGAAAATGCAAAGATTACAAATTTGTTCAATTTACTTGAATTTCAAATTCCTAAAAAAATTAATAGTTAAAGATATTAAAAAAACCTTTAATAAATCATTTAAATTATCTTTATTCTCAATCAAATACTTAATTTTTTTTAAAATCCATAATTTTAAATACAAAACAGCTATAATACATTCTATCAAATGGACGGCCGATATTGAATCCTATGATCGTGCACCGTTCGGTTGACATTTGGAGGCCTTAATGATGTCGGAATTTAGTGATCTTGGGCTCGTTGGATTCGTCTCGTCGAGCCGTTCGATTCGAGTATAAGCTCGTCAAAATCGGAGACCGTTTGGTAACTCAAATTGCAGTTTGAACCTTCCAACAGCGCTTTGAGCTCTTGATTCGGACTCATTTGGGCTCCGATTGGGTTGATCTTGGTGTCGTTAGGTTCGTATTTCCGAGACGCTCAGTTCGACAGTAAGCTTGCTGAAATCGGAGTTCATATGCTCCCGGATTTAATTTTTGAAGTTTTCAACTAGCTTTTGCTTCGAGATTCGTGCCCAATCAAGCTAATTTTGTGATGACGTATCATTAAGTATTATAACAAAATATAATTTTACGTTACAGAAAATCTAAAAACAGTAAAAAAAAATAACAATAAAGTAGAGACAAATTAATATTTTATTTGGAAGAGCTTTTTTATTGTTTTTTTTAATATCTTTTTAATAAAAAAATTAATTTTGATCTTATAAATCACCCTAAATCCTAAATCCTAAACTCTATTGATTGGGACTGCTTTCTTACTATTTTCTGAAGTAGTTTTTTAGTACAAAATTTTTGTACTAGAAAACTGCTTTAAGAAACAATAAAAAAGACGTCCCAAATAAAATCTAAATAGTCAGAAAGTTAATTGTCACAAATAGACCCTTTATCTTTACAAAAAAAAAATCCAAAATTGATAAATAACTTTTTTTATATTTATATTATTATGATTATGTGTGATTCTAAGAATATAATCAAGAAATGATTTTAAGAATATAGTTAAGAAGTAATTTAATAGTTAATTTAAGAAGGCATATAATATAGCGTCAGCATGAGGTCATCAGCTCTCAATGATGATTACCTAAAAGCTAATCAATTATGTTTTCACTAAACACACTTTTATTTAAATAATTTCAATTTTTTTGGACTAACCGACTAAGAACAAAGCTTTTACCTAATTTTTGAAATACCCCAAAATATTTGTTTGTTTTTGCTTAAACCATTGAATATAGTAAGGGGTGTACATTATTTGGTTGAAATTGGATCGATCTTATTTAGTCGGTTTGATCTGATTATTAGAGTATTCGTATAATTATTGATTATCCGTCATTTTTCGCCACCAGCCACCACCACAACTATTGGCCACCTCCTGCCACCATCATTACAAGCCAGCCTTTGTCCACCAACCTACAGCCACCACTATTATCAGAATTTGTACTGCATTTATTTTACTTCAACCTAAATAAAAATATAATAATAATCATCTACATTTATTTTATACTCATACAAATAATTCTAATTAGTATTTTAAATGAAATATATTTCTTTTACACTAAATTATTTTTTCAGCAAATAAAATATCTTTTTAATAAAAAAATATTATAACCACTCAAAATTTTAGTTTATTTCAAATTGAGCAAAAATCGAATTATATTTGGATTTTATTTGATTCGATTGTACCTATGATTTTCAGATTTTGTCTGTTTACATCCAAAATGAATTGATTTGATGAATACTTCAATCAATTCATCCCAAAAAAAAAAAAAATCTGAATGGGCACTCACACCTGAAGAAACTTCAGAATTCAATGTGGTCTTTTAATAAATTAAATGGCCTTTACAAAAACTTTTTCATTAAATACATAATATTATTATATAAATTATTCCATAATTCTATATTTTTTATTAATAGGTTTATAATTATTAATTATTATTGTCACATCAATTATCTGATAGAAGACATTTTCAAACCATTAGATAACATTATATATTAATTAATGATAATATTCTTATTTTATCATTTAACTTATTCGAATTATTGTTTATATTTTTTTAATTGCCAAATTGGGACCAATTTGGCAATTAAAAAAATATAAACAATAATTCGAATAAGTTAAATGATAAAATAAGAATATTATCATTAATTAATATATAATATAAGAATAATTGGTCCATTTGTCAATTAATATATAATATAAGAATAATTGGTCCATTAATTAAATGATAAAAATAATTATCTCTTTGATGGCCGGTTTTAGTCATTCTCTATGGCTACGAGCAACCTGTGCTGCTAGATTTGTTGGCTTATCACACTGATCAGTACAGTGATGTTTTGATGTAGACCTTATTTACCTGGGTCCTTGTTTTTCTTGCTTGATTTCTTTTTCTTTTTAGATTCCTTTTGGGAGGTATAATTGTTTTTTATACTTGTAATTTCCTCTATTTTTTTTTATATTATAACCCCCTTGTGATTCAATATACGGGCTTTGGCCCCCAATTTTCCCAAAAAAAAAAACAGCACTCTAAAATATAAACTTAAAAGTAAATGTTTATCCATTATACTTAGAAAAATAAATTCTGAAATAAAAAAGAGACAATTACACATATAACATCTAAAATTTTACTATTAATAAAACTAACATTCTATTACATTTATATCTCATATTATCATCAAAATATCAAAATTTGCAATAAAATTTCAACATATATTTTTTACTTTTATTAAAATTTTAATAATATGTCATGGCATATACAAATATATGAATTTAATAGTTAAAAATAATATGACTGTTAATTTTGAAAATAGATGAATAATTTGAATTTTTTTGGTTATTGTGTGGTTTTTAAGATATTATGATACAGAAAATATGTAGCAGGTCATTCATATGAGAGTAAAAATATTAATTTGCTACAATATAATTAATCATGACAGCAACAGTAGAGCTGCCACACATATAAGATTAGAAAGAATTGTCTTAAATAATTTAGTCACATAAAATATCAGTCTTTCGATGATTGGTCAGTTATGAGAGTAAATGTATTAGATTCAATCTATGTTACAAAAGATAGAGATAGACAAAAAAGATTTGGTTTGAAATTTTATTTGATTAAATAAGAATTTGATGCTTGATAGTAAGGGTGTCAATATTTAACACTACCCAAAAATCCGATCCAAACACGACCCAAAAAATGAGGGTTTCGGTCAAGCCGATAAAGAAACAGATCAAATTCGGGTCCTATTTTTGGACCCATTTATAGTTTGGGGGGTCAGGTTCGGGTCAACCTAGCAACCCGGGTTTGACCCGAATTGACATGTCAGCCCTGCTGAAACTGTGTTGTTGCAGCTGTCACCGAATGCCGTGCACGCCCCTATCCGCCTAGCCCAGATCGATAGACCCCGACTTGTGCTCGACGGAACTGTAAGCCATGCACTCGCATCGGACGACACTCACGCTCAACTAATCGACCTCGACAGCTAGGGCTAGACGTACCTAGCACTGGTGCACTTACTCACTTCCGTTGTCACTGACTCGTGCTTGACAAAATCGCAAGCCCCTCACTCGCGCTGCATGTATCCTAAACCCTATTACTGACTCGCGGGTTGTGTCGGATTCGAGTCAACCCTTTTACGCCTGAGTCAATTCAGGTTGGATCCAAATCCGACCCGTTGATCCAAATCGACATCCCTACTTAATTGAACACAATGACGAAAAAGAAATCATATAATTGATCTTATATATGTAGTAGGATAAAGGCTTAACATTGTTGTCGTCGTTGTAACAATACAATAATTTTTTTTTTCTTCTCTCATATTTATGCAAAAAAATGAAAATAAAATAAGACTTCACTCATATTGCGTTCTTGATGTTGATCTAATGTGGACTATACTGTGAATTAATGATAAATTGATATAATAGCCGTTGATGTGCGACAAAAGAGAGAGGCAAAGAGAGAGGGAGAGAAAGACAAAGAGAGATGGGGGTTGATGATGACATTCACTCTCTCTTATATTTTTCCCTTTTTTTTGGGATATCTAATGTAAGTTTACGTATATATTTTTTAATGATTTTATCTTTTTAATATATATATATATATATATATATATATATATATATAATCTGTTGGGCGTGGCCCTTAATTTTCCAAAAAAAAAAAGCCATATATATTTATATTTTTTCAAAAATAAGTTTTTAAAATGTTTGCGGGAATAACATAAATATCATAAGAAAATAATTTTAAAAATCATAGGGGCAGTTAGGAATAATTTTTGTTTATTTACATTTTGATAGAATTTTTTTTCTTCTATTGATATCATATGCGTTTAATATTTAAAATATAAATTAAAATGAAAAGAAAAAAAAATAGTTAAGTTTGACTATAAAATTCTAAAAATTAAATCCACCAAATTATTTTCAAAATTGAATTAAATCGAATCAATTATCTGTTTGATTCAATAATGGATGAAACAAAATATAATTAATTTTAATATAAACCCAGTTATTTTTATATTAAGAAAAATATCAAGTAATCTTTGCTAAAATTAAAAACTTTTATTTAGGAAATAAATAACATTCATGTTAAAATTTCTGTTACTTGTTTATTTATAGTTTATGAAGTTTTTTTTATATTTTATAAAAATTAGTGTAATTTAATTTTATGTTGGATTGATTTTACAAAAAAAAAAAAAATATTAACCAAAAATTAATGAAAGCCAAAAAATAAAAAGTCGAACCAATACTATAGCAATCAAACCAAATCAACTAATTAAGATTGTATTTACTTTATGCTACATATTATTTTTATTATTATTATTTTAATTTACAAACATAAAATATATAAAATAAAATACAAAATTTCTTGGTTATTTGATTGCGAATATCTAGAATATATTTGTATTTTAAATGTAGCATAAATTAAATACAATAGGTTTAAAATATTTATAATTATTTTGTTGTTTGTAAAATATATTCAATATATATATAATTCAAACTCTTACAAAAATTAAGATAAGGCATGATAAGGTCCACAGTTCCAATCTTAATCAATGCTGTTAGTATCGTTGGCCACAATTCAAGGTGGCGATCAAATGATGATAAAACATGAATAGTTGGTGTCAATCATAAATGTCCAGGCGAGAGTTGAGGGCATTCACAAAGTTGCCAAAAATCATTTAGCTTCATTTGGGACAATTTTTATATTAAAAAGTTGCTTTTAAAAACAATAAGAAAGTCGTGATCACAAATGAAGCCTTAGGGTTTATTTGGAATAGCTTTCTAACTGATTTTTAAAACAGTTTTTTAGTATAAAAATAAAAAATTTTGTACTAAAAATGTGCTTTAAGAAGTAGCAAAAAAGCCGCTCCAAACGAAGACATAGCTTGAAAGAATCAATGGTGTTCTTGAACACAACTAGTAAATCTTCATAGCATTGGTTGGAGCGAAAATGCAAAGATTACAAATTTGTTCAATTTACTTGAATTTCAAATTCCTAAAAAAATTAATAGTTAAAGATATTAAAACAAACCTTTAATAAATCATTTAAATTATCTTTATTCTCAATCAAATACTTAATTTTTTTTTAATCCATAATTTTAAATACAAAACAGCTATAATACATTCTATCAAATAGAGTAAAAAGGAAATTATTCCATAGAGTGAAAAGGCGTTTGACGGTATGACTAATTCTCGGCTGATCTAGAAGAGACACCCACCCTAGAAATCTATTGTCCCGAACATGATTGGGCCCCACTTAAGAAACGCTGCCGCTTGAGGAGAATCGAGTACGGATTGGAGATTCCCAACCGTACTTGCCCACCAACCAAGCTAAACATAATATGTGTATTCCATAGATTATTACAAACCATGTGAAGAATATCATCATCTCTAATATCAAAAGAATATCTTTTTTGCTTAAAAAAAATTATCAATCAATAATTCCTCCCCTAACTTTTCCCTTTATAAATTTAGGCTGTTTATGTTTTTTTTTTTATGAATCGAGAGATCCAGCCTCAAATAGGCTTCTCCCTACTGAGAGCAAAACTTATTGCTCTGCCGTTTGCCTTTCTTATATTGGGAACACCATAAAAAGATAGCCTATCCTGCTAACAAAAAAAAAAAGACACTCACTGAACGTCCAGGCAACCCTTTCCCTTCTCGTCCGGAAAACCTAAAAGCAATCTGTTTTAGCGTTATCAAGTGAGAAACCTCGCCGGAGAAGGTGAGCTTCGCCGCCGTCTCTTCCTCCTTTGTCTTAATCCTCAGAGTTTACAATTGCACCAGTACTCCCCCAGGTTTCTATTTTCTTGCGCTTATTGCAAGCTTTTGATTGTAAATTTACCTTCCATTGATTTCATTGGTAGCACTTATGGTTTTCTGTGATTTTAGATTCTTTTGGCAATCAATTTTCTTAAAATGAATGAACTCTGTTTTATGCGGTTTGGATTTAGGACGCTGGTTTTTGGTCATCAATTTGCCTATCAATTTCATCATTTTTCGTTGTAGTAACTCTGACCCACGAGAGCATGCAAAAGACAAAGTCATGCTAAAAATAAATGTTTATTGTAGTTGCAATGCTTAATGCCTAATTCTCATCGTTTATTTGAGATAAAAGAAAGACAACAAGACCAAACAGTTTAGAAAGATTGATCGAACCATTTCAAACAAGACATAGGTTTCCGTTGGGACAGCTTTCTTAATGCTTCTTAAAGCAGCTTTTTAGTAAAAAAAATTAAAATTTTATACTAAAAAACTGCTTTAAAGCAGTAAGAAAGTCATCCTAAACAAAACATTAGTGAAATGATTGCGTTGTTGCCTAATTCCGGAGAGGAATTAGAATGCGCCACGTCATCATTTTGTTGTGTACCAGTGTTGTGTACTAGGTAATGTGGCGCATCCTGATTCGCCTTTGAACTATCTGGTGACTGTACGTAATAATTTCTCTCTTTTGGGACAGCTTCGGCTTATATTTTTCTATTTTTGCCGTTAGATTTTTTTTAAAAAAAAAATTCTATCACAATTGCATTATATTTTTCTACTATCAAATTTTTTAATAAGAATTAAAAAAAATAACAAAGAAAATTTATTAAAATATTTTAACCAAACAACTGCTGTTTTTCTAGTAACAGAGCAAGAAACTTTTCTTAATGAGTCACGTATATTATTTTTATTATTTGGAGAAAATACGAATTGAAAGTTTATTATTAAAAACATCAAATAGCAGGGGCTTATTAATATAAATTCTTTATATATAAAAATATATTATTTTAAATATATATAAAGAATGAAACTCAAAAGAAGCCTCAAAAAACCTATTTAAAAAGGAGCAGGCTTAAACTTATTTAGTTTAAAACACGCTCATTTTTCTAAATTGGCCTTTGCATGTTATGTTAAAGCCCCCACTTTG
Organism: Dendrobium nobile; assembly: GCA_022539455.1. Classification (NCBI taxonomy): domain Eukaryota; kingdom Viridiplantae; phylum Streptophyta; class Magnoliopsida; order Asparagales; family Orchidaceae; genus Dendrobium; species Dendrobium nobile. Next base: position 15,054,006 of record CM039733.1, on the reverse strand, counting down.
ATCACTTATCACTGTCCAAAATCTCTCTCCATCATGTAGAACATTCAATAACTTGGCATTCAACCATGGGAGACAAGAAACCCTACGTTTCTATCATTGTCATCCAATTGATCTACACTGGATTGTACGTTATCTCAAAGGCTGCGTTGGATGAAGGATTGAGCACATTCATCTTCATTTTCTACCGCCAATTGGCCTCAACAACCTTTCTTGTTCCCCTAACTATCATTTTTGAAAGGTATAAATAAATTATTTGGTTCTTGTTCTACTAATATTACTTGCCCATTAAGGTTTCGTTTAGGACAGCTTTCTTACTGCTTCTTAAAGCAGCTTTCAAGTATACTAATGATGCTGATAGTGATGATTAGGAAATCCATTTCACGGCTTTCATTTTGCCTCGCGTTGAAGATCTTCCTGCATGCGTTGATTGGGTATGACTAATCCTTGGATGAAATCAAGTTGTTCATTATTATCTTTTAATTATATACTTATCAAAGTTTCAATGTCTTTCATGTTTCTTAGAATAACTTTCAGCTTAAACGTTTACAATGGCGGTCTGAAGTATACTTCTGCAACAGTTGGCTCTGCGGTGACAAACTCAGTTCCTGTGATCACCTTCTTTTTAGCATTACTAATGGGGTATGTCCTCCTCAAACGATACCAGAACAGCCTTATGTAGTTTATTATTTGTGCTTTTGTGATATTTTATGTCTGTAATCTCTGAAGAATATGCACCATTTTAATCTATGAAACATCTGTAACAAAACTATTGGTGGTGAATCAATTTTTATCCTGAAAAATTTTTTATCTGCAATAAGTTAATCGCTTAAACGAGAATACTTTTGTCGTAAAAACTTGTTTGACAAAGAGTTATTTTCTATAAAATTTTTACTGTCACTGACAATTTTTCATATGCGAGTGATTATTATGTAACTGATAAGTCAACATTCAACAAATCACAATCATTTACTTTTCAAGATATGATGTGAAGATTGCACAAATCGTATTAAATTCCATGACAAAGGTTGCATTGCAAAAGAGAAAAGTGGAGAAATGTTGGGTAGAGAATAAACATTCTTCTTTTGAAAGTAAAGAGTATCCTAGCCAAGGAATGGATTTTGAGCCCACCACAACTTATCTTATCTTGGATCAGTCAATGAAAACAAAAGATATATGCTTTGATGTGATTTCATGGTCCAAATTGCTATCTCTTCAAGCTAAGCGCTCACTTGATGTTATGCAAATCAATTTTTCATGATTTATAAATATTTTTTTTTTTGTTTAAATGCTATAATTTTAAAACCAATTAAATATGTTTGGTTTGAACTTTGAAGCAACTTTATAATGAATTCAAAATTACAAATTCATTGTTTGATTGAAGGTAATTTTAATGTTTTTGGTTATGATTCTTTTTTCACTCCTTTTGTTCTTGACAACAAAATCATTCAGTTTTAAGGATTTGCGGAGCTAAAATCTATGCTGATTTCTAATATATCCAATTAAATGGTGAAATCTACCAAAATTTATCAATTTTTATGACTTGCTTTCTAATTACTAACAACCAAATAGAGCTTAATCTCTCTTTTTTTTTTTAATCACTTCAATTGCAGGATGGAAACTCTGAAGCTTAGGAGCCTTCCAGGGATATCAAAGATCCTAGGGGTAGGAATATGCTTGGCTGGAGTTATAACTATTGCCCTATACACTGGGCCTCACTTAAAGCCTTTGATCAAGTATCATCCCTTTGGCCACAAAAATAATGCAAGTGATGGCTCTCTACACTCTAAGGAGAATTGGATTAAAGGAACTCTTCTCTTAATTACAGCCAACTCAGCTTGGTCATTTTGGATTGTCCTTCAGGTAATTAAGCATGATTATTCAGATCATTTCTCCTACAAAATTTCTTTTTTTTAAGAATCGAAGTTTGTAAATTCATAATAAATTTATATTTACAGGGGTGGTTATTGAAAGAGTACCCTTCCAAGCTTCAATTCACGGCCATAGAAAGTGTTTTCAGTGCAATACAGTCATTTCTTGTTGCTCTAGCATTTGAGAGAGACATCTCACGCTGGAAGTTGAGGTTGGACATGGGATTGCTTGCCATTGCTTATTGTGTAAGAGCTTTAAAGTTTCATATATTGAAACTAATCACTGAAAATTAATCATTGTAAATAAAACACACTAACTTAAAACTGCCTAATAATAACCCTGTCTTCCGCGAAACTACAATCATTTATAGTTATATCTAAATCAGGTATCGTAGGTAGGCTTCGGTTGGGACAACTTTTTTTACTGGTTTTTAAAGTAACTTTCTAGTACAAAAATTTCTTCTAGTATAAAAACAAAAATTTCTTGAATTAGAAATTTTTATACTAAAAAACTGCTTTAAAGAAAGCCGTCCCAAATGAAGTCGTGCTCAGTGTTATTAAGAACTTTTAGAAGAAGGTGTTTGTTTTCAGAAAAAAAAAAAAGATTTAAGTAAATATAATTGTAAAGTATATGCAAAAGATACTTATTCAACTAATTTGAAAAAAATATATATGTAATTTTATGATTGTGAATATGCAGGGATTTATTGTTACTGGTGTCTCCTTTTACTTGCAATCTTGGTGCATAGACAAGAGAGGCCCTGTATTCCTTGCAATGTCCACGCCATTGTCTTTAGCTTTCACCATGGTCTGCTCATCATTCTTCTTAGGGGAGGAGATTCCTTTGGGGAGGTATGCAAATATTTTGTTATGATTCCTAGAGAGGCTAAATATTTATTCTAAAACCTCTATAAAAATCCTCATGATTATACATGAATTAACATGTTTTTGATTCAATAATGAACATTGTTGACATTTTATTTATTACTAGCTTTAATATTATGTGCATATTAATTTGTCACCAAAACGTTTAGTTGAATGCAAATCAATATATATATATATATATATATATATATATATATATATATATATAGAGAGAGAGAGAGAGAGAGAGAGAGATTGTTAGATACATTTCAAATAATTGCAATATGGTGGGCAAACAACTAGGACCTAGCGGTGGCTAGCCGTAGCAGCGGGTGGCCGTAGGCTATGACAGGCAAGAAATGTAAGTAGCCGCAATGTGAGATACGAAATCAGTTCAATTTAGATGATTTTCAAAAGCATGTAAAATAAAAGTTTTCTAGTATTTTACTTTATACTTCAGCTTCGTTTGGGATAGTTTTCTTACCGTTTTCTAAAGTAGCTTTTTATTTCAAAAATTTCTTGAAAACAGTAAAAAACAGTGGCTAAAAGCTGTCCCAAACAAAACCATCATTTGCTTCAAATAAACACAAAAAAAAATTATTACAAGAAAAAAAAATATACAAAACACTCCCAATACTTACGAAACAACCCCTAACTCTATAGCAAAGTATGCTGATTAGTGTCTTCCAATGATAAAAATTATATTTATTGTTAATATTGTAATTGTATGATGTCTGTTTTTTATTGACAGAATTTTTTTTCTATTGATTATCTTCCTAAATCATCTATTATTTGCAGTGTTTTAGGTGGAATATTGATGGTTGGAGGGCTTTATAGCGTCCTATGGGGTAAGAGCAAAGAAGAGAACAAATGCAAATCCTCAAAAGAAAGCACAAAAGAATGTGAGGAAGATAAGGAAGTCACACCAACAGATTATCAAGTTTAATTTATCTTTATCATAGTGCTCATATGATGTATCTTGGCCATCTATTTAATTCTACTTTATTGGCATGAACTAGAGGTTTTGTGAAAGCTTTTTTTTTTTGGACGAATCACTCCAAAAATTATACCCTCAAAAGGGGGGTTCCATGTACAAAGGAGAAGGTTGTAACATACAATAAGTTGGCTCGAGATCGACTCGTTTAAAAAATATTTATAATAATATTATATATATATATAATAATACGCATCACATGCGTTGGTGCTTCTCAAACGAGCTCGAGCTTGCTAAACGAGTCAATCTCGAGCCCACTAATCGAGCTCGATCTCGAGCTCGAGCTCATTAAGGATTAAACGAGCCAAGCTTGATAAGGCAAATACTTAACTCGACTCGAGTCGTTTACACCCCTAGTTGTAACTGATTGATTTTCTATTCCGCTTCAGAGCCAAAAGCAATTCGGCCAAATTTTTTGTCATATCTAACTCTTCCGTTTGTGAAAACTTTTTGTTTATGTAATGCCTTGATATGGTGTCATTAATCAAGTTTTAGTTTTCTTTTTTTCTTCTAAAAAAAAAAAAGCTTTTTTAAAGTAAGTAAGAAAGTTATATATAGTTCTCATCAAAATAGGCACTAATGAAATATAATTATATGTGATTGTTGTGTGTAAGAAAATTTATGATGATAGAGAAAGAGAGAGGGTTTAATATTTTAACATTCTAGCACAAATAAAAGGGGATATGCTATAGACATCAAAATTTGCACATGAAAATTTTGAAAAGATAAAAAAACATGGGGCTTAGTAGGGCTATAAGCGAACCAAACGTTCGACGAGCTACTCGTTGTTCGGTTCGATTAAAGCTCGTTTGTGATCGTTTAATTAACTAAACAAACAAACTTGAACAATATTTTAAATACTCGATTCTTAAATAAACAAACTTGAACACTAATGCGTTCGGCTCATTTATGTTCGCGAACAACATCATTTGAAGTTCGTGAACAAGCTCGACATTAAGCTCGATAAGAAGCTCGATTCGTGTTCGATTTTGAACTCATGAATAAGCTCAATAAAAATAATTAATATTTGACTATAGAATTAATAAATATAAATAATCATTTGCTTTTGTTACATAGACAATTGCTTTTATTATAAATGTGTTTGTTCATAGATATGTTCATGAACGTGTTTGTTTGATAGTTAAAAAAAATTCATTAAATATGTTCGCGAACAAGCTCGATAACACTAAACGAACGAACATGAACTGAACATGAACCGAACATGAACACTCATTAATTTAAATGAACCAAACATGAACACAAACAATAAAGCTCGAACAAACATGAACCAAACTTGAACAAGCTGATATTAAATGAACACAAACATGAACACTCACATACTCGGCTCGGCTCGGTTCGTTTGCAGCCCTAGGGCTTAGCCACGTTAAAATAATTTCACTGATGTTTGTCGTTGATTACAAATTATGCCCTTTCTTATGAATGGGTAAGGTGTTGACACTATCTAGTAGACGTTAAATATAAGGAATTAATTCCATATGGGAAATTTTAATAGCCTTAAGGTTTTAAAGTTTTCTTCGAAAGATAAATTGTCATATGTTTGATTGTTCTTCTTTGAATAAAGAAAATCTTAGACCAAGAGGTTCGACATAAAAATTAGTGTTGATGTTCGGAGCTTGAGTTGATGCTGATGATGTGCATTGACCTTATAAGCAGTAGTGTGTGTCAATATTGGTGATGACAAAGTCGACAAGTGTTGGCCTTGTGACAACCATGTGGGTCAATCTTATAGACAATGGCATGTGTTGGTAATGTTGGTGATTGCATGCTTAACAATTATATCGACGACGTTCATTGATGTTAACCATATGCATCAATCTTATAAGTGATAATGTGCATTGACGTTATTGTTAATGGTGGGCAGTAAAGTCAGTAGGCGTTAGTGTAGTAGGGCAACAATAGTTGGAGGAACATAGTAAGACAATTTTGATCGGAGGATCGTAGTCGGGTAGGGCTGCAAACGAACCGAGCCGAGCCGAGTATGCGAGTGTTCATGTTTGTGTTTGTTTAACATTAGCTTGTTCATGTTTGGTTCGTGTTTGATTCGAGCTTTATTATTTGTGTTCATGTTTGGTTCGTTTAATTTAAGGGTGTTCATGTTTGGTTCATGTTTGATTCATGTTCGTTTGTTTAGTGCTTATCGAGCTTTAAACAAGCTATGTTCGTGAACATATTTCGCACAAGCAAACCTTAAATTTGTTCATGAAAATCCTAAACAAACAATCTAACAAACATAGATAAATATGAAATGTTTTTTGTTATTAATAAAAAATAATTATATTATTATTTTATAATTAAAGTTTTTATATTATTTATATTTATCAATTTTATAATAGCATATTATTTAAGTTTTTATCGAGCGGTTTTAATCGAACCCGAATCGAGCTTTTTATCGAGCTTGTTCATGAACATCAACTGATGTTGTTCGCGAACATAAACGAGCTGAACGCATTAGTGTTCAAGCTTGTTTATCTAAGAATCGAGTATTTAAAATATTGTTCAAGTTTGTTTGTTAGTTAATTAAACGATCACGAACGAGCTTTAATCTAACCGAACAACGAGTAGTTCGTCGAACGTTTGGTTCGCTTGCAGCCCTATAGTCGGGCAATGTTGATAGGAGAACTATAGCTAGGTGATGTTGGTCAAAAGATTGTGTTCAGATGATAGCAGCCAGAGGATTATAGTTGATGTCAACTATTTTTTATGATTATACTTCAAATTAAAAATACAAATATAAAAACGGCCCCTCATACATGCAATATAATGCATGCATGAGATAAATTTTATTCAAATCAAGCAAATATCAAATATATTTTAAAAATAAAAAAAAATCATATTATATAAACCATATTTTTAAAATTAAAAGGTTGAGATGACAAGAACTTAGCTTATTTGATTTTGATAGGTAGACAAGTTTTGGAAGTCTTGTTGCAATCATATAAAAATGACCCCTCATACATGCGCGCAATATAATGCACATAATAAATGTTTTGATACACACAACTTTATATCATTTTAATCTATATTAGAGTGTGGTTAAGATTATGTTGCGTCATTATGTGATGTATTGCATCATTTATTTTATTATTTTTTATGTACTGGCTATCATTATATGCATTATATTATAAATGTATATTTTTTGTATGGGCCATAATATTCAATTCTATCAAATTTATTGAATGTTGCTAAGTATAATGATATACTACACCTAAAAAATTTAAAAAAAAAATTGTGTGTAATGCCTAATTTACCTTTTTACTTTTATTTATTTATATATTTTTTTCTAATTAGGAATGCTATTTAAGCAACTACAATATACCAGCATAATATTACAAAAAAAAAAAAAACATAATAACTAAGAATACAAAGACCATGAGCAAAAAGATAGGCCTTTGCACCTTATTTTTGTATGTTTTCTATTTATTTTATATTTATGTATAGTTTTAAACTATAATACATTTTTAGGTGTATTATTGAACCCAACTCCATCTAATATTTTATTGTTCTTTTTATTCATCATATTTATTTGAATGACTATTTGCTTACGATTGATTTTTTTCCTTTATTAATAATGCACTATTTTCATTGTTATTGCCCATCTCAATAGACTCTTTTGAAAACTCTTAACTATTTTTTAAAGTTAACAATGATTTATTTAATTTAAAATCAATCATATGACAATAATTTTATAATAAATCAACTACATGATCGATCTCTTTGTAGGCCAATACTTTTAAAATAAATAAATACTATATCTTTTATATATTTTATAAAAAATATAGTCAACAATTTGGTTGCCTACACCATTTCACTTAGGCGAACTAATTGTATAGAACGATTAAAGAATCATCATGGACGATACGTTATGTTTCTTCATCATCCAACATGTATTTTCTGGACGACTAGAATGATGTTTTGGATGAAATGTATGATTTTGAACTAATCATACAGGATGATGTTCACATCGTCTTGGACTATCAGAACAAATAAGGCTTCTAATTGTCTAGCCCTCCCAGATCGTCCTGGTCGAATTGGTTGAAAATACACTGATCGTACAGGACGATCTGACCATCTTTGATGGCAAGTTGCAAATTAGGGAAAATTTTAAGCCATTCTTTATAAGATCTCTTGATTATTCAAGGAGAGATCTTTTGCTACTGTCCTGACCACAGAGAGCCAAGAGAAAGAGAGTGAGAGCTTGGGAGACGAAGAGGATATTGTGAGGGGATGTTTGTGAGGGGTTCACAAAGGCTGCTCCAAGTAAGGATCTGAGTCATCTTCTCCAGTCGTCGTCTCTTATTTCTTGGAGGCTCTAGGGAAGTTTTCAGCAATCGATCGAGGTTATTTGTCTGCTTCAGGAAGAAGCAAAAGGAGAATGGATTCTCTACCTACTTCAGGATGAAGTGAAAGGAGTCAGGTTCTTTGCCTCACCGGGGTCGGTGGAAAAGAGTTTGTAAATGCTTCTCCGCCTTGTTGTGAGAGCAAAAGGAGATTCAATGTGTTTTAGTGCAATACCGGAGGAGAGGTTTCGGGGAGTGGATGTAGGTCAAGTTAACCGAACCATTATAAAATTTGGTGTGCTCTTTCTTATTACGCTTCCGCATTTTAATTTTTGCACTTTATTTTCTTGTGGGTGATTGTATGATTTAATATTTTAAAATATCTCAAAAAAAATCATACTTTTTGTTTGAGGTTTTTTAAAACTACCAATTAACACCCCCCCCCCCCCCTCTCGGTTAGCCTCAGGCAAGTTCATAAGGGCTTAACAACCCTAACAAACTTTCAAGTGATATCAGAGCAGGATTCATAAAATCAAGTTTTAAACAACTTTTAAATTTCGATCCATGGCTAACTTTGGTAATTGCAGTACTGCGGAAGGGTATTCCTTTACCCGACCACTATTGTTTGATAATATACTTTTTGATTTCTAGAAAACTCATATGTCCACATTTTTTACATTCTATAGATTATTTCATGTGGATGCTTGTTAAAAAAAGTTATTCTGCACCATCACGTGAAGTTAATGGCATCAAAAGTGAATTTTTACTTGCTGAATGGACTCATAATGATAGGGATTTAACACAATTTAATGCAAAATATTCAAACTATTTTTTTCTATGCACTGAAATCTAAAAATTACATGTGTGTTTCAACTTGTACAACTGGTTAAAAAATCTGGAATAAATTATGTATCACTTATGAAGGCACAACTAAGGTTAAGCAATATAGATTGAATATATTGCTTCATGGCTACAAACTTTTTCGCATGAAACTTTGTGAGTCAATATCTGAAAATGTATACTATATTTATACAAATTGTCACCTTCATGCATGCCTTAGGAAGATAACTCACTAACTATGAGAAAGTTAACAAAATCTTGAGAAGTTTACCCTTTTCTTATGATGCTAAGATATATGTTATCACTGAATTCAAGGATTTGAATACTTATTATATTGATAACGTACTTGGATCATGTGGACCTCCGAAAGAGCACCGCTCGTGGGGTACGAACGCAGAGGGTACGGCCGCACTATCCCGTAGGACAAAACGATCGTAGGCCTCTACACTCGACACGAATGGGTCGATGGGAGGGCAGATAAGTAGGATTTAGGGTCCCTGAAAAGAAGGGACCTACCTACCATTTAAGGTATACTACGAGACCAAATGTAGTAGCCTCGAACCCTAAATCTAGATTGGGCTTAGTGTTCTACGAACAACACTAAGACCCGTGTCCTAACTAATGCAATGCAAGACCTGGACTTACCCCGGCCTGAATGGGGGAGCCAGCTAACCACCTAATCGATTTAAAATCATGCTGTCAAGTCAATTATGAAAGATGGGTGGGTGGTACAGCTTTTGGAAATAGGATCGACATCTAGAGAATTTCCTAATTGGTCCTGGACTTATGTGGGGTAAATGCTCCTAACTAATGCAATTAAATCTTAATTAGTTAGTTACTAATGTAATGCATGCTAGTTGAAATGTCAGCTCATGAATACTTTAGATTTTAAAAAATAGGCTTAATATAAAATAATTTTTAGAAAAGACTGGGTCTCCCTAGATCCGGCACTTCATCCTCATAGGCCAGATTATCCGGACTCTACCCGCAGGTAGGGAGATGTCTTATAGCAAGGAAAGAGAAATGCAGTAATATGCATGCGACCTCGGGCGATCCCGGCAAATTCCCTAGGTTCGTTAGATTTCTATGTTATTTAAACCTTAAAATTTTGGAAATTAGTTATGAGTATAAAAATTTTTGAAGTCCTTAAAGAGCCTAACGAAATCCAGGCGAAAACAAATAACGGCATGCAAGAAATAAACCTAGAAAAAGCAGGTATTTCTAATGTGCAATCAGGTAAACACATCAATATAAATCCAGAATAATCAACTAAATGTCCATAGGCAAACTGCCCTTATTACAACCCAAGGTCTGCAGAAATAAAGTGGCCGGGCACCAATTCCAACAACCCGGATTTCTAAGCCTATGACAGACGCAAACGACTCTGAGTGGGATATTAATCTTTAAATCTTCAGTATCTTCAGTTTTCTGGGTGTCTCCTCCTTGGACTTCTTGGATCACTCCTCCTTGAACTCCTTGGATCTCTCCTCCTTGGACTCCTTTGATCGGCGTGGCTTGAATATCCAAACGAAGAAACAATTCTCCCTTCTAGGGAGTATTGCCTTTTCTCTTTGGATATCTGAAGTCATCCAACTCGATCTTCCAAATGGAAGAAGACTCTACCCTTAGGGATGCCTTCTTCTTTTGGAATCCAAGCTGGATAAGAATATCCTAACTCAAAAGTTGTTTTCACAACTCTTAACAATTATTACATACAAATTTACATTTATTGAAAAGCAGTAAATTCTAAAGCCATGCAAGGTTATCCTAATAATAATAAAAAAAATCCCAAGCAGTTTATATGAAAATGAAAGTGCTAACACCATTGACCCTGTGCCAAGCCATGCTCTTAATTTTGAGGGCTAAGCGCTCCATCTGTGCAGTTATAATCAATTTAGCCCTCATTTTTATTTAGGGGGAGCTGAGCAAGCACCTGCATAAAATATTATTAAAAATCATGATATTGCTCCCCCCTTTTATTAGCTTGAGCATGGCCACCTACACGGAAGAATAATATATATATGACGCTCCTAACCTATGGGTAAATCTAACGATCACATCCAGAGTGCAGAAAAAGTAAGCAAACACAGCAATCAATTTTCAAACATCATGCAGTGAAAACTACGAAAAGCTCCGGCACACAGCAGAAAATAAACATCCAGCGGCCTAGCCTAAATCTAGAAGTGGTGCCCTAGCAAACCATTCTATGTGTGTGTAAGGCTTGTGTGGTTTAGATAGATCATAATATGGGTAGTTAGTTAAAATTGTCTAAAGTTCAGGTCTGTTGTAGGCCAGAAAAAGAAATTTTTGTTGAAATTCAAATATTAGTGAATTAGGGTGCATTTTAATTATTTCAGTTTGTTGATCAGTTTTAAGAGCTTAGAAAACTGACATTTAAAGTTCAAGTGATATTAGCCAATTTTAGAAAGTTCTAGGCTCTCCTATGAACTGAGCTAAGGGTCCAATAAGTCACTATGGGAAATAGGTCAGGTTTGGGTCTCCTAATGCCTTAGGAAAATACTAGACCTTAATACGAGTAGTTAGCCAGGTAGTAGGCTGAAATCGGAGTTTTCTAGGCGAAGTTATGAATTTTCTAAGTTTTGGGCCCTAAATGAACTACGGTTGACCAAAAAGTTGACTTTCTAATCTAGGCTAATTTCTGAAATCCTGATATTTTTAATAAATACTAGACCCTAATTGGAGTCTAATTCAAGTGATTTTACCTAATTTGGGATTTTCTACAATTAGTTATGAGTTTTCTAAATCCAGGGTATATAAGGGAATTTTCTAAATTAACTAGGAAAGGGCCGATTTTACTGTTTTGATCCAAATGAGCTCCAAACTGATTGGAATCACTCCCAAAAGTCAGGGATGACCTGAGAAAGTGATCCCAAGTATTCGGGGAAAATTTGGGATTTTTAATAATTTTTAATAATTTATTAGGGGCAAAAAGGTAATTTCCACCTATGGTCAAATTTAGGGTTAACCTAGAGTCAAACTAAGGAGCCCTATTTATCTAAAGTCAAGGGTCAGATTCTAGAAAATTCAAGGTATGGTGGGTAATTTTCTGACCTAAAATGTATTTATTGTAATTTCTGGAAGGTCTCGGGGCCTTAATTAGCAGGTTAATTATGGTTGGTTAGCTAAGGTCTCTAAAAGCTCCTAAAAATTTCCAGAAAATTATGAAAGGCTTATGATGTCACTAGGTTTAAGTGTTGAAGTTTTCATGTCAATTCGGGATCTATCCTAGTTCCTAGAAAACTTCTAAGTTCGCTAGACGAGTACTTAATTGTTGTCCTTAAGGTGTCACTACGTTATCAAGGTTTAAAGTAATGTTTTAACTAACCCTCAAGGTAATAAATGCATGGGAGTACAAAAATGAAATAAACACACCATGTCCTTAAATCTAGGAGAGCCTAGGCTAAGTGCTCGTGGTGCAATCCTATACATGCATTCTACGAACAATAAGAAATAAAAGACACCTAATGCAATGATTAGTGAATGATTGGGGTCCAATCACCCACTAACCCACTCCCCCATGATTTGCTCTTCATTCATAGAACCCATGTCTAAAATTTCATCGAATAGAAGATCTCCCAAAATTAGGGAAGTATGAATGCAATAAAAGAATATTTTAAAATAGTGCAGTTTACTGTTTTCAAAATAAATACAGGTACACTTAACCTTTTCAAGCAGAAATGGTCTCACATTGAACAGAATTAAAATACGAACAAAACAAGACGCTGTGCATCGAAATCCGACTTAAAACAAGAAAGTTACGCATTTTCGAAGTTTACATACGATAATTAAATATTACTTAAAATAGTGCCATTGACTGTTTAAAAAAATAACTGCAGACAGATCAAAAATTTTTGAATCAAACCAACTTTAAAGTGTACAGAATTCAAATACGTTCAAATCAAGGTGTTGTGCGTCGATAGCGGATTTAACACGAGAAAGTTATGCATTTTTGAAAGATTACAATAAATAAAGAGTATTTTTTTTTTGCAATAGTTTTAAAATAATAGTATTTTTATAATAATTATAAAATAAGATTAATTTAAAATAATAAAACCTCTGAAATCAAGAAATAAAATAAAAAAATAAAGATTCTTTATTAAAATATTAGATAGTTAAATTAGTTTATTAATTAAATATAATTAAAGAATAGTTAAAATAAATAATTATTGGAAATAGAAATAAATGATTAAAATAGGCTGAAAATAACTAAATACTAATCATAGTAATGAAAATAATCCTAAAACAGCAACTAGACTATTAAAATAGTAATTAAAATAATTTCAAAAATAATTTAAATGGATGATTACTATAATAATATTATTAAAATACATATATCTATATATATATCTATGTATTATACTAATAAATAGTAATAAAATAAAACAGTAAGCTAATAATTAAAGATAATAGTAATTATGATAGATAATTATTATTAAATAGTAATATAATAATAACTACATTAAAAATAATGATTTAATTAATAATAATAGTAAAAAAAGGGTTAAGTTACTGTTTTAATAATAATTAGAAATACACACATTATTTTTATAAGAAAATTTTTTTATAGTGTAGAGAATAAAAATACGAACAAAACAAGGTATTACACGCAAAAATCGGACGAAAAACAAATTTTTGGCGAATTTTTGAAGATTTCTGCATTTTAAAATATTTAAAATAATAATTATATTATAAATAAAGCATCGGCGGCGGTCGGCGAGCCACGTGGCGGCGTCCCGTTGGATCCGCGGTCTCGGGCAATCATTGCCTGGCGGCGCAATCATTGCGCCGCCGGCAATGATTGTCGCAATCATGCGGCAATCAAGCGCCGCTGACGTGGCGCCACTTAGCCACGTAGGCGAGGCCCCGCATCCGTCTGATCTCGCGTGGAAGGAATCCAACGGCTCTGATTGAGCCGGACCGAAAGCGAACCGACGGGATCCAGATCCGGCGTCGTTCCGAACCGCGGAACGACTGGATCCCGACCGTTGATCGCAAGATCAACGGTTAGGATCAGGCCCTAACGGACGAAGACCGTATCCGAAACCCTAATCCGTTTTCTGCCTCGTTCTCCCTTGATACTGGACCAAATTTTACCAAATTTTAAACTAGAGTCCTAGACATGAACAGAAATCATGGGGATGTGATATCTAGATCTAAAACACCCTATGTAAGATGCTATTTAACTCGAAGTGTTCTAACTAGGGTTGAGAAATTTACCCAAAATACTCGATGAAATCAAGAGATCTCTGGCTTGATGCACTTGTAGACTGTCCACGCTCCTATTTGAAGAAGAAATCGCGAGCTCTCGACGTCTAGATCGCACGCAACACGAGTTTGAAGTTCTTTGGCCTCGGTTCGCCGGAGATCTCGCCGCCGGCGAGGTTTCACCGTCGGGATTAGGTCGGGAAAGGTGGAGGGAAGGTGTAGGAGCTCTCACACAAAATCTCAGAGGCTGGGGAAGTCTCTAGAGAAAGCAAGCGCAAAAGATCCCTAAAAATCCCTAAATTTCCCTATTTAAAGCTCTAATCAATGCGTGGACGGTTGGGATCAAATCCTTGGCCAATTAGGAGGGAAATCCATCATATTTGGCCGTGGTTTCAATTTCAAAACGAAGGGAATTGATTTAGAGCAATAAATAGGGCTTAAATGACTCTTAATGGGTTGATTTAACCTATTTATGACTAGGATTGACCAAGTCCATGTTGGACTTGGTCAAAGTAGTCAAAGGGGGTCAAGAGAGAGAGGGGTTTGAGCCAAGCCAAGGTCCAAGTGCATCTAAACTTGATTTGGGCTCTAAATGGGCTAAGTGGTCAACCTTGGTTGACTTGGTCAACCAGGTTGACCCAGGGTCCAAGTCCAGGCTCAACAGACTTGACTCGACTTATTGGACCCATTGGGGAGGGTCTTGGGGTCTGGCTTGGTCGATTTGACCAAGTCAACCCTTTGACCAAGGGTCTAGGCAAAATCGAGGTCAACAAATCACTCATTGCTTACATGCAAGTAGTGAACCAAAGATAACTTGATGCACTTGAGAAAAAGGAGAAAATTGTGGCACTAAAGGATAATGATACAAATATTAATTCTTTCGGGTCTGAAAGTGATGATGTTGCCTTAATTACTAGGCAATTCAAAAGCTTTCTACTGAAGAAATAAAAGCATCATAAAAAATGGAACAAAGATAAGAGTAGAAAGAATTTTAAAGATTATTCTGATATGGTTTGCTTTGAATGCAGGAAGCTAGGACATATATGAGCTGATTGTCTTACACTTAAGGCTCACCCAAGCAAAGAGAATGGTGAAGACAAACCCAAGTTCAGGAAGGACAATAAGTAGATTTAAAAAACTTTCTGGGCGGATTCTATATCTGACTCCTTTGAGATTGAAGATGAAGAGGAGACAACAAACTTGTGTTTAATGGAGGACGATCATCTTAGTCAGTCTGATCAAGAAGAGGTATGTGAATTAATTAACTATTAATTACTTAAAGTTTCTGAGAAAATTCATTCATCATATAAGAAACTTAAGAAATTACATGCTAATTTGAAATTAAAATTTTTAAACTTACAAAAGAGCTTGAAGTTTTGCTTGAAGATCATTCTGCACTTGATAGCAATCACATGCCATTACTTGATGAATTTGATGAGTTAAATAAAAAATATTATGATTTAATTATTGAGCATGATTTATTGAAAGCATCCCACATTAAACTTGAAAATTGATATTAAAATATTTATTGATGAATCTCAAAGTAGGGAGCACTATTTAAAAGTTGATAATGATATTTTAGAAAGTGCTAACTCATTTTTTAAAGCTGAATTAAAAGCACTTAAGGAAAATAGGATTTTATCCACACCTAAATAATTTTTTAATCCAGATCCGAAGCCAAAACTTTTGAAACCTAGGAAGAGGCATTATAACCTGAGTAGATTAGTAAACCCTTTTTCTAATGTTAGATACTTTTTATATGGCATATTAGGATACATCTTCCACACTTGCACTATTCATCGTAGTATATATTGGATGTGGAGATCCAAATTACATTATTCACAATATAACACATATGCATTACATTCTTCTTTCTATAAGAATAAACTCAAACACGTTTGGGCTCCTAAATTTGATATTTGATGATTTTATAGATGTGCTCTTACACAAAATCTCATGAGAGCATGTGGTACCTAGATAATAGATGCTCACAAGACATGATTGGAGATGCCAATTAATTCATTTCACTGGAGGTCAGCGTTGGAGACAATCACTCTTAAAGACAACACCACTAAGAAAGTGGTGGGTACATGTATAATTGGAAACTCCAAAATTTCTTTGATTGAAAATATTTTGCTTGTTGATGGCCTGAAACACAATTTGCTTTACATCAGTTAACTTTGTGATAAGGATTTTATCATAAAATTTTTATTAAATACATGCATAATTAGCTTGAATAACAACACTGTTTTACAGGGGAAAATGATTAAAAATATTTATATGCTTGATTTAAATAACATTGAATGTACTACTTCATTTTGCTTAAAAACTACTGCTGAATGAGTGTTGATTGTGGCATAAGAGGTTATGTCATGCTAGTATGAAAACACTTAGGAGAGTAACCTAAAAGGACCTAGTTAGAGGTGTCCTCAAGCTTAAGTTCACTAAGGACCACCTATATGATGCGTGTCAACTAGGGAAATAAATTCATTCCTTTTTTTTCATTCCATTAAAGACATTAGCACCTCTAGACCTTTAGAAAGCCATCATATGGATTTATTTTGACCCATTAGCACTGTTAGCTTAGGGGAAAAAGTATGTAGATTTGTGATTATCGATGACTACTCGAGGTTCACTTGGATTATATTTTTGTCACATAAAAGTAAGTCTTTTGATGATTGTAAATCCTTCTCCACTTGGATTAAAAAAAACTAGGCTGGGATTTTGACCATTCACAGTGACTATGACGAAGAGTTTGAAAATATGATATTTGGAATTATCTGTGAGGATCAAGGGATTAGTCACAACTTCTCAACTCTTAGGACCCCTCAGCAGAACAGGGTAGCTGAAAGGAAGAGAACAAGATCTTAGTTAAAGCCGCTAGAGCCATGCTTGATAAGTATTCACTTTCAAAATACTGTTGGGCTGAAGCGATAAACACAGCTTATTATGTGTTGAATTGGGTAAATGTTATGTTCAAACTAAATAAGATACCCTATGAGATCATTAAGGGTAGGACACACAACATTTCATACCTCCATGTCTTTGGCTGTAAGGTTTTTCATTCTTAACAATGGAAATCACTCTTATGAAAATTTAACCCAAAATATGATGGAGTGTTCTTAGGATATTCAAGTGTTGAGAAATCCTTCAGAGTATTTACCAAGAAGACATTGGTGATGAAGGATACTACTCATGTAGTATTTGATGAATCTGATCCTAAGAAATCTAGAGTTGAGAAAGAAGATGAAGTTAAAGAGATTATCCAAGGAGTAGAAACTATAAACTTGGAGAAAAGGATAAAGTCTCAAAATACTGATGTAGTAGGTGAGATTACCCAAGGAGTAGAACATGCAAATCTGGAGAAAATGATAGAACCACAACACACTTTACCTAGATATTAGAGATATTCTTCGAGTCATCCTAAAGAATTGATCTTAGGAGACCCTTTTGAAGGTGTTAGAACTAGGCATGGACTTAGGAAGGAAGTAAATCATTCTGCCTTTATCTCAATGACTGAACCCACCAACATTAATCAAGCACTTTTTGATGAATTTTGTATCTTAACTATATAAGAAGAACTTAATCAATTTATGAGGAATAATATCTGGGAGTTAGTAGAAAAAAGACCTAAGAATCAAAGTGTAGTATAAACCAAATGGGTCTTTAAGAATAAAATGAATGATTCTGGTGTGGTGGTTAAGAATAAGGCAAGATTGGTGGATAAGGGATACAACCAAATATAAGGGATTGATTTTGAGGAGACCTTTTCCCCTATAGCTAGATTGGAAGTCATTAAAGTGATACTAGCCTTTTGCCTGTTATCTTCTTCTCTTCTTTTTACTCTTCTTCTCTTATTTTCTTGCTTGGGTCCCCTCTTAAGAGAAATGAGGGGCTATTTATAGTTTTCTGATGATAGCATGGCTAGTAAATAAGAGGAGGATCAAGGGAAAATGGGGAGTGGTTTAGATGGACGATTGATATTGAATCCCTTGAACATGGACTGTTCGTCAGACATTTGAAGGTCTTAATGATATTGAAATTCAACAATCTTGGGCTTGTTGGATTCATCTCGTCGAGCCGCTCGATTCTATTATAAGCATGTCATGTTTGGAAAGCATTTGGTAATCCAAATTGTGGTTTGAATCTTCCAGCATCGCTTTAGGTCTTTGATTTGGACCCATTTGTACTCAGATTGAGTTGAATTTGGTGTCGTTGGGTTCATATTTTTTGGACGCTCAGTTTGTTGAAATCGAAGTTCAAATGGTCCCAAGTTTAATTTTTAAAGCTCCCAATTTGATTTTTGCCTCGAGATTCGTGCTTGATCAAGATAATTTTTTGATGATATATTAAATATATTATAATTTATGCAAAGAGTAAAAAAAAGATGACATTCAACTTATGCTATCATAACTTGGTGTGAATCTGCTAACTAAGGCATTCGTTTGAGACAATTTTTTTGTCACTTCTAAAATTATTTTCTACTACAAAAATTGCTTAAATTAAAAATTTTGTACTAAAAAATCATTTTAGAAAGTAGTAAGAAAGATGTCACAAACAAAATCTAATTTATTACTCTACCTTGTTTAATCAATCGAGTAGGTATGGGAAAGAATTGTTCATTCAAAAGGCTACTCGTGACTCAACTGGATTGCGCATTCCATTATAGGTAGTTCATGATCATTTTATGTTCATTTCTTCAATTCATTTATGTCCATGAACAATATCATTAAAACTTTTGAACAACCTCGATATGAAACTCATTAAGCAGCTCGATTCATATCTGAAACAAAACTCGTGAACAAATTTGTTAAGAAACTCAATTAATATTTGATACATAGCTCAATTAAACATTGTTATAATAATAATACGAACAACCTAATATAAATGTTTTAGCAAAATGTTATTATTATTTTATATGAACTAGTCATTTAAAGCTCAAAAAATATGATACCAATTGGCATAAATTAAATTTGAATATTCATCGTTTTAAATATATTAAATTTTAACACAACTATAAACCCTACAACTGGACTCTCCAATCGAACTAATTATTCTGTGCAAACACCAGACTGAGAGAATCATTCGGATTTGCTGCTCTTTTATTGTTCTTTTATTATGATTTTGCTAAAATACAGTTGTGATTTTGCAAAAAGACAGTAAAAAGAAAATAAATATTTAATATTTATTAAATAGTTAAATATATGCTGCGTTTTTATTGAATTTTTACAAAAAAATACAGCATAAATAATGATAAAAATACATTTATAATTAAATATTTATTATTCTTTTACTATTCTTTTTCAAAATCACGATAAAGAATTCTCTCCATTTTATATACGAACAATAATTTCTCTTACAAATCTGCCTAAAATTAAAAACCCTAATGCTGTAGAGCAAACTGCAAAAAAAAGCGGAGTCTAAGTTCCTGCTCGCCCTTGTGGCATATCGCCCCCATGAACCACTCACGCCATCATCTCCAGTCGTAGAGATACAGCCGGCGACACCAAAGTTGAAGGACCACCATTTTTTCATCGGCATAGGACGAACGTCATGGAGGAAAGAGAACAGAGAGAACATTTCTAGCTCCTTCTACCTGATGCCCTATTATTTTCATGCAAACATTTCAGGTTGCGATTTTCCCTTTCTGAAATGCAAGTACCTTCTTTGAAGAAATTAACCAGGTTGAGCAGTTCCCTCGTCTCACTTTACAGTTTCGCTCCTTTTCATTCAACCCCGGCCTCCTTAGCTAAATGGAAGGTGAGATGGGATGACTTGGCCATCTTCTTATACATATTTCTGTTTTCAATTCTTTCGATTAATTTTCATTTAGGATGCTATTTTCGATAGGTATTGCTTGAATTAATTGGCATTTATATCTGTAGATCGGCCATCTGTGAATTTTGGCTTAATGAGTAGAATTACTGTATTATTTAGTTGTAATTGTTGCTATTTGGATCAATTTGAATCATGGACTTTGCCCGTGTGTTTAACTTTGATCGATTCTGATCATACTTTTTTTTTTAAAAAGTTAGCAAGGTTTGAACTGCTTTTTTTAATTAATTTATTTAGTGGTAAGAAGCTGTTTGGGAGATTCTATGCTATGGATGCAGTGGAATTAATGGCATGTGTTGGATCCAAATTTGTTCATGGATGATACTTAACTTTTCTAATAGATCCTTGGCTATTTAGAGCTAGTGAATCAAGTGAGGAAAGTTATGGTGATTGAGTAGAAAGCTATAATGCCTTTGTAATACTCCTAGCAGCTTGAAGTCCAAAATATGTCTCTCAGCTTATATTCATAGGGTTAAGAAAACTATAGGAAAAATTACACATATAATAAATAAATAAATAATTGTACATAATATGACCCATACAAACTGACACAAAATATGGACTAGTTTGATGATATATATGTGGTTCTCTATTTTTGAAATGACCCCCTTTGCTTAAGCGAGTACATTGGACGAGTCCTTGAGGTTGAGTGCCCTGGGCAAGTATTCGAGATCCGACATATAGGGACGAGTTTGTTATGGAAAGTTCCTCAAAATGGCTGGTGAGTCCTTAAGAATGAGAGATGAGTCACCTTGGTTGGAAGTTACTAGGAGTTAGCAACAAGTTTAGTTAGTAAAGTCATGGTCATGGATGTTTTTGAGGTGTGCGCTTCATGTATCTTGATCAGGGATGTCTGTGATAGGCGTGTTGCCTTGATTACGAATAGTTGTTACGGGAAAGCAAGTTTTGTTTAGGTGAGTTACTATTAGGGCGAGCATAGATTTGGGAAAATACTTTGGAGTAGCTTGTGAACAATGATTACACTCATGGTTTAATCTTCTAAGGCAAGTCTACATGTTGTGATCTTTGCAGGGGTGGAGTGGTCATTTGCTCATAGGTTGATACTAGCAACTGCTCTGCGGAGCAATGCGTATTTTAGGGAAGTACTGCTTTGACCGCATGCTCCCCTTGACAGAGTTCCTTGAAAAGAATCTGTTTAGATACTTGTGGGTTACGAACATGGGCATATATGAGTATACATTTTGTTTTCTGATTCACTTGCTCGTTTGAATGGTGAGTTACGAAAAGGATAAGTGAATTTAAGGCGAGAATTAGTTATTATCAATACTAAACAATAGAAGAGAGAGTAAGGATTACTAGCCTATTATTATTGTTGCCTCAATCTATGTGCCTCCCTTGATATTCTCATTATGATATTGATTTGACCTACTATCAATAGCAATTGGGGTGTGATGTTGCTGCACTCATTTCATTTAGCCCCAAGTGCTTGCAATTAGTTTGAGATGGTTGATTATATCCTTCTAAGTATGCCAACATGACCAACAAGAAGTTAAGAAAATTCCTTAATAAATGCAAATCAGTGGGAGGCAGTGAGAACTATAGCGTTCCTTCAAGTAAGAAAAAGTCAATGACCATTGAGGAGAGCGGGATTGTTGGCATGGAGCCGAATAAGCTTATAGTGGTTGTGCCAAAGGAAGCCGTGAAGGTTGTACATTGTAAGGCGGTGTTGGTTGAAAATATCCAAGAGAGGTTCATCCACTTGTCAATCTTCAATGATGTGCTACTTACTGCGAGCCTTCCCTATGAGTGTCGGCATTGTAAAGAGCTTGCCAGGCACTTTTGGCGGTGAGCATTGTCCTTAAGGCAACGAGTCCTGCTCTGAAAGAGGTGCAACTCCAAGATACTCAACTATATCACTTATAGATAGTACTTTATATTCTGGTAATATTGATTCATAAAAATTAATATCACACATGCACGCCTAATAAATTGCATGTCATGTGCTCGACATTTGTTCTATTAATCCTAAGCCCTTTATATACTATACACTTATTTTTTCCATTTTTCCAACCTGTCTCATATTTTTAGTAGATGTCTTATTGATTATAACTTTGTTATCTATGAAAAAAAGGCATTAATGCATCTCACTTTGAGTTTCCTTTGAAAAATCAATTGAAAAAGATAGTAACTTAATCTTAGTAATTGAAAAAATACTAATGTAAACAAAACTGTTTGATCTCTCCCACTATTTAGAATTGTGTAATATTAGGCTAAGCTTAAGGCCCACCTCAGCGCATTTCCAAAGAAAAACGCCTCAAATTTTTTCTATGAGACTTGCGCCTCAACTAGGGCGAGGCCTGCCTTGAGGCGCGTTTGGCCTCACTGGCATGAGGCTTATGCTTCATATGTGTTGTATATATATATATATATATAGATATATATAAATTAATATAATATATATATATATATATAATAATAAATATATATATATATATGAATTCTAAACTAAAGCCCAGAATAAATCACTTCTTCATGCACCC
Organism: Dendrobium nobile; assembly: GCA_022539455.1. Classification (NCBI taxonomy): domain Eukaryota; kingdom Viridiplantae; phylum Streptophyta; class Magnoliopsida; order Asparagales; family Orchidaceae; genus Dendrobium; species Dendrobium nobile. The sequence continues at coordinate 15,031,580 of CM039733.1, read as the reverse complement.
ATAAGCCGTAACAACTTCCTTTCAACTGCCTTGACCTCAAGCCTGCTGCCTTTGATGCAGCCACTGCTTTCGCAGCCACTATCGTGGATCACATAATAGTTACACACCACCACCTGCCCCTCTTCCTTTAAAAAATATTAATCTCATCTTTATGTTGATGAAAATAATTTATGAAAGAGGAATTTGAGTAAAATAAATGAAGGAGCATATTAAGAAGCATTGAACTCAACATAATGAGACAGGGGAGAGATCAATTTATTATGAAAATAACTTAAATAAAGACCCCCTCAATGATGGCAGTGCAAATGATTTCTAAGTTATTGCCAACTATTTCAACTTTCTTTAGAAATTAAATGTGGATGAGTAGGAAACTGAGAAAAAAAATTGGAGTTGAACTTGATGTTATATGATAATTTTATGCAATTCTTATATTTAATATGGTTTTACTCTTGTAATATTTGGGTATCAATTCTATTTCACACAATTTATCACTTGTCATTTTACGTCTTATGCAAATTTTTAATTTATATATATATATATACAAATTGGTTACCTCATAGTTCAATAGAAAGTTAATAAGTTATCCTTTAACATATTATTTGAGTATTATATAAAAAATCAAGTTTAACCTTTATTTTCACTTCACTCAATTTTTTTATTTATTTTGATGCTTACGTCTCCCTCTACAAACAAAAAATGCCTCAATACCTAATCACGTAATTTTAAACCTTGGTCTCTCCACATCTACTTTAAATATTAATCAATTATATATATATATATATATATATATATATATATATATATATATCTATCTTTAAAATATATAATATTTTAATTTTCTTTTATCTTCCAATGACCCGATTAGGAGAGTAGATGTATTAGATTTTGCTTATGTTAAGAAAGATAGAGGTAGATCTAAAAAGACTTGGTTAGAAAATATTAGAAATGAAATTTCTTTATTCGATTTAAATGAGAATTTGACTCTTAATAAGACACAATGGAGAAAATGGTTCATGTAACCGATCCCACGTAGGGGGATAAAGGCTTGATCTTGTTGTTGGTGTCTTGTTAATTGGAATTATAATTTATACTAAAAACATATAACAAGTTACTTCATTTTGATAAACCTTTATAATCATTAAAACCAATAAAAAAAAGATATATACTTAATTCTAATTTTTAGCATAATCCTAATATTATTGAAAACCTTTTGATACTACCCTACTATTATTCATTGTTTAAAATTGCGCAATATGAGGCTCTCCTTGAGGACCACCTTAGCACAATTCCAGTGAAAAACGCCTCGAGGCTTATGCCTCAAGCTTCTTTTATGAGGCTTATGTCTTAGCTTGGCTGAGGGTCGCCTTGAGGCGCGCCTTGCCTTACTAACGTGAGGCATATGCCTCAGGCCCTCAACCGATATATATATATTAAAACTTACCTAAACCCTAAACTAAAGCCCCTAACAAATCATGCATTCTCGACCCCAAAGCCGTAACAATTTTCTCTCAATAGCCTCGACCTCTTGCCCATCGCCTTTTCCGTAGCTACCACCATCGTAGCCACCGTCGGGAATCACTTGAAAGCCGCGTACCATCACTACCTCTAAAAATTTTGAAGTATTATTCTCATCTTTATGTTGATGTTTATGAAAGAACAAGATGATTGAAATAAATGAAGAAGAAATAGATTGAGAGGCATTGAACTCCACATTATGAGACAGTGGAGAGATCAACTTGTTATGATAATGACTCAAATAAAGACCCCTCATTGATGACGGTGCAGATGATTTCTTAGTTGTTGTTAATTATGTCAAATTTTTTTAGTAATTGAATGTGGATGAGTAGGGAACTAAGAAAGAAATAATTTGGAGCTTAACTTTATGCTATAGGATATTTTTACGTGATTCCTATATTTCATGTTGTTTTTTCTTGTAATATTTAGATTTCAATTCTATTTAACGCAATTTATCACTTGTCATTTTACATCTTGTGCAATTTTTGTTTCATGTGTATGTCAATTTGTCACTTCATAGTTCAATAAAAAAGTTAATATGTTACTCTTTAACATATTATTTGATTATTATATAAAAACTACTTTTAACATTTATTTTCACTTTGCGTAATTTTTGGATTTTAAGACTTACACCTCAAAACGCCTTAAGGCTTACGCCTAGCCTCACGAAAGAAAAACGTCTCAATACCCGATTGCGCAATTTTAAACCTTGCTATTATTACTAGTTGATACTCTAGCACACATATCTTTAATAGCTTCGACACATTTTTTTCTTAATGTTCATCAAATCAATTTTTCTGATATTCATTTACAATCCTTCTCAATATCAATAAAAACAATATGAATATACCTCTAGCTTTCTATGCATCTTAGTTGTATTTTATCACAAAAACTCCTATACTAGATATTCTTGCCACAAAGCTAAAATTTATTTTTTCAATGCTAACATAACTTCTGTAAGTCTATATGATCCATCACTCATTTACATAATTTTATTTTATGATTTTTAAGTTTAATTATCTTATAATTATAAAAATGTTGAACATCTCTTATGTTCTTAATTTTTTTTATCTATTGCTTTTTCTATGATTATTTGACATTCCATAACAGAGATTTGCTAATCAAATCATTGTGATATTGCCAATACTCTTCAAATGTTAAAAGGTAACTCATCAAAAAATTAGAGCTTAACTTATATTCATATTTTTCAAAGTTAAATTCTATTCATTCAATCTATAAAATATTAATATAACTCATTGTTTTGTTTATTAAGATCTTTGAAATATTTTTTGTTTATATTTCTTATTTAATAATTTCTCATAGTTTTAGTTCAATCTTTTCTTCATTCATCATCTTTTATTATGGTTTTACTTCGCGTATGATGTGGTCAACTTGATTAACATTTTTTAGATCTATTACATTTTACCTTTATCTATATTATATATCTAATTTTCTAATTCCTAAGTACCTAGCCAATATAAATCATCAAAGAATTGGCTTTTGCTTTCTATTTTCTTTGCGAGTCTTTATATAATTATAATTACTGTTAACCTCATTAGTATTTTCCTTTTTTGTCATTTAAAATAACATTTCTTTTCTTAATACTCTTTTGTACTTATTGATGCGACTACTAAATCCGCTTGCTTTTGTATGATTTATTTTAGACTCTTCTAAAACTTTTATATGACAATTTTCGTAATAGAGCTGCTCACCTTATCACATTAGGTTGGTTCTATTAAAGAATTCCATTTTGTTTTCCCTTAGTAGCCAAAAATTCACCTTTGATGTTTCATCTTGTCTTAAGTTTTTTTTTTATTATTATTATTAAATTTGATTTGATTGTTTTCTTTATAATCCTTACAAGCTTTGGCAAAAAAAAAAGTCCTTTCCTTCTTAGTTAAAAGAATCCTATTTGAGATATGATGGCTCCAATTTTGAAAGTTATTGAGTGCACTTCCTATTTTTTAAAGCATGTGTCTGATATTTCAAGACCATATGCTATAATAAAATTAAGTATAATTTCTCTCATTACCTTTTTATCTCCTATATATACCTACTTTCTGATAGCCATCCTACTAAAACTTATGCGTTAATTTAAGTTACACCCTTTATTTATCCTCCCTTCTTTAGGTATAAATAGTAATAGTTCTTCCATCTTCTTAAAATTAGTTTTTCAACTATCTTCCCATCCAACTCCTATCACTAGCCCTATCACCTTAATTTAATCTTTCAACTTCATAAAAAAAAAAAAAAAAACTGGTAAGAAAAAAAGACTATGCATTACTATTCGTCTATTCCTACTCATTTTCTATATTTTAGCTTTCCCAAGTGCCATAATTTATAACTTACCTCATTGTCTTTGAATTCCCCCCCCCCCCCCCCCCCCCCCCCCCCCTATTTAGTATGGAATTTTAATCCTTGATCAAGTTAGAGATGAAATCTTCTAGGGACTGGTTATTCAAACATGAGATTTGTTTATTTTTCTTTTTTATCTTGAATTTATCTTTTTAATCTTAATTATTTTTTTATCTCCTTTATCATCTTTTAAAATATTTTTATGATTATTTTCATGGATCATTGCATCTCAAATTATTATTACTATCTTCCAAGATGGTCTTTTAAAAGATAATTGAAAATTCTTATGGATATAATATTTTACATAAAGCATAAATAGTTGTTGTTTCTCTAGTGAAAAGCAGGAAGATTTATATACTTCATGGAATCATCTCAAGACAACCAATTTTAAAGCATTTAATAATGTAAGGCCTATGACCTACAAAAAAACTGGTATAAATGCTAAAGGTTAGGACAGTACTTATGAGGTAATTATATCACTCACAAGGTATAGGGTGAAAAGAGTTCAATGAAGCTCGATTATCAATACATGAATGTGGAGTAGTTCCAGAAACAATAACATGGTAAATATTGAAGAATACTAGACTGTACTACAGCATTTTATCATTTGTACTGAGTAACTTATATGTCAGACCTAAAAAGATTATTTGTACTGAGTAACTTATACAAAATTGTTGGAGTAGCTCCAGTAGAAGATAAGATTAGAGAGAGTTGACTTAAATGATTTGGTCACATAAAACGGCGGCTTTCTGATGACCCGGTTAGGAGAGTAGAGGTATTAGATTTGACTTATGTTAAGAAAGGTAGATGCAGACCTAAAAAGACTTGGTTAGAAAATATTAGGAATGACTTTTCTTTATTAGATTTAGACGAGAATTTGACGTTTAATAAGACACAATGGAGGAAAAGGATTCATGTAGCCGACCCCACGTAGTGGGATAAAGGCTTGTTGTTGTTGTTGTAGTAGTAGTAACTTATACAGCAGCATCTATATGAAAAGATAAATTAGCAGGTATTATCTATTGGAGAATCTAGAATTTAAGGCTATATCAAGTGAGAGAGAGGATGTGGGTGTGAGAATCTATATTAAGGCTTCGTTTGGGACGGTTTTCTTACTGTTTCTTAAAGCAGCTTTCTAGTAAAAAATATTAATTTTTTAAACTAAAAAGCTGCTTTAAGAAGCAATAAGAAAGCTGTCCCAAGTGAAGCCTAAGATTGATTTGAACTAAAAGTTATAGGTGGTGTGCGCTTCAGTATATGTATGCTGTGTTGAAGGTGTGTCACGAAATTTTCGTTACTTTTATTAGAAAAATAAAAGAACGAGATATGGTAGATAGCCTGACTGACACAATTCATAAAGTTCTTGACTGTTCAAATGTCTGAGATAGTGTTGAAGGCTTGACATGAGATGATACTCTTTTGGAGTTTACGTTCTTTACAGAGAAAGGTTATTTTTGAAGCTTGTAGGTTGTTACTTACATTGAGATTATTAAATATCATTTTCTAAGCGCTAAGATCTAATATAAAAGCCAATAATATACACAAATCCAAGCCTGAATCCTGAAGTTATATCTTCTATATCTTTTTAGCTATCTGCTGCTAGGAATCTGCTGATTTGTATGTAATACTGGAAACTTATGAATGTTTATAGTTTCTCTTTCATCCTCTTTTTTTCTTCTTACTGTTATTAACAATTTTTTTCTTATTTATTTAGGATGATGGTGCTGCTCAACAATCATCTAAGGTATAGCATATCAAAAGGCTGACAATTCTATAAGTCTGGTGTTGTAGCTTATCAACTGTGAGAAGCAGTGCTCTCTTACCAAACTATTCCTAGTCTCATTGCATGTATTATCCATGTGTATGATTCATAATTTAAATAACATTGCGGTTGAAGTGATTGGCTTCCTTTTTTTCTCTTAGGCTTCGTTTGGGACGACTTTCTTAATGCTTCTTAAAGCAGGTTTTTAGTATAAAAATTTTAATTTTTGTGCTACAAACTTATTTTAAGAAGCAGTAAAAAAGCTGTACCAAACGAAACATTAGTCTGGTTTGATAGGGAAATTAATATTCAATCTCTTTTGTGGTAGCAATTTTTCTTTATTCTTTTATGATATTCAAAATTACCATTTGTTTTCAGCTATATTTCTTTCATGTCAAGAAAAACAAAGACATAATTTTCATTATTATGAGATGATCTCTATGAGAATAAATGTTTGTTTGAAACAATCTTGTTTAATTTATAAATGTTTTTATTCCCTCAATTCTGTTTAATTCTAACATGACGTTTTGTTGAGCTTAGAATTAGGCACTTTTTTTGACTCAACTCCTACATAGGCTTCATCTAAGATGCACGGACACGGACACGGCGACGACACGACACGGACACGGACACGGACACGGGACACGGCAATTTTTAAAAATACAGGACACGGGTGCGGCATGGACACGGCATACTAATTTTTAATATAATATATAGAAATTAAGGTAATATTATATTAAAAATGGCAAGCAATATTAAATCAAAGTCATGATAACTTGTTTAGCTTATAACATAAAGATATTTAGTACAAAATATCGTACAACCACAAAAATATAACCAAAAAACCATTTAGTACAACATGAAAGTTCAACTACTCAATAGAGGGAATAATAGAATTAGATTCAGAGGTTAGTCTTTGGCCTTTAATATCATCATCATTGAATATCATTGCCTCCAACTCTGGTTCATCTAAAGAAAGATTTGCAATCTCCAATATTCCCATATCATCAAGGCACTCGAACCCATCTCCAGCAACATCCCACATCTTGTTATCACCTGTCATATAAAGTGGGGTTTTCCTTGATAGAAGACGAAGATTTGTATACACATAAACTAAATCTTCAGCTCGTTGTGGAGTTATTTTATTCCTTTTCATTGATTGAATAAATGAGTATGTGCTCCAATTTCTCTCACAACATGAAGAGGATGATACTTGACTAAGAAGTTTTATTGCTATTGTTTGAAGAAGAGGTGCCGACGCTCCATGAATTAACCACCACATTTTTGGATCCATCCTCCATCTATCAACCAAAGATTTTTGATCACCAAAATCCTCTAAATATCCAAAGAACTTTGCAAATTCTATATTAATTTTTCTTCTCTCCTCCTCATTTGGAAAATATCGTTTCAAGCATATTTTTTTCATATTTGAAACTTCTAAATCTTTTTGTGGTGAGACACGTTGAGGGTCTTCTAGAAGCATATAAAATTACATGTTCATTAACCAAGAAATTTAAATTAATTTAAAAGATGAATATGAATGTACCTTGGATTTAATGAATGAGCCAAACAATGCAAAGGTGTGTTGCTTTTGCTCCACCTATCCTCAAGAATGGTATAAACAATACTCCAAAAATTTGAGTCTTCTTCATGTGACTTTCTTTCATGTCTGTAAATAATTTCTTTCACTTTTGCTAACATAGAATCTCACATTTCATAAATCAAATGTAGACATGATTTATCTGTGTCAGCCTCTCTCAACATATCATAGATTGGATCAGTGAAATCCAAAATGTAGTCTACATTATTCCACCACAATTCATCTAAGATCTTCTATTTAACATACCTTGCCTTCCCAACATCATCTTCTCGATAGCAAGACCACTTCTCACTAATCACCATAGATTGAAGAGCATTTTTAATTTGCTTGAATCTTCTCAACATGATTATTACAAAGGCAAAACGAGTTTCAGCAACAGCTAACATTCTCAAGTGGGAGAAGTCATTAAACATTGAAAGTCTCATTGAATGGTTCATAATAAAATTTCTGATCAGAACAGCATCATCTGCAACCACTGTTATCCAATGACATTCAGCATAAATGATTTCATTTGCTTCTGTATTCTTTGCTGCACAAATATTTTTTAGTGCAAGATTTAAAGTGTGCACAACACAGGGTGTCCAGAATATATGGGGATAAGATTGCTCAACTAACAATCCTGCAGCTCTGCATACCGGTGCATTATCTGTAATAACCTGCACAATATTTGAAGGTCCAATCATGATTATCACCTTTTTAATCAAATTTGCAATAAAAAATTTATCCTTGTATTCTCCTTCACAATTCACAACTTTAATAAACATAGGATAATTCTCTGTAACGGCCATAAAATTTATGAGTGGTCTTCTTTGAGGATCTGTCCAACCATCACACACCAAACTAACACCTTTTTCTTTCCAGACTCCTTTTGTTGGTTCAAGCAATGTCTCAATGTATGCTCTTTCCCTTTCCAATAATTTTGATCTTAATGCATTATAATCAGGTGGAACATATCTTGCAAGGTTGTTGTTACCAAGGTTTAAAATTGCGTAACTGCGCCTCGAGGCGGTTTTCGTCCGTGAGGCGAGGCGTAAGCCTCGAGGCGGTCTGAGGCGTAAGCCTCACGAACACAGAATTGCGTAAATGAAAAATTAAGGATTTTAGCAGGAAAATAATAGCAATATTGGAAAATAAGAAAGTAGATGCAATAAAATTATGTCCCAAAGTACAAAATCACAAAATATCAGTTTAACAAAACTCCCAAAATACAAAAAACATATAAAATGAAATCATATCCCATCACTAAATGGGTCTTCAAGTGAATCTTCTTCTCCAATTGTATCTATGAATGCCATGTCATCTTCATCTTCAACATGACTCACTTTTCTCTTCCCTATTCATTAAAAGAAAAGATTATTAGCATATTAATTGGATGAATCACTCATTATCAGGCAGACTGGCAGAGAACATATACCTTTACTTGCAGAGCTAGTAGATGTGTGTGGTGTGGTACTAGTGGATGTACCCGTTTGATCTGCTTCGCCCCTCAATACATCCACATTTAAATCTTCTACCTGTAAGTCTGATAATGACAAATTTGCCTCATCATCTATAAACCACTCATTATCAGACGACAGATCATCACACACCAACGGGTCCTCATCATCTTTCAACCCCTTATTCCTCAACCTCCTATCTCTTAACCTCTTGTTGTGCATTATGTATACGAGGGAGTTCATTCTGAGTGTAGATAGTCGATTTCTTCTCTTTGTTTGCACTTGACTATATGTACTCCAATTTCGCTCACACCCAGAAGAAGAACAAGTGAGGCCCAACACTCTCACAGCAAAACTCTGTAGCTCAGGGGTGGAATCACCAAATTGGATCCACCATTCAACTGTTTTCAAGAAAAAAATATAATCAAAATTCAGAACTGAATAAAGTGTATTGCAATTGCGCACGCCTTGAGGCGTTTTTTGCAAGAATTGCGCAGAGGCGCGCCTCAAGGCGCGCCTCTTATTGCGCAATTTTAAACAATGGTTGTTACATGCAAAACTGAATGCATTTTTATAGTAAGGATTTCTTGCAAGGTTGAAAGGTAAGCCCGCTGAAAAAAACATCCTTGCTATTTCACCATCCAACTCCTCTCGCTGCTGCAAGCTGAAAGCCTTCTCTAAAGGACTACTGGCAACTCCTTTTCTTTTCTTTGTTTGATATCCTTCACTTTTGAATGATAAAGAATGATCAACTCTTACAGATGAGGAAGAAGCATGGGACGAACCATGGGTAGATGGCAAAGGTAGCTCCTTAGGGAGTGCCCTTTTGATCCTACATTCAGCTTCAACAACTTGTCTGTTTATTTCAGTCAACTGCGAAGTAGTAATCTTGGGACACATTTTAATTCCATGGCCAGCTATCTTAAGTAGATGTGCTTTCGCCCTAGAATATGATCCTTTGTAGGTTCCACCACAATAATTGCATTTGAATGAAACATTCCCTCCTCCTTCAAATGTTTTTCCTAACTTGGTAACATGAAGCCATAATGGCTTATCAGTTTCTACAGATTGTTCTTTCAGAGACAATCAAAGACATTTGTGGTCTACATGAAATTTGTACAGGAAACAAAGGAGAAAATAGAAAACATAGTATCTACTTCGTGATGTTTTATTCCCTGATTGGCAAGGTAGAACAAAAAATTTGGAAAATAAAGAAGAAGCCAATCTTTAAACCTTACAAAATATCATTGCCTAATACACTTCATCTAACAGCAACTAGAAATAGACATGCGTTTCAATCCAATAGCAAACACACGCAAGAATAGATCCATGCAAGAAAATATTTCTCTATTTCAATCTCACATACCTTCTTCTCCTTCCAAATGAAGAAGACAATGCCCAAATGTAAAACCAGCTGGTTTCCCCTCTTCGGTAGAAAAAATCAAGTTTCCTGTAACAGGAATCAGGTTAGAGCGTCGATTTAGGGGTTCTTTGGCAACAGGATTTGAGCAGGATTTACGGGATTTGGCCGAAGAAGCGCGCGAAAGGGAGAAAGTTACCTTAGCAGTGAGCGAGCGAGCTCCTGTCTTTGCTTCCGATCAAAATGTTGTAACTTCCGATAACGTCGTCGAACTTACAGATCGACTGCGCGAGCTCCTGCTCGGGAAAGCCGGAAGCTGAAGGCAACGGTGCGGGCTGGAGCCTCAATCGACTGCGCGACTCCTCTGCTCGGGATGGCCGGAAGCTTGCCTGGTCGGGACGGTCGGAAGCTGAAGGAGACTCCTCTCGAGGGTGCGGGCTGGAGCCTCGGCTGCGACTCCTCTCTCGCTCGAATGAATGAAACGCGGGCGGCATTAGGGCTATTTGCGTGCCCTTATTAGGTTTTTTTTTTTAATTTAAAATATGAAATAACCGGACACGCGTGTCCGGCTTAAGTTTTATTTTTTTCAGCCCGAACACACCCAGAACGTGTCGGACACGTGTCCGTGCCGTGTCGGACGCGTGTCCATGCCCGACACGTGTCCGACACTGCATTGCCTCTTAAAACGGAGTGTCAGTGCATCATAGGGCTTCATAAATAATGTTGACATTTAAACTGATTCCTTATATTTGCATGTGAGTAACCGGGAGACCTCCAATAAGAACTGATGAAATGACAGAGAGTCAATGGAGCCGGTTTTATCAAATTGACTACCTACAGTGGCTTCCAACTAGGAATAATCTATCTAGGTGAGAAAAGAGGAAGATTTTTTCAATGCAAGAGTTATTGATATGGTCACAGTCCTAGGACTTGTATGCATAGAAGTTTCAGCTTCCTCTCTGATGGTGAAAGGACAGCCATGGGATTCATGGAAATTATATCCACTTGTACCTACCTTTGTTTTCACACCCAATCAACTAATCTCTAAAAAATATTCAAATTTCTTTTACAAATTTAACATATCAATAATAAAAATAAAACCTTTCATTCCACAGAAAAAATTGGTATTTGATGGACTACTGGAACACCTGAGGTTTACATCTTTTAACTTTCATCTCATACTCGCTGAAACTATTATTTGAATATCAATGTATCTGCTCAACAAAATTCAAGTAGAAGTTGTGATGAGGACATCGAAGATCAATGGCTACGATCTTGAGTTATTTATTTATATGTACTAGTTTATTTCATATTATTGTTTTTTCCCTTTATACCCTTACGGGTGGTCATGTAGTATTGTAGCCCGAAGGGCATTTTAGTCTTTTATTTCTTTTCTTTTCATGAGGCCTATTTATAGGTTAGTTGTTTTGTATTTTGGGATGATGAATATTGAAATGAAATCTTATTTTTCTTTGCTTGATCTCTAAGTGAGTTCATGGGAGGAGAGACCCAAGGTGTGGGCAATCGCAATACCCGTCAACCTTTGGAAGAGTCCAAGGTTCGCGGTTTTACGATCTCTTTGTGAGTTCGTTAGCTTACTTTTACCTTATTTTGTATTTTGTTGTCATCTTCTTTCTCCCCCACTCACTCCACCCCTTCCAACTTCCCCACCACCGGTGGCTCAACCTCCTCCACCCAATTCATCTTCTAGCTCCACCACCTAAATCCCACCCACCTACCTAGCCTCAACCCGCCATCTAGCCGCCCCCCTTCCCCCTTTGCCGTCGGCCACCATCATAATTTCCCCTCATTATGATGATTTCAATCACCATAATGACTTCCTAATTTAGCTCAAGCATGAGAGGGAAAATTTGAATTCATTTGAAATTCAAATTCGAATTTCAAATTCTTTCCATATAGGGAATCCTAAATTAGGAAAGTATCATTCATGAACTCAATTTCAAAATAAATCAAATTGGATTTATTAGTCCCTTTTCTCAATTTGAAATTTGAATTTCAAATTTAAAAAAAAAAAAAAACTTTCCTTATTTGCAAATCTAAATTAGGAAAGTGCATAACTCCAAGCTTATTTGAATTTCAAATTTGATTTGAGTTGTCATTCTCTTTCCTAAATGACATAAATTGATTTGGAAGTTACAAATCCCTCCCTCTCTCTCTTGAAACCGCTGGCCGGCCCCATTAATGGGTATTACCCATTAAATGCCAATGAAATCTATGCCTTAATTGGATTTGAATTCAAATTTTCAAATTCAATTCCCTCCAAATTCACTTAAATCTGAATTAATTTCAAATTTATTAACTTTCCCTCCTCTCCTTTTCATCTAACCTAATCCCCTCTCAATAAAGCACTTGTTGGCTTGCACTTTTGGAGATTACAATTTGCTGTCCAGAAGATTTCCAGCCCCTACAGCTGCTGTCCATGGAGTTTCTGAAAAGATCAGGGGCTGTCCTGTTGTCCAGATACTCCTGTTTGCTGTCCTGAAAGTTCATGGCTGCTGTCCTGAAAATTTCGGCTAGACGAGCTGCTGTCCTGCTCTCCTAGAACCTCCGGTTCGCTGTCCTGAAGCCCCACAGCTGCTGCCCAAAGGTTCCAGCAGGTTCCTAATGCTGTGTCGCCATCCGGAAGGCCTCTATTTGCTGTCCAGATTTTCTGGAAACTGCGGGGTGGCTGTCCAGAACTTTCCAACGTGCCAAGATTGCTGTCCAGAGGATCCTGAACCTCTCTAATGCTGTCTTTCCAACCGAACTGCTGTCCCCTTTCATTTTAACCTTCCAACGACTTACCCGGAGCTCGCATCTCTCTTTTCTTTGGGTAAACTCTTCACCCGACTCTTTTATCTTCGATGTTGCTTCTCAACTGCGGTTTTAATAGATTCATGACGATCACATTAATGCTTCCCCGCTAAGTGAGGGATCTCTTGTAGTTACTAATCTTATTGTTAGCATAGGGATTTATTGATGGGGACATCAGTTGGAAAGTCTACCGTCGATGTGGCCGTAGATCTACGGCCATGATTTACCCGATGTATTTCTGATTTTAGTATGATCATTTTATTTTGATGTATTTTTATTTCTGCATTTTTTCCTTTTTACCCTTGCTTGAGGGATTGAGTCTTGTAGCCCCTCGAGGGTATTTTATTCTTTTATTTTATGTCATTGTATTAGGCTATTTATAGCATTCTTCTTGTACTTTTGAGGGTGAATGAATATGCAAATTTTGTATTTTCCACACTTATGTTCTTTTTGTGAGAGAGCGTTAGTGGGATTCATATGAGAGGAATCGAAGTCTTCACCAGCTGCAGGATGGGTCCGGGCTCGTGAATTTGAGATCCCTTGGAGAGGGAAATCGTATCACCCACCAACCTTGGAGACGGCCAGGTTCGTGGTTCGTTATCTTATTTGATCATCCTTGTTTTCCCTTTCTTCGCCTGAATCCCTAAACTTCTCACCACCGATCCCTTCCTCCCACTGTCCACCCACTTCCAATTCTTTCCCAAAACTCTCACCCGAACCCCTTGTTCCCCTTCCCAACCCGTGGGCAAGCTCCCACCTGCTCCTCAACCGTCGGCCATATGCTTCAGCCGCCGGCCACACTCAAACCCTATTCCCCCTTGAGTTTCCTAATTGGGTATGAGTTAATTTGGGGATATTTTGAAATTTCAAATCTATGAATTTTGAATTTTGAAATCCTTCCTAAAATAACTCATCTAATTTAGGAAAGTTACTGTTTTTGATCTAAATTGCATTTAAAATTCAATTGGATTTAAAATAAATCTTGTCTAAATTCAAATCTTAAATTAAGAAGCTTTAATTGATCTAATTAAAGCCTCTCTGGATTCTATTGTCACCGGCCTCATTAAGAGTCAATTAGGATTTATTTTCTAATTGCATTATAGACTACTTTGGGAATAATTCAAATTTCCTCTATTCCTTTGGCTGAAATTTCCCATCAATTATTGGATTCAGAATCTAGGAAATGGCTTTCATTACTTTCCAAAGCTGAGAATTTCTCTGGCCGAACCTTTTTTTTTTTTTTTACTGCTCCAGCTAAAACGCTACCTTTCTTTGATTTGTTTTGTAACTGAACCTTAGATTAATTCTCATTTGTAAACATTAATTACAATTCATTGCTTTGGTCCATATCCATTGAATGTGGACGCAACTGTTTCCCCCTCTCTCTAAGCTGGCCCACCCTTCTCTCATTCCCGTTATTCCTTGCCATTATTTCTCTCCTCAGCATCCCGCCTCCTCAACCTCCCAAAGCTGCAGCCAGTGATTTCCTGGCTCTTCTCACGTCAAATCTTTCTCCCTAAACACTAAAACTGAAGTTTTTTCCCTAGATATCTGATAGCAATCTCTTTCATGGCAAGAGACACTCTTCCTCCCCTACCCCTATTTTCTCATGAGAAAATCTGAGAATTTCCTCTCAGATTTTGGTGAAACCTGAACTTGCTGTGAAAGAAAATTGGAGAGGAGATCCTCTCCCTAGCAAAGTTCCACCCGTTCTACATCATTTATTGTTGAAACCATCCATGTATGCAACGTTAGATTAAATTGACTGTTTTCTGATTTTAACTTTTATGCACGTGATTCGTCCTAAGCTCGTCTTACCGCTCTTAGTGTTTTATTGCGTCGTTAAATCCAACATCAAGATATAATTATTTGTTCTACGAATATTAAGTGTGCAAATTCCTTCAAGTAATTCATCTTTGCATGTATGTTTCACATCAAGTTGGTATACCTCCATCTGAGGAAAAATTATTCTGTGCAGACTCCGGACGGCATCCGGAGACCAACCAGAATGCGCCACGTCACTTTTTTGCTCGATACCGCTGTTTATCGGGTGACGTGGTATATTCTGGTTGGTCTCCGGACCATCCGGTGTCCGCACAGAATAATTTCTCCCATAGGAGTCGCACAATCTTGATAATTGATGCATGTGATTTTACAGACATTGAAGGTATCTAGAGTAACACAATCTAGTATTTGGAATCACCTTATGACCTAAAATTACGCCTACTTCTAGTACAGTGTCAAATGTCAATTTCTAAATTTATGAATTGTACCACAGTTTTTAGTATTTATTTTTTTATCATATATAGTCATTATAATCTGATGCAGACCCTAATTCAACAGACCCATATTAGATATTCAGTTCGTCACAAGCGCGCTGATGCAAGAAATGCTCTCAAAGACCTCCTCCTCGATGGGAAAGCCTCAGGTCACTATTTTCAGGTAACCATTTTGTCACCTCCCTTGAATGGAAAATATGATGCTTTTTTGTGTGATGATGGTCTTCTACAAGGCTCTTTATACTTGCTATTTTTGTCCATTTTTATGAAACCTTGCCTGTGGTCTGAGTGATTTGTATTTTTGAACATGATCAAACTGTAAGCAGTGGTACATTTATTCCCTTCTTTATGAATTATGGCATGTTTTACATAACTTCCCTTTTCACCTCATTCCTCCTCTCGCTATGTTCACTTGTTAGAATTCACTGTGTATTCCTTAAGATAAATTATAATGTACCAAAGAGCTCTAGCTCGAAAGGTAGGCTCCTGTGATTGATATAACAAGTTTGTGTTCAGCCTACAACATCCTTTAAATTAAATACTCATTAGCTTCCTTTGGGTAAATTAAACTGTACCATTTTTTTTTCTACTAAGATTATGATGCATAAAATGTATATATACTGGCAGGATGAAGACAATCGCCGACATTCAAAGAATTCGGAGAGATCCAAGCCTCAAAAAGCATCTTATGGAAAAGGCAAACAGAGCAAGCGTAAGTTTTTATATGGCAATTTTGCTTTGCTGTCCATGACTTCCATCTGTTTCATCAAGAAATCATGAAATTCTGATACTTATTTCTCATACTTGACACTGCTTACTTATAACAATACCGTTACCTTTATCATCCTTTAATGATTTGGAAACCTGGCATGCCATTTATGACTTTCATCTGCATTGCTTTTGTTGTTTTGTATATACTTCTGAAGGAAAGCATGTAGAATAATACTATTGTTCAGATTGAGGTTGTTCTGGACTATATTTTTCTGAGTGCCTACTGAAGAGTGGTCTCAGATTTTTACTAATGCCTTTGATGAAGAAAATGTCTAAGATTTTATGAAGTTAATGAATATGAGGGGTGATAGGACATTTTCTATGGTTTTATGAAGGAATATGTGGAGCAACGGAGACCAACAAAAGTTTTCTGAGGCCAAAATTACTGGCATGCTTCTCTTATAATGCTATTTACCCAGCTTAAAAAAAGCTAAATTAAAAAATTGGTTAACTTGTATCAATGCTTCCACCAGGCAATCTATTGATTTATCATTCATTTAGTGATGATATATTATTATATTAGAAATACTAAAACGCATAATTATGGAGTAAATTATGTTAAAATTATAATAAAACTTAAAAAAAAAAGTATTTGGCAATGATTTTTAAATTTTGAAAAACCTCCATGAATACCTTTGTGGAGGCATTGAGCAATTGTTTACTAGGTTAAAGACTAATGTAATAAGAGTTGATTATGATGATTTGATGGGCTAGAGTCATTGTTGTTAAAGGCAAGTCTATGCTCACCTAGGCGCTTATTCTGCATTATTAAGAGCTCTCAGAGATATCAAACTCTTTCTCTTTCGGAGGTTTACTACATGTCTAATTTCTCCTGAATAATGTAATTAAACCCTTTAATATGCAATATAATGAATTTCTTCTTTCATGTTAAGCAAATACAATCTTTCTTTTTGATAAAGTTTGTTGGACATATTTTTGATCTTATACAAAGACTCCAATTTATGTCACTAACCTTCTGAAGTTGTTTCTTCCAAGGCCTTTGTTAAAACCCATTTGGCAAACGTAATTGAATCATCAATGGAGTTTTTTCATCCATCTTAGTTTTTTCACTCACAGTCTTAGCATATTGGCACATTCTGTGAATGACTTTACAAGTCCTTATAAGGCTTGAACACCACATATCTTGGTTCTCCAAAGCTCAAAAAATTTTGAGCCATCAAATATCTAAGTATATTTCCCTCGTTTTCTTCATTAACCTAGATATGGTACTAATTGTTAGTAAAAACACTCAACTTTTATGCAGAAGTATGTACCAAGAGTAAATACAATGAATCACAACATAACAGCAAAAGAGATCTAGCAACATGGAATAACATTAAGATTGATGTGGTTCAATAAATGATTGTTTAAGTTCACAAACATGTATAGCGTGGTGGTTTCCAGTAGATAAAAAAGATGCATCTAGTATAATATTTCAATTATTATTATTCCTTTTATAAATTCTCTCTGATTTTCCTAGCTCTTTATCGCTCTCTCTCTTAATACCCAAGCTAATTTCAAATACCAAGAATATATATATATATATATATATATGGATTAGATCTTGTTTCTTTGCTGCCGTACATTATTAACTGCTGCATATTTATCAAATTGATTTCCCTTCAAATACAGTTCGGCCAATATCAGAAATATCACCTAGCCTTCTCTTTTCTCTTCTAGGGTCGCAGAAAAAGAAGAGCTTTTCTCATGAAGATGAACTCGAGCAACCTGAGACGATATTTACTGTTAACTTTGGTGGACAGCATTCTTTCACGTGGTCCTTCAACACATGGGAAAACAGTACTCACCAAAACTCTACAGCTGGTTTTGAATGGAAAGAGGAGTCCAAATCAGAGAAATACAGGGCAAGAGTTTGGAGTGAAAGTGATCTAGAAGAAGATGCAAATGTTGTAGATCAACATTCCAGTAGAGTAGCTCTTGGGTTGCCAGATTCGGGACCTTTATGTTTAGCTGACGTTAAAAGAGCGTGAGTTTTTAGTTGAAATTTTTTAAATCCTACAGCAACCTTTCCCTTTATTGTTCACTTTTTGGAGTCTCAAATCTCAATGATACTTTAACAAATTTCAGCTTTCGTGAGTCTGCTCTGAAGTGGCACCCAGACAGACATCATGGCCTTGCACAGGTTAGCCATTCATGCCATTATTTAACTATTTGATAGAAATTATCCAGATTCTACACCATTATCTAGACCTGCTTTATCATAAACTATTAAGGGTACAGTTGTATGAGTTGGCAGTAGGGGTGCAAACGAGTCGAGTTGAGCTCCAGGAGATGTTCGAGTCGAGTTCGACTGCCAAACACCAAGCTTAAGCTCAAACTCGAGTCAAGCTCAAAATCCGAGCTCGAGCTCGACTCGTCTCATGTCGAGCTCCGTTGTAGAGCCCAATCCTCGCATCCGCTGTTGTCCCGAGGTCGGAGGTCCGTCGTCATCAAGTCATCGTCGAGATCCGCAGTAGAGCTCAATCGCGAGCTTGTCATCGCATCCGCCGTCGAGATCGGTTGTCCCGAGCTCGTTCGTCGTTGTCCCGAGGCTCCGCCGTCGAGATCCACCATCCCGAGCTCGTCATCACGTCTGCTGTCGAGATCCGTCATCTCGAGCTCATCTGTCGTTGTCCCGAGGCTCTACCGTCGAGATCCACTGTCCCAAGCTCGTCAACGCGTCCGCCGTCGAGCTCGAAATTGTTCCGAGCTTGTCTATCGCCGTCCCGAGCTCATCCGTCATTTTGGATTTCCCGCCCTGTCGCCTCCGCGAGCTACTCGTCGAGCCGACGAGTCGAGTCCAAGGCCTGTTCGAGCTCGAGCTTGATAAGCCGCCGAGCTCAACTCGTTGAGCCTGTTACCAAGTCGAGTCCAAGTCGGCTTGACTCAGTTGCACCCCTAATTGGCAGTAGCCAGAAATGTAGTATAGCACTCTTTTTTGGATTTTTTATGAATGTTGTTTAATATTTCTAATTTGGTCTATCCTGCTGCATCTCACTTCAGTTATCATAGTACATTCTTAAGTAGCTATTATAGATATCCGAAATATTTTGTAGATTTTAGCTGTTTATTGTAGTTAATTATACCACTTTGTATATTCATCTACTATTTCATATCACTTCAACTGGTCATGGATTTCAGTTATATCACCGTATTTTGTAATTTAGGTTTCGTTTGGGACAATTTTTTTGCTGATTCTTAAAGCAGCTTTCTAGTAAAAAAAAAGAAAATTTTTATACTAAAAAGCTGCTTTGAGAAACAATGAGAAAGCCGTCCCAAACGAAACCTTAAACATCATATTGTTCGTGCTTGAATTTTAATAGAAATGAGCTGCAATACAGGATGAGGCAGCGGAGAAATTCAAGGCCTGTGTTGATGCCTACAACAATCTTTGCAATGCTCTGAAATCTTTGTAGATCACTTTCTTCTCTTCACTCTCACAGATCATCCTAGTTGACATTTAGAACCGTACAGATTTATTATGTAATACGAGCTATAAACCTATTGCATTTTTTTACCTATCTCATAGAAAAAAATACCAAGAGTATTAAATTATTTTGTCCTCTCCATGCTTTGTCTTCTTCATCTATTTTTTTCTTCGTCAAATATTCGTTTGATTGCAAGTATTAGGAAGGTAAAAAGAATTTGCTGATTTTATTCTTTGATTTTTGTCATACCTGTGGTAGTATCATCTCTGCACCTTAATGCTACTAGTAAGGTTTAGATTTGGTTTGAGATAATTTTTGTACTGCTTTATAAAGCATCTTTTTAGTATAATTCTTTTTTAATTGCATTAAAAAGCTGTTTTAAAAAGTAATAAAAAAGCTGTCCCAAACGAATTAAAATTTTTATGCTAGTAAACTGTTTTAAGAAACAAAAAGAAAGTCGTCCCAAATTGTTTTTGTATTATTCACAAAGCAGCTTTTTGGTATAAAAGATTTAATTTTTTACTAGAAAATAGTTTTAAGAAACATAAAGAAAAATGTTTCAAATGAAACCTTAGGCTTTGTTTGTAATGACCCTATTATTATTTCTTAGAAAGGTGTTTTAGAAAGAAAAAAAAAATTTGTTCTAAAAGAGACCTGAAACTAGGGGTGTCAATTTAGGTCGGCGGGTCGGGTTCGGGTCGAACCCGAAATTGACTTGGCACTGTTCGGGTCAACCCGAACCCGACCCGGTTTTAAAAACGGGTCAGTTTTTCGAACCCGAACCCGACCTGATTCGGGTCCGAGTCAACCCGACCCGACACGAATGACCTGAAGTTGACTTAAAATTGCTAATTTTTGGGTCAAAATCGGGCCAGTATTCGATTTTCGGGTCAAAATGGGTCAATCTCAAGTTTTTAGGTCAAATATGAGTTTTCGTGTCACTTTCGGGTTAATTTCGGGTCAATTTCGGGTTACTAGGTCAACTCGAACCCGATCCAAATTTTAAAACGAGTTGATTTGTTCAACCCGACCCGTTTCAGGTTCGGGTTGACCCGAACTCGGATTTTTCTGGGTCGGGTTCGGGTCATGTCGTGTCAAAAATTGACATCCCTACCTGAAACCTTAGTTGGAAGAGGTAAAGTTTTGGATTTAATTTCATATGGATATTTATTGGCTTGAATTCCATGAACAACCTTCAATGACCGGAGCCTTCTTTTTATTGATTCTTGACTAGCAAAATTCAATTTCATTGTAATTTTTTTTAATGATGAATGAGAAATTATCCCGAAGATCATAGGGATTAAATAACATATTTTATGAATTATCGTTTGTTATTCTAAAAATAAGAATTTTGTGGAAGTATTCTTCCCCAATGATTGGGAGAAAAAAGAATTTGAGTATCTCTCTAATGGCTTGTTAAAGATCATTTTTATTTTTATTTTAAAATATAACTATTTAATAATTATTTATAAAATTTTATTTTTGAAATAAATGAAGTAATTTTTAAAAGCCCTAAAATATTTAAATATTTTAAGTATTTTTAAAAATAATTATTATCGATGACTATCTTCATTCACTTGCCAGGAGCACTCGTTAGTCATTGCATCGTTGGAATCAATGGCCGTAGCGATACAAATAAATCAAAACATTTTTTTAAGTTTCGAGTTCGAGTAGAATTTAGAGCTCGTTGGATTATTGCTCAAGCTCGTTGGATTATTAAGCTTGAGTTCAATCTAGATAATGCTTGGCTCAATTACTCATCGAGCGACTTCATTAAACGTCGAAAGTGAACTAGTGGAAGGCGAAAGGTGGACGGTGAAGAGCGGGCGAACCATGGAAGGCATCTGGGCATGCGAAGCACATTGCGCGTCTGTGCGTGTGAACCGTGGAAGGCTGGCGAGCTCATTTTTAATGGCATGAGCCGATATCCAGCTTGCCTTTTGAGCTTAACTCGAGTTTGAGCTCTAAATTTGGCTCGTGAGTCGGGCCTGACTCGATTCATTTGCACCCCTAATTCAAATCCATTCTATCACTTAATTCATATGTGCACATAAATAAATAATATATTTTAATTTTCACATACATGTATTAAGGAGTTAATAACGGAGATTAAAATGCCATCAATATATATATATATATATATATATATATATATATATATATATCTATCTTGAAAGCTTATGAGTGACAGTCAATCACTTATATGTTTTTAACATATTTCAACATCCTAAGCTACTGGTAAGATTACAGAGTAGCGGGATGAGATTTCATTTGGGATAATTTTTTAATATTTTTTAAAGCAATTTTTAATTAAAAAAAATTGTCCCAACTAAACCTGAGCCAGCATGAAGTGTAAATAGAGCATTATGTTGTTGTAGAGTTATACAGGCACAAAACCATTTTGTTGATAAATTAGAATTTTCCTTAACAATCTGCTCAAAAACGACAATCTGGAAAAGTTGGACGATCATGTTCTGCCATTCAAATCAAGCATGCAGAGTCTCTTTCACATCTTTTTCTACCTCTCTTGGTTTTTGTCACATGGCATTCTATCATTATCTATGATATGATCGGTAGTATCCGCTATGTAATTATTGGTTTTTGACATTTGTTATCTCTCATTTAAAATTAGGGCAAATTATTAGGTGTGTACATCGGACTTAGAGATACATCCATACATCCACTTAAAATTTGACACGTGGAGCGCATTTTTTGGATTTGATGTGTTCACGAAGTTGTAAGCCAAACACAAGTAAATCACAAAAGAGCAGTCAAAGCGTAACTAAAGTGCAGTTAAAGCGCACAAAAAAGTGACTAAAGTGCACTCCACGTGTCAATTTTAAAGTGGATGTCTGAACGTATCTCTATGTCTGATGTTTGCACCTGATAATTTTCCCAAAACTAAAGTATGGCAGAGCAAAAACTTATTTTCTTTTTATAAAGAATATTTTGTATTTTATTATTATATACTCTTTTTTGTCTATGTGTATGTACATATGTGCTTAGTAGCAACAATTCAATAGAATAAATTTCTCATTGTCTTTCTCTTTTTAGTTATGTAGTCATGCTATATTAGTATTTATTGCATGCTAATATATTTATGATAATAGAGTGGATTTATTATCATAAGTTTCAAAAAATACCTCTTGGTGCACTTGGAGAATGCTCTGGTGTTATATCATAAACATGAATCAAGAAAGGCGAACTTATCATCAACAGATCGTTGATGGTATGCTTGATTATTGTACTATAGGATGAGCAACAACCTTAGTAGAGACGACGAACATCAACATTGGTATCCATGGTGGGTATATGTTTTATTGGCAATAATATGTATAGATGTTGCTATCAATAGTGGGTGTTGGCATTGATGTTGATGGAGAGCTTCAGTTTTAGTGTCAATAATAGTTGTAAATATAATGTTGGTGTCAATAGTAAGTGTCATCAATTGCATTAGTGGAGGACATAGACATTGATGTATAGGCAAATATCTGCCTTATTATTTATGGAGTGTGTTGACATTGTTGTGTATAAAATGAATTATACATAGTGTCAAATGGGTGTCAACTTTGGTGATGACAATAAACATCGACTTAGGCGTTAGTTTTGATGTCAATATTAGGTGTCTACACAAGTGCTACAGTGGGTGCCAACATTATTGAGAATGGTGGGCATTAGCTTTGACTTTAATAGACATTATTAGCGATGGCAAGCTTCAGCTTTGTTGGTAATAATGAGTGCAAACATTTTATAAGTGTCAAGCATTAGCTACTTTGGCGTTGTTGGGCATCTTACTTGTTAGCGAAATCAATTGTTTGCTTAGTTGGCAATGGCAACTATTTGTCTTATTAGCGATGGATATAAATCTTGGAGGCAATGAAGAGAGTTAGGTGTTTCAATTATAGTTCTAAATTCTCTATAATCTAGAACCATTCCTATAGCCTTTTCACAACCCTCAAAGCTTTTGAATGGATAGCTTATTTATAGATTTTTAAAGAGAGAGATTACATCCGTTTTTTATTATAAATCAATAAACTTCATTAGACAATACATGTTGATCCTCTTGACCATATACTATTTTTTAGACATCTTTATGTTTCAATGAAAACAAATTAAGCAAGCTTTAGCTCATCTAATTTGTCTCATCGAGAAGTTCATTTTGACTTTAAGCATGAAAGAATTGGAGTTTGAATGGTCCTAAAATTGATCTTGATTCAAATGCCTAAAATAAGATTTTCTAGAAATCCATGCTCGATCAAATGAATTTTTTGTAAGGTGCTATTTGCTCTCTATTTTAAAAGATCAAAATCTATCCCTCCAAAATAGGAAATCATAATTTAAGAAAAATTTAGTGGCAACCATTCAATGGATGTAATTATAGCCTCCTCGTGAGATCATGAAACCAAGTAATTATCTATTCATCATAATTTTGTTCGTTCGTAATGTTATACGTCTTTTTGGATAAAATTAAATAAATAAATAAATAAAGATAAACCTCTGTAAAGTTATACAAAATTATATATAGAGATTTGAGTAAGCATGTGTAGCCCCCAAATGGAATCTAAAAAATAAAAAGATAATCCTAAAAAGTCCAAAAAAGCTAGAAATGGCACATATGGCCGGCTTTCACTTATGTTTCTCGGATTGGCCAGCTGGCATGCATACAATGGTGGGCGTGAGTTGTACACATTCAACATATATGTGTGGCATGATTATGAATTACCGCTATTTTATTAATATATATATATATATATATATATTAAAAAAATTAACTACATAAATCCCAAAAATTATAGAAATATTCTTCCCTCATCTAATTCCAAATCCTAAAAACTCCCTCATAATGAGCCTGATAGAGAGCATAATGTTTCTCCATATGCTCTATTTTTTCTCTAAAGAGTGAAAAAAATTATCATGCATGGGGCATAATTGGAAGTGGTGATCGAGGTTCATAATGAATATGATGAAGCTTTGATCTTCCCCTTATAAAAGAGTCGATTGTTCACATTGTTTGATTTATATATGAAGAAGAGTAATTGAGCTTAAATGTCCATATACTGAAGCTTGGATCTTCCCGTAAAAATGTGATTGGTTATCCTCATTGAATGTGTGATATATGATGATGGGCATAAAAGATTTTGTAATCCATATAAAGACACTCCATTCTTTCTTTAAAAATGGATTTAATTGTATTAGTTTAGACAAATGCGATTCATGAGGAGTGTTTGATGTTCAAAATCCTTATAGTACGAATTCAATCTTTCCCTAAAATAGGTCAAATGCTAGCTATCATTGTAAGAATCAGATCCAAAGAGAGATCCATATGATGATTTGTTCATTAATGAGGTCTTGTGAATATGCCATGGAAGTGAAATTCCTCTAAATTAATGGTGTTACACAAAATTGTAATGTAATGTTGACTAGTTGATTATCAATACTATCATAATTGGTTGGAGTGTCCGCGAATATGGTTGGTTGCATCACAACATGCAACAAGGTATCTATCTTGCCTAACAAGTCCTAAATTTATGTTAGGTGGATCACTAGGTTTTGTTCTAAGGACATACCTTTTAGATGCTATTCCTTTGGAGAATATAGAAGTCGCCACTTTATGCAAGGGATCCCCATGATTTGAGCAGCCACCAATTGGAATTTTTTGACCTATTAAAAAAATATCTTAATAAGAGCATATAAATATTTTAAGTTGTTGAAAGTTATTAATGAGAACTTGATCTTCTTTGTCTGCAATCGAGATGAAGAATATAGTTATGTGAGTCTTCAAGTGAGATATAATGCTGAGGGTAATGATATAAAGATATTAGCTAAGAAAAGTGAGGTATAAGTGGTTAATGATAGAGAAGATATTAGCTAAGAAAAGTAAGGCATAAGTGGTTTGACAAACTTTGTATGCTTCAATTATTTAGAATTCACTAGTTTTTTATCACTAAAAATGAGAACGAAAAAAGTCTCCTAATTTTCAACCACTTCTCTTCCCTTTTGGAGCTTTCAATAAAATTCTTATGATATCTCTATTATTAGGGGTGTCAATAAATTTGTTGACTCAACAATCTAACTTGAGTTCAACTCAAAGAATTTTGGTTCATCTTTGAAATCATGACTTGGTTAATTTTTTAGTAAGGTTTGGGTTGGCCTGAAATTGTCCTAATCATTGTTCATGTTTGGTTTAAATGGGACACTTTCAAGTTAAACTGGTTGCATTAAGTTAAATAAGCCATATTGATCTTTTTTTTTTAATGATCTGTACAATAAACGAGCCAAGTACAATACAAACATTTGGACCCATATGTTAAATGTGTTGTGTTTAGGTCAATCATGTTCAAGTTGGATCAACTTTGAGTCAGATTCAAATCCAACATTCTAATCAGAATTGATACCCCTATCCATTATTATGATTCATGTCTGATATGTCTTTTAGTTGTCATTAGTCATGAGGAGAGTAGATAATGAAAAATGCTAAACTTATTCCTCCAATTTCAATAGCACAAGTAGGTGTTAGTTTAGAACGAAGAATCGAAAGTTTCTAAATCAAATCTTAATTACCTAGTATAATTAAAAATGGGTAAAAATTCATGTGTCATTTTGTTGATTTTTTGAACCACAAATCACCTTTTTTTTTATTCTTTGTTATCATACCCAATGTTTAGAACAACTATATAATAAATATTAGTGCCACTGATTAAATAACATAACTTATAATACTACTATGAACTCATTCAAATATTGTCAATTGAAATGTGAGCTCAGGCTTCTTGATAAGCGAAACAAAAGGCCCAAGTAATCACAACAAATCAAGTTGGCAGTCGAATAGGGCCGATCCAACAAGTTGACTTTGTTGTTTAAAACTCTTAATAGTTTAAATATTTTTCAAAAGAAAAAAATATTTTTAGACCATTGATCCTCTTGCTCATTTTTAATTTTATATGGTAGCTTACTAAAATATTTCGCATAATTATTAACAAAATAAATATCAAATATCTCTCATAATAATATTTGACAATGGTTGGAATTGAATAAAACATAAATTAAAATATTATGATGCAATGCGTATAAGCATAAGAAGATAATCTATTTTAGATTAAAAGACAAATATTTATAAATTTTAAAATGTTAATTTTTTCTAACAATTAATACCTATTTTTAAAGTTTTTTCTTTCTTTTTACAAATTTCCCATTTATATTATAATAATTTAAAGCAAACTCCGAGGTTATATTAGCCTTAGGCTATTAGCAAATAAGACTTTGCAGAGGACCAGAGGCGACCCCCGACGCCGCTCTCACAAGTCGCAAGCCCTTCTTTTTTTTTTTCTGTGTTTTTTAGCATCTCGAGACCTTCGACCTGCTCTCCTCTTCGTACGGCTCTCCATTTCGGGGCAAATTATTGGGTCAGGTGACCGAAGCCATCTCTCCGTTCGGTCGCCAATAAAAATGCGCCATCTGTCAGTCGTTTTTTTAATTTAATATTAACGCTTTATGTCTTGTCAGAGTTAGCGACCCGACCCGATAACGCTATTCATTTGAACTTTTAAGCTTTTGCCGCCCTATTTTTTCATTTTGAGACCCGCGAAAGACGCAAATATGTGCTGCTGTAGAAGAAAAAACGAGCCAGAAAATTGCAGAGAAGAAATGGACTGCTCAGTGAAGAGGGAGGTGGAAGAGGGAGTGCATGAATCGGAAAGGATGCATGAATCGGAAGGGCTGGTGCATGAATCGGAATCGGAACATGTGCATGAATCGGAATCGGAACCTAACTTAGCCGGAAATTCCTCTGGTTTCAACATATCGGTAAGTATCTTGGAAAAACGAGTTAGAAAGTTGTTTGTGAGCAGAATAAATTTCTTAAGCAGAAAGTTGACGTAGGTTTCAGCTCATTATTCTTAAGATTTTTGATTTTGCGATTTTTAAGCAGAATAAATTTCTTTTGTCGAAAAAGTAAAAAATAAAAAAATCTAATGTTGTTGTTGTTGCTTAGCATTCATTATTGATTTCTAGGATGAAGATGATAAATAAAAGAATGCGCTATAGTTGCGCTATAGTTGCGCTATAGTTGCGCTATAGTTGCGCTATAGTTGCGCTATAGTTGCGCTATAGTTGCGCTATAGTTGCGCTATAGTTGCGCTATAGTTGCGCTATACTTGCGCTATACTTGCCCTTTACTTGCGCTATACTTGCCCTTTCAGGCTGTATACAAAGATGAGACAGAAGCATATGAATGTTTTTGCACTTATGCTCACGATAATGGCTTTAGTGTCCGAAAGGATCATCACAGTTTTTGGCCAAATTCTAGGAAGATAAAATCGAAGGACTTTGTTTGTTCAAAAGCTGGTTTCAAAAAAAGTGATGATCATAATTCAGGGAAGAGGAAGAGATTCATTAGACCAGTT
Organism: Dendrobium nobile; assembly: GCA_022539455.1. NCBI lineage: Eukaryota > Viridiplantae > Streptophyta > Magnoliopsida > Asparagales > Orchidaceae > Dendrobium > Dendrobium nobile. The sequence continues at coordinate 15,003,858 of CM039733.1, read as the reverse complement.
GTCAGAACTGGTTGTCCAGCCATGGTGAGGTTTGTCACTGATGAAGACGGTTACTGGCATGTCAAAAGATTTATTGAATCCCACAACCATGAATTAGCTAGCCCAGCCGACCGACACCTTTTAAGATCATGTAGGAATGTTATTGAGGAAAAAGCTTCCGTCCTAAAATCGATGACAAATGCAGGGATTAGAACCGTTGATGCATATGCCTACCTTGCAGAGGAAGTTGGTGGATGTGAGAATGTCGGATTCTCTAAGAGGGACGCCTACAATTTGATTCAGAAGGAGAAAAGAGCAAGGATTGAAATTGGTGACACTAATTCTTTGATTCAATTATTTAAAGATCGACAAGTTGAGGACCACATGTTTGCATGGGATGTTCAATATGATGATCAGGATAGATTGTTAAATTTTTTCTGGGTTGATGGCAGAAGCAGGATAGATTATGAATGTTTTGGAGATGTGTTAATTTTTGATACTAGTTACAGGCTGAACAAGTATAATTTTGTTTGTGCGCCATTTGTTGGTGTTAACAATCATTGGCAGAATATTTTGTTTGGGGTTGCTTTTTTGTCAGAAGAAACAATTGAAAGTTTTACATGGTTGTTTAAAGTATTTGTACGAATAATGGGTAATAAATATCCAACAACAATATTCACTGATCAGGACCAAGCTATGGCCAGGGCCATAGAAGCTGCATTACCTCACACTCGTCATAGATTATGCCAATGGCACATATTTAAAAAGGTTCCATCAAAAGTTTCCATCTACAATAGCAATAATAAAGTTAGAGGACTCTTCCATAAGTGTATGAGGTGGTGTGATTCTGAGGAAGTGTTTGAGGAAGCGTGGAATGAAATGATCAAGGAAGGGAATCTTCATAATCATGAATGGTTGCAGGATCTTTATAAGATAAGGAGAAAGTGGTCAACTGCTTTCAACAAGGATTCCTTTTGCATGGGCATTTTATCAACGCAGCGTAGTGAGTGTACTAATAATGTGTGTCATGGCATTTCAAAGCCAACAAGTTCATTAACTGATTGCTTTCTTGGGTTGGAAAAGGTACTGATGAATTGGCGGCGAAATGAGCAAGATGAGGATTACAAATGCAGTCAATCTGAAATTGTTCCCGTGATAAAGAACAGCTCAATATTAAAACAAGCTGCTAGATATTACTCAAGAAGAATATATTCAATTTTTGAGGAAGAATTTATAAAGGCTGTGGGAGAAATGAGTATAGATTTTGTCTCGACTGATTCTTCAAAGTATATAGTCAACTACATAGAGAAAAAGAATCAAAACCATCCTTGGGTTGTTCACTTTGATGCAACAGAAGGTAACATTCAATGCAGCTGTAAGAAGTATGAAACCATGGGATTGCTGTGTTCTCATTGTTTGAGGGTTTTTAAACAGTTGGATATGGCTAAATTCCCTGAGAAGTACTTATTACTTCGTTGGTCAGCAAGGGCTCGACAAGTTTTTTATTCAGGTTACTTCCTTAATTCTCAAAGAAGTAATAATTTCCAAAGTGGTAGGGGATTCATATTCAGAAATCAGGTGAGCAGGTTTGCATATCAAATGAGCACGGAAGCTCAAGGGAATGAAGAGGCAGAGGAGTTTATTCTTTCCTCATTGCAAGACATGTATAAAAAATTATACTTAATTCTTGGTGGCAAGAAAAGAAATCAGAAGGATGTTGCTAGTTCCCAAGGTGGAACTGCAGATTTGAAAGATCCTCTAAAGCGTAGACCTAAAGGCATATCAAATGCAAGACTGAAAAGCCATTGGGAGAAGAAGAAACGGCCTAAAAGTAAGTTTTTAATAATTTGTTAATTATTTAATTCATAATCCTAATACTAAAGCTCTAGTTTCTTACAGATAAGAAACCTTTGGTGGGGGATAATCCATTGGAGGAACCTTCTTCAACACAACCTTCTTCAACACAGATGAACTTTTCAAGCATGCCTGAATGTTTCAGTGAGGAATATATAACCGGCATACCATCATGCCAACCTGGAGCTGAATACACCAAGTTGATGATGGATTTTCTTTCTTCGGAGTTGGAATTTAATGAATTTGCAATGTAATAATATTTATTTGGACTTAATGATTTCATTTATTGGTTGTAATAAAAAATTTTTTATAAATCATCTATTTGGACTTATGTAATTTGGTTTTTTTTTATTTTAAACTTTTTTAAGCTAAATAATTACGAAATATATGGTTGCCCTATACTTGCGCTATACTTGCGCTATACTTGCGCTACGGTTGCGCTATGGCTGCGCTATACTTGCCCTAAGGTTGCGCTATACTTGCGCTACGGTTGCGCTATGGTTGCGCTATACTTGCGCTATGGTTGCGCTATACTTGCGCTATGGTTGCGCTATACTTGCGCTATGGTTGCGCTATGGTTGCGCTATATTTGCGCTATGGTTTAGCTATTGTTGCGCTTTACGGAATATAACAGATTTTAGAGAATGCTCATTAATAAACAGAATATAACAGTATGTGCACATTTTATACAACAATCAAAAAGTATATAAAAATATAATAAAATGTACATTTATAAATCATGGACAATATTTACAACAAGTTACAGATTGTTTACTTCTTTGTTTGTAGAAAAAGAAAAAATGCAAACTCTGCCCTAAATTTAGGCATATGCTTTTGCCAATCTTTAAGAGCATTCCAGTCTGGTTTCCTTCTTCGCACGGCCTTTTCCATATATTTACAAACGAAGATTCCGCAATCGTAGTCGTTTGATTGTGTTGGAATTCCACGAACCGCCTGGACATTCCATTTCGTAATATCGCTTGAAAAGCATCCTGTGGTGTCCTCGTGCAAATACTTTATCTGTACGAATAAAACATTATAAAAATTTATATTATGTATATAAACATAGTAATCTGGATATAACTTGAAATATGAATTTGAACTTACAACTGTATGACAAATATTCTTGTGTTCAGGATTTGGTAATGAATCATACATTTTCCAGACCTTCTCCTTCAATTTTCCAACAAGAAGAACCCAATGCTTCGCGTGAATTATGGGAAGTACAATAAGTTTGCTTTCTTGAATTGAAACAGGATTAATGTGATTGATAAAAATTTGATAATCCATACTGTATGACTTGTAAACCTGCAATAACTTAGTTCTATAAGGAAAAACTAAAGTGAAAAAAAGGATTAAAATATTATTTATACTTACCCTGTACAATGGAGAAATGTACAAGTAAGGATGAAATTTCTCCGCCATTAACCTACTCTGCTCAAGTAAAAAGAAAGCAAAAGCATCTACATGGTTATCTGCTAACCAATCATTTGTAAGCAGCATGTCAATATCTGATCTTTTTATTTCGATATTTCCAGATTGAAAAATTACGTGTTCCCTACAAAAACAAAGAAAAATTTAATGTTAACACGCAACCTTTAAAAAACCTTAGCGCAACCTTCAAAAAACCATTTCAAAAAACCATAGCGCAAGTATAGCGCAAGTATAGCGCAACCATAGCGCAACCATAGCGCAACCATAGCGCAACCATAGCGCAACCATAGCGCAACCATAGCGCAACCATAGCGCAACCATAGCGCAACCATAGCGCAACCATAGCGCAACCATAGCGCAACCATAGCGCAACCATAGCGCAAGTATAGCGCAAGTATAGCGCAAGTATAGCTTACTTTGTATTAAATTTCTTGAAAAATTCATCCATCTTTCGTTGGTTTTCCTCAGTCAGAAATTGCTTCCCTGGATAATCCATTTTTTCCAATGCTGGTCTTGTCTTAACTATTATATTTTCTACAGAAATAACCTCTTTATTCTTCTTTACGTATGGTATGACTGGTTTTGATGATCTCTCTTCTTTTTCATCATTTTCTCTTTTTCTCTTTTGAGGTGGAGGTGGAGTTGGAAGTATTGGTTGTTGTGGGGGTATTGGTGATTGTGGAAGAATTTCTTCGGCCAATGGTGGAGGTGGAGGTGGAGGTATTGGTGGTTGTGGAAGAATTTCTTCGGCCAATGGTGGAGGTGGAGGTGGAGGTGGAGGATGATCTTGTATTGGTGCCTGTCCTGAAGGATTTTTGTTGTGGAAGTTCACGGATTGGAAAGTGGAGGCAGATGTAGATACATGCGGCTTATCTGGATTGTGATCACACTGCATTTGAAATTCAATGAATTTGTACTTCAGTGAGTCTTGATCAGCCTGCAGTTTCTCCAAAATATCTTCAACTCTGTCCAATCTTGCTCCCACATTATCTTGAATTTTACTTAACATCTTCTCAAACATTTCAAAACATTTATTCTGAACAGCCTCTAAATCTGCCCTTCTAATGGGTGGCTGTTCAGCAAAAGGTTGACTTGTGGAAATTTTTTCTGTAGGTGGGCGAGTAGAAGGCTGAGTTGGCGGCAGAGACTCAGTTTCTGGTGGTTCATTATGAGGAGAATCAGGGGGAGGGAGAGGAGGAGAGGGAGGTGGGGAGGGAGGTGGGGTGGTGTCAATTTTCTTTTTTGCGGAAGCCTTATTTTTCTGTGGTGAATGCCATTTTTGTGGTTCATGACCTGAACGGGTATCCAAGTTTTGTATGGCAGTAATGTCGGCCCCGTATTTTTCGGCCTCCTCATTGGTAACATTGTCAAGACAAATAAATATCTGCAAAAACCAAAAAAAAATTATTAAAAATCATAGCGCAACCATAGCGCAACCATAGCGCAACCATAGTGCAACCATAGCGCAACCATAGCGCAACCATAGCGCAACCATAGCGCAACCATAGCGCAACCATAGCGCAACCATAGCGCAACCTTAGGGCAACCATAGCGCAACCTTAGGGCAACCATAAAATAATTTGCATCAATAAAATGAAAAAATTACCTCACTTTTCTTTAAAAATTTAAATAATTTGGCTGCATTTTCTTGAGTAAAGTATAATTCTGTATACCCCTGCCATCTAAGAAAACGTGGTCTTATTTCTGAATCGGTTGGTTTATTCAAAGAAAAATGTTCCAAAAACCAAATCTGTATAATGCCAAAAAAAAAAAATTTAATGTTAACATTTAAAAACATTAAACATTTAGAAAAACCAATAGGAGTGGAAACTTACCAGTAGAAGAGGAAAGAAGCCATTGATGTAACCCAATGGTCTTTGTTGTTGAAACTTCTCAAAAATTGTATTGAACTCCCCAACCATGAAGTTCCTTAAGGAAGAAGCCCAATTAATGGAACTAAACTCACTTAAATTATTTGCAACAGTTGTGAGCCTTCTAGGGGTTTTATGACTATTTAGTGGAAAGAAAAGGTTGGATAACAAAAACATAATAAAGGTCTTTATTTTTGTTGCATTATCAGTTAATCTGTCTAATATTGACATTTCATTTTTTATTTCAGTTGACAGAGGTCCATTTAGAGGATCAATCCTCCATTTGATATCAATGCCTCTGTTGGGCAAACCTGTCAGAAAATTTCAGCTGTTAAAAAGTTCAAAAAACATATAGCTATAAAAAATTCCAAATTCAAAATATTACCTGTCAACAAAGAAACCTCGTCAGTAGTGAATTTCAGAACATGTCCAAGGACGATGAAGCCCTCATCAGCAGGACTCCAGAATTTAAGAATCTCAAACAGAAGTGGTATACACTGCTGGAATGCGGGGAACATCAAAAATTGATGAATGTTCAAATTCTTTAATGTTTGTTCCACTTCATCATCTATGATCTCGGCAAAAGCATCACAATGTTTCCGGAAAGCAGTAACATAACATCTAGATGTTACTGGCCTTTGATAGGGAGTCCTCATCTATAACAAAAAGAAAAATCAGAACTATGAAAATAGCGCAACCATAGCGCAACCATAGCGCAACCATAGCGCAACCATAGCGCAACCATAGCGCAACCATAGCGCAACCATAGCGCAACCTTATATTTCGTAATTATTTAGCTTAAAAAAGTTTAAAATAAAAAAAAACCAAAAAATTGAAAACCACATTGAACATATATTCTAGTTTTACAACTATTACTAAACCCTAAAACTTAGAAGATAGCATAAACCTTTCGTATCATTTGCTTCATCCATTTACGAAGAGAAGAAGCGTGAAAAATCAGAAAAAATATATTTGAAAGGAAACATTGGTAAAATTATAAGTAAACCAAACCCTAAAATTTAACGGTAACTTTAACGCAACGAAAGCGCAAGTAAAGCGCAAGCTAGGCGCAACCATACCTCTTCCTGATTGCTGGTCTTCTACAGTATCGTCGTCTACCTCCGGCAGGAATAAGCAAATGCAGAACCGAAGGTAATGGAGGAATCCGAGAGCTCGAGTAACAGTGAAAATGTCGCTCGAAAATAAAATGCGCGGCGTTTCCATTCTTTCTTCGCCAATAGAATAGCGTTATCGGGTCGGGTCGCTAACTCTGACAAGACATAAAGCGTTAATATTAAATTAAAAAAACGACTGACAGATGGCGCATTTTTATTGGCGACCGAACGGAGAGATGGCTTCGGTCACCTGACCCAATAATTTGCCCCATTTCGGAGATGCCGAGTCCCTTTCTTAGGGTTTCCAGATTTAGCACTCGTTGAATTCTTTTTCTTGTATAAAAGATTAAAATTATGTCATGTCCAGGCATGCAAACTATTTTCCGCACTCAAATCCATTTTTTTGATTGAAAACCAATATATCTGTCGGCAAGAGCTCATCCTCCGATCTGGGGCTCTGGTAACTTCGGTTTGCCTTCAATGGCGGATAGAGAGGACGAGGAGCTGCAGATGGCTTTGCGCATGAGCCTCCATGGGTCTCCTCCAGAGGCGAAGAGGAGCAAACCACGGGACAGCGCGGAAGAGTCAGTGGAGGCTAGGCGATTGCAGAGGGAACTTCTTGCTTCCGCTGCGGAGAAGAGAATGAAGGCGGCAGAAAACAAGCGCGTCATCCCGGCGCGTCCGGTGAGCGCTATTGAAGAGGTCGCGGAGAAGAGCGTCGCCACCTCTGCCGGTTCATCCGTGCCTATGGAAGAAGTGGCTTCGGCGTTACAAGATGGAAGGGTTGAAGGGCTTGGGCGCACGGAGTTGGATGCTAGAGTGGAACTTTCACTAGCAGATGCTGATCAGCTCTTCTCCATGGTGTTTGGAATTGACGTGTCGAAAAATATACTCGCCCAGTGGTGTAATCAAGGAATTAGGTGAGCTGCTTGGGCCAACAATTTTATTTTGTCTAGCATTCCTTGGTTTTACTTGTTCAATACCTCAATTACTGGTTTCTTGGATTGGGGATTCCGTTTACTTTTTTGAAGTTTTAGCCATGAACATTTACATGGCTTGATTAGTCTGTGAAGTTTCATTGACTTTGATGTATGAAAATTCAGTGTTAATAAAGTATATAAGCAATGCTCAAGGTTATCACTTCAATCTTTTTCATTATCTCGAGGGGTTTCATGATATTTTACTTTGTAGTTGAAGACGCATTGTGGTTGATAAACTTTATCAAATCGGCTTGAAATTCACAAATTTAATCAGTCCTATCATAGTTGGTGCAGGTAGTGACGCTGTCCTACCATATTATTCCTTGACCATCCTCCATTCTCGTGCAATCAGGATGGGTTCATGGCCATCACACGCAATCTCTTTTTCTAAGTCAAATTACGCATGCTACTGCATGTTGTTTTCTAATTCATGTGTTGGAAGATTATGATCTGAAGAGTCAGATGGAGGAACTTTTTACTGTTCCTTTTTATAGCCTTTTGCATTTGCTACGAGGCATGGACATAATATGGGAATACACTGCTAATTGAACAAAAATATGTAAATGAATGGCAGGTTACATTAAAGGGGTTGGGTGGAATGAAATTGGGTGTATGGTTGAAATAGTGGTGGTTTTGGAGGGGGGGTGTTCTATTTAGATTTATTGTTTTAGGTTTCAGTGGTATAAAAAATTACCTCACTATTGTAATCAGTTGTAAAGAAAAATAATAAGAAAGATGGTACATATATCCAGTGCATGGTCGATACCATGTGAATGAGCCTCCACACTTAAAATCTTTGCATAAAGTTTTTTAAGTGTCAGATTGCTTGCTTCTTTATGGAATGAGTTGAAAATTTTCGAAATGAATTATATATATAGTATGCAAAAAATGTGGGTTATTTCATAGTTTAAACAATTTTGGATGACATGGAATTGGATACACTAGGTGCTATGGATTATTGGAGAAAATCCAATGGTTTTAGTTTTTGAAATATCTTTCATAAGGAGACTATTTCATATATCACTTGAACAATTGTATTTATGGCTATTTTTATGAGATATTTGATCAATGAGTAAGAGGTTATTAAAATTTTAGTTTTATATGTATGGTTTTAAATAGAGGCCATGGCAATAAATTTAATGGTTCTATATTGCAATGAAGATCTTGAGGTTAAAATAAGCGTATAATGGAGAGATATGTGATGAACTCTATCTTGTGTTTGATTGCGTGGTCAAGTTAGGTCAAAAGTTTGGTTGAGTTCGCCAGTATGATTCCATAGTGCTAGTGTGTGTGATCAATTTAGGTTTAATGTTGGGTTGAATCCACCAATTTGTTTTGAAAATTGGAGTTAAAATTGATGATGTAATTAGATTTGAGAATGTGATTTCTAGTCATAATCCATCTCCTTGTTAGACCTTGGTTTGTGTGTGTGTGATGATGTGATCTAGTTAGGTTGAAAATTGGGTTGAGTACGCCAATATAATTTCTAAGTGGATTTTTATTTTATTGATTTCCAGTCAGAATTGAACTCCTTGTTAGACCATTTTAGGTCAAAAATTTGGTTTTTTGTCAATATGATTCCAAAATAGATGGAGTTGGAAATATAATTGAGTAATTAGATTGGTGAGAAGGTGATTTCTAGTTAGAATACATCTCCTTGTTTGGCTTAGGCATGTATGTCAATGGCGCAAAATGGTGCGTGCCATGACGCATAGAGAGGAGTGGCGCACTTACGATGTTATTTGCTTGGTGTGGCGCACTAGTTCAAAATAGCATGCGATATTTGCAACTTTTATGAGCAATAGTGCATGACACAAGACAAAAATAGCAGGCGCCATTTCCTTAGGTTTTGAATTTAAAATTATAGTTTATGTTAATATTTATTCAATTGAGCTTAGTTGTCCTGAATTCTTGCATTTCTTAAAGAATAAATAGACTTGAAAAAATGATTATGATAATTTGAATTTTTAATGATTGAGGTATTTATTACTTGAACTTAAGGTATCATTTTGGTTATTTTATTATTATAATAGTTTATGTTTCAATTTAATAGTATTTCTTAATAATATATATTTTTATTTATATTTATTTAATATTGTGAGCCATGCTTAAAATGACATGCGCCGCGCCATTGATTATGTGCTATGACTCTACATGGAACTTTGTGCCATCGTTTGTAGACAAATATGGACCTAGGTGTGTTTGTATTCCTATCCTAGATTTTCTCCTTAGATGTATTTACATGCCATTCATTTATGGAATTTTTTGCTATCAGTGACATTCATGCATATTAAAGCTTCTCCTACTTTCATTTTCATAAATTGCAATGACACTGGATCGGAGGGGGCTCGACGAATCCATGTCGACGATTCGATGGCGGTCGTCGGACACCCCTCCAAGAACTCCTTGGAGCAAGAACCACCACCTAAGAACAATCTTAGGATACAGAAATTCACAAGAGCAAAACTCTAATTTTATTAATCTCCAAAATCTCCCTAATACAATCAATGTCTACCTATTTATAGACAATAGTGGCAATATAATAAGCTACACTAAACATAAACAAGAAGTAATCCTATGTATCCATACAACTACCAACTGGAATGAAACTATCCTGAAGTTAATACAATTAACGATTCAGCTCCGGCGTCATACTACCGGGGTAGGAGGAACTTCAGGCTCATAGGAAGAGGTCCGGTTGGTCACCATATGGAGGTGGGTTTGGTTGGCTAAACTGGTCTGGATAGATCAACCCGATGTCAATTTGTCTACCAATCTTCGACATATCAAGCTTAGCCCAAGTAGATGGATCATTTGTGATTGTGAGATTATTGGGAATCATTTGTATTTCTTTCAGCATCCTAAATAAGTAGATAGGATCTTCAATATCCAACCCATTGGAGAGATCTTGACTTGCAATTTTTTTGTCAATGATGACGATCAACTTTGTTGTCGTATTGTGAACTCTATGAGTGAATAGTTCATGCTGGACATTCGGCTCGCTCTTATCATCATCAAACAAAGGCTTATCATAATCAAGAACTCCTAAGAACATGTCGTCATTATCATACAGGTCATACACGGGTTCATCAAAAATAGGCCAAGACGATGAGTTCGACAACAAATCTTCAAATTCTTCGAAGCTGATCTTGATCGAGGTTGGGGTGGAAGAGATTTGATCATCTGAAATGCCCTTGTCGTCGCCATACACGTCATACATTGGCTCGTCGTATAGAAGAAAAGACGACAATTTTGGCAACGAATCTTCAAACCTATGATGCACCGACACTTCTCCTCAAAGAGGCGTGCAATGTCCGACACCATATCCGACACGACACTCGTCCGAGACTCCTCTGACATGTGTCGGACACGCCAAAAATGTGTCCAATTAAAAAATATTAAATACAAATTGGATACGCGTGTCTGACGCGTGTATCTTAAATATTTTATGAATTTTTTAAATATAATTTCTTGTATTTGGCGGGATTTAAAATAAATTTCTTATTTGTTATCCACAACACCAAATCAACGTCCGCACTTAATACCTAATCATCGAATATTCTTTTTGGTAGTGAAGGTATTTTCATCTTCTCTCTCGGTGACTGATAAATGGCATCGACGTCTGACTCTCGACATCCTAATACTAATCATTTTAAGCACAAATTCCAGTTAAATGACTTATTAATTTCATATTATTTTTAAAATTATACTTATTTAATTTTTATTCACTAATTTATAAATATAAAAACTATAATACCGTGTCCAACCCGTGTCCATGTGCTATATTTTCAATAAGTTATGTCCCGTGTCCGTGTCGTGTCGTATCCGTGTCGCCGTGTCTGTGTCGTGTCGTATCCGTGTCGCCGTGTCTGTGTCTGTGCATCATAGCTTCAAACCCATCGAAGATGGATTTGCTCAAGGATGAGGAAGACTTGCGGGGTGACACTTCAAAAATATCTTCGTAGGAAGGACTCTGATCGTCCAAGATATCCTCTCTGTCATTGGTTCGTAGGGATTTGGCCTGAATGGAGGATCTATAAGCCACCATAGGAGCAGACTTGCCCTGTGGTGGGACAGTAAAGTCCCGGGCAAGAGGGCTCAAGTCCTGTCTTCGTTCAATCCTTGATAATCTTAATTTGAGTCGGACAATTTCTTGTAGAAGATCTTCGATTTCTTCTTCTTGCAGTGGAGGATCTATAAGCCACCATAGGAGCAGACTTGCCCTGTGGTGGGACAGTAAAGTCCCGGGCAAGAGGGCTCAAGTCCTGTCTTCGTTCAATCCTTGATAATCTTAATTTGAGTCGGACAATTTCTTGTAGAAGATCTTCGATTTCTTCTTCTTGCAGTGGTTGCTGATAATTCCGGTGAGGTGACATCTTCTGGCGCAAAACTTGATTGAAATCTTCCTGTTGTCACCGGAAATGCAGAAATAGGTGCTGGACAGCACCCTATGGTGTGAGGAATGAATTGGAATGGTAAAAGACCTTTTGTCGGTACACTGAAACAAATTAAAAGATCAAGAAGAAGTTTCAGTTGTGATGTTGGCAGAATCCCGGATCCCCCTACATATCCGTTCCATCCTCTCCTCTCCTTATTTTGGAGAAAACCAAGAACGCTTGCTGTAAACGAGAACATGATAGGCGACTGATGTTCTGCTTCTTGTTTCTAACTAGGAAATAGAGTTCCTCTTAGAAGGAATTCTGCACCATTTCCATTCGCTGGAAGGTCGCTAGTTCCATTTCTACGGCTGATCAGTGGAAAAACAAGGAAGAAATCTTATGGTAGGTTGGCAGAGCTTGGTACATAGAGGTTTTGTACTACAACTTTTGGAGTGAATCTTGCTGAAGATAGTTCAAGATTTCCTTCAAACCATCAGCAAGTTAGAATCGTAGTTTGGCTTGCTGATCGCATTGGGGAGATAAGCCAAAGCTCGGCTAAACCTGTTTCTTGAAGATGGGATGGCTAGAAACAGAGCCTTGACCTCGATTCCAAGAAACTGATTCTTCCTTCCGAATAAATAAAAACTCATCAGCCCGTCAGCAATGCCAGCATCTTGCCGGCATTGCCGACGATCGGAGGGTGCTCGACGAATCCACATCGACGATCTGATGGCGGTCGCCGGACACCACTCCAAGAACTCCTTTTTGGAGCAAGAATCACCACCTAAGAACAATCTTAGGATACATAAATTCACAAGAGTAAAACTCTAATTTTATTAGTCTCCAAAATCTCTCTAATACAATCAATGTCTACCAATTTATAAACAGTAGTGACAATATAATAGGCTACACCAAACATAAACAAGAAGTAATTCTATGTAGCCATACAACTACCAACTGGAATGAAACTATCCTGAAGTTAATACAATTAACGGCTCAGCTCGAACGTCATGCAAAGTTTTCACCAGCGAGGAAACTGAGTCAATAGGAAATTGGGTAAAAAACAACCTATTGATTATGTATAAAATGGGGATTATTTGATTATTAAAGCAAGTTCTAATTTAAATAAAGCTTCACATTAGTGCATGAATGTACCATGAGTGACTGGGCGTGTTTTTTTTTTTGTAAAGCAAAAGAGTCATCATTTTGAAGACTATTTGTTTGATCATCTAAGCATGGACTATTCTCATATGCCTTAAACTTATTTGTTGTTAGGGACAAGTATGATATGGGAAAGTAGGATATTATATGGATATGGAATTATTCCAAGTTTTAAGCACTTGGATATGGATATTTTTTGAGATGAAAAATACCATATTCACTGATTAATGTGCGCGTACATGAGTTTGTAAATGCATGTTTGGTTCATGCATATATATGCACTTAAAATACATAGATAGTAATAATCCTACTATAGCATTCAATATGACATGTTAGCATGTCATACATTATTTGTGGTGACTTTGAAAATTATTGAAAAAAATATAGAATGTATCTACCATCAATTCTTAACATTTTTTTAAATAAGATAAACCAAATGATGTATCCAACGCTACATCCTTTGGTAGTAGATAGTCCATGCAATGCACGGAAAAAATGAATTTGATGAATAATATCTAATTGCGATATAATCATCTAAAAAATTGATCAAGTCAAATTTTCATATAATGGTGTAGAAAGCATTGCACTGAATGTCAATGGAGTAAGGTATTGGAAAAGAGAGCTCTTCATTTCTAAGTTGGCATCAATAATCTATATAGAATCTTTCCGTTGATGGTCCCAAAAGGGCTGGCTTAGACTTAGTGATGGCTACTTCTGGCTTGCTTTGGTATTGCTGGCCTATTGGCCTTCTTTGGTAGATGATTTGCTTAGCTCATTCATTTTGAATACTGTACTAGCGGAGATTTTATGAGTAATTCTTTTGATATATGCTTTCTATGGTTATATAAGTCATCAAATCATTCTTGTATGTTCTACTTAATCAATAATTAGATTAAAGTTTCACCATTTGGGTACTTCTCTGATTAATTTTCTTCTGTGAGGTTTTTGATTCACACCATTTTTTAAAAAATGATTGTGATAGGAACTGACTGTTAGAAAAAGAAAATTACATAGCAGAAGGCCTATTTCGGCCTTCAAAGGGCTATAGAATTTTGAGAAAATGGAAATAGAACTTCATTTGGGTTTTCAACCCTATTATTTGTATCTTTTACAAAGTTTAAGTATGTTCTTATTTTGGTATAAACCACTTCTAAACAATTTGCAATGTTGTCTAAGAAGATTTCTTTTCTCTCTAAAATGGATTAGCATACATGCATAAAACACTTGCGCAACACATACTCATGCAAAGAGTAAATTACTATGTTTGCACAAATACAGGCATGCGTGTATAGAGAGAAGAAGAGGGAGGGGAGAGGGGAATCGCTTTCATTAGTTTTGTATGTTATTGCATGCTGGTCTGTAGTTCAAACTAGTGCTGGGCATTACTTTTCTTTTCTTGCATGATGTTTTTAAGTTGATCTAACATTAGGGATCACAATCAATTTCTCCTTTAAAAGAACCACATTTGTACCTTTCAGATGTAGCATTTGCTCATTATGTAATTGTATCTTAAGTCATTTCAATTCAATCTTTTTTTTACTGAGAGGGTAGTAAACAAAACTAGAATTATAGCTTTTTATGATTTATGTAGGAGGCTAAGTATAAATGAAGTAAAAAATAAGAGATATAATTAGTTGTGGAGAGTAGGCGGTCTAAAGACTTTGATGAAGGTAAATGCATTAATAGTGAAGATAATACGATCTTAGGTAACGAGGAATATGCGAAAGGCAGATAGTAATGCTATTTTGACAAACTATTAAAAGAAACTTGTGATGAAGAAACTACTTCAAAAGAGCAAATTGATTAGAATCACAAGTATAGTATAAGTTGATCTAAAGTGACAAAGTTCAATTAGTTTTGAAAAAGATGCATAAAAGTAAAATTTTAGTTTACTTAACTCTAAATACTAAGAAGATATGAAATGATGGCCTATTTGTAGCGTACCATGTTATATGCTCATTATTGATCAGTTTTGGTAGATTTTAGGTTGCCTTGAGAATGCTAATAGCTCAAATTTGCTTGAGCTGTTGATTGGATCCAATTGTGAGATGCTTGGAAGTATGAATGGCCATGGATGAAGTATTTTGTGCAACTTCTGGTGATTTATTTGAATACCATCTTGCACATTAGTACAGGTCTAAAATCTTAAGCATTTATGCACCTCTCTCTGGTTTTGCGGTTGCCACTGAATGATCTTTGCCTAATTAAGAAAAAAGGGTCCTATTTACTTTGGGGTCTGGTCGAGCTATGTCTCCCAACTGATCAAGCCCTTGCTAGTGGTCTTTGTGGTGCGTAATCTTTAAAATTGTTATCTCCATTTTTGCAAAAGATGGAGAGAACATTTTTTTTATTCATTTATGGATGACTATGGCCGTTTTTTGGTCAGACTTACCCACCTTAGTTACCTGTTTCATTACAGTCTTATGATTTACCTGCATCACATTGTGGCGCCACCAAGAAAAATACAAATTATAAATATTATTGCCAAAAGTCTAATTTTGAACGCTCCATCTGTTAAATCAATTGTAATTTGCCTGTAATTAAGGTTTTTTTCCGGAAGAGCAATTCAATTTTCGTTGGACCCTTTTTTATACTAATATATTCTAAATATGCTTTTTGATGTTTTAAAAACTCCCCACCCAAGGCCTGAAATAAGTGCAAGTTTATTATTAGAATTAATTAAACGTACTGACCATAGATGAACTGATCAAATGAACCAAGCAAAATTTGCCTGAGTCTTTACAAATTGAGTAGAGGAATGAAGGTCTTATTTGGCTTCTTCCTTTTATATTAAGGCGTTGCTTTTTATAATACTTTTTTTTCCTATTAACAACTCATTTTTATGTATCTGATTTTTTTGTGACATAGGTTCAGCTCAGATCCAGAAACATGTATAGGTCTGGTACAGCATGAGGGAGGCCCCTGTGGCGTCCTGGCTACAATCCAGGTAACAGTTCTCTTCTTAAAGATGCATATGGTAAATTTTACGTATCCTGAAGGCTTTTCTTCCATTTGCATGTGACATTTTCTTTATGTTGACCTGGTTGTCATGTCTCTCTGTGTTCTGGTTCTGTTTCTGCCTTTGCGTGCATACCTCTTAGATCTACAGTTAATTAGGTCTGTTCTTGAAGGAGCTTGCCAAAAGATAAATGTTTTGTTAAATGGCTATTTGTAGCTGAATGTTTTAGTTGAAGAAAATATCAGTTCTAGATAGCTGCAACCAGTATTAGTATAACATTTAAGGTAATGTGTTTGTCAACGTGCACATGCAATGTTCATTTCCTTCCAACTTTCCTCTATATCATTTTTATCGAGCTTGATTACATGCTACAATATGAATCCAGTGGATCCTGGTTAGTTGATAGGGAAACACTTGTAGAAATAGAAGAAAAACTTGGCTGAAATTGGAATTTCAGCAAATTGCAAACTGTAGTAGAGAAGAAACTTGTGGTCATACACTTGAGAAACCTTTTAATTTATGAAAGATGGAAGAAAACAAACAAGATACAATGGATCCTCAATTGGAGAGGAGGATTCGGCTCTCCCAAATCTCTAGACGTCGCTATAGCTCAAAACAATGAAGAACAACTCAATTTAGAAAAAAATACTCCCTACCCTAACCATAGGAAAACATTCTACTTAAAACAAACAATCCTAAAAGAAATTGTGCTTCTTGAAGTTGTCCCTAGGTCTTACTTCAACAGTCTTCTCCTTCGAGGTCTCCTAATGGGTATCCGATGTCGATTCCTTGTGTTCCAAAAAGGTGGTGGTCATCTTGTACAGACCTTCTGAGCTGCTACCTTCCATCCCTCTCTCCAGATGCTTTTGATCCTCCACTAATTGAGCTAGCTCCATTGCCTATCCAAAATCACATGGCCTTATCACTCTAACAGCCGCTCGAATGTTTGGTTTGAGTCATTTCATAAAGTTCCCCTCCTGTATAGTCTCCGAAGCCAATCCAGTCAATTGGCCATGTACTCAAATTGCTCACGGTACTCCATCACTTTTCCCTCTTGCATCAAAGCAAAGAATCGCTTATAGAAGTTCCCTCCCTTACATGTACGAAAAATGTTCCAACAAGCATCCCTCTATGTCTGTATGGGTTGCCTTGTATCCCTTCACTGGTACCATGCTAAAGCTTTCACCTCCAAGCACATTTTGGCTGCCATCAGCTCCTCCTCTGTCGACCTATTGAAGGTGAAGTGCCTTTTCACCCTGTAGATCCACTCATGTGCATCCTCCCTCAAAAATAGGCATCTTCAGCTTCGTTACCCTCATATCTCCTCCGTCACCCTTGTTTCCTCCATAATTTCTCATTCCTCAAGGGGGTGGTTCCTCCCAAGTGTGTCAATCATCCCTTCTCCGCTTGTACCCAAACCTTTCATCACAAGACCACCTTCAACCTTCAAATTCAGCACCCCTTCGATCATAATCAACCCCTCTCCTTTCAAATTCGACACTCCTTCGATCATAATTGAGCCATTGCCTTTCAAATTCAGCCATTCTCCTTTCAAATTTAACATCCCTTCGAGCAAATCCAACCCCTCTCCTTTCAAATTTAGCCCTTCTCCTTTCAAATTCAGCACCCCTCCGCTCATGCCCAACCCTTGCATACTTCTCTCCATACCCTTTACCCAACTCGTCCCTTGGAATATGCTCTAGTGGAAGCATTCTCCCTTCTTCCTCCACAATCTCTGCCTCATGATATCCCTTTGCCTAATTGGAGTAGGGTTTTCCCCACTTCCTTGGTCGGTGAGGACTTCCCTTATTTCCGACGACGCCGTTTTGAGTTGGCCCTCAAGAAACTTCTTCAACATCTCCTCCATGATGGAAAATTTTCCATCATTCTTCTCATGGATGGATGAGAATTGTTTTTCGAAATACGACATTTTCTCTACAAATCTGTTTTCAATTGGAACACTTATAGAGATAGAAGAAAAAATTAGCTGAAAGTGGAATTTCAGTAAATTGCAAATAGTAGTAGAGAAGAAACTTGTGATCAAACACTTGAGAAATCTTTTAATTGATTAAAGATGGAAGAAAACAAACAAGATACAATGGATTCTCAATCGGAGAGGAAGATCTGGCTCTCCCAAATTTCTAGACGGCGCTAGAGCCCAAAACAGCGAAGAACAGCTCAATTCAGAAAAAGTACTCCCTGCCCTAACCCTAGGAAAACATTCTACCTAAAACAAACAATCCTACATGAAATCTCTAAACAACCCCTCGTTTGAAATTTCCCTCCTAAACCACCTTAATCACACTTAAATGCTGACTGTTGGACCCCACAGAGAGAGCGGAACAACCTAGGAGGCAGAACTCCTCCGCCTTTGTCATACATGACCGCTCTAACATCAGTATATTACTTGTGCCTAGACCCCCTTCATCTTGCAAGTACCCAATCAAATCCTTGCCCAAAAAATTAAAACTAGAAGAGTTGCATACTATTTTTTTAACAGCTCCTATATGATAGCTTCCTTTCATATGGTATTGACGTTTTTGCTAGGGCCTTTTTCTTAATTTGAAATCACTTCTCTTCTTGCAGTCTTGTTGACTGAACTCTCCAAATGTACCTTTAGCATTGATAATTACGAATTTTAATAGAATATGTAGGAAGCTTATATGTGCCAAATTAAGTTCCCAGATTTTAGACTTTCTGCAGCTGACATTAGTTTTTGGAGATCTTAGGCTTGATTTTACGGTAAATATGTGCTAATAATTTTTAATACTATGTCGATCAGATCATTCAGATAACTAGTGAACAAATTTTGAGAAAAATGTTTTTTACTTGACAACGTGTTCAACTGCCTTTTAATTTTTTAATTTTTTTTTCACCCCACTAATTTGCATGATGTTTTCCTTCATTGAGGTGGATCTGTTGTTTGGGATCCTTATAAAATAAAACCTTGGGCGAGAAAATATCTTCGGCCTTCTCAAGTGCGGATGATTAGTTTGTGGTTTAGTTGGCTACAATGGAAGCATATGTAAATTTTTTAGGCTTCCAATCTTACCTAGATTTTTTTGACTTCTGCAGGCCTTTGTCCTCAAGTATCTTTTGTTCTTCCCAGATGATTTGAATAAATGTCAAGACAATAGTCCTTCGCAAAGTTTAGATTTGACGGGATTTTGCCAAAGCTCATGCTCTCCAATGAATGATTTTACATCTATAACAGAAGATAGGAAGGCAAGGTGATTTATCTATGATTTACTTTTTCTCAATGTCAATGTAATTATATCTTCTGAATTGTCCTTTTTGAAATGATAAGCTTCTCTTGACGATGGAAGTAATTTTTACCTACCTTTGGGAAGTCAGGAACATGCCATTTTCTTTTAGAACTCACAAGATTATATTTCATACTCAAATTCTGTGGTAAATAATGTGGGAAATTACATTCATTTATGACAGCTTTCTCTTCCCTAAATGGTCTTTATCCTGATCTTGGAAAAGGAAGGTGCATATCTAATGTGGCAAGGCTCCCCTCTATAGTAATTGAGTAGATCGTTCTGGTTCTGAAATTTTGAATAATTTTGCTTGTTCCCTTTTTCATACTTTTGCAATATGATTCTGTAATGCTTCTGGAAGTTTTCATTGGACGGTCAAGAATTGCTGTTGTGCTGAAATGCTTATTTCTATTTTAACCTAGTTCCAAAAGCATAACTCCTAGATAGAATATATCTATGCAGTGGGAAAGTTAAAACAGCGGATTTATTTTCATGAAACTCATAGAACTTGAATCTTGGATGTCACATTTATGAGCTGAAAATCCGGTTTGGAGAGATCAAAGCCAGATTCCTGATGGCCAAGAACCATAGGATCAGTGGTGATACGGTGGTCTATTTTTAGTTTAGAAATTTTTAGTTTAAGACATAGGATCATTGGTGTAAATCTTATAACAAGTGGTTATTGAATTATACAAATATCCAGGTTTTTAGGCTAAAAACACTACATTGTGGCTTGGATGGTCAACTCTAAATGGGTGAATGTAAAAAATATATCCCAAATATGGACCTTGCAGGAAGCCTAGCACGTTAATTTTTCATAAAATGACCAAATGATCTCTCGACTCTTTCTGAAGGACCAAAATAGACAGGTTATGTAAAAGTTGCAATATAGTCTCATGAATCTTTAAGCAAGGACTAAAATTATCCCGCCATCCAAATTAATGGAAATTGGAGTTGATGGTGTTAGAGTGGGGGTATTTTTGGAATAAATTTTTTCTTCATTGATTTTTTTTCTCTTTATTTTTCTACTTACCTTATTTCCTCGTGTATAGCTCCTGATCTCGTGTACAATTGGCAACAGATTGAGATTGTGCAGGATGCCAAGCAAGTTGATTTTTATATTAAAGTTATTTATTTTTTTTATTATCATTATTTTGAATGTTAGACATCTCTTCGCGTAGCCACTTCATCTTGATTGCTGCTCATAGGGAATCTTCACTCTTCGGCCCCATTAAGAAGGGGAGGGAGGTGTCTTCTTCCACTCCTCTTTCTCTTTTGTTAGGGGTAGCTTCATTGAACACGAGGTAGCTACGTGATAATCTCGTGTGTACGGTGTCAATGAGGGGAAGTTTCATCGTTGCTCTCTCGCATCCTCTGAGCCTACGTGTTTATTGACTGAGGGAAGAATACACTTGTTTTGTGCTTGTGTTACTTCTCTATCTTGGCTAGGGTAAACGTAGTAACAAAAGTAAAAATGTTATAAGAGTTGCACATGCTCCATGAGTTCCTCGTCGATACAATAGGTTTTATGCTAAATTTAATATTCAATTTGGATGGCATAATAGTTTTGGTCCCTGTTAAAAGAGTCCGGAGACTAAATTGGCCCCTTTGCATTGTCTAAGTCTATCTTGGTCTTTCACAAATAGTCAGTGGATTATTTTGATTATTTTTTTTTTCAGTAACTAGTTTAAGTTGAAATGGACCATAGAAACTACATAAAATTAAGCGAACTCTTGCAAATCTAATCATTCCTAGGTGCTCATACCAGGGTGGTATTGAGCCAAATTTGAGCGAGTTGGCTTCAAATCAAAGTTGAATATTTGGATTTTAAATCCAACCAAGCTTAAGTCTAGTAGAAGATGAATGATTTTGAGTTGAATTTTGAATTGATTCAAGGCAAATTCATTAATATATATATATATATATATAGTATTTGTTTATAAATTTATATCAGGACATATAATTTTGTATGTATGTATATCTTGATAACATACTCATGCACTTTTGCACATATATATGCTTGTTAGATTATTATCCTTTCATGTTGACACAATTTATTTTCTATATTACTACCTTCATACAAGATCAAGATTATAGGGTTGATTTACAAACTAAGAGCGATTTGGTAATCTAATATGATTATTTTTCGATGAAAATATGACCATTGATAAAACATGAAGAAATAAATAACTTATAATGGTCCTCCCTAAAAGTACCATTGATTGAGATTTGAAATACACGCATGGGCGGGCGGGAATTTAAAATATACGTGGGCAGCTGGTATTATTATTAATTTTTTAAATATTTAAATTTAATAATTTTGAGCCGGGCTCGCGAGCCAAGCCTCATCAAGCTCGAACAATAAACAGCTCAAGCTCGAGCTTGTGGCTCGATAAGCGAGCTTGTTATCGAGTCGAGCTCGAGCCGGCTCGGCTCACTTATACCCCTAGTTAGGAGTAAATATGATGACAAACTTTTTATGGAGACTTCTTGTCCCTATTTCTAATGGCATTTTCCTTTCTAAAGAGGCCAATGACGTCATTATATTTCAGTAGCCCCTTATCAATGCCATCATTCTCTTCAACATTTTGTGCTAATTTATTTATCAGATATCAACTGTCCATGATGCTCTCATTTACTGAGATCTTGGGTTTATTTTTAAAGAAGATTTCTGGATTAGGATAGTTTCATCTGTCAATGATGCTCGCATTTGATTCTTCCATCTTTCATTAATGATGTCAAATGTTCACTTAGAAATACTCTCATTGCCATTGAAAAAATGTGCAATCATATACTTGGCCTTATCCATGGCCTCATAAATGTATCCCATTCTTCCCATCACCTTCTTAGCAAAAATTTACTTGCTCCAATCTTTATAAACAATTATTCTCCCCAGATTCTCCTTTTGTTTATGAATGCTTGAAAAATAAAAAATAAAATGACAAATCGAATTGTATCACAACTTAAAAGCTTTTTTTTTTCCTTCTATAGACTTATCGTGTGCAGTACAAATCCATGATTAAAAATAAACCTAGAGATTTCTATGGCCTTGGAAATTCCTTTACTAGTTTGGATCTTTAAAATATTCTTGAACATTAAATCTAATAAGCAATGAGACGTGCATAATATTCAATACAAATGCTAGATCATTTACATAAGAAATTTACCTAATAAATAATTGAAAAGACTTGCATAGTTGATTATATAACTGAATTCGAAAATTATTTCCTATCATTTATAACTTGAATGATTATTTGTGATGAGTTTTGTAATATTTTCCTCTCAATTCTTTTCAACCTAAGCTTCAACAACTCATGCAACAATATTGCATCCTTCAAAAAAAAAAATGCATCCTTTTTATGCTTCAACGCAGCAATTGATTCTTGGAAATTGATTTTAAGTTTTCCCAAAATTATTTCAATCTGATTCTTCCTATTAGTGCATCCATTTGATTTAGGACTTCAATCCTTTTTAATCCTTTTATTTTTTTTGCTTCTTTCTTTGTGGCATCAACCTCTTTTTGGGGAAGAGCATCCTTTAACTCATGATTGGATGGCTTCATACTTGGTTCATGAAGCCCTATATCTGCAGTCATCATTTTGAAGCTATCCAGCTTAGCAAATATTGAAAGAGATGCCAGCTTGATAGAAACATCTTTTTATAGATTGGATTGCGCTCTCTCTAGCATCCTTATCAAGGCTTTATTTAATGGTAACCTATCTCACATTGGCTATTCTAGTTTCCTTAATATGGGTTGAAGATAAATAATTATTGAGAGAACCTTTTCTTGGTACCTTGGAACCAAGACTTAAAATTGTGTAATTGGGTATTGAGTTGTTTTCTTTCTGCGAGGTAAGGCGTAAGCAAAAAGGAGTTTTGAGGCATAAGCCTCAAAATTTTAAAAATTGCGTAAAGTTAAAATAAAGTTTAAAACTGATTTTTAATGTAATAATCAAATAATATGTTAAAGGATGATATATTAACTTTTTATTGAATTATGAAGTAATAAATTGGCATATAGAATTATAGATAAAACAAAAACTGCACAAAATGTAAAGTCACAACTTATAAATTGCCTGAAATAGAGAATTGAAATCCAAACATCACAAGAGAAAACAACAACAACAATATCAAGCCTTTGTCCCATTATGTGGGGATAAGGAATTGCATAAAAATATTATATAACATCATGTTCAACTCCATTTTTTTTTCTTATTTCCCTACTCAACCACATTTAATTCATAAAGAAAGGTGAAATAGTATTGCAATAACTCAGAAGCTATCTACACTATCATCATTGAGGGAGTCCTCATTTAAGTTGTCGTGGCAACGAATTGCTCTCTTCCTTGCCTCTTCATCTATGGAGTCCAATGCCTCCCAAGCTAAAATAGTATGGCTATAGCGGCAGTGGCTGCGGCGGAGTTGGCAGGCTGGAGGTCGAGGCAATTGAAAGAAAGCTGTTGTGGCTTGGAGTGTGTGAATGCATGATTTATTCGATGCTTTAGTTTATGATTTATGTAAGTTTTAATTAAAAATATATAAATTGGGTGAGGGGAGGAGTGCTTCAACCCATTTGAGGCACATGCCTCACAAAAAGCTCGAGGCATTTTTTGCTGGAATCGAGCAATTTTAAAAAATGCTCTGAACTTGTGCTATATTTTCCGGATACCATCAAACTTTTGCCTTTATTACCATACACCAGAGCTTCAACAATCCATTCATGCTCCTGATTATCATTAATGTTGTCTTCATTCTCATATTTAATATGCTTTGTTGCATTTTGTTGTGCTTGATAACCAAGCAAGTCTTATTTCACCTTACTGGGAACCTTCTTGCACACCTCAACTTTTTTCCGTTTCCCCTCTTCTGAATAAATCAATTGCTCCTTAGCTCAGAATACCCCTCCATTTTGTGATTTTATACACTTATTTCTAGTCATATTATTTGCATAAACAAGTATCATTCCTTATGCACTGAAGTATTTTTAACAAATGCTTTTTTTTTTTTGATTGAGCACCCTAAGATTAATTCAACAAAAATAGAAAGTATATAATTATGAAATTATGTAACACAAACTACACCTTAAATATTTAATTATTAGACAAAGAAATAAAAAAAAAACTACCCTTAAAAATTTTCAAACAATTCTGAAAAGCATTGAATATGCCACGTAACAAAAATGCAATTGGCAAGAGGTACGAAGCACTATTGAGAAGTCTCAAAGCAACAAAAGGAGGATTAAAGCCATTTATCATGAACATCAAATAGTGCCAATAGAGCATTGAGAAACAAAAATCAAATATTCCATTTGTTTAAAGGTTACATTAGGAAAAATGATGATATTAAGTGGAGAAAGAATACCTAAACCTTAACCCTAAAACCTTTTATTTGAGCAAACTAGCTTCGTTAAATTGAATCAAGCATGTGAAAAGCATTCATGATCATGCCGTGTTAATAACAAAACTGCAATAAGCAAGGAGGTATGAAGCACCATTGAGAAATGTCAAAACTACAAAAGGAGCTTTGAAGTCATTTATCATGATCCTAAAATAGTGCTGATAGAGAGTTGAGAAACATAAATCAAATAGTCCACTTGTTCAAAAGTGAAAGATGGAAAAATGATGATATTAATTGGAAAAAAAATACCCAAACCGTAACCCTAAAATATTTTTATAGCAAACTACCATCTGTAAATTGAATCAAGCATGTTGAACCAATCATGTGCAAGGCACTTCATACTTAGAAGTGTCGAGTGCTCGATGCATGTGTGTGTTGTCACAGCAGATTGAAGTGTTCTGGATGCTCTTTGCATCAAAAGTGTGCTTGGAAGTGCACTTTTGATAAATTTGAATTTCCCTTTCCACTTTAACCACTCAATTTTCATTGTGGATGTCATATCCTCATCTATATTCCTATTGTTTTGCATAATTGCTCAAAGTATCTACACTTATATCTAGTAAGTACTACTCGATCCTCCATTATTTTCCAGAATATCCTTATTAATTCCATATCTACTATAATTATCTGTCATATACCTGTTTTCCTACTAATCATAATCCCCTTTTCTAAAATAATTTCCTCAGTTATTTGAAATAAACATTTTAATAGGGCTTTCATATATATATATATATATATATATATATATATATATATATATATATATATTAAGTAGGTCTGAAATATTGGACCTGCAGCGGACTCAACAATGACATTAGTGACTCAAGTACAACTTAGATTAACAAATATGTAACACTTAGTTCTAGGCAGTCTAACCAGATGGAAAGATGGAATTCCTATAGTGCATGTATGCTAATTCTTGTCAAAGGTTTGTATTCAAGTTGTACTAAAAAATAATGTGATATTGGTTTGTGGTCCAGTCTTACTGCGAACTAGAGGCTATCTTTTTGTTTATTCAAGCTGACACTATCTGACACGAACACGACTAAATGTAATTTTCATTTTTGTCACCATGTTTTTCTGTCAGACCACACTTTCGGACCCCTTATACTTGATGTAGCAAGCTTACCTGCCAGTTCTCTATCTCATTTTGTGTTTTTATTAGATTGTATGCCACAGCTGACTTTTCATTAATGAAAACTTTAGCTGCAAGCTTTGCGGACATTTTTCCTAATGGAGTCCCCTTTGAAAAGACATTAATTAGTTAAGTTGTCAAAAAAGTATATAGCGAGGTGCAGATTCACTATGTTATGTGGACGGAGTTTATGTGCTGAAATGATTTTTATTATATGGGAATAGCCCCAGCACCCCATCTTATTCTATTCATTCTTTGCTGGCTGCTGTCTGAAGATATATGGTAAAATGTCCATGCTTACTAGAGCATATTAAATTGTGATGTGCTTCTAGATATTGAGATAAGCAATTAGAATAGTCTATCTAGTGATGGAGATAGGCTTATTTCCGTTAGGTATAATGTAGGGTCATTTATTGTGTTTATCACAGCTTAAAAGGGCAATAATTAACTTTTAACATGCTGTTATTCTTCAGTGCTCACATGTACTCTACTATTTGTCAACATTCTGTTATTGAAACTTTTATTCCTTCAAGCCCTTCCTTTGATTGTCTTGGTTGTTTTCTATGTTGTATCTCTTTCTGAATGCTTATTATAAATTGGTTTTATAGGGCATTGGTTTTAGGTATGCTTGAAATACTATTTTTATGCGGAAGTTTGAAAAGGGCTGTGGTTGCAACTCTCGCTGTTTCTAGTCGTCAATCAGGTGGAAGATCTGAAGACCGTCAGAATAATGAGGTTAAATCTTGACTCAATCGGTTATGCTTATATTCAATACTGTAGTGCTGGTATACCTGTACTTATACTGTCACAGCTCATGAACAGATGATGACTGCATACTTGGAAGGCCTTTCAATTGAATCAGCTTCAGATTTGCAGAAAGTTTTGAGAATTAAAACATACAATTTGCGCGACATTGCTTTTCAGGATATTATGTCAGAGCTCCCTGTGTTTCAAAGTCGTATGGGGGCCTTGTTATTCTTGATCTCTGCTCTGCTTTCTCGAGGATTGGTGTGCAACTTCTACTTTTTTCTTCCATATTCTTGTAGAAACTTAAGTATTTGGCTCCTTAAATGTTACATTATTTCCTCTTCTTAGCTTTTTGAACATTTTCTTCTGATTTTTCAAAGCTCTATAGATGCACAATAGACAGCACAATCAGGTCTTTTAGGTTACATCCTTTTCTCTATAATATGGCCTGCAGTTTAAACTAATTTGGACTTATTTTGGGTGTTGCTATTGTTGATTAGGGAGTAAGTTCAACAGAAATGGCCAATTGTAATATCTGAGACGCTGCAGCTGGAGTAAGGTCCGAAGAACCCTATGAAACAAAAAGCCCGGCATGGATTCATGAAGGAATGCAAATCACATCATAGGCCCAGAATTGACTATATAAGCGTGAATTTTGTGAAATAAAATCAGAGAATTTACAATATTGTTAAAAGGAAAAGAATATTTTTGAAATTAGTGTTATTGAATTAAAACGGAAAAGGATTAACTTAAGATTATATGAATAGAAGTTAAATAAAATGATTTACGAATAATATTTTTAGCACTTCAGACAACATAGAAATAAATGGAAGATAAGAGTTCATAATGCCAACCCTAAATAGTTGGGATAAGGTTCATGAAGATGAAGATTTTGACTAGGATCTATCATATGCAGTACATAGATGCAAGCTCTAAAATTACAATACTTCATAAATTCATAGAAGGAATGAATTTGACCTCATTGTAAGGATGGCAGTATTATCTAGTTTGCCCATCGGATAAGTAGCTTTCTTAATACTTTCATAAGCCTTATATCTTGCTATTTGGAAAGAAAGCTTTTCCGAACCTCTGCAACATATTGCACCCACGTTCTGGAGTACTCTGTTTGTTTGAACTGATTATAGGAAAACTCACAATGTATTTCTTTCTTTACAATGATGTGCAATCTTTGCAGAAATTAACTTTTGTGGACAGATATTATTACCTAGATGTGTTGTTTTCATGAATCCCGCCTAGTTCATTGATAATATTGTGTCATATCTATAAACATTAGCAAATGAATTATTGAGAATTGAGTCCTTCATGGAAGTTTACCTCTTGCCTTTTAGTGTGATCTATGTATGAAGTCTCTCCTGACTGTGCTGTTATTTCTTGATAGTCATCTATTTATAGTTTCTTAATTAAATGGAGTCTACGATCAATCAGTTCTCTACTTTCATTTTGTTTCTATGCTATCAGTAGAATATTTTGATGCTATGTTCTCCGCAGTTTTTTTTTTTTTTGTTAACATGCAATGTAAACATGAAAACTTTCTATTGCTGAAATTCGATTGACCTTGTAATTTAGGAATCCATTCAAGCTGATCGGGATGATCCTTCCCTACCTCTAGTCACAGCACCTTTTGGACATGCCTCACAGGTAGTTGATGTTACCTCTGCATTTATCTTTTTAAGTGTATGTTTTTTGTAATCACATAAAGAACCTAAATATGGCACACTATTCCGTGGAAGTGTTGCCTTTAACAGGTGATGTAACCTCTCTCCAATAAGCACTGATTTGATGTCCGTCAGAGCTAGACTTTGTGTTACCCTCAGGCAAAAATATCATCAAACTGGACATATCCATTACTCTACATAGAAACTCAATTGGACTGATCGCAATGACTTTCCCTTTCTCCAACTATGTTAAGGGTAATTTTAGTAACTTGATGAACAGAACAATATGCATCTTGAGTCATATCATCCAAAAGAATCCAGGTCTTTGAAATTTCCTCTACAAAGATAGATGGATCTTCTATTTGGCTACCGAACTTATGCTCAGCAGACCTAGTGTTAATTCATCCCTTTAATGGAAAGTTGCCTTTAACATGTTTTAACACAACATACACACATTGTTATAATTGAATATAATAATAACATCTATAATACAACTAGTGCTCAAATCTGACCACATCTATATTGCTATAAAGTGCCAAAATCTGATTTGATTACATATATTTCGCTATAAAGTTTTAAAATCTAACCACATTAATATCACTATAAATATCCCAAATCTGACAACATATATATCACTATATGTTAATTTGAGAGGTACGAGAGGGAAAAAGCTATCTTTATTCATTACAAATTTTCCTATTTATAGATCTATACAAGATATCTAAATGAGGAAATAATGGATTATAGATTTAATACATAAAATTTCTAATAAAATCTTTCCTAAATTCGTTCCTTTATTATGGTGTGATCCATGAGAACATCCCACGGATTGATCTTTGTGTATGTCGGATCCCTCGCACTTGAACGGCTGGATTTCGACACTCTCCCTCAAGCTGGGAAATATGGATCTGTCATTCCCAGCTTGTAAAAATCATTCTGATAAAGGTAGAACTGTCCAATCCTTTGGTAAGGATATCTGCAAGTTGATCCTTTGATGATACATGATCGACACTTACTAAACCACTGTCTAGTTTTTCTTTAATGAAATGCCTGTCCACTTCTATGTGCTTGGTCCTGTCATGCTGGACTGGATTGTGAGCTATGTTGATTGCTGATTTGTTGTCATAATGTAGCTTCATGGGCTCATCCCACTTAACCTTTAAGTCTTCTAGGATTATTTTGATCCATAGTAGCTCACATATTCCTAAGGCCAGAACTCGATATTCTGCTTCTGCACTAGATCTTGCCCACCACATTCTGTTTCTTGCTTCTCCATGTAACTAAGTTACCTCCCAGAAATGTGCAATATCCAGAGGTAGATCTTCTGTCAACTGATGATCTTGCATAGTCGGCATCCGTATACTTCTAGGGTTATTCCACGATCTCTCTTAAAGAGAATCCCTTTTCCTAGATTTCCTTTAAGGTAGTGCAATATCCTGTCTACCGCTTGCATGTGAATCTGCTTTGGATTCTGCATAAATTGACTGACCATGTTTACTGCAAATGCTATGTCTGGTCTAGTGTTGGAGAGGTAGATCAATTTCCCAACAAGTCTCTGGTAGGCTCTTTTATCTACATCTGAATCTTCTCTTGCTTCCCCCAGTTTAAGATTAGGTTCTACTGGTGTCGGTGCTAGTTTACAAGCTAGTTTACCTGTTTCTTTTAGAAGATCTTTGATGTATTTCTGTTGTGAAATGAAGATTCCTTTGCTGGAGTGAGATACTTCAATCCCAAGAAAGTATTTTAGTCTACCAAGTTCTTTGATGTCAAATTCTTTAGTAAGACTTTTCTTTAAACTAACTTTCTACTCTTCATTATTTCCGGTCACAATAATATCATCAACATACACTAATAATATTGTGACTCCCCCTGAGTCTGAGTGTTTAAAGAATAATGTATGATCCTCTTGACTCTGTCGATACCCATTAAGGAGCATGAATTTGGAGAATCTTCTGAACCAGACCCTTGGTGATTGTTTGAGCCTATATAGAGCCTTTTTCAGTCTGCACACCCTGTTACCTTCAGATTTTTCTTTAAACCCTGGTGGAATTTTCATAAATATCTCTTCTTCTAAATCTCCATGCATGAATGCATTTTTCACATCCAATTGTTCCAGATGTCAGTTGTACTTGGCTGCTAGTGAGAGTAGTATTCTGACATATTCATCTTGGCTACAGGCGCAAACGTTTCTTGGTAATCAATGCCATATGTTTGAGTGAACCCTTTTTCCACCAGTCTTGCCTTATATCTCTCTAGTGTGCCATCAGCTTTGTATTTTACTGAGAACACCCATTTGCAGGCGACCAGTTTTTTTCCCATCGGTAGATTGACGATCTCTCATGTCTTGCTCTTTTCTAGGGCCTGCATTTCATTCTTCATGGCATTTTTCCAATTTTTATCAGCTAAGGCCTCAAAAATATCATTAGGAATATGGATATCCTCTAATGTAACTAGGAAATTTTGTGTGACGATGAGAAGTTGTTGAAGGATATAGAG
This sequence comes from Dendrobium nobile, assembly GCA_022539455.1. NCBI lineage: Eukaryota > Viridiplantae > Streptophyta > Magnoliopsida > Asparagales > Orchidaceae > Dendrobium > Dendrobium nobile. Next base: position 14,973,412 of record CM039733.1, on the reverse strand, counting down.
TTGTTTATAGGGTATAAGGGAGGTGGTGAGCTTACCTTATTTCTAGGAGATGGTTCCAATTCTTGGATCTGCTTTGGAGCACAGCTTGATCTTGTACGTCTGGAGTAAACCTTTCCAAATCTAATGATAGCTTTGTCATTTGTTTCCTTATCTTGAGTTTCATGTGGATTGGTTTGAGATGGTGGAGTAAGGTCAAGAGGTGCTAGTTCATTTTCCTCATCTTCCTCAAGTTCAGTCTCCCCCTGAAGATGAGATTTTGAAAAATAGGAATTTTTCTCATCAAAGGTGACATCAATAGAGACAAGAAATTTTCTTATGGGTGGATGATAACACTTATAACCTTTTTGGATAGCTGAATAGCCAACAAAGATGCATTTAGTGCTCTTGGATCTACTTTTCTTCTCTCCTGGCTGTGAATATGAACATAGATAGTGCATCCAAATATTTTGGGCATAAGGTTATGATGGGTTCGAAGCTTGGGGTAAAAAGAGGACAGAGTCTCCATTGGAGTTTTGAGTCCTAAGGCTGTTGACGGTAGTCGGTTTATGAGATAAGCTGCAGTTAAAAGAGCTTTCCCCCAATAGGATTTGGGTGTATTGTAGTGAAATAAGAAAGCTCGGGTGAAGGCTAGAAGGTGACCATTTTTCCTCTTTGCAACCCCATTTTGTTGTGGGGTGTGAACAAAAGAGGACTCATGGATCCCTTCACTCTAGAAGTAGGAGGAAAGGGTTTGGTTGAAGTAATCTTTGGCATTGTCGGAGTGGAATCTCCCTATTTTTACCCCGAATTGATTTTTAATCATAGAATGAAAGATGGGAAGAATGGTGCTAACATCAGATTTATTTTTAAGGAGATAGATCCAAGAGACTCTAATGCAATCATCAATGAATGACACAAACCAGCGAGCTCCAGAGATATTGAGGATTTTTTAAGGTCCCCATATATCACTATGAATAAGGTAGAAAGGAGTATCACATTTCTCACTTTTGTTTTAGAATGAGGTTCTTTTATGTTTATCCAACTCATAGGTTTCACAATGGAAATTTTTATTTTCTAATTTCTAGAAAAGTTGTGGATACATGTCTTAGGACATCAAAAGATGAGTGTCCTAGTCTATAATGATGAAGCCAAATAGTGGAATTCCTATCGATTGGGGATAACATAGAGCAACTATTTTTAGATTGGTTTGGTTCTTACATGTAGTACAATCCTGCTTTCTTCTTAGCAAGTCCAATCTTCTTCCCCGATCTCTGGTCCTGAAATAAGCAATAAGTAGGGTTAAACAAGGCTTGACAATTATGGTCATTAGTAAGTTTTTGTATTGATATTAGGTTTGTGGATAATTGTGGTACGCGGAGCATATTTTTTTCAGGGTGAGTGAGGGGGATAATATAATGTCTCCTTGGCCAGCTACCGTGGTAAGAAAACCATCAGCAATGATGATTTTCTTATTGTTTGGGCAAAGAGTATAGTTTATGAGGTGGGTAGGTGAGTGAGTCATGTGATCTATAGCTCCTGAATCAATGATCCATAATTCCTTTAAATGATTTATGGAAGCACTTAAACTAATAGAAATTGGAGTCTTACCTGAGAGTGCAAGTGAAGAAGAAGCATTTGGTTTTTCAAGAAATACATGAGTCGTTTCAATTTATCAATATCTTCTTTATTGAATTCTTCAAGGCTGGATTGTGCTTCTGGCTTACTTGTAGTGTTGTTGGCATGTGATGTGCTCCTTGTTTCACCCTTATGATTTCATTCCTTGCTGGGGGGTTTCCATGTATTTTCCAGCATGTTTCCTTTGTGTGTCTTGACTTTTTACAATAGCTGCACCAAAGTGAGTCATTGTCTTTGAATATTAAAGTATATGTACCTTTCTCCTTTCATGACGATTCTTTGTTCATCACCATTGCTGAGCTTTCAGTGACCTTTGGTTCTAACATCACTCCTCGTCGGCTTTCTTCTGCGCGGATAAGAGAAATGGTTTCATTGATTGATGTCGTCTCCGCTTTGCCGAGAATCTAAATCCTAACTTGGTCAAATTCTGCATTTAGTCCTGCAAGAAAATCATAAACTCTATCTTTTTCGATAAAGTTCTTTAGGATCGCAGCATCTTCCGAACATTTGGTTTTATGCATCTATAGTGATCAAGTTCCTGCCACAGATTTTGTAAAAGGGTAGCATACGACATCACGGTCCTGCTCCCTTGCTTGGTGCTTCCAACTTTGATTTTAATTTCAAAGATTTGAGCCGCATCACGAGCTTTGGAGAAGGTTTGTCTGGCAGCATCCCATAAGTCCTTTGCAGTCGAAAGGAACATAACAATATCGCTAATTTCTGGAGTCATGGAATTCCACAACCATAACATAATCATGAAGTCTGCTTCATCCCATGCCCCAAATTTAGGATCTCCTTGTTTTGGTCCTCCTCCAAGGAGGTGATGTATTTTCCCTTTCCCCTTCAAGTAGGTATTCTTAAATTGAGACCACTTTAGGTACTTCTTCCCATTTAGACGATAGGAAGGTTGCATGCTTTGAAGGTCACCTCGTCCTTAGTGCACCATAAAATCCTCAAGTTGGTCAATGTTTGAAGAAGAGTTAATTTCTGACATTTTTTAATCAAATGATAGTAATGGAGACTATCTATTTGATTTTTGGACAGCAATGAAGGCTCCCAATATTTTTCTAATCGACAATAAAGGTTGATTTTTTTTATTTTTCTGTTTGACAATGAAGGTGGTTTTTTTTTTTGGAAAAATACCTTTATGGTTTAATATACAAATCGGGCCGCCGAGTCTTTAAAAGAGTCGGACCGGGTAGCTTAGGGCACGCACGCAGGGAGCCGCTCAGCTTCCTTGGTTCGCAGGAGGCTTCTCGGTCGGATCGGGATGCTCGTCGGCTGCTCGACTACGCTCCTCTCCTTCGACCGATCTTCCCTTCCAATCGGATCGGGTTTTGCTGCTTCGCAGGAGGCTTCTTCTGCTCCTTCGTGGCTGCTCGACGATGTTCCTTCGACAACTTTTCGTCTACGACAATGAAGGCCTTTCCTCACGAAGTTTTTTCCTCTTCAACTCCTCCGATGCTCTCATACCGTGTTAATTTGAGAGGTGCGAGAGGGAAAAAACTATCTTTATTCATTACAAACTTCCCTATTTATAAATCTATACAAGATATCTAAATGAGGAAATAATGGATTACAGATTTAATACATAAAATTTCTAATAAAATCTTTCCTAAATTTGTTTCTTCATTATGGTGTGATCCATGAGAACATCCCACGGATTGATCTTTGTGGCCGTCGGATCCCTCAACACTCGAACGGCTGGATTTCGACACTATAAAATATGTTCTCGAAGATTATTAGGATCAAAATCATTTTCATCAAGCAATGCTACAGCAAGCAACAACAATAACAAGTCATACAATGTGAGGTCAGCTATATGGATTTTTTCTCCATTGTATCATATTAAGTGTCAAATAAAAAAGGTTATTTTAATACTTTCTAACCTAGTCTTTTTAGGTCGAACTCTACTTTTCTTAATATAGGTCAAATCTAATATATATACTCTCAATTGGAAGATTGATGTTTTATGTGACAAAACCATCTAATGTAACTTTCTCTAATCTTATTTGCCACTGGAGTCGCTCTAACCATTTCATGTATATACTCATTTCACATTCTATCTCAAGTGTAAAGCCACTCATCTATTTGAGTATCCTCATCTCCGTAATACTTTACGTTATTTTATGCTTCTTTTTTAATGGCCAAGAATCTGCAACATTCTTTTTTAATGGTAATTTTATGAGGCTTCATGGGATAATTTAACTTAAACAAGTTTGCAACCAAATAGGAGTTCCTGGTTACTCTTTTGCTTTCACCTTTTGTTGGGATCTGCAATTTAATCTCTACATATCTAAACTTCAATTTTGAATTTCTGCAACTAAAAGAGATTCAAGAAACTTACACTTATGGCTTAAATTTTGCCTTGCACTCTTCAAGCTCAATGCATTCATCCAGTAGTCTTATTAGATATCTTTTTTATATGCTAATCTACTATTTGTTCTTAGGAAATCGTGAATCTGCTGCTTTGTGGGCTGGCTGTTCCAAATGTCTTTGATGGTAGGATGGATCTTGGTGGTGGCATGTTCCTTAAAGGCATATCCACAAGCGTGGAGGTTGGATTCCTCACTCTACTCGAATCGCTCAACTTTTGCAAGGTCGGACGGCACCTTAAATGCCCAAGATGGCCTATATGGGTGGTAGGAAGCGAGTCGCACTACACCGTCCTTTTCGCTTTAGAACCATCGGTGCAAGAAGAAAACGAGCTCGAACAACTCGAATCCCGAATTAGGCGAGCATTCGATGCTCAAGACCAGAGTGGTGGTGGGGGCTTCATTAGCGTTGAAGGATTTCAACAAGTCCTAAGAGAATGCAATATCAATTTCTCACCTGTGAAACTTGAAAACCTTTGCTCCTCGGGTTTCATAGTTTGGAGTGAATTTTTGCAGGAATTGCTTGAGCTTGATAAAAGCCTGGGAGGCTTAAAAGATTCAAGTGGATCCATGGGGAAGAAATTGTTTGATCTGTATCATTTTAATGGAATTGCAAAGTCTGTGTTAAATGGCAACGTTGGCATGGGAGGTGAGAGCCCTCTGCAGAGGCCAAGGCTCTGTAAATTAAGTGTTTCAGTACCGCCAAGATGGACCCAGGAAGAGTTTCTTTCTGATAACAGAACAAGCGAAGTGAACCAGGCGGGCGCGGCCGAGCCTTCTCAACATGCTCCATTGGTGGACTGCATCAGGACCCGCTGGCCAAGAGCTGTTTGCAGCTGGATTGGCGATGCTCCCAGTATAGTTTGATGAGATGCCTCTAATCTGTTCAAATATGTCCTTGGCATTATTTTTCCTCTACTTTTAATAAAATTTAATACAAGTACTGTGGTGGAAGAATATTTTCACTTGTTCAATGTGTTGTTACAGGAACAAATTGTAACATCTATATTTGTTTTTCATTTTTTTTTTAACTCTGTGATCTTTGTAATGTGTTTAATTATTTAGATTATTATTTTTTTCCTTCAATGTTATTTTTTATTTTGATGCTAATATTTTGTTTCAAGCAAGCAATCAACTTGTAATTTTTACCTTTAGCATTTCATGTACATTGAATTTTGAGCTCTCCTTTTTTTTTTTAGATTAGAAAGTTAAAAGCCTCTCTTCCTTCATAGGCCTTGCTCAGCTTGTGAAATTTAGCACATTTAACATCATTGCTTATTTGATTAGAGGTGTCATTTTAACTAAAGCATTCTATAAATTTTTAAATCACCTATATACTAGATTTCTCTAGTATGGAGATATTAATTCTAAGAAGATGCATCTTGTCTTGTGCAAAAATATCTATAAGTTTTTATGTCTCGACAAGTTGATAAATTATTCTGTACGGACAACGGATGTCGTTCGGATGCTAACTAGAATGTGTTACGTCATTTTTTTGCTCGAAATTGGTGCTAAGTATCGTTGGGTGACGGGTAACATTGCGAGTTCTGATTGGTATTTAGACAATCCGATATTCGGACAGAATAATTTCTCCGACAAGCTGGACATTCCTGTCATTTTTGCCTTATAGCTCCTCATTAGATGGTGGAGACAAAATTATTACTAATTATGGAATCCTAGTTGTACCAAAATATTCGCTATAGAAAATCTTGAAAACTATGGTACTATGTATCAAACAAAATCTTTTTTGTAATCTATGATGCGGTGACAAGACTCTTTATGAACTCTGGGACATTAAATCTCTTCTTGGCTATTTCCCTGCTAGCTCTTTTATCTCCACTATTATTATTATTATTATTATTATTATTATTATTATTATTATTATTATTTATTACTGGGAATTGGAGCTTCCCTGCATAATTTCTTGCCCCTTTGTGAAATATTATTTGCTTAGTTCCTATTCATTTCGGAATGGTTTAAAATGGCTGGGATTGGTATTTTGATGACATGGATATAATTACACCTATTAAAATCCTTCTATAGTTTGTTGCAAGCCCTTTCACTTCCTCCTAAATTAACTTTTGATTATACCACCAGTCATAACACCCATGAGTTAGTCAAGCCCTATGGGTTCATGTAGATAAGGTTGAACCATTGATTGCGAACTTGCAAAAGATAATAATTATTATCGAATTATTTTGATAGTCCCCTATCATTTCCTTCCCTTTGGATGCCCAATTTTACTACCAAGGATTGTAATTCATGATCTATGCTCTAATCTCAAATTAATGTAGAAACACTTAGTACAACTAACTATTTCAAAGGCTTAGATTGATGGAGAAGATGCAATTAAGGCTTTATAATCAATGGTTCATCCATCCTACATATACGGGTGCATTGCAATGCACATAACTTAGTCATGACAAATGTAGGTTTACGACTAATTAATTTACTATGAACTTCTAGGAGCAATGATGATACTTTTATAAGTCCTTTTGATAGTCATTTGTCAATGATGTTACTTTATAAGGAATTCTTGATAAAACTACATTTAGTTTCTCATAAAGTTTTCATTGCATGATTTTGAAGTGATGCACATACTAAACACATCAAGTTTTGCTTCACGCCAGCTCTCTGCCTGGAGGCGATTCGTGGGCGAACTAGGGCTTCCTTCCGTGCGTTCGATTTTGGCCCTCCTGGCTGGAATCTCTTGGCGATTTCGGTTTGCTTTTCCTACTCTTCGCTTGTAGTTCTCTTTCGTACTCTGTTTTGGTTGATTTTCGTTCGATTTTTTGTGTGAGAAGATGACGACCCCGTCGTCATCTTGCCATGTCTCTTCAACTTTTGAGGGGAAAACTCGTTCCTTTAAAGAGGTTCTTGCTGGTGCTTCTTCGACTAACCCGAAACTGTAGTTTGTTCAGTCTACTTTTAAGGGTTGTCCGGCTCTCCTATTTGAGGACTCGGTTGTTGATCATCTTGCTCCCCCTTTTGCTCTGACCTTGATTGGTAAATTTATGTTAAGGAGGCCTAATCTTGATGTTATTAGGAAGTTTTTTGTGAATCCTAAGCTCTCTGGTTCTTTTCACGTGGGGTTACTTGGCCAAAGGCGTATTTCTATACAATTAGCCAATGATCTTGACAATAGCCAGATTTTTGCTAGGCGTTCATACTATATTCAAGCTTGTCAAATGCGTCTTTTGAAATGGACTCCGGATTTTGATGTTAGGGAGGAGTCTCCTATTGCACCGGTTTGGTTCTCATTTCCTAATTTGCGTTTACATTTTTTTAATCATAAAATATTATTTGGGTTGGCTTCCATTTTTGGTCGTCCTTTACAAACTGATCAAGCTACTGCTTCTGTGTCCCGTCCGTCCGTTGCTAGGGTTTTGGTTGAGTTGGATGTTTCTAAGAAACATCCAACTGAAATTTGGATTGGTTCTGAAGTAAAGGGTATTTCCAAAAAGTTGATTTTGAAAACTTACCTATCTTTTGTTCTTTTTGTAAGATCCACGGGCATGCAGTAAATCAATGTTTTCGTAAAAACCCAAACTTGCGTCCTAACAAAAACCCTTTGCAACAATCGGCTGACATTGCTCCTTCTGAAAAATCGCCAACTGAGAGCCCCTTGGTTGGTCCCGAGCTGGTTCCTACTGATGGAGTTTCTGATGCTGTTCCTCAAAAATAGGGAGTTGATATTTTACATAATAATTCTATTGAGTTACTTAAAGGTGTTCCCACTGAATGTGAGGGAAATGTTGAGAATGACGTACACATTGTAGTACCTTCTTCCTCTTGCTTTATCAATCATAAGATAACTGATGCTAATGATGCTATGATTGCTAATTCTCTGAATATTCAGGATATTGAGACAAGTACTAATGTTGATACCCCATTGATGGTCAGTGATAGAGATAAGAATGATACTGTTTTAGAAGAGGGAGAAATTGTTGCGATGAACCAACAACTTTTTCCTTCATTCATGTGTAAAGTGAATGTTGAGAAGGATTCTACTATAAGGGATGAGGATGGCCGATTTATGGAGGATGATGATCCTCCATTTCACAGTGTTGGTAAAACTCTTTCAGCTTCTAATTATAATAGTGATACTCTAATGGATACTGAGGAAATGATGACCGCAGCTAGATGTTTTGCCTCTGATGACAATGATACTAGCTTTATTAAATTTCAGAGTAAAATGGGGCATAAGCCTAAGAATGTTATATTACAACCCACTAGAAATAATTCTCGGCATACTCGCTAAACTACTTCTCATTAATTGTTTTCTTATGTTTAATATGATTATTTAGAATGTTAGGGGCATTGGTTGCCCGTCTTCTAAGGTCTGGGTTAAAAATTTATATTGTATTCATAATATTTCTATTATTGTCTTGCTTGAGCCACTTATCCCCACGTCTAGGTTAGCTAGTACCTCTCGTTTTCTTGGTTTCAATCATGCTATTTCTAATATTTCTAATAAAATTTGGATTCTTTGAAAAAATCCTATTAAAATTGATATTATTGGTGACTTTGTTCAAGTTATGCATTGCAACATTGAGGCTTTTAATTTTCATTGTTATGCTTCTTTCGTGTAAGCTGCTTCTTCTCTTTATTGTAGGAAGTTGTTATGGGATCAGCTTAAGAATTTTCATAGTTCTTGTAATGTGCCTTGGAAGGTGGGAGGGGATTTCAATGCTATTTCTTCGCCTTCTGAAAGGTTAGGTGGTTCGGTCCCTTCTTATCGCTCTATATCTGACTTTAATAACATGATATTGCATTATAATTTGATTGACATTGATTTTGTTGGTAACAAATTCACTTGGAATAGGGGTCACCTTTGGCAGAGGCTTGATCGTGTGCTTTTTAATGATTCGTGGATTAAGGCCATTAGTTTTACTAATGTTCAGCATCTTAGTAGAACCTTGTCTGATCATTCTCCTTTACTTATTAACATCAACAGTAGGCAAATTAATGCGACCTCTCAATTCAGATTTCAAAATATGTGGTTACTTAATAATACTTTTTTTGAGGTGGTTAAGAACAATTGGCATGCCCCTTACACCTTGATAATTCTATTACTGGTATGAAAAGGCTTTGGTTTAAGCTTAAAAGGTTGAAACAAGCGCTGAACTGGTGGAATCACAATGTTTTCAAAAATATTTTTTCTAATATTATCCAAGCTAAGCATAGTGTTGATTTTAATGAAAACTTATGTCAAAATGACCCGCTGATGTTAATTGTTCTTTATTAAATCAATATAAACTTGATCTTTTTAACTTTCAAGCTCATGAGGAGATTTTTTGGAAATAAAAAACTGCTGCTAAGCATTTGGTTGAGGGGGATAGTAATCCTAAATACTTTCATGCTTTAACTAAGAGAAAAAGGATTAGGAATAGTATTGACAAAATGCAAAGAGAGGATGGTTCTTATTCTACTAACAATGTTGAGATTGTTAATTTAGCTGGGCTTTACTTTGAGAATCATTTCAACAAAACTTTTACTCTTGTTTGGCCTACTGATCACTCTTTTATTCCTAACATTATATCGAATGATGATAATGAACTCCTTTCTAATCCTCCCTCTTTAGAGGAAATTAAAGTGACTGTGTTTGGGATGAATAGTGATTCGGTGGCGGGTCCTGATGATTTTACTACTCTTTTTTTCAGAAAAGTTGGCATATTATTTTTGATGATATTAATTCTGCTACTTTGGATTTTTTTTTGCGGGTAACCCTATTCCTAAATTTGTTACTTCTACTTCGCTTGTGCTCATTCCTAAAAGTAATTCTATTTAAATGTGGAATAATTTTCGTCCTATTAGTCTTTGTACGTTTTTTAACAAATTGATCTTTAAAATTGTTTCGAATCGTTTATCTTCTATTTTACCTAAAATTATTTCGCCTTTTCAAATGGGTTTTGTAAAAGGTAAGGCTATTACGGAGAATATTCTTCTCGCTCAAGAATTAACTCAAGATTTGGATGTTAGGGTTTGGGGGGTAATGTTATTTTGAAGCTTGATATTGCCAAGGCGTATGACAATATTAGTTGGGATTTCATTTACTTTATGCTGAATCTTTTTGGTTTTAACCATACTTTTATTAACCTCATCAAACATTGTATTGAGAATGTGTATTTTCCGATTATTCTGAATGGCTCCAATCATAGTTTTTTTAAGTCTTCTCATGGGTTACGGAAGTTCGATCCGATTTCCCCTGCTCTTTTTTATTATTGCGGCTGATTTTCTGTCTAGGGGTCTCTCTAATTTATTTGAACTTAACCCTAGTCTTTATTTTAAGAGTTTGGGAGGTTTCCTGTTATCCCACTTATGTTTTGGTGATGACTTTATTGTATTTACTAATGCCTCTATTAAAAGGATTAAGAAAATTATGGAATTCTTCAATGCTTTTGAAATGTTTAGTGGTTTGACTTTTAGTAGAAACAAATGTTGTTTTATTGCTTCTAAAAGGGTTTTTAATGATCGTAGTCTTGCTATTCAAAATGTTACTGGTTTTTCTCAGGCTAACTTACTTATTAAGTATCTTGGTGTTCTCTTGTTTAAAGGTAGAAGACATACTTTTCTGTTCAATGATCTAATTTCTTCGATGCAAAATAAGCTGCTTATGTGGGTCTCTAATTTTCTTAGTTTTGGTGGCAGGGTTACTTTAATTAAAAGTGTTATTTGTGCGTTACCTGTTTATATGTTTCAGACTATTTTTCCTACTCAAACTGTTTGTAATAGGATCCATAAGATTATTAATAAGTTTTTTTGGAAAGGTAATCTCTCTTCTAAAATTATTTGGGCTTCGTGGGATAATTGTTGTGGTATTTTGGATGAAGATAAGCTGGGTTGTAAGAACCTCTTTGACCTTGCTAAGGCTTTCTCTTTTAAATTGTGGTATACTTTACGTTCTAAAGAGAATCTTTGGGCTACTTTTATGATTTCTAAATATTGTGTGGGTAAGCACCCGTCCAATATTTCTCCTAAGCCGAGGGATTCTAAAGTTTGGAAAAGGCTTTGTAAGATCAAGTGGGAAGTGGAGCCTCATATCTTGTGGGGGCTTGGTGAAGGTAACAGCTTTTTCTGGAAGGATAAATGGCTAGGTACGGATTCTATTGATTCTATTTTACACACTACCTCGTCTGCTTCTGTTAAGGTTAATTTTTTCTTCAATAACAATTGTTGGGATTATGAGAAGCTCTCTAACTTTATTCCTGATTGCATTATTTCTCGTATCCTTAACGTGCCTATAAATACCTTCTCTAAAGATATTATTTTGTGTGATTTTTCTAAAGATGGGGTCTTTAATCTTAAGAATGCTTAGCATTCTTTTAGGTTTAAAGGCACTTTAGATAAGATTTTTACTAATATCTGACATCAGAGCATACCCTCTACGATTTCTGTTTTTATGTGAAGAACTCTTCATAAATTCATCCCTATGGAGGACAATCTCATTAAAAAAGGCTTTAGTTTTGCTTCTAAATGTCAATATTGTTTTCACATTGAAATTATGGACCATGTCTTTATTTCTGGGCCGGTGGCTGTTAGAACTTCGGTGCATTTTGATGATGTGTTTAAATTAAATTGTTTTAATACTCATCTCTCTCTTAATTTGTTACTTAATTCTTGGTTTATTAGTACTAAATGCCACATTCATAATTGTATTCCTTGCCTTATTCTTTGGTTTCTTTGGTTGGAGAGGAACAACTCTATTTTTAATGGGGTTAGGATGAACCATATCAATGTTATCCAACGGGTCAAGGACAAGATTTTGGCTCTTGTGAATGTTAACTTGCTTACTGTTAAGAGCTTCAAAAATTATTATCATATCACCTCCTCTTTGGGGATTGGTTGGATGAAGCCCCCTAATGCTTTCAAGATTGTGTATTGGATAAAGCCTCCTCCTAATGTTTTTAAACTTAATGTTGATGGTTCTGGTACTGGTTGTGGTCGGCTGATTTGTGATAGTAATGACCATTTGATTATTGCTTTTGCGGGCTCGACTCATAATGGTAAAATTGATTATGCTATTGGCTTGGCCAACCTTTATGGTATCCAACTTTGCATATCTTTGAACTTAATCAATCTGCTTATTGAAGTGAACTCTGATTTTAACATTTCTCCCTTTCAGGATTTGGATGAGGCGTGTTGTAAACCGAACATATTCTATGTGGTTAGGGAAATTAAAAGACAATTATTATTTGTGAATCATTCTTTTTGTCATGTTGGTAAAACTGCCAATTCTTGTGCTTCTTGGTTGGCTAATTTTGGTTGCAATATTGATTGTTTTTCTGATTTTATTCCTTCTAATATTCCAGCCCCTCTTAAGGGTTTACTTCATCTGGATGCATGTAGTATTCCCTATGTCTGCACTTAATTTTATGATTTGGTTCTGGATGGAGTGGGTTGTTTGGCTTCTGGACTTGGCTGTTTTCTGGAGTTGCATATTTGGGAGAAGTTATTTCTGTATGCTCTGTGTTGCTGGGTTTATTTTCTATTTTGGGCTGTTGGTTTTATCCCCTCTGGCAATGTGTAGGTGGAATTGTTGATGTCATTTTCGTGATTTCTTATTGGACGCTCGGTACTTTGTTGTTTTGCAGTTTATTTTTCTGTTGTCAGCTGGCTGCTGAGGTTATTTGTTGGGTTGTGTTATTTTGGCCATTCATCATGTTTCTCTCTGCGTTTTCGAGACCCTTCTCTCTGGAATGCAGGGAGTTGTGGGTGATGTCTGCTTGGCCTTTAGGATCATGGTGCTGCTTATGATTTAATTCTTCTTTGTTGCCTATTTTTCGTGACAATGTTAATGCTAATTTCATTGTGAATTGCGACTTGAGCAATGATTTTACTGGATTATATGCTGATGGTTCAACCCGTTGTTGCTCTTCTGCCTTCTATTGGTGGAGTGTTGGGGGTAACTGTGGTGATGTGCCTAGGAATTATGTTATTACTGATGTGGCTTTTCGGTGGCAGTTAGATTGCAGGTGGTTATATTTACTAATTATTGCTTTTGGGGGGCTTAATATGGTTTGTTTCTTCTACCTTTGGTTGTTGCTTCATGTGAATTGGATGCATCTGAGTTCGGTTGGATGCTCTTTACTGTTGGTTAGCTGGTATGATTATGAGAAGTGGTGTAATCAGTGGATGGGCTTATTTGGGGTGGTTTTTGAAGTTTATGAAGGTAGGATTGAGCGGCTTGTGGATGTTCCAAATGAGGCTTTTCGCAATTTATTTCTGAGCTCGCGAAGTCCTAATTCCAATTTTGGCTTTACTTGGCACATCCTTTTTTGCTTAAACTTCTTTCACACTGCTTATTTATACCTTTGTGATTATCTCACTTGTTGGTGGTGGTGTAGGTTCTTGGTTTGCTATTTCTCATTTTTGCAGGTGGATCGTTGCTTGAAGCAGTTTTGGGATTTTTGGAGATAAACTGGGCTTCATTGTTATCTTCTCCTCTTTCTTTTTTGGATGCTTGTCTGTAGCATCAATAGATTGTCTCTAGGTTCCTTACCTTTTTTGTTGTGGGGTGTTAATTGGCTCGTTAATTTTTTTATTTGCTTTATTTTTTAGCTCTGCTGAGTATTAGTGAGCCGATGAACTCCTTTTTGTCTTTTTCTTTGTTTCTTGTTTTTAACATGTAAGCCCCTTCGGGGGGTTTTTTTTTTTAAGAATAACATAAATATTCCAAAAAAAAAAAGTTTTGCTTCACACCCAGGTTTATTTTGGGTTTGTAAATAGTTATTCAAAATTAATAGTGTATTCTTTACTATTAACACCTCTCACTAACTTGATGTTAGATACCTCACACTTCAATTTGGTGGTATAACTAATTTTATGTCTACTTTGAAGTAGTAACTAACTTATTGTTGTTGATCAATCAAATCCTCAATCATATGTAATATATACTTAATTTTTATGGTGATCTTAATTAGTGTTGTATAGATAGAAGATTTCTAGTCAGATAATTAAGAATTTAGCTTTCTTGAGATAAATATTTGAGATGGTGGTGAAGTTTTATGGAAGTTGGTGAGGCTATCAATTGCCAAGAAGGTACTAAAAAGCCGGCCTCCTTTGCATGACTTTCCAAGATAGCAGTAAAATTGCATCGATGATGTATTTAAAATAAAGGAATAGATACAAAAAGCTATATATAGACTTATTTAATACAATTTTCTCATTGGGGTAATTTATCATGATAATAAAAAAGTTATTGAGATAATGGTGAGATCATCAAAATAAGATGAGGTGCTGTTTTCGACATATTACGAAGCAATGTGTTGGGTTAGGTGCTCACACATGAATGTGTGTAGAAACATTATTTGAAGGCATCTGGACAGGTACATGTAAGGCGTGAGGGAAAGTATCCATTGATCATTAGGCACAGGTGGAGTGTTGGGTAGGATTGTGTGGGGAGCATGGAAAATTACTTTGACTTTGGATTCCATGCATCTATAGTCATTAGCAAGGATATTTGATATTAGAAAGCTAGTGATAAAAAGTTATTAGGAAAGAGTTTTAGGATTATATTAAAGAAATTTGAATCACATAAGGGCGGCTTAGGATGAATTGAGTTGAGTCTGCATAAGTTAGAAAATGAGGTAAACTTCAATGGACTAAGAGTTTACTATGAAATCCTTCAAATATTTTACAAAGGTGTTATGTTTACATGACTTGATGAATATAAATAATAACACAATTTTCTCCAAAAAAATTAAAATCATTCTCGATGAGCATCAAAATTCAACAAATTTTGATTTTATTATAATTTATGTAGAGTCAACTTTATGATGATACTTAAACACTAAATAAATTCATCATTTGCCTACTCAATGAAACAAATCTCCCTCCATCTATCAAACTATTCCAAAATCAGATCACCATGACTTGTTGTCAAAATGATTTTTCTTTGAATTTAAGCAAAATATTTCATACCCTATAAAACTTATTTTGAGTTGAAAGATAAGATCATACTCAACACAAATTTTAGTCCACTTGGATACTTAGAAGCATACAAACTTCATATAATAATATGTTGGATCTATAAAAAGCATGAAAGGGAATAAAATAAGATGTACAAAAGGAGATCTTTTAGAATAATATTTTGAAATAAAAATATCATGTGACATATCTAAATATTTTTATTACATTAAAAGGTATAATATTTATTTAAGAAAAAAACCAAAGGTATTGGACATTAACAAAACATCCATCCATTCATCTTCACTATATAGTACCTTTATGGGGTTTGACCTTTAGGGTAAGCTCTAATCTCACCTCTCATCAGACATAGTTCCTTCAAGATTATTCAAGTGAATTATTTCTCAAGATATCACATCCATAAATCTTTTATTGCAAACTCAAATATACCATCAAAAGCCTTATGAAAATATGGTATAATCTCACAATGATACTTCAGTAACCTCAGAAAATCCTCCACTACCCTAGATAATTATACAACTTTCCTCTCCCATAATGACTTATTCTTTTAAGGTTCAGAACCATTTCATGAATCTTCTCGCTTTAAATAATCAACCTCTTACCACCATGAAGAGGAGGAAATATCCTAAATGGCAACTTAGTGTAACACATGATCATTGAGAAAATGTATATTCATATCATTCATTGATATTGTATAAATAGTGATAGCGAATACAACCATACCCCGAGATCTAAATTGGAATAATTATCTATTTTATCCTTTAATATATCAACAAGAGCTTTTATGATAATCAATATTATCAATATATCCAATGAAAGCAAATCTATATATCATATACATCAAAATATAAATTTGTATTCATTCCTCAAAATTATATTTATAATAGTCAAGATATCATTACAATCAATAATTTATATCAAGATCGAACTACAAAAAAGAATTTAAAAAAAAAAAAATACAAAGCTAACAAAAGGAGAAAATTGAAGATCTCAATCAACCTCACTCCATAGAGTTCTAACCCTTTTCCTAACCTAAAAAAAAAAAATCACACATAATGAGCTTACAAAGCCCAACAAAAATCAAAACTCACTAAAGCTTTCAACACAAGATTCAATAATCAATATGCATTCTTATCTCAATCAATAGAATCAATAATTTTAATATCATCAATGATTAATTATAAATAATACAAATCAATGTGACCAATACGAAAACAAAAATCATTATGTTGATGCCCATAAATCAATAACTGGTGCGAGAACGTAAATGCATCAATAATCAATAAATTAGTACTACAAGTAAAAACACATATGTACTGTAATAATTTAAATTTATCATTCTATCAGTGAGGTGAATCAGGAACAGATAAGAGTCATATCAATATGTTATATATTAGTAGCGCTAACATATGCCTGGTATAATAGTCTATAATTTATAAAAACGTGAAAGTATATATCCATGAAGATAAATAGGACATAAATAAGAAATTCATGGCTCAATTATATGTTATTAACATTATAAAGTTCACAAGATAGACCATCCAACTTTAATGTGAAATTTCAACATCTTTAATCGCAGCCATTTCCCAGTTGATCATTAATCATATCTATCACACTTATCGTTTATTCAATAAATCAATTATTATTACATATGACTTCTAATATAATCTATAAAAATTCTTCACTCACTTTCCATTACACTTTCCATCAGTGTAATTCGATCATTAGTTACATGCTATAATTAGGATCATACCACAAATCTTTTATTTTAAGGAAAGCTTATCAGACCACCCTCTTATATAAGTTATTATATTTTAAGAGCCAACTTGTATTAATTATAGTGTTAAAATCTAACAACTATCTTGAATCAATGGTATATGTCTTTTTTTAATTTATGCTCTATGGAATGTAGGAATATATAAATAACAAGAATATATATATATATATATATATATATATATATATATATATATATATATATATATATATATATATATATATATATATATAGTTTATTTCTTTAAAAAATCATAACTTTCATTTTACCTAATAAAATTTAATAATATTATAGTCAAAATATTCATATGAGTCATATCTATCATACTCAAAAAGTTACATCGTAAAAGTGTGATAAATCCGGAAAAAATATATTTTTATCCTTGTTGAGGGAAAATAAATCAATATATACAAAATTATTGAAAACAAAAGTAAGTTTTAGTTTACTTACTATGATAAAAAGACTTTTGCCAATAGAAGCAACCGAAAAAAAAATGATCAAAATCTAAATTTCTCTCTTTTCCCTCTTTTCTCTTCCTCTCACTTTCCTTCTCTTCTTTCACGTCAAGCCATGCGAATGGGAAAGGGAGGAATGGATTAGTGCTTTAGGTTTAGGATTTAATATATATAATACTGTTTGTAGCCTAGAGACACGTCTCTCAAACAATGCAGCATCGCATGTCGGTTCATGGCGCCTCTGTGTTCGAAATCCTGACACAGTCGTGCTTGAAATATTGGCGCCGTCGTGTTGATTTTTTTTCAAATTTTCCTAATACTAAAGCACAAGAGCGCCGAAATTCCTAGCACCACAGTGCTCCATTTTAAAAATTTCATAGTTTTCATTTTTTTTAAAAAATATTTTTCATAATTATCAGGTTGTTGCAAATACAATGATGCTCACCATCACCATAAAAGTCTTTCCTTTGACTAATTTTTTGTAAGATGCGCAACCAAGTATGGTTACATTTAGAATAAGAAAGTGATCTCAAAAGAAAAAAAAGAAAAAGATATAAGATAATTTCCTCACTCACTTGAAGGATATTCTTTCCTATGTCCCCACTTTGCCAAAGTTTTTATTGGGGGGATCACATTGTTTTTATGTTGGACATGAATTAAGTGACAAGAATTAGAAAAGAATAACCATTGAACACTTTGAGGAATCCAAAGATTACCAATTTGCCTTTATGACAATAACAAACATGTCAAAACCTTAATTATTTTTACCGACTTATATTATGGAAGTCTTCAGTTGGGCTTAACCCACTAATATTTTTATATTACTTATCTAGGTATGTGTTGTATTTTCATACAAACATAAAGTATTAATATTCCTTTTTTTTTTTTTTTAAATCACAAATAATTTAGCATGTACCAAACATGTCAATTGACTTAGGCTGATTTAGTCCCCCAAACTTTTTTTCATTTATATTTTGACGTTTTAACTGGAAATTTAGCTTAAATAGGCCCCCAAAAGTTGGCTCAGTCCTTTCGGGCTTGAAAGTTCAGTGTTGGTGTTAGGGTATCAATAAATGACTCAACTCATGCTTGACTTGAAGAATTTTAGTTCTTGTTACCCCGCTTAATTAATGTGTCGAGTGGGTCTAGAATTTTAACCCGTTTATTGAACAGGTCAAATTTAGGTTGACCCGTAAACTCACTTTTGACCTAAAAGTAATCCGTTTAATATATATATTTTTATTTAAGTTCTTTTGTTTGTCAGTATGATCTTATTGTTTATCAATTAACCTAAATTCTATAGTTCATAAGTTATAATTTTTTTTAATAAAAAAAAGTTACCATATTGAGTTTGAGTCATTCAAATTGCTTGTGGGGTCCACATTGAGGTTTTGTTTGGGACGACTTTCTTGTTACTTTTTAAAATAATTTTTTAGCATAAAAATAAAAAACTGATTTAAAAGCAACAAAAAAATCTTCCCAAAGTCTAATGAATCAAAGTTGGGATAGACTGAATTAATAAATTTCGGGTCATACCACAACACTGTTAACCCGTATTGACGTGAGTTGATGATTTGTGCGCATTTACCTGCTTGAAGTTTCCCCTTAGCGGTCTTTCCTTCTGCAAAAACCCTAGACGGCTTCCAGACAACGCCAGCAAGCTAGTAAGGAGGAAGGTAGATATTCTCTGACGATCTTATACGATCTTATGCTCTAAACAGAACCAGTTTCACGATCTATTCTCATTTGTCCCTAGTTTCTGGTTCGCGGAATTTTCGATCTTACTTCTCGTCGCATCGGATCTATTGAAGGGAGAGCGATTCAAGTCTGTTCTGATTGATCCCAATGTGAGTAGCTTTTCCAGTACTGCCTGATCCTTGAATTAAGTGGTTTGGAACTTTTATTGCTTTTCGCTGCAGTTGTTGGCGTTTGGATATTGTTTGTTTTAATGCAGCGCAAATTAGAAAAATCGACTTATAACATCTGTTAAGGGATAAGTAATGTAATGGGTTAGGATTCTATAAATAAGCTCCCTCTTAAAGAGTTTAGGGCATTAACCAAGCAAAAATAATGTGAAGTGATGGAGCCTTTGACTCAAACCTTCTTCCCCTTTGAAGTACTTGCATTTGTGGGCATCCTACGATTTCCCAGAGCCTCTCTCCTCTCTATTGGATCTTTAGATAAGATATAACTGATTAGTTATTAATATATCTCTATTTTCTATGCATTTTTCTGTTGTGTTTATATCAGTATTAAATGGTATTCTCGTTGAGATTTTGGGTACGTCAAATGATATCTTGACGAAATATATTACGGGAGGCTGTGAGTTGCGGGATTTGGATCAGACAGCGGATCCCAATCGGAAGCACAATGACGTTAACACAAAGTTGGATTGAAGTGGATCTGGCAACGGTGCTTGAACTGTGGAAAGGGTCAATGAGAGCTCCATTTGATATGGATCTCAGCACAAAATTTTGAGAAAAACACAGAAAAGATAGAACTATATTGATAACTAGGAAATTAGAGCTTGCTGCAAGCTCTAGGTGCAAGGGGGAGAAGGGCTTTAGGTAGTTATAGGATGCTCACAACTCATCAGTATTTCGGTTTTGGTTGGGGGGGGGGGGGGTTGTTCCTTCTTACATTGTTTTCTTGATTGATACCCTAACTTTCAAAGAAGGAAAGTTTATTTATAGAATTATTAAAAGCCTAATGGCTCAATAAGACACCTAATAACTATATAATCCCCTTTATATTAATTCTTCCCGAACATTCCCCACTCCATCACAGATACCTTGCCCTCCAGGTTGAGAAAATCACGATAAGATCGGGGAGGAGGTGGTTGTTGTTGGTGCTAAGAGCTTAGTCTTGGCTAGGATGGTTAGTTAGTGTAGACTGTAGAGTGCGAATAGATCAAGGTGGAAGTGGCGTTTGCTAGTAGCGGGGTTTGTTGGCTACGAGATTTGATGTGATTTGAAGGTGGAAGGCATGGTGAGATTTGACATAGAGTCATACGTGAATTGGAATGGCAGATTGGGGGGAAGTCTGTATTTGAAATTATTGTGGCTGGTTCTGATGGAGATAGAGCACTGCGGGTGGTGGGAGACTTGGGTGAAGCACTATGTTGCTTAAGATATGGGGACTATAGGTAGGTGTCAAGGCGATAGCTATTGAGGATGCAAGTACGTTGATATGTGTGCTGGGGTGGGCAGATCCTGGGCAACTAGCGATGATGTGGTGGGAAATGGGGGTGAAATCATGATGGAGGTGGGGCACTGAGAGTATTATTTGCTATAGGTCTAAACATAAAATATAGAAATGTATTGATAACCAGGCAATTATAGCTTGCCAGAAGCTCCAAGTAGAGAGGTGAGAAAGCTTTGAGCAATCGTAGGATGCTCACAACTTTAGGTATTTTGGAGGTGGGGAAAGGGTTTGAGCCAAATGCTTCATTATTTCTTGCTTGGTTGATGCCTTAACTCCAAGAGGGAGCTTTTTTATATATGCTTAGGAAATATAATGGTCTAATAAGATACCTAATTACTATCTAAACCCACCAAATACCCATAACATTATTTATTCCTAGCACTTTCATTTGGCTGCTACGTAGTGAGATTATAAATTTATCAAAACAACCAATGATATCTACTAGTCTTTCATGTTTTGAACAATGAGGATAATTTTTTTGATTTTGTAGTTACTTTAGCACCGATTGCTTTCATTTTTTTAACTGTATTTTCTTGAAAAAAAATGAATATAATTAAATCTTCTTGTGCATAAAGTTGCTACCCATGCAGTGCTATTGATGAGCTGGAAGAAGGCTACCCTTATGAACTAGTTATTTGAAGATAATAAGATTGTCAATTTTTGTGGTTATTGTAGCCATTTCATGTAGTTTATTTATTTATTTAATTATTGTTGTGGTCTACTCATGCCATATTTTATTCCATAGAACGTTCAAATGGTAGTTTGGATTAGGTTTTTCCAATGTATTTCAATTACTTTGAATTATTAGCATACAAAACAAAATTGTTAGCTAATTATCTTTTAAACATCCTTATGCTAGTACATTAGAATGTGAAGCTGGGAACAATTTGGCATATGGTTATTGAAGTTTACTCCTATTTGACTTGCAATGCTTTATGACACAGAATGCGGGCCATTAAAAGAGAATCATAAAATTAAGTGTTGCACAGATGAGGATGCTAAGATGTATGACCAACTTACTTATTAAGTATCTTGGTGTTCTCTTGTTTAAAGGTAAGACATACTTTTCTGTTCAATGATCTAATTTCTTCGATGCAAAATAAGCTGCTTATGTGGGTCTCTAATTTTCTTAGTTTTGGTGGCAGGGTTACTTTAATTAAAAGTGTTTTTTGTGCGTTACCTGTTTATATGTTTCAGACTATTTTTCCTACTCAACTGTTTGAATAGGATCCATAAGATTATTAATAAGTTTTTTTGGAAAGGTAATCTCTCTTCTAAAATTATTTGGGCTTCGTGGGATAATGTTGTGTGTATTTTGGATGAAGATAAGCTGGGTTGTAAGAACCTCTTTGACCTTGCTAAGGCTTTCTCTTTTAAAATGTGGTTTACTTTACGTTCTAAAGAGAATCTTTGGGCTACTTTTATGATTTCTTATATTGTGTGGGGAAGCACCCGTCCAATATTTCTCCTAAGCCGAGGGATCTTAAAGTTTGGAAAGGCTTTGTAAGTCAAGTGGGAAGTGGAGCCTCATATCTTGTGGGGGGCTGGTGAAGGTAACAGCTTTTTCTAGGTCTAGGATAAATGGCTGGTACGGATTCTATTGATTCTATTTACACACTACCTCGTCTGCTTCTGTTAAGGTTAATTTTTTCTTCATAAACAATTGTTGGGATTATGAGAAGCTCTCTAACTTTATTCCTGATTGCATTATTTCTCGTATCCTTAACGGCCTATATATCCTTCTCTAAAGATATTATTTTGTGTGATTTTTCTAAAGATGGGGTCTTTAATCTTAAGAATGCTTAGCATTCTTTTAGGTTTAAAGGCACTTTAGATAAGATTTTACTAATATCTGACATCAGAGCATACCCTCTACGATTTCTGTTTTTATGTGAAGAACTCTTCATAATTCATCCCTA
This sequence comes from Dendrobium nobile, assembly GCA_022539455.1. Classification (NCBI taxonomy): domain Eukaryota; kingdom Viridiplantae; phylum Streptophyta; class Magnoliopsida; order Asparagales; family Orchidaceae; genus Dendrobium; species Dendrobium nobile. The sequence continues at coordinate 14,951,139 of CM039733.1, read as the reverse complement.
TGGAGGACAATCTCATTAAAAAAGGCTTTAGTTTTTGCTTCTAAATGTCCATATTGTTTTCACATTGAAATTATGGACTAGTCTTTATTTCTGGGCCGGTGGCTGTTAGACTTCGGTGCATTTTGATGATGTGTTTAAATTAAATTGTTTTAATACTCATCTCTCTCTTAATTTGTTACTTAATTCTTGGTTTATTAGTACTAAATGCCACATTCATAATTGTATTCCTTGCCTTATTCTTTGGTTTCTTTGGTTGGAGAGGAACAACTCTATTTTTAATGGGGTTAGGATGAACCATATCAATGTTATCCACGGGTCAAGGACAAGATTTTGGCTCTTGTGATGTTAACTTGCTTACTGTTAAGAGCTTCAAAATTTTTATCATATCACCTCCTCTTTGGGGATTGGTTGGATGAAGCCCCTAATGCTTTCAAGATTGTGTATTGGATAAAGCCTCCTCCTAATGTTTTTAAACTTAATGTTGATGGTTCTGGTACTGGTTGTGGTCGGTGATTTGTGATAGTAATGACCATTGATTATTGCTTTTTTCGGGCTCGACTCATAATGGTAAAATTGATTATGCTATTGGCTTGGCCAACCTTTATGGTATCCAACTTTGCATATTTTGAACTTAATCAATCTGCTTATTGAAGTGAACTCTGATTTTAACATTTCTCCCTTGGTTTGGATGAGGCGTGTTGTTAAACCGAACATATTCTATGTGGTTAGGGAAATAAAAGACAATTATTATTTGTGAATCATTCTTTTGTCATGTTGGTAAAACGCCAATTCTTGTGCTTCTTGGTTGGCTAATTTTGGTTGCAATATTGATTGTTTTTCTGATTTTATTCCTTCTAATATTCCAGCCCCTCTTAAGGGTTTACTTCATCTGGATGCATGTAGTATTCCCTATGTCTGCACTTAATTTTATGATTTGGTTCTGGATGGATGGGTTGTTTGGCTTCTGGACTTGGCTGTTTTCTGGAGTTGCATATTTGGGAGAAGTTATTTCTGTATGCTCTGTGTTGCTGGGTTTATTTTTTATTTTGGGCTGTTGGTTTTATCCCCTCTGGCAATGTGTAGGTGGAATTGTTGATGTCATTTTCGTGATTTCTTATTGGACGCTCGGTACTTTGTTGTTTTGCAGTTTATTTTTCTGTTGTCAGCTGGCTGCTGAGTTATTTGTTGGGTTGTGTTATTTTGGCCATTCATCATGTTTCTCTCTGCGTTTTCGAGACCCTTCTCTCTGGAATGCAGGGAGTTTGTGGTGATGTCTGCTTGGCCTTTAGGATCATGGTGTGCTTATGATATTAATTCTTCTTTGTTGCCTATTTTTCGTGACAAGTTAATGCTAATTTCATTGTGAATTGCGACTTGAGCAATGATTTTACTGGATTATATGTGTGGTTCAACCCGTTGTTGCTCTTCTGCCTTCTATTGGTGGAGTGTTGGGGGTAACTGTGGTGATGTGCCTAGGAATTATGTTATTACTGATGTGGTTTTCGGTGGCAGTTAGATTGCAGGTGGTTATATTTACTAATTATTGCTTTTGGGGGCTTAAAATGGTTTGTTTCTTTTACCTTTGGTTGTTGCTTCATGTGAATTGGATGCATCTAGTTCGGTTGGATGCTCTTTACTGTTGGTTAGCTGGTATGATTATGAGAAGTGGTGTAATCAGTGGATGGGCTTATTTGGGGTGGTTTTTGAAGTTTATGAAGGTAGGATTGAGCGGCTTGTGGATGTTCCAAATGAGGCTTTTCGCAATTTATTTCTGAGCTCGCGAAGTCCTAATTCCAATTTTGGCTTACTTGGCACATCCTTTTTTGCTTAAACTCTTTCACACTGCTTATTTATACCTTTGTGATTATCTCACTTGTTGGTGGTGGTGTAGGTTCTTGGTTTGCTATTTCTCATTTTTGCAGGGGGATCGTTGCTTGAAGCAGTTTTGGGATTTTTGGAGATAAACTGGGCTTCATTGTTATCTTCTCCTCTTTCTTTTTTGGATGCTTGTCTGTAGCATCAATAGATTGTCTCTAGGTTCCTTACCTTTTTTGTTGTGGGGTGTTAATTGGCTCGTTAATTTTTTTATTTGCTTTATTTTTTAGCTCTGCTGAGTATTAGTGAGCCGATGAACTCCTTTTTGTCTTTTTCTTTGTTCTTGTTTTTAACATGTAAGCCCCTTCGGGGGGTTTTTTTTTTAAGAATAACATAAAATATTCCAAAAAAAAAAAGTTTTGCTTCACACCCAGGTTTATTTTGGGTTTGTAAATAGTTATTCAAAATTAATAGTGTATTCTTTACTATTAACACCTCTCACTAACTTGATGTTAGATACCTCACACTTCAATTTGGTGGTATAACTAATTTTATGTCTACTTTGAAGTAGTAACTAACTTATTGTTGTTGATCAATCAAATCCTCAATCATATGTAATATATACTTAATTTTTATGGTGATCTTAATTAGTGTTGTATAGATAGAAGTTTCTAGTCAGATAATTAAGAATTTAGCTTTCTTGAGTAAATATTTGAGATGGTGGTGAAGTTTATGGAAGTTGGTGAGGCTATCAATTGCCAAGAAGGTACTAAAAAGCCGGCCTCCTTTGCATGACTTTCCAAGATAGCGTAAAATTGCATCGATGATGTATTTAAAAAAGGAATAGATACAAAAAGCTATATATGACTTATTTAATACAATTTTTCTCTTGGGGTAATTTATCTGATATAAAAAAAAGTTATTGAGATAATGGTGGATCATCAAAATAAGATGAGGTGCTGTTTTCGACATATTACGAAGCAATGTGTTGGGTTAGGTGCTCACACATGAATGTGTGTAGAAACATTATTGAAGGCATCTGGACAGGTACATGTAAGGCGTGAGGGAAAGTATCCATTGATCATTAGTCACAGGTGGAGTGTTGGGTAGGATGTGTGGGGAGCCTGGAAAATTACTTTGACTTTGGATTCCATGCATCTATAGTCATAGCAAGGATATTTGTATTAGAAAGCTAGTGATAAAATAATTAGGAAAGAGTTTTAGGATTATATTAAAGAAATTTGAATCACATAAGGGCGGCTTAGATGAATTGAGTTGGTCTGCATAAGTTAGAAAATGAGGTAAACTTCAATGGACTAAGAGTTTACTATGAAATCCTTCAAATATTTACAAAGGTGTTATGTTTACATGACTTGATGAATATAAATATACACAATCTTTTCTCCAAAAAATTAAAATTATTCTCGATGAGCATCAAAATTCAAACAATTTGATTTTATTTATATTTATGTGAGTCAACTTTATGATGATACTAAACACTAAATAAATTCATCATTTGCCTACTCAATGAAACAAATCTCCTCCATCTATCAAACTATTCCAAAATCAGATCACCATGACTTGTTGTCAAAATGATTTTTCTTTGAATTTAAGCAAATATTTCATACCCTATAAAACTTTTTTGAGTTGAAAGATAAGATCATACTCAACACAAATTTTAGTCCACTGGATACTTAGAAGCATACAAAAATTCATATAATAATATGTTGGATCTATAAAAAGCATGAAAGGGAATAAATAAGATGTACAAAAGGAGATCTTTTAGAATAATATTTGAAATAAAATATATCATGTGACATATCTAAATATTTTTATAACATTAAAGGTATATATTTATTTAAGAAAAAAAACCCAAGGTATTGGACATTAACAAAACATCCTCCATTCATCTTCACTATATAGTACCTTTATGGGTTTGACTTTAGGGTAAGCCTAATCTCACCTCTCATCAGACATAGTTCCTTCAAGATATTCAAGTGAATTATTTCTCAAGATATCACATCCATAAATCTTTTATTGCAAACTCAAAATATACCATCAAAAGCCTTATGAAAATATGGTATAATCTCACAATGATACTTCAGTAACCTCAGAAAATCTCCACTACCCTAGATAATTATACAACTTCCTCTCCCATATGACTATTCTTTTAAGGTTCAGACCATTTCATGAATCTTCTCGCTTTATAATCAACCTCTTACCACCATGAAGAGGAGGAATATCCTAAATGGCAACTAGTGTAACACATGATCATTAGAAAATGTATATTCATATCATTCATTGTATTGTATAAATAGTGATAGCGAATACAACCAACCCCGAGATCTAATTGGAATAATTATCTTTTTTATCCTTTAAAATATCAACAAGAGCTTTTATGATAATCATATTATCAATATATCCAATGAAAGCAAATCTATATATCATATACATCAAAATATAAATTTGTATTCATTCCTCAAAAATTATATTTATAATAGTCAAGATATCATTACAATCAATAATTTTATCAAGATCGAACTACAAAAAAGTTTAAAAAAAAAAAAATACAAAGCTAACAAAAGGAGAAAATTGAAGATCTCAATCAACCTCACTCCATAGAGTTTAACCCTTTTCCTAACCTAAAAAAAAAAAATCACACATAATGAGATTACAAAGCCCAACAAAATCAAAACTCACTAAAGCTTTCACACCAAGATTCAATAATCAATATGCATTCTTATCTCAATCAATAGAATCAATAATTTTAATATCATCAATGATTAATTATAAATAATACAAATCAATGTGACCAATACGAAAAACAAAAATCATTATGTTGATGCCCATAAATCAATAACTGGTGGAGAACTTAAATGCATCAATAATCAATAATAATTAGTACTACAAGTAAAACACTATTATAATAATTTAAATTTAATCATTCATCATAGTGAGGTGAATCAGGAACAGATAAGAGTCATATCAATATGTTATATATTAGTAGGCTAACATATGCCTGGTATAATAGTCTATAATTTATAAAAGTGAAAGTATATATCCATGAAGATAAAATGGACATAAATAAGAAAATCATGGCTACAATTATATGTTATTAACATTATAAAGTTCACAAGATAGGCCATCCAACTTTAATGTGAAATTTCAACATCTTTAATCGCAGCCATTTCCCAGTTGATCATTAATCTAATCTATCACAATTATCGTTTATTCAATAAATCAATTATATTACATATGACTTCTAATATAATCTATAAAAATTCTTCACTCACTTTCCATTACATTTCCATCAGTGTAATTCGATCATTAGTACATGCTATAATTAGATCATACCACAATCTTTTATTTTAAGGAAAGCTTACAGACCACCCTTTATAAAGTTATTATATTTTAAGAGCCACTTGTATTAATTATAGTGTTAAAATCTAACAACTATCTTGAATCAATGGTATATGTCTTTTTTTAATTTATGCTCTATGGAATGTAGGAATATATAAATAAACAGAATATATATATATATATATATATTATATATATATATATATATTATATATATATATAATATATATATATATATATATATATATTAGTTTATTTCTTTAAAAATCATAACTTTCATTTTACCTAATAAAATTTAATAATATTATAGTCAAATATTCATATGAGTCATATCTATCATACTCAAAAAGTTACATCGTAAAAGTGTGATAAATGGAAAAAAATTATTTTTATCCTGTTGAGGGAAAATAATCAATATATACAAAATTATTGAAACAAAAGTAAGTTTTTAGTTTACTTACTATGTATAAAGACTTTTGCCAATAGAGCAACGAAAAAAAAAATGATCAAAATCTAAATTTCTCTCTTTTCCCTCTTTTCTCTCCTCTCACTTTCCTTCTCTTCTTTCACGTCAAGCCTGCGAATGGGAAAGGGAGGAATGGATTAGTGCTTTAGGTTTAGGATTTAATATATATAATATGTTGTGCCTAGAGACACGTCTCTCAAACAATGCAGCATCGCATGTCGGTTCATGGCGCTCTGTGTTCGAAATCCTGACACAGTCGTGCTTGAAAAATTGGCGCCGTCGGTTGATTTTTTTTCAAATTTTCCTAATACTAAAGCACAAGGCGCCGAATTTCTAGCACCACAGTGCTCCATTTTAAAAATTTCATAGTTTTCATTTTTTTAAAAAAATATTTTTCATAATTATCAGGTTGTTGCAATACAATGATGCTCACCATCACCATAAAAGTCTTTCCTTTGACTATTTTTTGTAGATGCGCAACCAAGTATGGTTACATTTAGAATAAGAAAGTGATCTCAAAAGAAAAAAAAGAAAAAGATATAAGATAATTTCCTCACTCACTTGAAGGATATTCTTTCCTATGTCCCCACTTTGCAAAGTTTTTATTGGGGGGATCACATTGTTTTTATGTTGGACATGAATTAAGTGACAAGAATTAGAAAAGAATAACCATTGAACACTTTGAGGAATCCAAAGATTACCAATTTGCCTATGACAATAACAAACATGTCAAAACCTTAATTATTTTTACCGACTTATATTATGGAAGTCTTCAGTTGGGCTTAACCACTAATATTTTTTATATTACTTATCTAGGTATGTGTTGTATTTTCATACAAACATAAAATATTAATATTCCTTTTTTTTTTTTAAATAAAAATAATTAGCATGTACCAAACATGTCAATTGACTTAGGCTGATTTAGGCCCCAAACTTTTTTTCATTTATATTTTGACGTTTTAACTGGAAATTTAGCTTAAATAGGCCCCCAAAAGTTGGCTCAGTCCTTCGGGCTTGAAAGTTCAGGTTGGTGTTAGGGTATCAATAAATGACTCAACTCATGCTTGACTTGAAGAATTTTAGTTCTTGTACCCCGCTTAATTATGTGTCGAGTGGGTCTAGAATTTTAACCCGTTTATTGAACAGGTCAATTTAGGTTGACCCGTAAACTCACTTTTGACCTAAAAGTAATCCGTTTAATATATATATTTTTATTTAAGTTCTTTTGTTTTGTCAGTATGATCTTATTGTTTATCAATTAACCTAAATTCTATAGTTCATAAGTTATATTTTTTTTAATAAAAAAAAGTTACCATATTGAGTTTGAGTCATTCAAATTGCTTGTGGGTCCACATTGAGGTTTTGTTTGGGACGACTTTCTTGTTACTTTTTAAAATATTTTTTAGCATAAAATAAAAAACTGATTTAAAAGCAACAAAAAATCTTCCCAAAGTCTAATGAATCAAAGTTGGGATAGACTGAATTAATAAATTTCGGGTCATTCCACAACACTGTTAACCCGTATTGACGTGAGTTGATGATTTGTGCGCATTTACCTGTTGAGTTTCCCCTTAGCGGTCTTTCCTTCTGCAAAAAACCCTAGGCGGCTTCAGACAACGCCAGCAAGCTAGTAGGAGGAAGGTAGATATTCTCTGACGATCTTATACGATCTTATGCTCTAAAGGATTCTACTATAAGGGATGAGGATCCGATTTATGAGGATGATGATCCTCCCATTTCACAGTGTTGGTAAAACTCTTTCAGCTTCTAATTATAATAGTGATACTCTAATGGATACTGAGGAAATGATGACCGCAGCTAGATGTTTTGCCTCTGATGACAATGATACAAGCTTTATTAAATTTCAGAGTAAAATGGGGCATAAGCCTAAGAATGTTATATTACAAACCACTAGAAATAATTCTCGGCATACTCGTAAACTACTTCTCATTAATTGTTTTCTTATGTTTAATATGATTATTTGGAATGTTAGGGCATTGGTTGCACGTCTTCTAAGGTCTGGGTTAAAAATTTATATTGTATTCATAATATTTCTATTATTGTCTTGCTTGAGCCACTTATCCCACGTCTAGGTTAGCTAGTACCTCTCGTTTTCTTGGTTTCAATCATGCTATTTCTAATATTTCTAATAAAATTTGGATTCTTTGAAAAAATCGTATTAAAATTGATATTAATGGTGACTTTGTCAAGTTATGCATTGCAACATTGAGGCTTTTAATTTCATTGTTATGCTTCTTTCGTGTAAGCTGCTTCTTCTCTTTATTGTAGGAAGTTGTTATGGGATCAGCTTAAGAATTTTCATAGTTCTTGTAATGTGCCTTGGAAGGTGGGAGGGGATTTCAATGCTATTTCTTCGCCTTCTGAAAGCTAGGTGGTTCGGTCCCTTCTTATCGCTCTATATCTGACTTTAATAACATGATATTGCATTATAATTTGATTGACATTGATTTTGTTGTAACAAATTCACTTGGAATAGGGGTCACCTTTGGCAGAGGCTTGATCGTGTGCTTTTAATGATTCGTGGATTAAGGCCATTAGTTTTACTAATGTACAGCATCTTAGTAGAACCTTGTCTGATCATTCTCATTTACTTATTAACATCAACAGTAGGCAAATTAATGCGACCTCTCAATTCAGATTTCAAAATATGTGGTTACTTAATAATACTTTTTTTGAGGTGGTTAAGAACAATTGGCATGCCCCTTACACCTTGATAATTCTATTACTGGTATGAAAAGGCTTTGGTTTAAGCTCAAAAGGTTGAAACAAGCGCTGAACTGATGGAATCACAATGTTTTCAAAAATATTTTTCTAATATTATCCAGCTAAGCATAGTGTTGATTTTAATAAAAACTTATGTCAAAATGACCCTCTGATGTTAAATGTTCTTATTAAATCAATATAAACTTGATCTTTTTAACTTTCAAGCTCATGAGGAGATTTTTTGGAAATAAAAAACTGCTGCTAAGCATTTGGTTGAGGGGGATAGTAATCCTAAATACTTTCATGCTTAACTAAGAGAAAAAGGATTAGGAATAGTATTGACAAAATGCAAAGAGAGGATGGTTCTTATTCTACTAACAATGTTGAGATTGTTAATTTAGCTGGCTTTACTTTGAGAATCATTTCAACAAAACTTTTACTCTTGTTTGGCCTACTGATCACTCTTTAATTCCTAACATTATATCGAATGATGATAATGAACTCCTTTCTAATCCTCCCTCTTTAGAGGAAATTAAAGTGACTGTGTTTGGGATGAATAGTGATTCGGTGGCGAGTCCTGATGATTTTACTACTCTTTTTTTCAGAAAAGTTGGCATATTATTTTTGATGATATTAATTCTGCTACTTTGGATTTTTTTTGCGGGTAACCCTATTCCTAAATTTGTTACTTCTACTTCGCTTGTGCTCATTCCTAAAAGTAATTCTATTTAAACGTGGAATAATTTTCGTCCTATTAGTCTTTGTACGTTTTTTAACAAATTGATCTTTAAAATTGTTTCGAATCGTTTACCTTCTATTTTACCTAAAATTATTTCGCCTTTTCAAATGGGTTTTGTAAAAGGTAAGGCTATTACAGAGAATATTCTTCTCGCTCAAGAATTAACTCAAGATTTGGATGTTAGGGTTTGGGGGGTAATGTTATTTTGAAGCTTGATATTGCCAAGGCGTATGACAATATTAGTTGGGATTTCATTTACTTTATGCTGAATCTTTTTGGTTTTAACCATACTTTTATTAACCTCATCAAACATTGTATTGAGAATGTGTATTTTTCGATTATTCTGAATGGCTCCAATCATAGTTTTTTTAAGTCTTCTCATGGGTTACGGAAGTTCGATCCGATTTCCCCTGCTCTTTTTATTATTGCGGCTGATTTTCTGTCTAGGGGTCTCTCTAATTTATTTGAACTTAACCCTAGTCTTTATTTTAAGAGTTTGGGAGGTTTCCTGTATCCCACTTATGTTTTGGTGATGACTTTATTGTATTTACTAATGCCTCTATTAAAAGGATTAAGAAAATTATGGAATTCTTCAATGCTTTTGAAATGTTTAGTGGTTTGACTTTTAGTAGAAACAAATGTTGTTTTATTGCTTCTAAAAGGGTTTTAATGATCGTAGTCTTGCTATTCAAAATGTTACTGGTTTTTCTCAGGCTAACTTACTTATTAAGTATCTTGGTGTTCTCTTGTTTAAAGGTAGAAGACATACTTTTCTGTTCAATGATCTAATTTCTTCGATGCAAAATAAGCTGCTTATGTGGGTCTCTAATTTTCTTAGTTTTGGTGGCAGGGTTACTTTAATTAAAAGTGTTATTTGTGCGTTACCTGTTTATATGTTTCAGACTATTTTTCCTACTCAAACTGTTTGCAATAGGATCCATAAGATTATTAATAAGTTTTTTTGGAAAGGTAATCTCTCTTCTAAAATTATTTGGGCTTCGTGGGATAATTGTTGTGGTATTTTGGATGAAGATAAGCTGGGTTGTAAGAACCTCTTTGACCTTGCTAAGGCTTTCTCTTTTAAATTGTGGTATACTTTACGTTCTAAAGAGAATCTTTTGGCTACTTTTATGATTTCTAAATATTGTGTGGGTAAGCACCCGTCCAATATTTCTCCTAAGCCGAGGGATTCTAAAGTTTGGAAAGGCTTTGTAAGATCAAGTGGGAAGTGGAGCCTCATATCTTGTGGGGGCTTGGTGAAGGTAACAGCTTTTTCTGGCAGGATAAAATGGCTAGGTACGGATTCTATTGATTCTATTTTACACACTACCTCGTCTGCTTCTGTTAAGGTTAATTTTTTCTTCAATAACAATTGTTGGGATTATGAGAAGCTCTCTAACTTTATTCCTGATTGCATTATTTCTCGTATCCTTAACGTGCCTATAAATACCTTCTCTAAAGATATTATTTTGTGTGATTTTTTAAAAGATGGGTTCTTTAATCTTAAGAATGCTTAGCATTCTTTTAGGTTTAAAGGCACTTTAGATAAGATTTTTACTAATATCTGACATCAGAGCATACCCTCTACGATTTCTGTTTTTATGTGAAGAACTCTTCATAAATTCATCCCTATGGAGACAATCTCATTAAAAAAGGCTTTAGTTTTGCTTCTAAATGTCAATATTGTTTTTCACATTGAAATTATGGACCATGTCTTTATTTCTGGGCCGGTGGGCTGTTAGAACTTCGGTGCATTTTGATGATGTGTTTAAATTAAATTGTTTTAATACTCATCTCTCTCTTAATTTGTTACTTAATTCTTGGTTTATTAGTACTAAATGCCACATTCATAATTGTATTCCTTGCCTTATTCTTTGGTTTCTTTGGTTGGAGAGGAACCAACTCTATTTTTAATGGGTTTAGGATGAACCATATCAATGTTATCCAACGGGTCAAGGACAAGATTTTGGCTCTTGTGAATGTTAACTTGCTTACTGTTAAGAGCTTCAAAAATTATTATCATATCACCTCCTCTTTGGGGATTGGTTGGATGAAGCCCCCTAATGCTTTCAAGATTGTGTATTGGATAAAGCCTCCTCCTAATGTTTTTAAACTTAATGTTGATGGTTCTGGTACTGGTTGTGGTCGGCTGATTTGTGATAGTAATGACCATTTGATTATTGCTTTTGCGGGCTCGACTCATAATGGTAAAATTGATTATGCTATTGGCTTGGCCAACCTTTATGGTATCCAACTTTGCATATCTTTGAACTTAATCAATCTGCTTATTGAAGTGAACTCTGATTTTAACATTTCTCCCTTTCGGGATTTGATGAGGCGTGTTGTAAACCGAACATATTCTATGTGGTTAGGGAAATTAAAAGACAATTATTATTTGTGAATCATTCTTTTTGTCATGTTGGTAAAACTGCCAATTCTTGTGCTTCTTGGTTGGCTAATTTTGGTTGCAATATTGATTGTTTTTCTGATTTTATTCCTTCTAATATTCCAGCCCCTCTTAAGGGTTTACTTCATCTGGATGCATGTAGTATTCCCTATGTCTGCACTTAATTTTATGATTTGGTTCTGGATGGAGTGGGTTGTTTGGCTTCTGGACTTGGCTGTTTTCTGGAGTTGCATATTTGGGAGAAGTTATTTCTGTATGCTCTGTGTTGCTGGGTTTATTTTCTATTTTGGGCTGTTGTTTTTATCCCCTCTGGCAATGTGTAGGTGGAATTGTGATGTCATTTTCGTGATTTCTTATTGGACGCTCGGTACTTTGTTGTTTTGCAGTTTATTTTCTGTTGTCAGCTGGCTGCTGAGGTTATTTGTTGGGTTGTGTTATTTTGGCCATTCATCCTGTTTCTCTCTGCGTTTTCGAGACCCTTCTCTCTGGAATGCAGGGAGTTGTGGGTGATGTCTGCTTGGCCTTTAGGATCATGGTGCTGCTTATGATTTAATTCTTCTTTGTTGCCTATTTTTCGTGACAATGTTAATGCTAATTTCATTGTGAATTGCGACTTGAGCAATGATTTTTACTGGATATATGCTGATGGTTCAACCCGTTGTTGCTCTTTTGCCTTCTATTGGTGGAGTGTTGGGGTAACTGTGGTGATGTGCCTAGGAATTATGTTATTACTGATGTGGCTTTTCGGTGGCAGTTAGATTGCAGGTGGTTATATTTACTAATTATTGCTTTTGGGGGGCTTAATATGGTTTGTTTCTTCTACCTTTGGTTGTTGCTTCATGTGAATTGGATGCATCTGAGTTCGGTTGGATGCTCTTTACTGTTGGTTAGCTGGTATGATTATGAGAAGTGGTGTAATCAGTGGATGGGCTTATTTGGGGGGTTTTTGAAGTTTATGAAGGTAGGATTGAGCGGCTTGTGGATGTTCCAAATGAGGCTTTTCGCAATTATATTTCTGAGCTCGCGAAGTCCTAATTCCAATTTTGGCTTTACTTGGCACATCCTTTTTTGCTTAAACTTCTTTCACACTGCTTATTTATACCTTTGTGATTATCTCACTTGTTGGTGGTGGTGTAGGTTCTTGGTTTGCTATTTCTCATTTTTGCAGGTGGATCGTTGCTTGAAGCAGTTTTTGGGATTTTTGGAGATAAACTGGGCTTCATTGTTATCTTCTCCTCTTTCTTTTTTGGATGCTTGTCTGTAGCATCAGTAGATTGTCTCTAGGTTCCTTACCTTTTTTGTTGTGGGGTGTTAATTGGCTCGTTAATTTTTTTATTTGCTTTATTTTTTAGCTCTGCTGAGTATTAGTGAGCCGATGAACTCCTTTTTGTCTTTTTTCTTTGTTTCTTGTTTTTAACATGTAAGCCCCTTCGGGGTGTTTTTTTTTTAAGAATAACATAAATATTCCAAAAAAAAAAAAGTTTTGCTTCACACCCAGGTTTATTTTGGGTTTGTAAATAGTTATTCAAAATTAATAGTGTATTCTTTACTATTAACACCTCTCACTAACTTGATGTTAGATACCTCACACTTCAATTTGGTGGTATAACTAATTTTATGTCTACTTTGAAGTAGTAACTAACTTATTGTTGTTGATCAATCAAATCCTCAATCATATGTAATATATACTTAATTTTTATGGTGATCTTAATTAGTGTTGTATAGATAGAAGATTGCTAGTCAGATAATTAAGAATTTAGCTTTCTTGAGATAAATATTTGAGATGGTGGTGAAGTTTTATGGAAGTTGGTGAGGCTATCAATTGCCAAGAAGGTACTAAAAAGCCGGCCTCCTTTGCATGACTTTCCAAGATAGCATAAAATTGCATCGATGATGTATTTAAAATAAAGGAATAGATACAAAAAGCTATATATAGACTTATTTAATACAATTTTCTCATTGGGGTAATTTATCATGATAATAAAAAAGTTATTGAGATAATGGTGAGATCATCAAAATAAGATGAGGTGCTGTTTTCGACATATTACGAAGCAATGTGTTGGGTTAGGTGCTCACACATGAATGTGTGTAGAAACATTATTTGAAGGCATCTGGACAGGTACATGTAAGGCGTGAGGGAAAGTATCCATTGATCATTAGGCACAGGTGGAGTGTTGGGTAGGATTGTGTGGGGAGCATGGAAATTACTTTGACTTTGGATTCCATGCATCTATAGTCATTAGCAAGGATATTTGATATTAGAAAGCTAGTGATAAAAAGTTATTAGGAAAGAGTTTTAGGATTATATTAAAGAAATTTGAATCACATAAGGGCGGCTTAGGATGAATTGAGTTGAGTCTGCATAAGTTAGAAAATGAGGTAAACTTCAATGGACTAAGAGTTTACTATGAAATCCTTCAAATATTTTACAAAGGTGTTATGTTTACATGACTTGATGAATATAAATAATAACACAATTTTCTCCAAAAAAATTAAAATCATTCTCGATGAGCATCAAAATTCAACAAATTTTATTTTATTATAATTTATGTAGAGTCAACTTTATGATGATACTTAAACACTAAATAAATTCATCATTTGCCTACTCAATGAAACAAATCTCCCTCCATCTATCAAACTATTCCAAAATCAGATCACCATGACTTGTTGTGAAAATGATTTTTCTTTGAATTTAAGCAAATATTTCATACCCTATAAAACTTATTTTGAGTTGAAAGATAAGATCATACTCAACACAAATTTCAGTCCACTTGGATACTTAGAAGCATACAAACTTCATATAATAATATGTTGGATCTATAAAAGCATGAAAGGGATTAAAATAAGATGTACAAAAGGAGATATTTTAGAATAATATTTTGAAATAAAAATATCATGTGACATATCTAAATATTTTTATTACATTAAAAGGTATAATATTTATTTAAGAAAAAAACCCAAAGGTATTGGACATTAACAAAACATCCTTCCATTCATCTTCACTATATAGTACCTTTATGGGTTTGACCTTTAGGTAAGCCTAATCTCACCTCTCATCAGACATAGTTCCTTTAAGATTATTCAAGTGAATTATTTCTCAAGATATCACATCCATAAATCTTTTATTGCAAACTCAAATATACCATCAAAAGCCTTATGAATATGTGGTATAATCTCACAATGATACTTCAGTAACCTCATGAAATCCTCCACTACCCTAGATAATTCTATGACTTTCCTCTCCCATAATGACTTATTCTTTTAAGGTTCAGAACCATTTCATGAATCTTCTCGCTTTAAATAATCAACCTCTTACCACCATGAAGAGGAGGAAATATCCTAAATGGCAACTTAGTGTAACACATGATCATTAAGAAAATGTATATTCATATCATTCATTGCTATTGTATAAATAGTGATAGCGAATACAACCATGTCCCGAGATCTAAATTGGAATAATTATCTATTTTATCCTTTAATATATCAACCAGAGCTTTTATGATAATCAATATTATCAATATATCCAATGAAAGCAAATCTATATATCATATACATCAAAATATAAATTTGTATTCATTCCTCAAAATTATATTTATAATAGTCAAGATATCATTACAATCAATAATTTTTATCAAGATCGAACTACAAAAAAGAATTAAAAAAAAAAATACAAAGCTAACAAAAGGAGAAAGTTGAAAATCTCAATCAACCTCACTCAATAGAGTTTTAACCCTTTTCCTAACCTAAAAAAAAAATCACACATAATGAGCTTACAAAGCCCAACAAAAATCAAAACTCACTAAAGCTTTCACCACAAGATTCAATAATCAATATGCATTCTCATCTCAATCAATAGAATCAATAATTTTAATATCATCAATGATTAATTACAAATAATACAAATCAATGTGACCAATACGAAAAACAAAATCATTATGTTGATGCCCATAAATCAATAACCGGTGTGAGAACTTAAATGCATCAATAATCAATAAATTATTACTACAAGTAAAAACACATATCTACTATAATAATTTAAATTTATCATTCTATCAGTGAGGTGAATCAGGAATAGATAAGAGTCATATCAATATGTTATATATTAGTAGTGCTAACATATGCCTGGAAATAGTCTATAATCTATAAAAATGTGAAAGTATATATCCATGAAGATAAATAAGACATAAATAAGAAATTCATGGCTCAATTATATGTTATTAACATTATAAAGTTCACAAGATAGGCCATCCAGCTTTAATGTGAAATTTCAACATCTTTAATCGCAGCCATTTCCCAGTTGATCATTAATCATATCTATCACACTTATCGTTTATTCAATAAATCAATTATCATTACATATGACTTCTAATATAATCTATAAAAATTCTTCACTCACTTTCCATTACACTTTCCATCAGTGTAATTCGATCATTAGTTACATGCTATAATTAGGATCATACCACAAATCTTTTATTTAAGGAAAGCTTATCAGACCACCCTCTTATATAAGTTATTATGTTTTAAGAGCCAACTTGTATTAATTATAGTGTTAAAATCTAACAACTATCTTGAATCAATGGTATATGTCTTTTTTAATGTATGCTCTATGGAATGTAGGAATATATAAATAACAAGAATATATATATATATATATATATATAAATATATATATATATATATAAATATATATAATATATATATATATATATATATTTCTTTAGAAAATCATAACTTTCATTTTACCTAATAAAATTTAATAATATTATAGTCAAAATATTCATATGAGTCATATCTATCATACTAAAAAAGTTACATCGTAAAAGTGTGATAAATTTGGAGAAAATATATTTTTATCCTTGTTGAGGGAAAATAAATCAATATATACAAAATTATTGAAAACAAAAGTAAGTTTTAGTTTACTTACTATGATAAAAAGACTTTTGCCAATAGAAGCAACCGAAAAAAAAAATGATCAAAATCTAAGTTTCTCTCTTTTCCCTCTTTTCTCTTCCTCTCACTTTCCCTCTCTTCTTTCACGTCAAGCCATGCGAATGGGAAAGGGAGGAATGGATTAGTGCTTTAGGTTTAGGATTTAATATATATAATATTGTTTGTAGCCTAGAGACACGTCTCTCAAACAATGCAGCATCGCATGTCGGTTCATGGCGCCTCTGTGTTCGAAATCCTGACACAGTCGTGCTTGAAATATTGGCGCCGTCGTGTTAATTTTTTTTCAAATTTTCCTAATACTAAAGCACAAGAGCGCCGAAATTCCTAGCACCACAGTGCTCCATTTTAAAAATTTCATAGTTTTCATTTTTTAAAAAAATATTTTTCATAATTATCAGGTTGTTGCAAATACAATGATGCTCACCATCACCATAAAAGTCTTTCCTTTGACTAATTTTTTGTAAGATGCGCAACCAAGTATGGTTACATTTAGAATAAGAAAGTGATCTCAAAAGAAAAAAAAGAAAAAGATATAAGATAATTTCCTCACTCACTTGAAGGATATTCTTTCCTATGTCCCCACTTTGCCAAAGTTTTTATTGGGGGGATCACATTGTTTTTATGTTGGACATGAATTAAGTGACAAGAATTAGAAAAGAATAACCATTGAACACTTTGAGGAATCGAAAGATTACCAATTTGCCTTTATGACAATAACAAACATGTCAAAACCTTAATTATTTTTACCGACTTATATTATGGAAGTCTTCAGTTGGGCTTAACCCACTAATATTTTTATATTACTTATCTAGGTATGTGTTGTATTTTCATACAAACATAAAGTATTAATATTCCTTTTTTTTTTAAATCACAAATAATTTAGCATGTACCAAACATGTCAATTGACTTAGGCTGATTTAGTCCCCCAAACTTTTTTTCATTTATATTTTGACGTTTTAACTGGAAATTTAGCTTAAATAGGCCCCCAAAAGTTGGCTCAGTCCTTTCGGGCTTGAAAGTTCAGTGTTGGTGTTAGGGTATCAATAAATGACTCAACTCATGCTTGACTTGAAGAATTTTAGTTCTTGTTACCCCGCTTAATTAATGTGTCGAGTGGGTCTAGAATTTTAACCCGTTTATTGAACAGGTCGAATTTAGGTTGACCCGTAAACTCACTTTTGACCTAAAAGTAATCCGTTTAATATATATATTTATATTTAAGTTCTTTTGTTTTGTCAGTATGATCTTATTGTTTATCAATTAACCTAAATTCTATAGTTCATAAGTTATAATTTTTTTTTAATAAAAAAAAGTTACCATATTGAGTTTGAGTCATTCAAATTGCTTGTGGGTCCACATTGCGGTTTTGTTTGGGACGACTTTCTTGTTACTTTTTAAAATAATTTTTTAGCATAAAAATTAAAAACTGGTTTAAAAGCAACAAAAAAATCTTCCCAAAGTCTAATGAATCAAAGTTGGGATAGACTGAATTAATAAATTTCGGGTCATACCACAACACTGTTAACCCGTATTGACGTGAGTTGATGATTTGTGCGCATTTACCTGCTTGAGGTTTCCCCTTAGCGGTCTTGCCTTTTGCAAAAACCCTAGACGGCTTCGAGACAACGGCAGCAAGTTAGTAAGGAGGAAGGTAGATATTCTCTGACGATCTTATAAGATCTTATGCTCTAAACAGAACCGGTTTCACGATCTATTCTTATTTGTCACTAGTTTCTGGTTCGCGGACTTTTCGATCTTACTTCTCGTCGCATCGGATCTATTGAAGGGAGAGCGATTCAAGTCTGTTCTGATTGATCCCAATGTGAGTAGCTTTTCCAGTACTGCCTGATCCTTGAATTAAGTGGTTTGGAACTTTTATTGCTTTTCGCTGCAGTTGTTGGCGTTTGGATATTGTTTGTTTTAATGCAGCGCAAATTAGAAAAATCGACTTATAACATCTGTTAAGGGATAAGTAATGTAATGGGTTAGGATTCTATAAATAAGCTCCCTCTTAAAGAGTTTAGGGCATTAACCAAGCAAAAATAATGTGAAGTGATGGAGCCTTTGACTCAAACCTTCTTCCCCTTTGAAGTACTTGCATTTGTGGGCATCCTACGATTTCCCAGAGCCTCTCTCCTCTCTATTGGATCTTTAGATAAGATATAACTGATTAGTTATTAATATATCTCTATTTTCTATGCATTTTTCTGTTGTGTTTATATCAGTATTAAATGGTATTCTCGTTGAGATTTTGGGTACGTCAAATGATATCTTGACGAAATATATTACGGGAGGCTGTGAGTTGCGGGATTTGGATCAGACAGCGGATCCCAATCGGAAGCACAATGACGTTAACACAAAGTTGGATTGAAGTGGATCTGGCAACGGTGCTTGAACTGTGGAAAGGGTCAATGAGAGCTCCATTTGATATGGATCTCAGCACAAAATTTTGAGAAAAACACAGAAAAGATAGAACTATATTGATAACTAGGAAATTAGAGCTTGCTGCAAGCTCTAGGTGCAAGGGGGAGAAGGGCTTTAGGTAGTTATAGGATGCTCACAACTCATCAGTATTTCGGTTTGGTTGGGGGGGGGGGGGGTTGTTCCTTCTTACATTGTTTTCTTGATTGATACCCTAACTTTCAAAGAAGGAAAGTTTATTTATAGAATTATTAAAAGCCTAATGGCTCAATAAGACACCTAATAACTATATAATCCCCTTTATATTAATTCTTCCCGAACATTCCCCACTCCATCACAGATACCTTGCCCTCCAGGTTGAGAAAATCACGATAAGATCGGGGAGGATGGTTGTTGTTGGTGCTAAGAGCTTAGTCTTGGCTAGGATGGTTAGTTAGTGTAGACTGTAGAGTGCGAATAGATCAAGGTGGAAGTGGCGTTTGCTAGTAGCGGGGTTTGTTGGCTACGAGATTTGATGTGATTTGAAGGTGGAAGGCATGGTGAGATTTGACATAGAGTCATACGTGAATTGGAATGGCAGATTGGGGGGAAGTCTGTATTTGAAATTATTGTGGCTGGTTCTGATGGAGATAGAGCACTGCGGGTGGTGGGAGACTTGGGTGAAGCACTATGTTGCTTAAGATATGGGGACTATAGGTAGGTGTCAAGGCGATAGCTATTGAGGATGCAAGTATGTTGATATGTGTGCTGGGGTGGGCAAATCCTGGGCAATTAGCGATGATGTGGTGGGAAATGGGGGTGAAATCATGATGGAGGTGGGGCACTGAGAGTATTATTTGCTATAGGTCTAAACATAAAATATAGAAATGTATTGATAACCAGGCAATTATAGCTTGCCAGAAGCTCCAAGTAGAGAGGTGAGAAAGCTTTGAGCAATCGTAGGATGCTCACAACTTTAGGTATTTTGGAGGTGGGGAAAGGGTTTGAGCCAAATGCTTCATTATTTCTTGCTTGGTTGATGCCTTAACTCCAAGAGGGAGCTTTTTTATATATGCTTAGGAAATATAATGGTCTAATAAGATACCTAATTACTATCTAAACCCACCAAATACCCATAACATTATTTATTCCTAGCACTTTCATTTGGCTGCTACGTAGTGAGATTATAAATTTATCAAAACAACCAATGATATCTACTAGTCTTTCATGTTTTGAACAATGAGGATAATTTTTTTGATTTTGTAGTTACTTTAGCACCGATTGCTTTCATTTTTTTAACTGTATTTTCTTGAAAAAAAATGAATATAATTAAATCTTCTTGTGCATAAAGTTGCTACCCATGCAGTGCTATTGATGAGCTGGAAGAAGGCTACCCTTATGAACTAGTTATTTGAAGATAATAAGATTGTCAATTTTTGTGGTTATTGTAGCCATTTCATGTAGTTTATTTATTTATTTAATTATTGTTGTGGTCTACTCATGCCATATTTTGTTCCATAGAACGTTCAAATGGTAGTTTAGATTAGGTTTTTTCAATGTATTTCAATTACTTTGAATTATTAGCATACAAAACAAAATTGTTAGCTAATTATCTTTTAAACATCCTTATGCTAGTACATTAGAATGTGAAGCTGGGAACAATTTGGCATATGGTTATTGAAGTTTACTCCTATTTGACTTGCAATGCTTTATGACACAGAATGCGGGCCATTAAAAGAGAATCATAAAATTAAGTGTTGCACAGATGAGGATGCTAAGATGTATGAGTGACTTTACACTTAGAGACAGAATGCGAAACAAATATATACGTGAAAAGGTTGGAATAGTTCTAGTGGCATATATGATTAGAGAGAGTCAGCTTATATGCTTTGGTCACTTAAAATATTGGCCTTTCGATGACCTTGTTTGGAGAGTAGATGTATTAGATCCAGCCTATGTTAAGAAAGGTGGAGGTAGACCTAAAAGATTTGGTTAGAAAGTATTAGAAATGATTTTTTTAATCAGATTTAAATGAGACTTTGACTCTTAATATGGCACAATGGAGAAAAATGATTCATGTAGTTGTTGTTGTTCTTGTTGGGATTAACATTTGGTCACACTACTCCCTGACCTTCTCAATTTTTGTTGCATAGTTGCTTTTGGCTAAGCATGCTGGTGAGCTTTTTTACCTAGCTTATGATTGAATTGAGAGCACAACCTGGCTTCTCCTTGGATACACAGTTGTGACAATTGCATTGGGCTTGCATTGCCATATGATTTGAAGTAAATCTGTTGTGCAGCTTTGAAGTTGTTTGTTTTCCTTAAAGTCCTTCTGATGTGAAACTTCTTTATGTGGGGTGTGTTTGTACCTTTCGTTATCTCATATGCTCATTCTTTTGATGTTTTCTAGCTATTTCTCATGCCTACCTCCTTGAAATGAGCCAGTTATAGTTGAATGCAAAGTCATCAACCCGATTTTAAAATTTAGAATGCAAAAAAGTCTTAGGAAATGAGAACATTTGCTTTTGCAATGAGGTATATCATTAGAATTATCATAGTTATTTCAGGATGATAGCTACAATTATAAGGCATTCTATTTCTATTTTCTACATAGTTTTGAAGATTAATTTTGAATAATGCGAGTGATCTAACACTAGCTAGTGCTGAAATTTGTTTATTTTTTGTTCGTGTTATTATTTGCATGGTTTTATTTACATGTTGCCGCATTCACCCTACTAGCAACCATTTGTCACCTTCATATTATACCTTGCATTAATGTAAATCTTGTTTGAAATATTTCAAATGTATTTTTCCTCAATGTTCTATTTTTTCAATCGAATAGTTATAATAATTTTTATTGTTCTGTAAATGTGGATAATAAAACTTGATTTGTTCCTAACTATTTTGTGAATGACCCATACAACATTTTTTACTTTCATCATCTTGATTGTTATTTCAGGGCTGATGAGGAACTTGTAGACCCAAAGAAATATCTTGAGGAACGTTGCAAACCAAAATGTGTGAAACGTTTGTTTGATTACCAGGTATTTTGTGATTTTCTTTCAATACTTTGTAACTTTATTTACATAGCAATGTTTATCATTTATTATAGTTTATGACATATAGGAATTTTCTGATATTCTCATTTGTTGTTATTGTGCCCTCTATTATCCGCTAAAGATTTTAGTGCCTTTTTGTATTAATGCTGTCAAAGTAGAAATAAGGCCATATTTGTCTTTCTCACGTTTGTTTTAGTTTTTTTCTTTTTGACTTGAATTTGCTTGTTTTTTCCCCTAAATTTGGAACCATAATGTTTGAGCTTTGATGAAGAGGAGATATTGACCATACTTTGACGTTTCATTGTGCTTTGTATTTATCCAGGATGTTAGGTTGGAATGGAGAGTTGATCTCAAGGGGTAAATTTGCCTAAATTTATGGTCACAAGTGGTTGGCCTTTTTTTTAATCTTGTCTATCTATATAATTAGATCTCTGTAAAGAATTTCAGAATTTGTTTGATATGAGGACTGCTGATGATCAAGGAGATTTTGGAAGTTTAGCTGTTGTATTGTTTTCATAGGTGTTAAGTTTCATCGTGTTATGTTGCTGCAAGTTCAGTAGTCCTATTGTCTAGAAGTGTTCTGGGTGTGATATGGGATCAATACTTACATTTCTTCAATTAATATGGGGTCATCTTAATTAATTATCATTGACGAGGAATTACCTAACTCTCTAAGACCGAGCTATAAGGCTCCTTTTCATGTGACCTTTTGTATGCTTGTGTTGATCTCTTCCCATGGCTTTCATCGGTGGTGGCCTCTTTTGCCTGGTAGTTTTTGCAACTCTTCCATTGCCACTTATGTGGCTTCTTCTACTATTGAGATCTTTCTCACTAATTGGTTTCTGTGGTTTTTTAATCTCCTTTGGCAAATCTTTTTGTTATCAGTACAATCAACGTAAGCTCTGGTAAATTTCTTTCCTCTGCCATATGTTGCCTCTAGTGTGACATTTGCCATCATCGGGCTTGGCTGGAGTTCGGATGATGTTATCAGAATTTCTTTTGTTTTATGACAGTCGGCGTGGGTGATTCTTTTGGAGTGTTGTAATCAGTGGATAAGGAATTCCATTAGGATTTCTAGTTATAAATAGGTGTCTTAGATATGTATGGAATTGATCAAGTGTTCATGCATAAAATTCTTGTTGGATGTGTTTTTCGTTCTACTCTTGTAAATCACTGTTATCTAATTCAAAGAAAATTATTAAAAAATCAACTCCATTATTAAGTGAGAGATTTCTAAATTTTTGGAACATGTTTATTGCTTTGTACAATTACAACTATTCCTTTCCTGTTCTAAATTTATTATTCATTTAGAGTCTTTTGAGCTTTAATTAAATTATAAGCAATTTGATTTTCAATAAGTACGTGGATTTCAAATTGTTTGTGTGGCTTTCTTGATTTTAATTTTCTTGCTTTTATTTCTAGGAGATTGGAAATTTTTCCTGAATTGATAATCTTCTTATTTTTTGTTTTTATTAAAAATAATGAATAATTGTTAAAAGATTATATGTGTGAATTGCAAATTTTATGTACCCGTTGCATGATTTTTGAGTTATCATGTTAGATCTAAGCTACATTCGTTATCAAAGTTTAAATTTGCAATATAATGTGATAGAATATCTAATCTTGGGCAATTAACAATACAGTAAAAGATGAAATTAAAAAATCAATTTAGATATGATTTAAGACAATTTCAATATTTAAAAAAAAGACAATTTCAATATTATTATTATCAATGTTTTAAAAGGCGAAATCGGGAATCGAGGCGTTTTGTCTAAGCAAGGCGAGCCGTAAGCCTCGAGGTAGATTGAGGCTTAAGTCTCAAAATAGTAAAAATAAGCTAATGTAAAATTATTAATAATGATAAAAAAATGACAAAATATTAAGTCAATTATGAGCATGATGATTGGTTCTAAGAAAAGGAAGAAAGCAATTATTTTCATGAGGGTTTATGTATAAAATTATATTGAATATTTGTTTGATTGAAAGAATATTGTTGATGTTTATATCTGAAAAGAAAAATCTTTTCATAATATGTAATTTACTGGAATAAATTCTCATGAATAACACAGAGCATTATTTGATAAACTTTAGTGGGATTTAGTAAATCATGTAAATCCAAATTTGATAAATCTTGAAAATCTGGATTTTAATTTATATTAATTAGGCTAATTATATTAATATTTAATTAATAATTATATTACTAATTAATCAATTAAATTAAATTAGATAATTAATTTATGCACTAATTATACTATTATTAATTTAATTAAATTGCTTAATTATTAATATTTTAAATTATATTAATTATGTTAATCAATAATAACATAGTTGCATCTAGGTTTTTCCTTTCAGTCCTTGATGTTCAGCTTCGTTGCTTCATAGGTGTAGATATTGCACTCGTCGCTTCTTTGGCTCCTTCGTGGTTGCTTGACTTAGCTCCTTTGACGACTTCCCCTTCCTATGGGATCGTAAGTTACGACATTTTGATCGGAAGAAACAACGGGAGCTTGCTGGCTCGCTGGCTATGAAGGTAACTTTCTCCCATTCGAGGCGCTTCCTCGATGCTCCTCGGCGCTGCCTCGATGCTCCTCGGCGCCTCACGCCTTGAGGCGTACGCCTCCGTGGAAAAAGGCGGAAGACTTGCCCGAACATTCGAGGCTTAAGCCTCAATTTGCCCGACCTCCGCCTCGATTCGAGGCGCGCCTCGAGTCGTCCGCCTTGAACGCCTTTTTAATCCATGATTATTATAAAATTAAGTCTTATACTCTTACATCCGTTGGGAAATATAATTCTAGGATTTTTTTTAGATTGGAGAGTCACCTTAAAATATAATTCTTTGAAAGTTATGATATAATTAATTCTTGTGAATTTTCTATTATAAAATAAATTAAATTTATTCAAACATTTTAGCAAATTGTTGCTGCCAATAAAAAATCTTTAAAGGCTGATATAAAATAATAACTTAAAAATATGTTTGAATATTTTTAGATTTTAAGGACTTGTAGCCAATTATCAATTTAAGGACTAACTACATTTTTAATGTTCTCACAAATAATTAACTAAATGACAATCACCCTATAACTAATCTTATTCACCTTAACAACTTAATCTTTAAATCTCTATTCACTGTTATCTCGGCCCCATTCCTACTTTTAACCTTCCCAACGGACAATAGTTTATAACCTTCTCCGTTGTCTTTGAATTTTTTTCCTTTTCCATTTAATTCTATTCTTTTTTCCATTCAAATTCCTCACATGCCAAGCAGCAAATATGGTCTTATTTGTAGATCCAGTTAACTCTAATTAATTTTTTCATCTCAATCGGGCTAAGTTGGGTACATCACCTTCTTGTCACCACAATGTATTCTAGTTGTAGTGTTATTAATGGATGATGTTTTAGCAAACTCTTGCCAACTTCTCTCGTCAATCTGGTTAGGTTATTGGGTGTCTATTTTGGGAAGGCCCTACCTAGCACTAGCATTTATTAAATTTATTTTTTTTCATAAATTTTGACTTGAGTTTTACACAGTCCTTTATCTTTGGATTTGCCCTCATTATTTAGTAGTTCCGAATACATATGTTACTGAACTTCAAACATTTATTTCTTAAAACACAACCTGTCACCTTCCCAGACCAACAGGTTTCATCTTATTAAGCCATTTAGATCTTTCAAAATTTTCCTTTTGATGTATAAACTGCTAGAAGTAACAACTATGGGAAGCAAGCACCTGTGATTTCCAATATGTAGCGCTAATGCCAACATTTCTGCGTAAAGACTCATAATTTTCTAAAAACAAAAAGTTTGAAAAAAAATTATCTTTTGTCACCTTTATTATTATTATTATTTCTTTATCAACACTTTTCATTCCAACTCCTTGGAATCATTATCAACATCATTAGACTTATCCCAACTACTTGGGTTGCATTCCAACTATCTGGGATTAGCTATGTGAATCATCTTTAGCCTTTCATCCCTTTTAGGGGAAGAATTATTTGTTGCGGAGTCCGGACTCCAATCAACTATAGACACGTATTTTTTATTTAAATTATTTTTTGATGCCACGTGGATATTTTTACTAACGCGCGACCCGATGGGTTGACCCGGATATTTTTACTAACACAATACTTTTTAAAAAAAAACCGTGACGGGACCCCAAAGTTTAGGATTTTCAGTGAATACCTCTTTTCCCCAAATTGTCGACAAAAATCTCAGTGAAGAACCGACCAAAGAAGAAGATGGAGCATGCTTTTGATGACGTTCAAATTTCACAGATAAGAAAGACGGTAAGTTCATAGGATAGTGCGGATTTTGCAAGGTTGGATGAACTGGAACTCAATTTGGATGGAGGAGCTGTAGATATAAAGTTATTAGTAAATTTTTAAGGATTATTATGTATTCGTAAATTTTAAAGGATTATTATGTATTCTTCTTTTTTCTATTGTTCATGGGTGATAATGTTGTTTTCGCCGATATACTTCAAGCGTAATATTGTTGATCTTCCTGTTTTTTTAAAGAAATTTTAAATATCTGACATTAATTTATAAATATCTAAAGTGCATATGAAATTTTTTTTGAGATAACTCTTCTCAATGATTTATATTTTTTTCTTTCCACATTGTGTATAGGTTCACAATCTTTCACATTGTGCAGTGTTTAGAGGCTGTGTACAATTAAACACACTGGGTGCAATATCCTTCAAATTGTTTTCAAGGATGTGTACAAGATTTACACATTGTGTACAAGTTGTATACATAGTGTTACACTTTCTACAATGTGCTTACAAGCTTCTACACTGTCGTACAAAGTGACTAACTTCCTTGTACACACTTATAAGTTTACATTCTACCTTAGGAAGTTTTTCTCATAATATTTTTTCCATTCTATCTCAGGAAGTTTACAAGTGTGAGAAGGAGGCATACGAGATGTACTGCAGATATGCACATAATGCTGGCTTTAGTGTTCGCAAGGAGCATCATAGTTTTTGGCCCAATTCCAGAAAGATAAGATCTAAGGACTATGTTTGTTCAAAAGCTGGTTTCAAGAAGAGTTCAGATTTGAATTTACAAAGGAAGTATCGAAAATCAGATACTAGAACCGGATGTCCTGCAATGATTAGGTTTATTGTTGATGAAGATGGAAATTGGAAGGTGCAAAAATTTATAGAAAGCCACAATCATGATTTGGCTAGGCCAGAAGACTGTCACCTACTCAGATCATGTAGGTACATGAGTGATGAGAAAGCTTCGATTCTTAAAACATTGACAGAGGCCGGAATTAGAACAGTAGATGCTTTTTCCTACCTTGTCGATGAAGTTGGAGGTGTAGAGAATGTTGGTTTCTCTAAGAGAGATGCTTACAACTATATTCAAAAGGAAAAGAGAGCAAAAAATGAATTTGGCGACACTAATTCATTAATTCAATTATTTAAAGAACGACAAGCTGATGACCCAATGTTTGCATGGGACGTTCAATTTGATGAATTGGATAGATTGTTGAATTTTTTTTGGGTTGATGGGATGGGAAGGATAGATTTTGACTGTTTCGGAGATGTGGTAATTTTTGATACCAGTTATCGGCTTAATAAATATAATTTAGTCTGTGCACCATTTGTCGGTGTTAATAATCATTGGCAGAACATTTTACTTGGTGTGGCTTTCTTGTCAGAGGAAACGATTGAATCATTTACTTGGTTGTTTCGAACATTTGTAAGAATAATGGGTGATAAATATCCTATAACAATATTTACTAATCAAGATCAAGCCATGACTAGGGCTATAGAAGTTGCATTACCTAGCACCCGTCATAGACTATGCCAATGGCATATCTCCAAGAAGGCTCATTCAAAAGTTTGGTGCTTTAATAGCAATGATAAAGTCAGAGGACTCTTTTATAAATGTTTGAGTAAATGTGACTCTGAGGAGCAGTTTGAGAAAACATGGGCTGAAATGATAACAGAAGGGAGCCTCCATAGCAATGGTTGGTTGGAGGAGCTTTATAAGATTAGAAAGAAGTGGTCAACGACATTCAATAAGGACTGTTTTAGCATGGACATTCTATCTACTCAGCGAAGCGAGTTTATTAATAATGTGTGTCATGACATTTTGAAGCCAACAAGTTCAAGAACCGATTACTTTTTGGGCTTAGAGAAGGTGATGATGACATGGCGCCGGAGTGAACAGGATGAAGATTATAAATGCAACCAATCAGTAGCAGTACTTGTAATAAAGTGCAGCCCAATATTAAAGCAAGCTGCTCAATTTTACTCAAGAAAGTTGTATTTATTTTTTGAGAAAGAATTTTTAGATGGTGTTGGTGGCATGAGTATTGAGCATGCCTCTAGTGATTCGTCACAGTTTTTGATTAAGAGCACAGAGAATTTGGATCATTCGACATCTTGGGTTGTTCATTTCGATGCAATTGACGACAGCATTCAATGCACTTGTGGAAAGTTTGAGACAATGGGTTTACTATGTTCTCACTGCATGAGAGTTTTTAGGCAACTAGACATTGTGAATATCCCTAAGAAATACCTACTAATGCGATGGTCAGCCAGAGCTAAGAAAGATATATATGCTGCCCGCATGTTCATAGGTACAGGAAAGACTTCCGAAGCTGGTAGTGGATTATCATTCAGAAATCATATAATTAGATTTTCATATCTAATTGCCGCACAAGCACAAGGGAATGAGGCTGCAGAACAGTACATGCTAAATGCAATGAAAGACATGGCTGAAAATATAGACCTGATTCTTCATGGCAAGAAATTTAACCAGAAGTTTGTAAGCAATGAAAAGGGTAAGATTTCAAAATTTAAAAGATCCACTTGCCTAAAAAAATTTCTAATGCATGACTGAAACTTGGCTTGAGCTTTATACAATCAAAGAAAAGGCCATGGAATGCTTGAAACTTTCAATTCAGCATTATTCTTTGTTGCATTTGGCATTTCAGGAATGATTTTCTAGGAATATTGGATTACGGAGATGATACACGGGGAATTAATCAATTAGCTCCAAGATGTTCATTTGAATGAACATAATTTTATTGACTATGCCTTTTCTTTTCAAAACTTAGATTTATTTTAAAGCTAGCCTTTTGTTTTCCACAACCTGATTTTTTAAAGCTATATAGGTATATTTAACAATATATATATAATCTGGGGAGGTTTTGAATATTTGGCTTTCCTTCTTTTGATGCTATTTTCATTAAATTTATTAGATTTCTCACTATTTCTCTAATGATTCAAGTTTATTCTAACCTTTGAAAAGTGTATGGACTCTCTCTCAAAAGAATTGTTTGAGAGGAAGTCAAGTAGAAAAAGCTAAAATATATGGTGTAATCTAATTTACATGTGGCATATAAGAAATTAACTTGCACAATCATTAATTGACACGTGACACTGAATAAATATGTGTATGATTTTTATTCCATTTCATGTTTATTATTTGATTTTAAGAAATTAAGTCAATATATTAAAGAAGGTTTTACCATTAGAATACTTGCATTGCTTATTGGAATAATTTTCTTGATAGGGAAAATATAATAATATCAACTCAAAGCAAAAGATTTAATCAGGCCAAAGGAAGTTAAGTTATGGATTTTATAATTATGTTACGAAGTTCAAAATTTCATAATAATTTGATAAAGATTCTAATTCTACAATGAATGAAAAGTTAGTGTTATAATTAAAACAATGTTATATTTTTAAAATTTATTTATATATTTTAATTTTATTTATCTAAAAGTATTGTACTATAATAATTTTTATTTTTTGATCTATTTGAAATATAAACATATTTTAAAAATGAGTGAATAGAAATATTTTTTTATTATTGTTTTATTTATCTTACAGAAGTTAAGTTAACTATTAACATCTACTTATTATGTGCCCTTCTTTTCTTTCTTAATTTCATTGAAGAGTTTTAGTGCAGATACACCATTTAATTTCATTATTATACCATGGTTTTTCTAAATTGTTCATCATTTCACATAACTAAGTTTAATATAATCCCAAAGGGCCTTTTAGAAATTACTAAGAAATATGTTATTGTTTGAACTGATGGATGAAGTAATAGAAAGTGCTTCCAAACATGCCTGAAAAATAATTTTGCAGGCTCAAGCCTCCTCTCTTACGACGGCCTTACCACATGAACCAGGCACACCATCTTATTAAAATGTTGCACTACGATGAATAGGTAATTAAACCTCTGTCGTTTCTCTAGTAATTCTCTCATGAAGTCCATCAAAATGGACTCCCATATGGGTAAAAGTGTCGAATTGAGATTGAGTTTCCCTTGAGTTAGCTTGAGCTTGATTAATTAATTGAGTTTAAGCTCGAGCTTAATATTATGAGTTCTAGTCTGCTCATGAGTCGACTCATTTATCATAAAAGAGAGAAATCATTCTTTTTCAAACGAGTTATTATAATAACGTGATAAAAAAATAAAAATTTAAGTGAGAAATAATAGGAGATCACTTCAAATAAGGAAGATAATTATAAATTTTATTTTTTTTTGGCAATTTTATGCTAAACTAATTGAATTTTTATATATTTAAAGTGTTTTTAACATTAATATTTTTGGGTTGGCTAACTCAGGGCTAGCTCAAGCTTCACTTTTTAGCTCATCGAGCTTAGCTCACAAGCCATGAGTTGAGTTTGTACTAGTTCACGAATTGACTTGAATTAGTTACACCCCTCACTCCCATGACCCACTGGGTATTAACATGGCCATGTACAATTCCATATTCTAGTTTGAAGGCTTTGATGTGATATGGAGTAGATCTCTTGATAAAACTTTGTGCATTCAAGTGAATCTTTGGCTTTTAGATTTATAGCGTTAGATTTTGATAGACTTCTTTTCATCGAAGTGTCATCCTATTTTGGTAGACTTCTCATACACAAGCCAAATGATTGGCATCTGTGAGCACTTGCAACTGATCTCCTATTGTAGTAGATCTCCCCTGCAACAACATGGTTTCTATCCAATGCTATTATCATTTTATAAATATGATAATTCAATACATTCATTTAGTTTTCTAAACTTAATTTGGCCTCTTGATGCCTTACCGTTTTGTGCAAGGCCTTTATTTTGTTGTTCATCCCCTTTATGGGCATCCAACATCTATTGGGAGTTTTGATCTAATACATGCAACATAGTGTACTCTTTATGGTGCAATAATAGCATCCATGTAATTACAATAAGGTTGTGGATACACTGGTAATTGGACATGATAATATATTGACCATCTTATTTTGTGCTCCCTTTTTTTTGATTGATCACTGTATTGAACTTCTATGAGAGGACATCTACTTCATGTGCTTGGCTAAGTTTGTAGGTATTGTTATGATTGATGTTCTATGCGAAGAATAATTTCCTTTCTGTGTAAGTAATGCCTTATATGTTTCCCCAATTGATACAAGGAAAAGAGCTCCTTGTAATCGTTGGCATTGTTTATGTAGGCACTCTTCTATGTCTTAATGGTCGAGGAGGATGACATCAATGACATGGATGCATCCATCTCCAACTCAAACAATTTTTTAGATTAAGAAAACCAAGCATCAACACTTAAATGATCTTCTTTTTCAACAACTGGATGGTGTTCTCCTTTTCATCCTATTGGAAAGTGTGACTAACTCCTAAAAGGGTATGTAAGGGGGAAAAATAACATTGAGAAGTGGTAATAACCTAACACAATGTGACCACAAACCACATCTATTTGAGGATAACCTAAATTTTTTTTTTTCAATTATTAATGGAATTCATGAATATTATGATTCATAAGAAGATAAGTATTCCATGTATTCATAAAACTAAAGGGGTTGGAGAAAAGGCTAAAGAGATTGTTAGTTTAGGATTTAAACTATAATATTTAGGTAGAAATCGTACTAGAAATGATGTAGGTGTTATTATTAATAAGAGTAATAATGATAATGTTGTAGAAATTAAAATAATTGGAGATAGAATTATAGCTTTAAATATTGTTATTGATGCTAATATATATACTCCTTAAATAGGTTTGGATATATGTTTAAAATTAAAATTTTAGAATAACTTAGAAGAATTAGTGCAAATGATGCCTTTTGAAGAAAAAGTTTTTATTGGAGGAGATTTAAATGAATATGTTAGTAAAATAGCAAAAGAATTTAAAAACATTTATAGTGGCTATGAGTTTGGAGCGACTAATGAAGGTAGGACCATATTAAAATTTTTTATAGCTTATAATTTTGTAATTGCTAATACATTTTTTAAGAAAATAGTGAAGCATTTTATCACTTATAAGAATGAACATAATAAAATTCAGATTGATTATTTTTTAATAAAAAAATAGACCATTGTGTGATGTCGAAGGTATGCAGATTTAGGGCGTGGAAAAAGAAGGAAAGATGAATTGTAATCCACTGATAAATTTTGACATAAAAGAGAGTTTTAGTTTTAATTCTTTCATTAATAATCTAAATATAAGCCATGAAACCTGTTTATTGAAATAATGTTACAAATATGATATCAAATAATATTTGAGGTAATTATCCTATTCAAAATAAAATCTAATCCTAAATTATTCAAATTTAAACATAGTATTACCCAAATAAAATCTTCATAAATTAATTAAAAATTCTGGATATCACAATGCATCATACATCTTAGAATTCTCAGCTACGTGACTCATGGTGCTGCCATTAATGATAACATG
Organism: Dendrobium nobile; assembly: GCA_022539455.1. NCBI lineage: Eukaryota > Viridiplantae > Streptophyta > Magnoliopsida > Asparagales > Orchidaceae > Dendrobium > Dendrobium nobile. The sequence continues at coordinate 14,918,530 of CM039733.1, read as the reverse complement.
AATTAATACTATGACATTATTTAATACTATAACTTTATTGCATTAATACTGCAATTTTATTTACGTGTTTTTCAAACTAAAAAATCTGTAAGTATGTCTCTTGAGTTCAAATATGCATTTGGCCCTCGCCCTTATTTTTTATATTTTATTGTAATTTTTTTGCCAAAGAATTGTATAGGTTCATTATGTCTAAACCATAATATAGCATCAAACTTTTTAAATAGGCAAGTTGGTTCTTATCTTTTCTACCAAAGAACATGAATTGCCTGTGAGCCAACCAACCAACTCTCTACAATATTGATATTGAGATCAAGATATTTATCTAATGGGCTTTGAGATCTTGGAGGCCTGCATTTGTATTTGCCATCTTTTACATGGCACCACCATCTTACATTATCTAAACCCCAACTAATTGTCTTGCGAAATGCTAGGAATATGCTTCAGAACTGTTATTATCACTCATCACTATTGTTGTTGATAGTTGCATCACTTATGCATAGTTCTGTGCTAGAACAGCCTTTGTTGTGTTGGATGGATTCAATTAAGGAGAGTCATGGGCTTAGATATCTATGGATGGAGGATCATTGCGTGATGTCGAAGGTATGCAGATTTAGGGCGTGGAAAAAGAAGGAAATATGAATTGTAATCCACAGTTAGATAATTTTTAACAGAAATGAGAGTTTTAATTTTAATTCATTCTTTAATAATCTAAATATAAGCCATGAAACCTGTTTATTGAAATAATGTTACAAATATGAGATCAAATAATATTTGAGGTAATTATCCTATTCAAAATAAAATCTAATTCTAAATTATTCAAATTTAAACATAGTATTACCCAAATAAAATCTTCATAAGTTAATTAAAAATTCTGGATGTCACAATGCACATACATCTTAGAATTCTCAGTTACGTGACTCATGGTGCTGCCATTAATGATAACATGAATTTAATACTATGACATTATTTACAACAATATGATTGTAATAGTTTTAGATATACAAAATCAACCTATGAAGGAGTGGGCAGCAACACGGTAAGTTGGGGAACATCTTATATCTCCTTTAGGAGTTTGGAGAAAAACAACAATGATTTGAAGCTCTTCAAACTCAAGTATAACAAAATCTTGTCTTTAAACTCTTGCTTAAACTCATCCTCAGGCACCATTCTCAGGCACCCAATCTTGCTCAAGTTCCATCACTTCAGCACATCTAGGCTCAAGCATACAGGGAGAAGGTAGAGTGATTGTTGTAGTTAGGAGAGTGTAAAACTGGAATTGGCGAATGAGATGTGAAATTTGCATTTTGGGTTTCTTTCTGAGCCAATAAATGTCATTCATTATACTTTTATAACTTTCATCAGGAAGGCAAGATCAAAATTGGAGTATGTGGTATAATACCATCTCCAACCGAAAATCGCATTTTTCACTCCAAAATGCCGTGAAACTTAAAAATGCCGCGATTCATCTCCAATGGAACTCCATTCTGCGAAGGTAACGATCTTTTTTTTTTTCTTTTGCGCATTTCTTGGCAAGTTCGGTAGACCGAGAAAAATAACGATCATGAATAGTTCAACGCCAATATTGGCGTCCCACTGTTCACCCGCATGAAAATAGCGGAAGTTTTACCGTTCGGCTGGAGCTCCGGGGCGACCACATTCAAGCGTTTGGAATTCTGTTGGAGATGCCCTAATGATGTGAGCAAAATGCTGATTTTTTTGTTCCATCAATTTTGTATCAGAGCGTCTAGGTTGTTGTGAGTGTCTCACTTTCTTTTAAAAAATAAGAAAATGGAAAAACAAAACAGACAACAAGTTGAAATAATCAAAAAGTCATTTGCTATGCCTTGATTCCTGAGGACAATCTTCCAACAACAAAATGGGTTCCTCGTGCATATTCTTCTAACCCTCTACAGATCGAGCTTCTCAAGATTCGAAGACAACTGTAATTATGTGCCGAGAGATACGATTCTAAGAAGCTTCAACTTTTATCCGAATTTGAACGAGAAAAAGAGATCATCAAAAGAAAGTATGACATGTTAAATCAGGAATCGGAAATGCCACATCTTCAAAGTTTTGAGCCGATCTCATTAGGAGATGAGATTCTTCCGCCACTAGAGAATTGATGCGAGCAAAATGTTGATTTTTAATTCCCAAAAGTTACTCCTTTGGTTTGCTAGCTTCCTTTGATTTGCTAGCTTTCTTTGGTTATTTGGGCATTTAATGGTGGGCTGAATTTCTCTTATTGTGCTTGGCCCATTTTTCCCTTTGGCTTCTTGGTGTCTTGGTTATCTCGGTTGAAGTGGGGTTGCTTCGGTTTCCTGCTTGGGGGGGCTGGCTGTTGGTGTTATGGCTGCTTGGTTCTTGGGCTTGCCGTGCCTCTTTCTTGGTATTTTCCTACAGATTTATGCTGATGTTTTCCCCATACTGTCCGTTTCCCTCCCTTGCTATTTCCTATGTATTGATGGGCTCCAAAAGGAGTGGTGATTGCTGGTTTCATGCTAGTTTCCTGCTGGTTTTCTAGGCAGATTTATGGTTGATGTTTGGGTCCCTATTTATAGGGAGCTATTTGCTACTGTTTAAACAGAGGTTTTTGTGTGAAAATATTTGGAATCTAAGAACCTGCCGGTTTGGAATAGCTTGCGAGCTATTTGTCTTCTACCTCCCTCTCTCTTATAATTCGTCTCTGTTTCCTATAATCCTATCTCTTTCTTCTCTCCACGGTATCCTTTTCAATTGTATACTTCTTAAAACTTTTGATAGTTGAAAGTAGTTTTGTGTTTTATATTTGAAGTTGTCTTTTATTTGAAGTTGATTTGTGTTGTTCTAAGTTATAGTAAAAGAAAATCTTGGTACCATGCAATCTCTCGTTTTTTTTGTTGCATTATATAATATGAAATTTGATAAGATTTAGAATGGTTTTTTACATAATCATCATAAGATTTATGTATATAATTGAATGATTCCTTAACCTTATCATTTAGAACCTTTAAACAGTTTTTTTCCGGTTGTCATTTTATCATGTCCATATCTAAATTGGATCCAAAATATTTTTTGGTAAATGTTTATGCTTGATAAAACATATCAATATCAATAAAATAATGACATTGATTCCAATGTATTGAGAATTTTGTAACTTCTCAAGCAAGTTTTTGTGTTTGTGTAGTACCTCCAAGATATAAGTTATGTATCTTAGAAACATCAATTTTTTGGATATATTGATGTCGTAGACCAAGAGTTGAAGAGTAGGGCTTTCCAATTGTCTTATCTTTTACCAAATTGATGTAGTTTTTTTCGTCTTTAATTTACATCGACGATGAAATGAAGTAGTCACTCGTTACCAAATTGTTGTTTTTATTGATGAATATGGAATTGGTGAAGGTAGGCCAGTGCGTTTATCGTCTGTGACGAGGAGTAGCGAGCGAATGAGTTGTCTTCTGCGACAAGGAGTAACGAGCGAGGCACCTACAAGGGATTCTAATTGGCTATTAAACAGAAGAGATGCAACGCTAAAGGAAAATATTTGGTAAAAAGTGGCAAAACAACTCTTAGGCAGATCATGAGTAGTGAACGCTGTGAAGGGGAAGAGAGACATGCCTTAGAGGAGAGATCATAGATGTTGAGCTTGAGTAGGACCACATGAAATGATGATTGAGATTGTTGCCTTGATATAGCACCACCCACGAGATGGAATTTCAGATGTGAAAAAATAGATGGAGTTGAACTGTGGACATGAATCATAAGTAATGAGAATTCTTTTTTTTTTATTCTTCTAATTGCTGTTTTGCTCTTCTTACACATCTAGTCTTGAACAATTCTTCCCTTTTTTATAATCATTTTGTGCAATTTATACTTCAATGCTTGTAGATTCATCTAGTCTAGTTGAACTTGCTCAACCTTTGACTGAACTTTAAGATTTTTGTCTGATCTGCCAACTTGATCCCATCTGCTTGTGATGGCCTTGATGATTCAATATTTGGATGCAAGCAAGTTCACGCAATCCAACTTGACTTGGAGAACATTCCTTTTTTCTAATTGGTTTCAACCCTGAATAAGTGTTCAAGCTTGAAAAGGGAAGTGGTCTAGTTGATCAAGCTTGGGTAAGATTCTGTATAGGACCCTGATGGATTTAGCATGGCGTGTATCATACCTGAACAATAGATTACCAGCTCTTGTTGTGTTAGTTCTTGTTCATCTTCTATGAACTACTGATTATACAAACTAATATCTGGAAATGTTTCTAATGTGTTTTTCCCTGTTCAGCAAACTTACTATTTTTCTATCAAGGCGAAAATTTTAGCTAGAATTCTTATCCTGAATTATGTTTCTACTGCAGGCATGTGTGAAGAGAATAGATGAGGATGAAACTGGCCATAAGCACTGCACTGGCCAATACTTTGATTTTTGGCACTGCATTGATAAATGTGTAAGAAAACCTCTCTTTACATTTTGATAAAGAATTCAAGCTTGCAATTAGGAGCTATTATTCTGTGCGGACACCGGACGGTTCTCCCGTCTGGTGTCCGCGCTTGGTTCCGAGCGATACCGAGCGCGGGTATTGAGCTCGATACCAAGCGCGATATATTTTTCGGGTGTCGTGACGCATTTTTATTAGTCTCCTGATGCTAGTCCGCACAGAATAAAAATTCTCTCATTGGATCTAAACAGCTTTTAGTTCCAGCTATTCAGTGATCTGGAATTTGCAGGCCAGCTTATATACTATTATTGTTTGATTTTGTGTATAGGTTGCAGAAAAGCTTTTTGAAAAATTGAAATGACAAAGGAAGCTGTTTTGGGTGATTGGCTTGTCTTTCCACCAGCTATAAGCTATTGCTTTCTTTGTTCTTCAGAATAAGTGCCACTTTTGACGTTTTGATGGCCTTTTAAGATCCAGTTTTTTATCTTCTCGATGCCTTAATATGACCACATTGTTATGTTCTTATTGAACTTGTTTATTCTCCAAATGACTGCCGATTTATGCGCTCTTCAGTTTTATTGCATTAAATTAATGACAAAATGCAATGAACTGCCTAAACTTATGGACCTTTTTTGTGATCATTGTGACAATCGTTCTTATAATCTTGCATTATAGTATTATACGTAATATCTTTGCCGCATGGGAGAAAGTACCATATGAGTGTGGGTCTAATGGAACTAATCAAATTGTGAGCCAACTTGAGCTTGGATTAAGTGTTGTTTGGGACAGTTTTTTTATTATTTTTTTAAACAGCTTAAATGTAAAACTTTTTAAGTAAAAAATTTTTGTGCTAAAAATATTTTAGAAAGAAGAAAAAAAAAACTTTCAAAGTAATTAATCATAATGTTTCATGGGTAGTTAGATTTGTTGTTTATAGAAAATAGGTGCATCAATGTAAAAGCTCTTTTTTTTGTGACTTTTGAATTTAAATAATTAAAGCAAAATAAAATTAACCTGTGAACCGCACAACTATAAAATTAAATAATTAAAAAATAAAAATTTCATAGAAATCATATCTATAGAATGATAAAGAAATTTGATAAAATGAAACAAATTTCTCAACTATTTATAAGCATCAGAAGTTGGCTAGCCCAATTGAAGTTGGCCAATGACTTCAAGTGAGTCCTCTCCTTCATTTGGAAAGCAATAATGCATATTTATAACTATATCTACCAAATCTTTATTTTATGATAAGTCTTTTTTAAACTATATTTTGAAATTTATGTGTTTTCTTTAAATAAAAACTCTCTCATAGACTCATGTATCTATCGCCATCTATAAGTAGAGAATAAAAAGTTAAGTATTAGATACCCAACATTTTCTCCCTAGTTCTATACTTTCTTAACAATAAGAAATCATGAAGTTTCACTCCAAATTCTCTCTCTCTCTCCTCCTATTTTTTAATTAATCTTGTTCGGAAGATTCAGCTAGAGATTATATATATATATATACACACACACAATTGAATATTTGTTTATTAAAAAAAAAAGGGTTCTATTGGCTTAATTCTACTTAGTTTTTATTTATTTACTAATTACAAAATATAATAATACAAAACCGTTTATTAACCTGCTTAGTTCAAATCCTACACGTTTTATCTTTAGCATGCAAGAGACATTTATATTTTCATGACCTTTGAAAAATATCATAATACGCCATGTAGATTATGCAAAAGAACAATCAGGAAAAAGAGAAGGCAACGTCACTGTAAATTTTTTTTAATGGAAGGCGAAGATAAGCGTAACTGGAAATCGATGGCTGATGCCACTCCGCTAAAGTCTAAAGTCTATAAGCTATTTCTAACCCTTCCGGCCCCAATGGCTCAATGCCGGTTCGGTCCACCTCCTCTTGTTCCACGCAATCGGAGCTCTTGGGGCTAGGGGTGCAAACGAGTCGAGTCGAGCTCGAGCCAGTGGGTGTTCGAGTCGAGTTCGACTATCAAAACCCGAGCTCGAGCTCGACTCGTCTTCAAGTCGAGCGGCTCGTCGAGCTCCATTGTCGAGCCCGTCATCGCTTTCGTCGTCGTGAGTTTCGTCCCGAGTTCCGTCCCTCGACGTCGCATCCGTCATCCCGAGGTCCATTGTCATCCAAAGCTCGTCCTTCGTCGAGCAAAGATTCGTCGTCCCGAGCTCAAAGTCCCATCCGGCGTCGAGAACCGTCATCACGAGCTTGTCCGTCACCTTCCTTAGCTCCGCCGGCATGATCTGTCGCCTGAGCTCTGCCACCAAGAGATCAACGAGATCCGACGAGCTCTGCCACACCAAGTCGAGATTCAACGAGCTCTGCCACCAAGATCCATCATCCCGAGCTCATCCATGAACCATCGTTGTCCCGAGTAAAGCCATCGTCCGCTGTCTAGATCCATGCTTGCTCTAAGATTTGGATTTCCCGCTCGCCAGATTTGGATTTTCGTGTACGCTACTGTCGAGCAGCTCGTCGAGCCGACGAGTCGAGACCGAGACATGTTCGAACTCGAGCTCGACTCGTGAGCTCAATAAGCCCGACTCGTCGAGCCTGTTACCTAGTTGAATTCGAGCCGGCTCGCGAGTCGGCTTGACCCGGTTGCACCCCTACTTGGGGCTCGTGGCAAAGGGGCATTGACAGCAGCCCGGGCAGTTGGGCCGGGTTAAAAGCCACGGGTCAATGCAACGCACGTGAAAGCCGTGGCGGCAGATAGGAAGAAGCCGGATCCAGTCGCCTGGTTCGATCTCGGTGAGACAAATGGCGCACTCCGAACCGGAACCGGCTAGTCTAAGATCGGGCGAGAAGAACTCGACTGGGACCTTTCGGATGGCTCGTCGGCGAGCGGCGACGCCGGGGAGTGCGATGGGGAAAGACTGGCTGGAGCGGCCAGAGAAGTGGAAAAGACAGTTGACGAGGGCATTGAGGCCGAGAGCACAGGTGATGAGTGTGAGAATAACGGCAACAATTATGATGGCGTTGTTGTGGAAGGTGGTGGAGGAGGGGGAGGATTCGCCAGCAGTGGACTTGGGGCTGGTGATTCTATAGTGGAGGAGGAGGAGGCGAGAGCAGATGGCCATGGGTTTAATTAGTTTGTGGTAGCTAGAGACTAGATTAGAAGGAGATCGAGCGGTATTTATCAAAGGAAGTTTCTGCAGTGGTTGGTACCCCATAACAGAATGGTCGAATGGCAGGTTAAATTATTATAATATTAATATATTTTCATTAATTATACATGATCATGCATGATCATCTGTCTGGATTGCTTGCAAGTTTTTGTTTATTTATTTTAATTTCATATGTTTATTACTGCTAATAATAATAATTTCAAGTTTTTGTTCATTCGACCATTCTGGTATAGGTGTACCAACCACTGCATAAACCTCCATTGATACATGCCGCTCGATCTCCTTCTACTCTAATCTCTAGCTACCACAAACTCAAACCCATGGCCATCTGCTCTCGCCACCTCCTCCTCCACTATATATATATATATATATATATACTTTTTGTCTCTTTTTTATGTCGCTATTGACCGATTTTTTTGTGGTATGGTTAATAGTTAAAATTCCCATATGAGCTACGAATACTCAACTACCGTTTATTAACTTGCCTAATTCGAATCCTACGTACATGTTTTACTTTCAACATGCAAGAGATATTCCTGATTTAGGAAGAATTTTTCAGAAAGGTTTATTACTTATTAGTGTACATAACATCCCTTGAAAAATACTATAATGTATAGTATGTCATGCAAAAGGACAGTCAAGTAAAAGAGAAGGCAGCGTAACTGTAAATATTTTTTTTATGAAAGGCAGATATAACAATGAAAATAATCCATATTTCATAAAAGTAAGAATTTCTTTAAGCTTAATTTGAGCCAATTAAATCTCAAATTTATTCATATTTACTTCATATTTTCAGGGTTATAGTGTTATCACAGCCTTTTGTATAAAAAGTTTAAGCTGCCTTCTCTTTTACTAACCCGCCGTTTTGCCTAATCGGCATGTCACCATGCATGAACACAAAATCACGTAAAAATATTCTGATGTAAGTGATGTCATGATGAATTTAATAGCACTTTAATTTATATTGAGATTATTATTTATTATGATTGTTGGGTTCTAGAAAATTCACAGCGGTTGAGAGAGATATAATTTAGTTTCTTAGTTTTGCACGAAGATCCATCACACAAATAAATAGGAGAGTAGGATATAGCGTTCAATTCATAAGAGACACAAAATTTTTTACTTTAAAAACCTTAGAAATGGGAAATTGCCCAATTTGAATGATCCACTAGTATTGATGGCTTAGTACAAATGAGGCCTTTCCTTGTATGGAAGGCTTTGCATAGCAAATACATATTGCATGTATAGAGCTTGTTACATAGTAGTTGTTCTTAAAAGAGTGTTGATATGTCTATTTGGTCAATAGGATTGTATTTGGGTGATTGATGTCCAAAAGATCGTAGTCGGCGGCAATAATGGTCGGAGTGGACCGTACTCGACGGGTGACAGTGGTAGCTAGGACGGATCATAGTCGGTACGAGACAGCGGTCAAAAGGACCATAATTGATAAGAGACGGTAGTCAGAATGAACCATAGTCGGCACGAGTGACAATGGTTGGAGTGCGACAGTGATCGAAGTGGGCTGTAGTCAGTGGGTGACAGTAGTCGAAAGGACCATAGCCAAGTGATGATGGTTAGAGGCATTATAGCGAGGTGACAGTTAATGGTTGGGTGGAAGTTAGACGAATGAAAGTGATCGGGCAAAAGTCCGATGAAAGTTTGGCAAGGATCGGTGGCTGGGAGATGGTTGAGGAAGAGTCTGGTCGCAAGAGATATACCAGATTTCTCTTCCTCTCTTATCTTCTTTCTTTTGCTTCCTCCCTCCTTGTTAGTGAACAATGATGATCTATTTATAGTTTTCTAGGAGTGATATAACCAGTAAATTAGGAGAAAGATCAATGGCACATTTGGAGTCGAGCGTTTCAAATTGATGACCTATATTGACTCACTTGATCATGAACATATTTAAATGTCTTAATGATGTCAGAATTCAACGATCTTGGGCTCTTTGGATTTGACTCGTTGAGTTACTTGATTCAAATATAAGCATGATATATTTGGATATCATTTGGTCATCCAATTTATAATTTTAACCATCTAAATATGCTTCGGGCCCTTGAATTGGACTAATTTGGGTTTGTATAGCATCGATTTTGGTGTCCTTGGGTTCATTTATTCGATACATTTAGTTTGACTATAATTTTCCTGAAATTGGAGTTCAGACGACCCTGAATTTAATTTTGGAAGTTCCAATTTGAATTTGTCTAGAGATTTGCACTTGATCAAGATAATTTTTTTGATGATAGATGAATGACATAAAAAAAATCATAATATCAACTTAAATCTAAAGGCTCAATATCAGTTTGATCCACCCTCCTCCAGTTCAACAAACCGAATCTCTTCGAGCTTGCGGTGAAGGCGGGCCAAGTTAACAACCACTTCGATGCAACACACGTGAAAGCTGTGGCAGCAGACAAGAAGAAGTTGGATTCAGTCACCCAATTCGATCTTAACAAGTCAGATGGCGCTAGGGGTGTCAATATTTGATACGATCCGAAAACCCAACCTGAACCCGACCCATAAATTTTAGGTTCAAGTTGACCCAAACCGGGTTGGGTTCGGGTTAACCCAAAAAACTGAAAAAAAAGACTCGTGACACTTTGTAAACTGTAAATGTTATCCCACAGTCGTTATTCAACACCTGCTGTCCCGCCACCGTCGGCCGCTCTGAAAGCCAACACCTGTTGTCCTGTCACCATTAGTCTCTCTTAAAGCAAAAGCCTATTGTCCCACCACCATCCCGAAATCATGATTCAACGTTGTCGTTCACTGTCCCACCATCGCTTAAAGCCAACTCATGCTGTCCCGAGTTATGGGTCGTGTCGGGTTGACCCGAACCAAAAGCGGGTCAGGTTAGGGTACGAAAAATTAATCCGTTTTTAAAAACAAGTCGGGTTCGAGTTGACCCAAATAGTAGTTTCAGGCCAGTTACGAGTTGGACCCGAACCCTTCACGTGACCCAATTTTTACAACCCTAAATGGCATACTCTAAACCGGAACCAGCTAGCTTAAGATCAGGCGAGAAAATCTCACATGTATTTTCCTCCTCTCCGACCACTCCACCCCCTTGCTCCCCATTATCCTCCTTGGCACTGTTGCTTGCCAACGAGCCATCCGCAAGGTCCTGGTCGAGTTATCTTGCCCAATCTTAAGTTGCCGGGTTTTGGCTCGGACTGCACCATTAGTCTCATTGAGATCAAACCGAGCAACCAGATCTGACTTCTTCCTAACTGTCGCCGTGGCTTTCACGTGCATTGCATCGACTGGTGGCTTTTAACTTGACCCACATGTTCGCGCTACTGACGCTAATGCCCCCTCGCCACGAGCCCGAAGAGCTCTAGTTGTGTCGAGCCGGGGGAGGTAGACCGAACCGGCTTTGAGCCGTTGGGGCCGCAAGGATTAGAAATAGGTTATAGAGTGTAGCGGGGTCGAATGAGGCTATTGAGAGATTGCACTTTTTTTTGTACATTTTATTTTTAAATTTACTTATTTTTCAGCTTCTTCTTCTAAACCCTGATGAAGTTCATTGTGATTTTGTGGGTAACTGGCCGCTTTGTTTTCATTTGTCAACATCCTTTAGCCGTGGGGAAATTGTTGTGTGAAATCAAGATGCTTCCAAATTACAATCAATACTGGTCACGTGGTCTGTACACATAGTGTATATAAACACACTCCGTGTACTTGGTTGTACATAGACTGTGTACAAATTATGTGACCTAATTTAATTGGAATTTGAATGCAAATTATGTCCGAATTCCGCACAGAATAATTTCTCCTAGTTGTGACCTTCATAAGCTATATCTAACTATCTCTTATGATTGCTTCTATCATTTCATAGAATGAAATTTGCTTTCTCTACTAAATCATTCAAATCACTTGCAAGGATTGTTTCATCATTGTTGTTGGGTGATCTTTTTGTTCAAGGGAGTGAAGGCTATTTTATTCTCTAATAATGAGATTTTTTTAGATGGCTGAACCACAAATATAGACAAATGAAAGCTATTATAATGCTAGGATTTAAAATTTAAATTTGATTTTGAATTGGGATTGTTGATTTTTTTAAAAAAAATTTAATCAAATTATCACAAAATTGTCTTCATTAGTAGCATCATCAAAGACCATTCCCACCTAAATAAACTTTTTGTTAAGAAGTTGTAGATATTTAGATGATTTTTTTTATCTATTTCATGGAAAGTAATATAAAAAATTGTGGTCCAAAGATGTAAAAGATTTTCTTAGAGTAGATTTTTAAAGTCTACCATTAAAGTTCATTTTATATAATCTAATTATTAATATTAAATTTAATGATAAATTACTAAAAATTTTAAATAAATATTATTATTTTTTATTCATTAATTTATTTATATTGCTATCTTTATATGATCATGTTGTCATCAATGTATCTAATAGAAGCATTTGCTATACATCTTAAATTAAATTAAAATATAAATAAATTCATACGAGAATTTAAGTACATGTGAGAATATTTTACTACAGTCTTCTAAGCTTTATCACCCACCGTTTATAATTCTTTTGCCTTCATTGCTTGATTAAGGTTCCCCGACCACCATCATTCTGCTACGGTCTCCAATCACTGTTGCCCGGTGACTAAGGTCTTTCGAACATCGTCACTACTAACTATAATCCTCAAATCTTTGTTGCCTGAATATGGTCTTTTGACCATCGCCACCCGACTACAACCCTCAAACTACCCTCACTCGACTTCCAATCCTTGGACCACTGTTGTCGCCCAACAAGTCTTTCCAACCCTTGTTTTCCACCAACATAAGTCCTCCGACCTCTGTTATATACCAGTCGCTTACTATCCTTCGAACTACCATCGCCTGACTAGTGGAATCACTTTAACTTGGGCAGGTCGATCGGCCCTGTAGGTTTTACCTTTCTAAGGTTCTAAATATAAAAAATATGATGTTTCTTATAATTATTTCACATCACTCTTATCTGTATGTATATTGAATCTTCGTGGAGCTAAGACATTATTAAAGTTCCTATCTCTTTACTACTGTAAATGTTTCGGCACACATCAATCATAATTTCAAACAAGATTTTAAATATAAAAATTTTGATGTTTCTTATAATTATTGCACCTCTCTTATCTATATATATACTGAATATTCATGCAAAAACTAAGATATTAAACTCTCTATCTCTTTACCATTGTAAATGTTTCAACACACAACAATCATAATGTTAGAAATAAATTAGAACAAGTTAACTTCCAAATGCTCTAATTTTCCTTATTGGATAAGGCATTAATTACTTAGTGGATTAATGTTAAAATAGTAATTAAGTATAACTTAATGCAATATTATGAAGATAATCAACGAGAGGATCAGAAGCGTGAAAAGAAACCTAAATATAAGGTCGCATGAAGTCAATTTTACTTGTTCTTTTAAAGCATCATAAATTTAAAATGGATGTTGGTTTTTATAACAAAATAGGTAAATTACATCTTTTTCATGATCTTATTCATATTCTCAATATGGAAGTTACCTATTTTTAATATTAATCCACTAAGTTATTAATGTCAGGTCCAAAAGGACAAATTGGAGCATTTGGAAGTTGACTTGTTCTTATTCAGTTCTACCATTATAATTATTATTATTAACATTATAAAAAATAAGGTTATCGTAGCACAATTTTTTACTTTTTCTGGAAGTTATAACTATCACATTTTATTTGCAGCAGTTCTAAAACCGTTGCAACTATGCTGTAATTGCAATGCGCTGCAATGACATTCCGCAACAGTTTTAGGACTGGTGTGGTAGATTAAAGGATGCGCTAGTTTTAACGGTAGTTGTAACCGATGCTAAATTATAGATTTGCATCGGTTATAACGACCACAAAAATCAAAATCTAAACTGATTTTCAATATTTTAGCGGCTTTCACCGTCACAATTCTGGGCATTTGTGATGGTTAAAACCGTCACAAACATCAAAACTTAAACTGATTTTCAATATTGTGGTGGTTTTAACCGCTCTTAACAGCTGCGCTACCAAAAATCCTACTTTTTGGTAGTGTTATTATTATTATTATTTGTTTTCACGCAATGGAATTAACTTCTTGAAGCTTTTATAAAGACGGTGCCACCATAATTATTTAAATAATTCAGCTCATGTAATTTAAAAAATTATTAATAAATTGGCATTGTAACTAATTATTTAAATGCCAATTTATAAATAATTCAAAAATATTTAAATTTAACATGTACATAAATATTTAATTTATTATAATATTATTTTAATTTAATACACTAAATATTTAAATTCAAAAATATCTAAATTTAATATTCACATAAATATTAAATTCAATACAAAAATGAATATTAAAATTTAAAAAGCGCAACTTTTGAATGATCTTAAATCAGTAAAACTTTTAAAGTAAAAAATTAAGCAAGTTAATTAAGAAGAGGCATCGAAAGTGTATAATCCAAATTATTGAATAAAAAGCAAATCACCACATATCCCAAGCAGTAAGCGTGGTGGGTGGATAAAACATTTGTATACCACACGCTTGCAACCTCTAATGTTGCATACACTTCAATGACCTGTGGCAAAATTTGTGTTGTATTCATCACAATTTATTTTTGGTTTGGAAGATAATGCTATTGCTTTTTATGTCTATATGTGTGCAAGTTTCACTTCTATGTATTTGTGGAACTTTTATTTGGTCCGGTGAACGTACGCAACGTTCAGCCGCCAGTAGAATCGCGCCACGCGTTTTCATTATTTACCGCGCGCCCCGACAACCCGACCCGGAACGGACCCAAGATTGCTCGGTATTGCTAGGTATTGGTCGATTTTGCTCGGCAATAACCAATACTGAGCAAATACTGAGTTGTACCGAGTTTTTTCTAGCAATACCGAGCAAATCCCTAGCAATACCGAGCAAATCCCTAGCAAATACCGAGTTGTACCGAGTTGTACCTAGTTGTAGAAAAACTCGGTACAACTCGGTATTTGCATGGTATTGGTCTTCACATAACGGTATTTCTCATTTTTGCAAAACAATACCTAGCAATACCGAGCAAATACCGAGCAATACTGAGAAAATTGCGAACATAGCATTCCCGGGTTCCGGTCCGGGTCAAGTCACCAGGCCGCGGGTAAAGAGTACGTAAGAGCACGTGGCGATATGTTATTGTCGGCCGAACGTAGCTCTACGTCTGGTCAGAGGACGTAATAATTGTTCGTATTTGTGAGACATCAAGAATGTGTTGAGAAGGCAACCAGTGCTGCTAAGTATTTAGTTTCAAGGATTATATCTGAATGATTGATGAGAAATTTTATTTCTCTCTACGTAATGTTTTCCATTGATGATCCGAGCCTCTTCTCTATTCATTTCCTTGGGGTATATGATAATCCCTAACTTTGTGCAGTGTTGTTAGGCTGTTTTAGTATGCAATTATTTATATTTAGTGGCATGAATCTATTCTTTAATTTCTATTGTCAATTAATGCTCCAGCTTTGAGGTATCATTTTTTACATTACATGGTCTTTAGCTTTCTAAATGGATTCACCCTATGATTAAGTTACCACATCTTTTATCATTGTCTCGTATTCATTACATTGAATTAAAGATAACTGATACATTATTGGGTGATTTGTCATCTCAACACAATGCCACATTATTGCTTTTAGTCAATAATGGTATGAAGCTTTAATTCAGGCAAACTATTCAACCATATTAAGATCTTTTCTCTTGTGATGGCTGATTTGGAAAATTTAGTTATTTTTTGCATTGGCATCCTATGGCATATTGTGCTAAAAATACGGTTGGATAAATCATTAATCTTATGGATAATTTGGCCACTTTTATATGGAAAACTTTTTGGTGAAGTTATTTTCGCTCATTTTGAGTCTGACTCAGGGTATGTGACAGGTGACCCAACATTTATGTACATTTCATTATGTAGCACTATGATTATGAATTCAAAGATTTTATATCATTTTTTTGTGCTTTTAACTCAATTATGAATGATTTGTGCTTTTAACTCAATTATGAATGATATGTTTCTTGTCTACTTTTATTTTGTGGTAATGAAGATGTAGATGATTAATTGTAATATTTTACTTTTTAACTGAGATAATCACTGAATTAATAATTTAACTATTTATAAGAGTTAATAGAGTGATTGAACAAAAATTTTGAGTTCATATAATTTTTAGTAGAGAACAATGTAGATCTCACCGATGTAAGGGATTTCATCATCCTTTTCAGCTAAAATAATTGTTGCAAAAGCTTTTGGCTTCATTTGGTTTTTATTTTTGTCATGCTTAATTTTTCTTATCTAAAAAATTATTCTTACAAAATAAACATTATTTGTGCACCTTCTCTTTATCTGATAATGTCCAGTTTGATATTTATTAAAGGTCAAGTAGTTAAAAGTAGATTTGGCTGATTTGAAGTTTGGACATGTACAAAAAATTCACAATCGAACTTGTAAAAAAAATTAATTGTCGGATTAAGAAGGAAAAGAGTTAAATTTAAGCTAATGCAAATAGAAGTTGTTGAAAGAGATTTGCAAAGAATATATTCGACACCTCAGACAATTCTTAATATGAATATATTAAAAAATGAGAATTCATAACGTTGATCCCAAATTATTGGGACAAGGCTGACGTTGCTGCTGCTTTACTAATGAATTCATGAATGCATAAGTTATCTTAACAACTTGTGAATTATGTAATGAGTAAATGCTGATTATATTTCTTTCAATGTTTAAAAAGAACATCATCAACATAGATGTGCAAAAGGAGCTAAAATCTCAATACTCCATTCTAATGTTGTGCTTGGATGTCCTAATAATAATACTTCTTGTATCATTAATGCAATGACATTCTATTGATCAATGTAGTCATTCCCTTGATTAATCCTCGTCATCTAAAATGTCTAGAAATGATGAGGTGGTGGTGATGAAATAAAAAATAAAAGTACCATAAAAGGATATAACAGGGCTAGAGCTTCAGGAATATTAATTAGGAGACATCCAGAACACTGAAGAGATAGAAAATGTATCTTCAAAGGAGCCTAACATGAAAATGGAGTAATAGAGTTGGTCCTCGTATCGATTTACTGAGAGAATACTCTTCTGATCTGCAATGCAATACAATCGAACAGGTCAATCATATCTTTCACCAACCACCCATACCTAGTCTTAAACTCCATTCCCTTCTACTCGACCCAATCCTCGTGTGAGGCTTTCTCCACAACTGGCTCAAATGTGTGTTCATGTCCTAACAATCTCATTTACACTCTCAAACTTAGAAAAAAATAAAGTGCAAATTTTGATTAGCAATGAAGTGAAACAATACATCAACAATGGCTAAGTTTTTTTTTGTGGATTGAAGCACAATTTTTATAGGTAAATGCAAGGTCATGGTTGAGGAAGAGAAAATATCGAATTCTTCGATAAAGATGGTTGCTTATATAAGCATTGGCGTGTTAATTTGATAGCAAAGATATTCATTGAGTAAAAAGCTCAATAGGGAAGATGAATTGAGTGTATTTTTTTTTTTTTAATGTTATCGAACTTTTTTATGAATTTCTTTCAAATTCAAATAATCATTTAATCAAACATAATGTAATGAAGTTATAACAATAAATACATACAGTAGAAACAACAAATAAAATAATGCGCGAAAGCTAAGAACACACAAGATTTAAAATATAAACATATTAGTAATATGTGCACCTGTTTATACAACAAACAATATATGATATGATATATTGAACGAGTTATCAATTTTAAGTACAAAATGAATAATGTAATCTTCAATTACAACTACGTTAATTTATTTTTAAGTTGATTCTATAGCCGTAATAACACAACGAAGTAACGACATTGAATGAATTATTAATCTATTAAGAATGGTCAAAGCATAAAAAGATAGCAACATTGCACAAACTTATACGAGAAATTTTTTTTTGCCAAACACCAAGATAAGAATATCCTCAAAATAGATTATGTTAATACAAATGAATCTTGATCTAAAGTACAAGCATATAACTACTAAGCATAATGAAAAATAATTATCTTAACTCAAGATATTTTATCACCTTAAATAACATAAAAGATCCAAGCATAATAATGATAATGTAAATTTATAAGTAAGAATATTTTATAAAGCATGATGAATAAGATCAATATGACAATATCATGTGATTCAAGTTGGTTGTAAGCCCATAGACCAATTTTTATTGAGTATGTTTTGATGTTGATATAATAGTGCTTGAGTTTAATAAAATGGTTTCATATATTCTCTTTTATAGATAATATTATTGATATTGTATTTCATAACTTAATTTTAAATTTTATTGTATCATTTTTTTATTTTTAAAATTTTATTAACGTGCACCATGTGCACGTGCATTTATACTAGTACTAGTATAAATGCACATGCATGTTATGCACGTCAATAAATTTTATAAAATAAAAATATTGTCATAAAATTTCATAAAATTTAAAATAAACTCATGGCATATTATATCATCTATATTAAATGCTAGATGAATATTACATGTAATATTTGTATGCTTATAAATTATTTATATATAATTAATATGCATAAAAATTTCAATTATTCTTCAAATATACTCATTAAGGTTGTTGCGTCCAGGAGTATTCGCGGCGGTGGAGAAATATAAAGTTTATCGTCTTAGCGTTGTACGAAAATCCGACACGCAATTAGATGAGAGAGAGAGGGTCTAGCATTTATAAGACACCAAGATTTTTACGTGGAAACCCCCTAAAAAGGGGGAAAACCATGGAGCCTAGCCAAGTTCGAATGAATCCACTAGTATTTGCAGTCGATTACAAATGAGGTCCTTCCTTGGGAGAAGGCCTTAGCTTGATGTACATCTTATATAGTACATTACATGATGTAAATACAAAGAGTCACTATTGACATGTTCGTTTGGTCGGCAGGGCCATAGTAGGTGATGGAGGTCGGAAGGACCGTAGTCGGCGGGCGACGTAAGTCAGGAGGACCATAGTCGGCGGGCGACGGAGGTCGGAAGGACCGTAGTCAATAAGAGATCGGGAGTCTGAAAGACCGTAGTTGGCAGGAGACCGAGGTTAGAAAGACCGTTGTATGTTGATGGAGGTGTCTGACGACGGAGGTCGGAAAGACTGTAGTCTGCAGGTGACGTAAGTCAGGAGGACCGTAGTCGGCGGGCGACGGAGGTCATAAATACCATTGTCTGGCGACGGAGGTCGGAAAGACTGTAGTCTGCAGGCGACATAAGTCAGGAGGATCGTAGTCGGCGGGCGACGAAGGTCGTAAATATTGTTGTCCAACGAAGAAGGTCAGAAGAACAGTGTCAGATAGAAGTCCAACAATGGAAAGAAATCCATCTTCGGATATACGTCCAGCGGAAATTCGATAACCGGTAGAAGTCTGGCATCGCATAGAAACTTGGCGAAGAGTGAAGGTCCGACGTCGGGTAGAAGTTCGAAGTCTATTGGTGGCCGAGGAGAATTCCGGCATCACTTGGGCGGAGTTTCAGCGTCAGGAGAGAACTCTGTCGTTAATTGGGAAGAATTTCAGCATCCCGTGAAAGTTAGGCAGAATTCTGGCGTCCCGTGGAAGTCAGGCAGAATTCCGGCGTCATTTGGAGTTCGGCCGGAACTCCGGCAGTAGTCGAGGAGGAGCTGATTCTCCTTCTCGTTCTCTTATTCTTCTTGCTTCTTGCTTCTTGCTTCTTGCTTGAGTCCCTCTTGTGAAGAATGAGGGCTCTATTTATAGTTTTTTTTGGTGGCATAGCTTGTAAATAGGCGTGAGATCAGGGGCGAATAGGGAGTGGTAGAATGGACGCCCGATATTGAATTCCTTGATCGTGCAACGTTCGTTGGACATTTGAAGGTCTTGATGATGTTGGAATTCGGTGATCTTGGGTTCGTTGGATTCTTCTCGTCGAGCCGTTCGATTCGAGTATAAGCTCGTTAAAATCGAAGACCGTTTGGTAACTCAAATTGTGATTCGAACATTCCAACAACGCTTCAAGTCTTAGATTCAGACGAATTTGGACTCGGATTGAGTTTAATTTGGTGTCGTTGGGTTCGTATTTCTGAGACGCTCAGTTTGACTGTAAGCTCGCTGAAATTGAAGTTCGGGTGCTCCCAAATTTGATTTTTGAAGTTTCCGAGTAAGGTTTTGCTTCGAGATTTGTGCCCGATCAAGATAATTTCATAATAACGTATCAAAGGTCAAATTAAAGATCCAAAGCATATTTATGTATAATGTGAGAGTTTCCAATCAATTTATTTTTTGACATTAGTATACCACATTTCAAAAGACAGAATTTGTTATTCAAAACTTAAAAAAAAAAAAAATTTAAGAGAAATATTCAAATCAATTGGCTGGTAAACAAAAAAAATTACTCATGATATAACAATTTCTTTAAAAAAATCAAAACAAAGCCCAAAAGAAAAGAAATAACTATTAATTATTACTCAAAATTTGCTTTGCATGCTCAAGTTGCTGCCCATTTTTAGGACTAAAATAACATGAGCAATTAAAAACTATAATAAACATCATAAATAACTCAAACATCATCATAATATAATGGAGAAAAAGAACAACTTGAACCAATCATCCAGTAAGGTACAATGAATAGCTCTATAAGCAAACAATAACTACGCCCTGAAGTCTACTAATATATTCACAAAATCTTCAAAAATATATACTTATGAAACAAACTATTTAAAAATAATGATAACTAGTAAATTTAATAAAGAGTTCCGATATAATTATAATAACTCACAAATATGAACCCAAAAAATAATGAGAAAGGAAATAGTCCTCACCAGAGAAGCTTTAAGCATTAGAATCCATATCAGAACAAGAAGGAGCATTCAAACAAAAATTACAGAAAAACTGTAGAAATTCATAGTATTTCTTCTGAAAGCGAAACGAAGAAGAAGAGTACGGATGAACAAGAAGAACTTTTTATTGTCTTATAATGAGTACAGAGACCTAGTATTTAAAAGAATAAAAGCTATACATTGGGTAATATAAAAGGCAACACAGAATATGTATTTATTTATTCTTTGGGCTCTAATATCTCCCCTGAAACTGAGGGTGCTTGAGTAACGTTCAATTTTAGACGAAGTTCGTGAAAGCGAGGTGTGGATAGCGGCTTCGTCAAGATGTCTGCTAATTGATCCTTCGTGCTGATGGGAAGGATCCGAATGGTTCCTTGCTGAATGTGGTCCCGAACGAACCGGTGATCGATCTCAATATGTTTAGTACGTGCGTGGAACACCGGATTGTTGGCCAAAGCAATTGCGGATGTGTTGTCGCAGTAGAGATCGGTTGGATTCCTTTGAGTAATGCCGAAATCGTCTAGAAGACGTCTGATCCAGATTACGTCGGCGGTGAGAGCAGCCAGAGACGGATACTCTGATTCTGTGGAGGAGCGAGCCACCGTGGTTTGCTTCTTAACTGTCCACGAGATCAATGTTTTGCCGAGATATGAGGAGTATCCAGATGTTGATTTCCTAGAAACGGGGTCTCCGACCCAATCTGCATCAGAATAGGCAGATAAACTCAAGTCAGATTTCAGTATTGGAATGCCGTGAGTTAACGTACCTTGAATATAGCGTAGTAAACGTTTGCGGAGATAAGTGTGCTGCGGTTGAGGAGAATGCATGTTCTGAGATAACAAGTTTAGACTGAACGATATGTCTGGTCTGGTTAAGGTTAGGTATTGAAGTGAACCGATAATACGACGATACATGGCTGGGTCATCCAACACTGGATCTGGCGTGAAAGACTGCGGTAATTTAGTGCAGGTGGGGTTGGATAACGGTTTGCATTGGATAAGTTGAGCAGCTTGGAGTATTGAGCGGGCATATGTAGTTTGGGA
This sequence comes from Dendrobium nobile, assembly GCA_022539455.1. Taxonomy (NCBI): domain Eukaryota; kingdom Viridiplantae; phylum Streptophyta; class Magnoliopsida; order Asparagales; family Orchidaceae; genus Dendrobium; species Dendrobium nobile. The sequence goes on along the minus strand of CM039733.1, from coordinate 14,897,076 downwards.
GAGAAAATATGAGTCTTTATGTCTGGAGATGTTGATGCCGAGAAATGAATGAACTTGTCCGAGAATTTTCAGTTGGAACCGTTGCTGCAGTTGAGAGATGATTTGTCCAATCGCGTTTTGGTCGTTTCCTGTAAATAGAAGATCATCAACATAGATAATTAAGAAGAGGTGAATTTTGCCTTTGCGAAAAAGAAGAAGAGAGGGGTCAGAGGTACTGTGGATGAAGCCGAGCTCAACAAGATAAGAAGTAAGCGTATTATACCATTGTCTGGGTGCTTGTTTTAGCCCGTAAATTGCTTTGTGAAGTAAGCATACATGATTAGGGTGAGTAGCATCTTCGAAACCTCTTGGTTGACTCATGTAAACGGTTTCCGTGAGCGAGCCGTGGAGAAACGCGTTGGCAACGTCGAATTGATGTATAGGCCAGTCATGGTGTAGGGCCACAGTGAGAAGAATGCGAATGGTCGGAAGTTTTACCACAGGGCTGAATGTCTCAGTATAGTCCAGCCCGTACTCCTGGTGATTTCCCTGGGCAACAAGTCGAGCCTTGTGTTTGGCAATGGAGCCGTCCGAGTGAAACTTGAGTCTGTAAGTCCACTTACATCCAAGAACAGATGCATTCGGAGGCGGAATAACGAGACTCCATGTTCCCTGGGTTTGTAATGCGAAGAACTCGTCGGCCATAGCTCTACGCCATTCTGGAAGCTTGCTTGCCTCGGTATAGGAGGTAGGAGCCATTGGTTCATCTGTGTTAATGTTAGTATGAAATAGATTGAGACGGTTTGTGGGCTTTAAATGGCCCGTTTTACCTCTTGTTACCATGTGGTGTATTGGTTGAGAGGTGGACTGCTTACGCGGATGAGCAGGTTGTCTGGGCGAATTGTTGCATGCAGGCATTTCGTGGGTGATGGATGGTTGGGTTATGCCTGACAATGAGGAAGATGCCTTGCTAGTTGGTACAGTAGTTTGCTTTGTGGTCGAGACAGGAGTGAGAAACAGAGGTGAAGGTTGATCTTGTGGAGCAACAGATGAAACCTTTTTATCTGCAAATGGAAAATAATGTTCATCAAACGTAACGTGATGAGAGTATGATATCTTGTTTGTACCGGGATGAAGACATTTATATCCTTTGTATGTGTCCGAGTATCCGAGAAATACACACGGAAGTGCTTTAGGTTGCAGCTTGTGACGTTGAGCGGAAGGAATTAGCGGGAAGCACGCACAGCCAAAGATGCGAAGGGGTGTGTAGTCAGGTTTGCTGCCGTAGAGCATAGCATGAGGTGAAATGTTTTTAATTGCAGAATTCGGCAGTTTGTTTATTAAATGCACAGCCGTGAGCATGGCATCTGGCCAGTAAGCTAATGGTAAGGACGCGGTATGGATCAAGGTTCTTGCCATTTCAACGATGTGCCGATGCTTTCTTTCTGATACACCATTTTGTTCTGGTGTGTAAGGACATGAGATTCTGTGTTTTATGCCATGGAGCTGAAGTAGTTGAGTAAATTGCGTGTTGATATACTCACCACCGCCGTCGGATTGAAAAGCTTTAATTTTAGAGGAGATCTCATGTTCTATATAGGTTTTAAAACCAGAGAACGCAGAAATAACTTCAGTTTTGTGTCTCAACGGATAAATCCAAGTGTAGCGAGAAAAGTCGTCGATAAAAATACACTTCAGTTTTAAACCTGTATGAGACGGAGTGGGTGCAGGACCCCACACATCAGAGTGAATCAAAGCTAGAGCTGTACGTTCACGACTAGTAGAAATTTCAAAAGGCATTTTGTGAGCTTTATTAATTTTTCAAGAATGACAAATTACATGATGTTTATTAATGCCTAATTGAGGATGAAACTCTGCTATACGAGTACGAACTTTCTGGTTCGGGTGACCCAGTCGGTCATGCCAGAGGGAAGCCCGTTGCTTGGTGGTGAGGAGCGCCGTGTTGGAGGAAGAAACTGCAGGAGTATGAAGAGGGTAGAGACCGTTCTTGCATGGTCCTTTAAGTAGGATTTGATGAGTTGTCAAGTCCTTCAAAACAAATCCGTTAGGATCAAATATGATAGAGATATTGTTGTCACGAGTTAGTTGAGAAATAGAAATTAGATTATATTGCAGTTGTGGTGTGTGAAGAATGTGAGATAGCGTTAACTTACGGGAGGGAGTTGGTAGCAAGCCGTTTCCGGAGTGGGCTATGCTAACGGAACTCCCGTCGCCAATGATGATACCATCGAAGCCTTGGTACGGAGTGGAGACCGAAAGATTATCGAAGGATTTGGTCATGTGGGACGAGGCCCCTGAATCAAGATACCACTCGTTCGATGGCTGTGTGGACGTAGCTGCAAGCGTCTTATTGGTTTGTGACTGAGATGCCGGCACGTATTGAGCGTTCAGCCTGTGCCAACATTCCGCGTCTGTGTGTCCGCGTTTTAAGCAGATCTGACAGATCGTTGGCGGCTGCGAGGAAGTAGTTCTTGAACCTGCAGGCCGAGTTTTACCTCTTCGACCTCGACCTCGAGCGGAGAACAGAGCAGTGTCAACCTGATTTTGCGGGGCAAATCGAGCAGCGTCGGACGCAATGTGAATCTCTTCGCTAATTAATAACGAGTAGAGTTGGTCGAGATTTAAAGATTGCGTCATGGTGCGTATTGTCGTCTTAAACGATTGATACGCCTGAGGAAGCCCATTGAGAATATGATGGATGATGTCTTCGCTTTCGATCTGCGAACCAGCGGCGGCAATGCGATCAACGAGCGATTTGATGGTGTTAAAATATTGCAGCATAGTAGAGTTTTGAAGAGAGGTGTGATAAAGCTCATTCTTTAATTGAATGACCTGCGATCTGTTTGAGGATTGGAATCGGGTTTGAAGAACCATCCAAATGGCGGACGTTGAGTCAAGATCAAGAACATAGGGAAGAATGGAGGCCGATATAGTGGAGCAGATAGCAGCAGCCAGATTTTGATCATTAAGAACCCATTGTTTGTACGCAGGATTGGATCTTGCCGGTAGAGGATGTTAGAAGTTTATCTGGAATGGGACTGTCGGGATCAAGATAACAATCAAAATCATTGGCTCTGCAGATTTTTAGTATTTGGGATTTCCACAGTTGGTAGTTATCGGGAGATAAGAGAGTTTGAACAATGTTCTTGAGATTAGACAAGATGAATTTGAGAGAAGAGGAAAGAACCGGGGATGTCGTGGTGGTGTCGGCATTGTGACTGTCGGCCGGAGAGGAGGTGGTTGAGGACGCCATAGGTCGCCGGAGTCGCTAAGCCTCGTCTGATACCATGTAGAAATTCATAGTATTTCTTCTGAAGGCGAAACGAAGAAGAAGAGTACGGATGAACAAGAAGAACTTTTTATTGTCTTATAATGAGTACAGGGACCTAGTATTTAAAAGAATAAAAGCTATACATTGGGTAATATAAAAGGCAACACAGAATATGTATTTATTTATTCTTTGGGCTCTAATAAAAACAAATTAGTACCAAAAAATATCAATCACTTTGCCTAATCTAAGCAGGAAAAAGAAAACTTATTTAAGCGATATAATATGTAGCGAATCCGACTCCCATAGAAGAGATATCAAAGAGAAATTCGAAAACCCAATGGAAAAACCTCAATCTAACTTAGATATTTTTGAATCTGCCACTTTGGACAAGAAGAAAGGACAGTCTCCGCCTTCCAGCAAGAAATTATTTTGCTTTGCTTAATCCGGTTTTTCAACTTCAAGCCTGTAGCTGCTCTGTTTTTGTTTTTTTTTTTTTTTTTCTCTCTGTAGGTGCCTCGTTTTTCAACTCCAAGCCGGCATGTCATTAGCATCATCTTCATATTCATGAAAGATTGAATGGCTTCTTGGGAGAGGTGGGGTAAAAATAAGGAGCAAGAGGTCTCGGTTTCGCTTACTCTTCAATTTCAAAAGCAGGATGACCAGATTCTCCAATGACTTCAACATATTTCATGGCCTGTGACTGTTTCAGAATCAATTAAGATGTAAATTTTAGTGATTACGTTTATAGTCTGAAGGTTCAAGCATCTTCAGTTTGTAAAGATTATCAATCATAAGATGATCATGTTTAAAAGGAATCCGAAATGGTTGAATGGATCAGTTTCCATCAAAACTCAAAGCCTTGCTTGATTACTTTGTAGTTTTATTTATTTGAATTAAATTGTTAAGAGCGTGTTTTATCTTTCATGAATATGAAGATGATGCTAATGACAGGCTTTAAGATGAGATCAATTATTTAATAAAATATTTTTCTATTACAATGATATGCTTGTGCAGACAAAGGAAGCCGTTCCTTAGTTTTAGTGGGCACTAAAAATGTATTGGAGTTTTTACAGTAGCTGAGATGAATTTCTAAATTGCATTACACTTCTATTTGATGAGAAAAATTGATTCTTTGCACTATATATATTTTTAATCAATCATATCCTTTACCAACGGTTTTAATCTTTGCTAAAAGTGCTGCTGAAGCTTTCCTACAACAGTGATTCCTAAACCGCTGTAAAATTCTTTCCAAAGAACTCAAATACAGTGAATTTGCAGCGATTTAAAAATCACTGCAAATAATTTTTAAGGTCTTTAAATCGCTGCAGTAGATTAAAAAAAGCACTGACAAAGCTTGATATATATATATATATATATATATATATATATATATATATATATATATATACACTGAGAAGTTGTATCAACAAAGCTGTTGTTCCTCAAAACCTGCAAAAGAAGAAAGCAATAGCAAAACAGAGAAGGGTAACTTCATGAGTGAAGGAAAACTCTCGCAGGATTTCATTAATGCCGAGACTTCTGCTCCATTCCTTTTGCTACAAGAAGTATGTATACATCTAGTAAAATGATCCCAATGGTTGGATCAAGTAGTTAATCAACAACGGTCAGGATTTGCTTAGTACAAGCAGTAGTCTGCAATTGCAGAAACAGTGGCTGAAAATCATCATTGCAAACGGCTGTGTCAGTATAGACACAACCACTTATCTCTTCAGCTTATCATCCCCCCGCAAGGTGACACTCGTATCAACGAGTGTAAGCTTGTGTCTCAGATCTTGAAACCTTTTAGTGGTTAAAGGTTTGGTAAAAATATCCGCCAATTGATCAACAGAGTTGATGTGATGAATTGAGATAGAATTGGACTTCACACAGTCTCGAATGAAATGGTAGTCTCTCTCTATATGTTTTATACGGGCATGAAAGATAGGATTGTTAGCTAAGGCTATTGCTGAAACATTGTCACAAAATAATTCAGTTGGATCATTTGTGGGAATGTCAAATTCTAGTAAAAGACGTCTCAACCATAAGAGATCTGCTGCAGTTGTGGATAGAGAGCGATACTCTGCCTCAGTAGATGATCGAGCTACTGTTTTCTGCTTTTTAACTTGCCAAGAAATAAGATTGTGGCCAAGGTAAGCACAATAGTCAGTGGTGGATTTATGATCAATGGGATTGCCCGCCCAATCAGAATCAGAAAAAGCAGATAGGTGTAATTTAGTTGGTTGTATGAAAAGTCCAAAGGATAATGTACCTTTGAGATATCTGAGAAGACGCTTTAGCAGATAGAAATCGTCATTGGAGGGCTTATGCATGGATTGACAAAGTCTGTTAACTGTGTAGGAGATATCCTGTCTCGTAACAGTTAAGTATTGTAAAGAGCCAACTAAATGTTTGTATAACTCAGGATTTATAAGCATAAATAATTTTATAAATGTAGGGCTATAAGTGAATACAATAATGCATTAAAATGAATATGATAAACACATTTGTGTAGTTTGGTTCAAATAAGCATGAGCTTGCAAGAGAGAAGGACCAATCCAATTCAAATTATAGACTTATCTAAGAGTTGATGAAAAAATGTATTAAAAACTATTCACTATTTTGAAGTTACCAAGAACTAAAACTTCTCCATATGCGACTTTTTCGGTTTTGCATTGTGAAGAAGTTGCCAAAATTATTAAATGGTTGTCAAATGAAGCTGTGAAGACCAAGGTTATCAAAACCGGACCGGACCGGCCGGTTCGACCGGTTCAACTGTGAACCGGTCCGGTGGGCGGTTCGGTTTGTTAAAGGAACCGGCTGGACATAAAACCGCTAAAAAACCGGTCAAAAACCCGGTTGAACCGGAAAACCGCCGAACCGGCCGATTTTCAAATAACCGGACGGGTCTTAACACGTCTAATCTCAGGCGTCAATCTACGATCAAACGGTGAAGAGAATTGTTTTGCGGTATTTCTCACTCGCGTGCCCTAAGAAACATCGTCGTATTTCGACTCCAATGAAGAACGCGACTCCTCCATCCACAAGCAGAACAGAAGGCCTCCTCCGAGGCTCCGACCTCCCAACTGCTAATCGGTACTTGGCCATACTTATCCGTGAATTGAAGTTTTGTTTATGCATTTTCGTTTTTGCTCTCTATCTTCGTCGGTTTGATAATGGAGTTCTTCAAGGGGCAGACCGGCAGATCTCTACGTTTGTACACAAGCACCCAAGCTAGTGAGTAATTCTCTGGTTTGTTGCTTTCTCGGCTATCTTTAGGTTGAGTATTAGGCATTTTATAGGTCTTTTTAGGGTTTGCATAATGTGCTTGCGAATCGGTACTTGGCTTTCTCTACCTTCACGCTTGTGATTATTTAGGAAGAATTCTTGATGATTAGCGTTGACTTCTCATAAAATAGTTGTTAGTTCATCACTTCCAGTAAAAGAACATTTGGTTGATATCTTTATCAAAGCTTGAGGAAGCCTCATAAAATAAGGATGATATCGTTTTCACACATTAAAGACTATTACTTTTTATATTTCCAGTAAGGAGATTGAACATTCGAAACAGGCGAGATTACCTGTATCACTACTATGAAAATGGAATAGAGACATCTCCCAATTTATTGAAATAAAGTAAAATAAAATTGTTTACTTTTATTAACAATCTCAATTGATGCAAGATTTCACAATTATTATGTGTGCTATGATCCCAAGATTCAGCTAATATGATCCATAATTTGCTTAATTTACTTCAGTTGGGTTTCTAATGATTTATATTTTTTTATAATATTATTATTTCTTCATCCGGTTCGACCTGAACCTCTTCTTCTTCCGGTTCTTTGTCCGGTCCGATTTTCGAAACCTTGGTGAAGATCATAATTTTATGTAGCATTAATATAAAAGTTATAAAATGGAATTCCTGCAGGGCATCTTCATAGTTACAATAATCATCTATATAAATTCTTTAGTAGTACCACAACTTATTATCATGCAATATCCAAAATTTTTAGTAGAATTCTTATCATGAATTATGTTTCTGCTGCAGGCATGCGTTAAGAGAATAGATGAGGATGAAACTGGCCATAAGCACCGTACTGGCCAATACTTTGATTTTTTTTTTTTGGGAAATTTGGGGCAAAAAGCCTGTATATTAATGAAAAATTAAATTACATGTAAAGCCAAGGACCTAAAAAAAAATTGAAGCAAAGCCCAAAAAAGAGTGACAATAAAAAGAAGCTAAAACAGCCAAAAGGGGTCTCAAGGAGAGGCCAACCCCCAAGCAACATAACAAATCAGATTAGGAATAGACAGAATTCCATGATACAATAACGGATTTCCAAAAGCTACGGTCGGTAACCAAGTTAGCGACAAAGGCCATCAAGGGCAAGCCGGTTGCCATAAGACCAGAACTGGTAGTTACCAAGAGAGCCAAACAGGAAGATGTCATAACAATCTTGACCAAAAGGCACCGAGCGTCTAGAAGCAATCTGAAGTTCACAGGTTGGCCCTTATCATCATCGACCATAACAAAAGCACCGCATCCAACAGAAGCAAAATGAAAATTCCACCCAGAATCAGCAAGAAAACTCCCACAAATTCAGTTGAGCACAGGAAAACGAGCTGAGAGCTTGTGAAAACATTTCCAACTTCTAACTTTTGAAAAATAACATTCTTAATAGATTGAATCAGTTGGGTGGGGCTGTTCCAAGAGTTTGCAAAATGCCGTTTGTTATGTTCCAACTTCCAACCATAGATTATACACTGTGCAAGCAACGACAAGAAAACAAAAATTCTTTCCTCCCCATTAAAATGCTGGATGCTGTCAAGAAAATCAAATACTTGAAGTAGATTAGGCCTTAAGAGAAGCGCATCTAAAAGAGGAAGGACCGATGAAATCACCAAAAACGAGTAGTCACAATAAAAAATATATGCTTATGCGTTTCCAGAACGGTTTGACAGAAAGAGCAGGTAGGATTAACCGAGATTGGTCTATTAAGTAATACGTCCGCACATTTGAGCTTCTCGATAATAGTCATCCATGCAAAGTCAGTGTATCTAAGAGCATGACGTATATGCCATATGTATTTGTGCCAAGATACCTCATCCAAAGGACAGAAAAACTGTGCAATAAAAACTTTAAAGGAGGGATTAGTTGAGCCGATCTATGACGGTGCCGGTTGCTCAACAATAGGAACAATTATTGCGTCCTCTGACCGGAAATAGAGCTACGTTCGGCCGCCAATAACATGTCGCCACGTACTCTTACTCTCTACCACACGGCCCGACGACTTGACCCGGATCGGAACCCAGGAATGCTATGTTCGCGTATTGCGAGGTATTACTCGGTATTTGCTCGGTATTGCTCGGTATTGCATGACAATAACTAGAAAAACTCGGTACAACTCGGTACAACTCGGTATTACCCGGTATTACTCGGTATTTGCTCGGTATTGCTCGGTATTGGTTATTGCCAAGCAAAATCGACCAATACCTAGCAATACCGAGCAAAATCGAGAAATACCGAGCCATCCTGGGTCCGTTCCGGGTCGGGTTGTCGAGGCGCGCGGTAAATAATGAGAACGCGTGGCGCAATTCTACTGGCGGCCGAATGTAGAGCTACGTCCTGTGACCGGACCAAATAAAAGTTCCAACAATAGAGGTATTCAGAAAAACTGTGCAATAAATACTTTGATTATTGGCACTGCATTGATAAATGTGTAAGAAAACCTCTCTTGACATTTTGATAAAGAATTCAAGCTTGCAATTAGCCGTTGGATCTAAAAGCTAGCTTTTAGTTCCAGCTTTTCAGTGATCTGGAATGTGCAGGTCAGCTTATATGCTATTGTTTGATTTTGTGTTTAGGTTGCAGAAAAGCTTTTCGAAAAATTGAAATGACAAAGGAAGCTGTTTTGGGTGATGGACTTGTCTTTCCACCAGCTAGAAGCTATTGCTTTCTTTGTTCTTCAGAATAAGTGCCACTTTTGACGTTTTGATGGCCTTTTAAGATCCAGTTTTTTTCTTCTCAATGCCATAATATGACCACATTGTTATGTTCTTACTGAACTCGTTTATTCTCCAAATGACTGCCGATTTAAAATTAATGACAAAATGCAATTAACTGCCTAAACTTATGAACCTTTTTGTGCTCATTGTGACAATCGTTCAAATTATAGGATTATACGAAATATCTTTGCCGCATGGTAGAAAGTACCATATCAGTGGGGGTGTAATGGAACTAATCAAATTGTGAGAACAACTTAAGCTCGAATTAGGTTTTTTTTGGGACAATTTTTTTATTGTTTTTTAAAATAATTTTTTAATGTAAAATTTTTTAATTTTAAAAAAATTTGTGCTAAATGATTTAGAAAGTAATAAAGAAGCTGTCTTAAATGTGTACCTCCTCAATTCATTTTGATAAACAATGAGCTAGCTAGGGCTAGCCTGGTTTGAAAATATTAAAATAAAAAAATTTTAGTTCCCTGTACGTCATAGTTAGGGCTGCAAGCCAACCAAACGTTCGACGAGCTACTCGTTGTTCGGTTTGATTAACGCTCGTTTGCGATCGTTTAATTAACTAAACAAACAAACTTGAACAATATTTTAAATACTCAATTCTTAAATAAATAAACTTGAACACTAATGCGTTCGGCTCATTTATGTTCGCGAACAACATCGTTTGAAGTTCATGAACAAGCTTGACATTAAGCTCGGTTCGTGTTCGATTTTGAACTCGTGAATAAGCTCGATAAAAATAATTAATATTTGACTATAGAATTAATAAATATAAATAATCATTATATTTGTTACATAAATAATTGCTTTTATTATAAATGTGTTTGTTCATAGATATGTTCATGAATGTATTTGTTTGATAGTTAAAAAAATTCGTTAAATATGTTCGCGAACAAGCTCGATAAACACTAAACGAACGAACATGAACTGAACATGAACCGAACATGAACACCCCTTAATTTAAATGAACCAAATATGAACACAAACGCTAAAGCTCGAACAAACATGAACCAAACTTGAACAAGCTGATATTAAATGAACACAAACATGAACACTCACATACTCGGCTCGGCTCAGTTCGTTTGCAGCCCTAGTCATAGTTTTCATTTTTTTCACTATCGTTTCGTTGGTTTTTATGGTTTCATATCACAATTCCTTGGATTGGTATCAGTCTTTTCCTCTTGGTAGAGAATATATAAGTAAAAAAAGTGTCTCAAATAAAGATATTTTAGAAAGTAGTAAAAAAGTTGTCCCAAATGAAGTTTAGCAACTTTTCATTGCCCTCTAAAATAATTTTTTTAGTATAAAAATTTATAATTTAAAAAAAATTATTAAAAAATTGTTTTAGAAAGCATTAAGAAAGTTGTCCTAAACAAAGCCTAAATCTAGTTTTTTTATTAAGATACATAATCTATTTTTATTTATTTATAAAAGTGCTTAATATTGCCAAACTTCTTAAAACAATTTTATTCCCTTATGCTCTCTAATTAATGCTCTTTATATTTCAATTTTATAAAAATTAATAAGTCTAACTTCAATGGTCGAGAAAGAAAAAGATATATTTTTAGGCACAAAACAAATTTAATTTGGGATTTCTACATATATAACACCTAAAACTATTGAGAATATATATTTAATGCTTAAAGTTCTATATTACTAATATACCACCTAAAATCTCAATTTTCTCTATTCTATCACTCTATTGAAGCGATTCACTATGAAAGAATGCCATTAACGGGGAAGACAGTCGTTGATAGTGATTTTTGACGGAAGGCTTAAACGAAATGTTAGAATTGATTAAAAGAGGGGTTTTAGGTGGTGTATTAGTAAATATATAAGTTTAGATAATAAAAATATGTATTTTTCATGATTTTTTTTTTTGGGTTAAATTTGGCCTGAGCCTTTTGTTCAAGAATAAAAATAAAGTAACAGTGGTAATGAAGGAGAAGTCTGGAAAGTAGGAAAAACAGAACAAAAAAATTTAAATAGAAAAAACTTGCGGGTCAGAATTTCATCCGAAATACTCAGCAGATAGCATGTTGCCTTTGACAAGCTCAGAACTCAGTTAGACTGGCGCTAGCAAAGAGAATCATATACTCTGGTTGCCCGAAGACCTTCCAAGAGTATTCAAATTCAGACTATCCTCATCGTTCAGACTTAAATAAAAGTTTCTTCAAAGCCTGATGGAAAAATCCAATCTTAATGAAAAACCCCACGAATTAACCGGCAGAGACAAGCCCTCCCAAAGCACTTCCAGAATCTGATGAGAAATTTAAACCTCCAGCTTTCTAAATTATCACGGCCATCACCGTCAATGTGTCTGAGTACGGGCTTTTATTGTCTTCCATTTCAAGGATTTTATTCTCACATCTTTCATAATTTCAGTTGCTAAAGTGAAAGAGCATTTTGCCGTAGCATTAAACCTTCTGTTGTTCTTTTCACGCCATATATGATAAATAGTGGCATTGAATAACAAGAGTCTGTATGATTTCTCCTTTTTTTCACCCGGTAAACCACCAATAAATTCCAATGCTTGAGATACATTGGGTCTAAGCAGAAAGTTTTGCAAGGTAGGAATAAGCCTAATAAGAATCTTGTAGGAATACTCACAATCAAAAAATAAATGGCGCGTGGATTCCGTATAATCCTGACAGAGATAACAATTAGGATTATCAATATAAATGCCTCTCAAGGCTAAAACCTCAGCAGTTTTTAGCTTGTCTAAAAGAGACATCCAAGTATAGATAGAGTATCTAAGAGAATTTCTTTTATGCCAAACAAGCTGGAACCAGTCCATGGAATCCTGAGACTCAAAGAATTTCTTGTAATAATCTTTGTATGAGTGCTTAGTGTTGCCATCCCAGTTAAGGCTAAGAGGATTTTCCACGGCTAAAGGAATGTTATAAATGTAATTTTTTATTTCATCCCTGAGAAAGTCAGGGACGCACCAATTCCCACTATGCATCCAACTATCTATAGTTTCATTATCCATGCAATAACTAATAGAAGAAAGTTCAGGGAATCTATTAAACAGTTTTTCTCCCATGCACCAGTGATCCCATTTAATAGATGCCTTGCAAAAACAATGAGGTGAGAAAAGGAAATTTTTTCTAACCTGGGAGGCAGTATCACAGATTCCTTTCCAAAATCTGGTTGGAAGTGTAACATTATTTTTCCAAGGAGAAGTGTAACGAGCTAACAAAAAAGTTGAAAGAGGATTAGAACTATTATACATTCTGCTAATGATAGCACAATTATATGCAAACCTCATAGCCAACAAAGAGGGGATGTTAAGCCCACCCTTACTGAAAGGTTTACAAGTATTCTCCCATGAAATAAGATGCAGCCTTTTCCCAATAGTGTTCCCAAAATAAAGAAATCTGGCACATGCTTTATTAATGCTTCTAATAATGGCATTAGGAATAAAAATAGCTCTAACCCAGTACGCCACAGTATTTGAAATTGTATATTTAATATACTGCATTCTGCCGGCTAAGGACAAAGTTTTTGCTTTCCAACCAGTGAGAAGGTACTTGATTTTTTCCAAAAGGGGATTGAAATCAGCAATTTTAATCTTCTCAGAAGAAATAGGGATGCCAAGATAGGCAAATTTGTTTGAAACATTGGGGATTCTCAGGATTTGGGCCAAGTCATTAGCATTAAGTGTGTGCTGAGAGAAGGAAACAATACTTTTTTGACTATTAAGCTGGAGCCCAGAGCAATTGGAAAAATTATCCAAAATTTCAATAAGTCTGGGGCAATTGGGATTATTGGCCTCTCCAAAAACAATCAGATCATCAGCATATAGGATATGAGAAGTATAAAATTCTCCCAAGGAAATACCCTTGAAATCTCTCGGATTAGTCTGTTCATCAAGCAAACAAGATAAACTATCCATAATTATACAGAAGAGATAAGGACTGAGAGGGCAACCTGGCTTAAGCCCGTGGATGAGGGGAAAAAGCCTTCTAACGAGCCGTTCAAGTAGATGGAGTAGTTAACATTAGAGATGCAAGCCTTAATCCATCTAATGAACATGTCTGGGAAACCTTTTTGAGATATTCTAGAGATCAAAAATTCCCTCGAAACCGTATCAAAAGCCTTCCTAACGTCAAATTTAGCACAGAAGTAATCACTTCTTCTAGAATTAATGAACAACTTCATGATTTCACCGGCTAAAATAGGATTGTCAGTAGCCAGTCTGTTAGAAATAAAAGCAGTTTGGCTCTTATTAATAATTGTAGGCATGACTAACTTCATACGATCAGCTAAAATTTTTGCAATAATTTTGTAAAAAATATTACACAATGCAATAGGTCTGAAGTCCTCAATACTACTAGCATGATTGTGCTTAGGAATCAAGACAAGTGCAGTGGCCTTAGCCCCAATGGGTAGGTAACCTTTAGTGAAAAACGATTGAACAACCCTGAAGACTTTGTATCCAATAATGTGCCAGCAATTTTTGTAAAAAAAAGAAATTGTAGCCATCTGGTCCTAGTGCTGAGTCAGAATGGCCAGCAAACACAACATTTTTAACTTCCGCATAGGTAACAGGCTTAATCAAGGCTTCATCAAGGTGAGACGGAAGTCCAGTACCAATCGGTATGTGTCTAGTGTCAGCAGTAACTGAATTAGACTGATTTAACTGAGCCTTAAAAAAGCTAATGATATCCTGAATTTTGGAATTCCGGTCTTGGGAAGGGCCAGTTAGGATGCAATCAATAGTACTGGAATTCACAGCCCTCCTTCTATGAATCCTAGAGTAAAGAAATTTTAGATCTTCCTCCCCGTGCTTGAGCCAGTTAATTTTTGCTCTCTGTTTTAACCAGGTGGTCCACATGGAATTGTAATACATCAGCTTGGAGTTGATGTATTTAAGATTATTATGGTTCTCAGGATTAAGAGGATCCAAATCAATGTGAGTCTGGATATTCACCTGTTGTTGGGTAAGAGCATCAATCAAACTGATGATAGAATTAGAAGAATTCCAGTTAGCACCCTTAATGACCACTTTAAGGTTTCTGAGCTTATCATAGAGCTTTAAAATAGGAATGCCCTCCACTTGGACTGCAAAAATATCAACAAGAGCATCCCAGAAATCTTGATATTTGGTCCAGTAATTCTTGAACATGAAACGGTGAGCATAAATAATATGCTCACCAGTAGTAATGTTAAGCGGGGAGTGATCAGAAATAGAGGTGCTCAGAACCTTATATGATGAGTTAGGATAGGAAGCTATCCATTTATCATTGACTAGGGTTCTGTCAAGCATAATGCTAATGGGGTTATCATTTCTCTGGTTGCTCCAGGTGAAGAAAATGCCAGTGGAAGTAAGATCCGTGAGGGCTGTGTCAAAAATCATGGAGTTGAATTGTCCCAGCCTATCAACCGTGATAGGATTGCCCCCAGCTTTTTCAGAGATAAAACGACAACAATTAAAATCTCATGTGACAATCCATGGATGATTATTAAGAGGATTGAGCTTTCTGATGTCATCCCATAATATGTTTCTCTCCTCATGAGAATTAGAGGCATAGATAATGGAGATAAAAACAGGTTCAAGAGCAGCGACAGATAATTTCCCAGAAATCATTTGATTGGGAAAAAATAGAGGCTCAAAATTGATTCTATCAGAATTCCACTTCATCCAGATCCTCCCCGGAGAGGTAAGGTGGAAATTATTACAACTATTTTCATTATTGAAAATCTCATGACACTTAATGAACCAGGGGTCATTAAGATTATGATGAAGAATGCGATTCTCCAAGAGACAGACCATACCTAAACTATGGTCCCTTACCAACTTCTTAACTCCATTAACCTTATCAGGATTGTTAAAGCCCCTGATATTCCACACACCGATGGGTGGAATGAGCATCAGGATTTAGAATTGTTGCTCCTTTTGGAGCCTTTCCCTCTTGTGCTAACTTGTTTTAGACTTCCCTTATCAGGAGGTCCTTGATTGGAGGTCTGGGTAGTAGCATTAGGAAGGATTTTCAGAACAACCTCAGAAATGCCAAATGACAAATTGATTTGGGGCTCCTTATCCTGAGTGGCTTGGACTGGAAGGTCAGAGTCCAGATCTGGGTTATCTTATAAAACAGAGAATTTGTTTGAGGACTGAACAACTGGAGATTTAGCTTTCAGAGGAGGGGAAGAGAGGATGGGAGGGTTTGAGGACTCAGAAGAAGAGAATTCCTCATTAGGGCAGTTGAGATTGGGAATGTTAGGGATATTTGGAGGAGCTTTGTGTGAGCCTATAACAGAAGTTTCTGGTCTAGAGCTCAGTTCAGCCGTGGTGGGGAGGATGCTTTTTGGAGCAGTAATATCTTCTCTGGGTCTGCGGCTCGAGCTGCGACCCCTGGGAGGGTTAAGGGGTTTTTGCGGAAGCAATTGCGGGATCGAATTTTTAGGGCATTCAGAGGCCTTGTGAATTAATGAGGAGCAGCATTCACAGGGAGTAGGCTTCCATTCATAAAGGATTTTTAGGTTAAAAATTTTGCCTTCAACCAAGATAGGAATAAACTCACGATAAGTGGCCGAAGCGTCAATCTGGGCACACACCCTCGCGTAGGTCAAACGGGATTTGGTCGCTGTAAGATCATCTACAGTGAGGGGAATACCAATTTTAGTAGCAATTTTTGAGATTCCTGTCGGGGTCCAACAGCAGAGAGGTAAGTCAAGGATTTTGATCCAGATTGGGACCGAGGTGAACTTCTCCTTTTTGGGGCTGAACAATGGCGACCACTTTTGTAGAACAAAAGGTTTTCCCAAGATAAACCAGACACCCTTATTCCAAACATATTCAAAGTCCTCAACTGAAAAAAATTTAAAGAGAAAGAAGCCATCACTCAAGGAAATCATTTTAAGACTACCTTTAAGCTTCCATACCTTGTTTACTGCAGTAAGAAGGGAACCATAGTAAGGCCTCTTACCAAGGGAGTATCCTACCAAAGCAAGGCTCCATTCAGAAGAAGCTTCGACCACATCCTCGTGAGCGAACGGGATGATGTCCTCCGGAGTTGGGATAGCAGCAATATCAAACTTGCTCTGGTTCGGCCTGTCGGCAAGGATACGAGTCCAGGGGAGCGGGTTTTGCGAAGAAGCAAGCGATGGAACCTGGTGCATGTTAGGCGAAGGCGGGCTGGAAGGGTGAAGCGGCGGAAAAACGGAGTTGGAGAGGGAGGATCCATGGATCCCTCCGCCAACAGGACAGCGAAGCACGAGAAAAACGGCGCGGCACGGAAAAAACCCTAGAAGAGCCCGAAACTCGTTCTCCTTGCTTTTTATTTTTTTTATTTTTTATTTTTCATGATTTTAAGTGTTATGTACATAAAAATCCCATTTAATTTATACGATTAAGATATAAATTTAATTTATCAGAACATGACTCCTCTCCTTCATTTAGAAAGCAATAATGTATATTTATAACTATATATAGCAAATCTTTATTTTATGATAAGTCTTTTTTAGACTGTATTTTGAAATTTATGTTTTTTCTTTAAATATAAAGTTTCTCATTGACTCGTGTATCTATCGCCATCTATAAGTAGAGAATAAAAAGTTCAAGTCTTCTGCACCCATATTCTCCCTAGTTCTATACTTTCTTTACAATAAGAAATCATGGAGCTTCACTCCTAATTCTCTCTCTCTCTCTCTCTCTCTCTCTCTCTCTCTCTCTCTCTCTCTCTCTCTCTCTCTCTCTCTCCTATTTTTAATTAATCTTGTTCGGAAGACTCAGATCTCTCTCATGTACAAATTTAAATTCTATGAAGAGCTTATATTGTTCATCACCATATAAAATTGTCTTTATTCATAACAACATAATAGATTTATTTTGTATGAATACAATTTCAATCAAAATAAATTTTAAACAAAATTGATAAATTTTAATCATATATTAATTTTGTATTAATTTGAATAAAATTTATTTTACAGATTCATTAAAATATTAAAAGAAAAAAATTGCTAATATCGTCCCACCGACCACAGTAGTGTTGTGCGGAGTGCGCATCGTCCGCATAAACACTGGGTACCTAGCGGTACACAGCGATACCCAGCGGTACCGAGTGTCGGTACCTAGCGCTGAATACTGCTTGTGCGGATGGTTCTCCCCGTCCGCACTCTGCACCTAATAATCTCTCGGTATCACAAACTAAAATTACCCATGGCCCTCTCCTCCCGCCATCTCCTGCTCCACTATACAATCACCACCCCCAAAGTCTACCACCGGCGAATCCTCCCCCTCCTCCACTACCTTTGACACTGATGTCATCATGATCTTTTCCATCCTTCTTATAGCCCTCATCTGAGCTCTCGGCCTCAATGCGCTCGTCAGTTGTATTTTTCGCATCTCCGGCAGCTCTAGTCAGTCAATCCCCGTCGTCCTCCCTGGCGCCGCCGCTCGACGACGAGCCATCAGCAAGTTCCCAGTCAAGTTCTTCTTGCATGGTCTTAAGTTGGTCAGTTCCGATTCGAAGTGTGCCATTTCTCTCGCCAAGATCGAACCGGGCGATCGGATCCGGCTTCTCCTGTCTGCCACCATGGCTTTCACATGCATTACAGGTGTGCAAATGAGCCATGCCGACTCACGAGCCAGCTCGAATTCAACTGGTTAACAAGCTCACGAGCTGAGCTTATCAAGTATCAAGCTTGAGTTCGAGCAAAATTTCGAGCTCAGTCCATTAACGAGCTCGAGTTCAATACTGAGTCCGTCCGACTCGAGTGCTGGACGGGCAGTGCAAGTAACAGTAAGCGCAGAAGTACGAAACTGCGAATTGCCGAAGTGAACCGAGTGGGTCACATCCAAACCGTCTGATAGGCCAAACCGAAAATAGAGAAATAAACTTTAAAACTTTTGTAGTGAAAGTAGAATCAGTCCATTAGATTTTTTTTTTCTGGGTCGTGAGGAGTTTTGGCATGTCATCCCCGTTCGCGGAACTTTTATTATATCCAGTGAACGTACGCAGAGGAACGTTCGGTTTTAGGCAAAAAAGCACCTGTACCGAGTTTTTTGAAAAAACTCGGTACACCTCGGTACTCGGTACAGGCGCTTTTTTTGTCTAAAACCGAACGTTCCTCTGCGTACGTTCACTGGATAAAATAAAAGTTCCCGTTCGCGACCTAGGCTTCCCCCCTCTTCGTCGTCTTCCATTCTTCATGCGAGAGGCAACTCGGCGAGTAGAGAGATCACAATTTTCAAGTCGTTTGGCAGTCCGGAGTCCCGTCACGGTAGTCGGTAGCTAGCTTGGTGCTCCAGTCGTTTGGCAATCGGGATTTCTTATCTCTGTTGTATGCCCTTATTTCTATTCCAAATTTTTTGTTATGTTTTTATTTCTTTTGTTCTTCATGTGAGGTGACTCTTTATTCAATTATTTTTTTAATCTTTCTTCAGATCTATAACATCTGTTTAGGAGAACTGATCTTGAAAGTTCTGATTCGATTTCAAAAGAAGAGGTTGCCGTTGAACTTATGTTATAACTAAAGATTTTATTCAGTTTTTTTTAATGTTTTTTTTTTCTTTCTTTTATTCAGTATTTTTTCATTGTCCAGAACTCTATATTTGTTTATCTCGGCTTAGTAATGTTAGCTGAACTTTACTAAGTTTTTTCTTTTCTTCATATTTGTTTACGAGAAGTGTTCTTAAAGATTCATATTCAAGTTCAAAAGAGAAGGTATCCATTGAACTTGTGTCTAATTTTTAGTTACTATAATTTGTAATTTTAATATTAAGTTAACTTTTTTCTCTTTGTTGCATGCTATTTAAATTTCAGTCATCTAGATGTCACTTGAGCCAATTGTTAAAGATAACATTAGTTAGGTGATAATTTTAGAGACTATAGATGAAGTACCATCTGATAGTGTACAAGTAAATATTGGGTTGAATGTAAATGATGATATAGTGGAAGAAAATAAGGTTGTAGAATGAGATATTGTAGGCATATGTGAGAAGGAAGAAGATGATAATCATGTTGCAATAAAAAAATGAAAGAATAAATCATCTGGTTGGGATGATTTAAGAAAGTGAAACTTGCTAATGATTAGAAGAAAGGAGAATGCATTCATTGTAAGAGGGCCCTTCCCATAAAAAGTACTAGGTCGACAATACAATTTAAACGTCATATAGATCGTTGTGCGACTAGAACTCTTTCATAAAAAATTAAAAGGTATTTCATTTTCAACCTAAGGAAATTTATTATATGGCTGACAACTCATAAGAGAGTGCTAGTTTGATCATTTTTTTTATGATAATTCTAAAGTCAAAAAGATGTTGTCAAATAAACATACAACAAACAAAATTGAAATGAAAAACTTTTCCAAAAAAAAAAGTTATATTTCTCATATCAAATAATCATAAGTGAATAAATATATAATCTTAACATTAAAACTACAAATTACAATAACTAAAAATTAGACACCAAGTCCAGTGTATATCTTCTCTTTTGAACTTGAATATGAATTTTAAGATCACTTCCTGTAAACAAATTTCAAGAAAGAAAGAAAAAAAAAACTTTCTAAATATCAACTAACGTTACTAAGCCTAGATAAACAGTCTGGAGTTCTGGACAAAGAAAAAAAAACTGAATAAAGAATTAGTTTAACCAAGATTAAC
The DNA here is from genome assembly GCA_022539455.1 of Dendrobium nobile. Classification (NCBI taxonomy): domain Eukaryota; kingdom Viridiplantae; phylum Streptophyta; class Magnoliopsida; order Asparagales; family Orchidaceae; genus Dendrobium; species Dendrobium nobile. Next base: position 14,877,181 of record CM039733.1, on the reverse strand, counting down.
AGATCTGAAGAAGAAAAAAACATAACAAAAAAATTGAATAAAATCTTTAGTTATAACTCAAGTTCAGCGGCAAACTCTTCTTTTGAAATAAAATCTTAACTTTTAAGATCAGATGTTATAGATCTGAAGAAAGATTAAAAAAATAATTGAATAAAGAGTAACCTCACAAAATTTGGAATAGAAATAAGTGCATACAACAGAGATAAGAAATCCTGATTGCTAAACGATTGGAGTATCAAGCTAGCTACCGACTACTATGTCAAGACTCCTGACTGCCAACAAACGACTGGAAAACTATGGTATCTCTACCCGTCGAGTCGTTTCTAGCATGAAGAAATGACGAAGAGGGGGGAAGCCTAGGTCACGAACGAGAATGGCGCGCCTAAACTCCTCATGACCCAGAAAAAAAAAATCTAATGGATCATTCTACTTTCACTGCAAAAGTTTATTTCTCTATTTTCGGTTTGGCTTATCCACCGGTCATTTTCGGGTCATTTTTTAGTTCCCGGGTCAACCCGAACTCGAACCAATTTTTGAAACGGATTTGTTTATTGAACTTGAACCTGACCGGTTTCATAAGCGGGTCGACCCAACCCGGATATTTTCGGGCCGGGTCAAAAATTGACACCCCTAGTCATTGCAAAAGAATTGACGAGATCTTGCAATGGGATCTCGATGTAGAAGAAATGAACGTCGGGTTTTCGGGTCGGGTCGGGTCCGTTCGGGTTCAATAATTCGACCAATTTCAAAAATTGGGTCGGGTTCGGGTTCACCCGTCAACCCAAAATTGACCCGTTTTTGACCCAAAAATTCATTTTTGACCTGGGAATCCGAGATTGACCCGTTTTTTTACCCAAAAAGTAAAGTTTGACCCATTTTGAACCCGAAAAGTAGCAGTATTTTGTCCGAATCGGGTCATTCGGGTCAAGTCGGGTTTACCCGGACCCCAAGTTGTTCGGGTTCGGGTCCGAAAAACCAACCTGTTTACAGAAACGAGTCGGGTACGGGTTGACCCGAATAGTACCGGGTCAATTTCGGGTTCGACTCGAACCCGACCCGTGACCCGAAATTGACACCACTGCCCATGATGTGTGAAAGAGGATGAAGAAACCGACATCATGTGAAGGGCAATGAGATCTCATCGATGTAGAGTGACTTGACGGGCAATCTAAAAGATAAGGCAGTGGGTGATTTTAGGTGTTATTTTCTATATTTATAAAATTTGGAGTGTTGTATGACTAAATAGTTAAGTTTAAGTGTTAAATTTATAAATTGTAGAGTACGATGTGCTAGAAACTTAAATTCTCATAAATTTAAGTATAACCAAAATATTTAATAAGAGGGTGTTTTTGCCTTCGCACATGATAGTGAAAAAAAAATGCCCTCTAAGCACATTTTTTTAAATGGCATATTGTATGGAGGAATAATATATATATATATATATAGAGAGAGAGAGAGAGAGGGATGTGATTATGTAAATCTACATTGAAATTTGTTTTGGGTACTTAGTTTAATCAAAGCTTAGAATTATTTGAACATAATTAGAATTTAGGGTATCAATTGGCATTAGAGTTTAGGGTTATTAGGTACTTAGTTTAACTAAGATTTCATTTGGAACAACTTTTTTACTGTTTTTCAGTACAAAATTTTAATTTTTTACTTGTTAGGTTATAAGAATAAATAGTTGTTTCTATTTTATAAAAATTTAGTATTTTCTCACTATTGCTTCAATTGGGATGACTTTTTTACTATTTTCTGAAGCAGTTTTTTAGAAGAAAAAAATTTAGTTTTTTTTTTTACTAAAAAGCTCTTTAAAAAGCTGTAAAAAAGTTGTCCTAAACAAAACCTTAGTCTAATTTTTAAATTAAGATTCATAATATATTTCTATTTAGTTATATAAGTGTTTAATATTCACAAACTTCTTAACGTGAATTTTATTACATTACAATCTCTAATTAATGCTCTTTATATTTCAATTTTATGAAAATTAATAAGTCTAACTTTAAATGGTTGAGAAAGAAAAAGAAATATCATGCATATTTTTCAAATAGGAAAAGTAAGGATTTTAGTTCAAGTGAAGTACATTAAGGATGAAGATCAAAAGTGTTTTTTTTTAAATGATAGTTAAAATAGGTGGATGAGATATTTTTATAACTTTACAATGAAGGCTGTGAGAAGATGATTGACTTTAGTATCCTTAGCACCTTAAATGAAAATAAGAATTTTTATTTTTATTATCGATAGTAAAATCGAAGTTGGAGAGGCTTTAAAGAGAATGAAGTATGGAAAAGCAGTATGATTTGGTGATATTCCAATAAAAATGTGAAAATGCTTAGGAGATCAAAGAATTTCTTGACTTACTAAACTCTTTAATAATATTTTGAAGCCTAAGTAGATGTTAGATGTGTGGAGAAAGAGTATATTGAATTTTATTTTTTTGAATAAAGATGATACACAAAAGTGTTCAAATTATAGAGGAATTAAGTTAATATGTAATACATTAAGAGAGAGAGAGAGTAATTGACCATAGGTTATGACGTGATACTAATGTTTCTCAAAATTAGTTTGGATTCATGCCACACGTAGGTCTATTATGGAAGCTATACATTTGCTAAAAGGTTTTATGGAGAAGTACAAAGAGATTAAAGAGGATCTGCATGTCATATTTTTTTATTTAGAGAGAACATATGATAAAGTTCCATGAGAAGTACTTTGGAGAGTTCTAGAAAAGAAAGGATATAATAATATTTATATTTAAGTCATTAAGGAAATGTATAAAGAAACTATTACTAGTGTTCAAACACAAATTGTTTGACCAAACATTTTTCTATTTCAGTTGGATTAAATCAAGATTAGCTTTAAGACCATATCTTTTTACAAGAGGATGCACCTTGGTGTATGCTTTTGATAATGATATTCTTCTTGTTAATAAGACATAGAGGTAGTTCATGAGAACTTGAAGGTTAATCTTAGAGCCTAAAATTCTTCATTTTAGTAGATCTAAAATCGAATACATTGTGCAATTTTAGTAGTACTAGATCTGGTGGTGGGATTGTGACATTGAGTGATCAGTTCATTAAAAAAAAATGCATGTTTTAGATATCTCGGGTCTATTGTTTAAAGCGATGGTGAAATATATGGGGATATTATTAGTATAATTCAAGTTGGATGGTTGAAGTGGAGAATGCATCGAGGCTGTTGTGTGACAAAAAAGCACCCCTCAAACTTAATGGAAATTTTTATGAGATGGTAGTGAGATCTGCAATGTTTTTATAGCACACAATGTTAGCCATTGAAAGAGAATAAGCATAAAAAGTGAAGTGTTGTAGAGATGAGAATGCTCAGGTGGATGAGTGGCTTTACACTTAGAAGCAAAATGTGAAATGAGTATATACTTAAAAAGGTTGGAGTAGCTCTAGTGGCAGATAAGATTATAGAGAGTTACCTTAGATGGTTTGGTTACATAAAACATCGGCCTTCCGATGACCCTAATTGAGAGTAGATTTAGTAGATCCAACCTATGTTAAGAAAGGTAAAAATAGATATAAAAAGTCTTGGTTAAAAAATATTTAAAAATGAATTTTTTTTATTAAATTTAAAAGAGAGTTTAACTCTTAATATGACACAATAGAGAAAAATAATTCATATAGCCTAGATCCCACATAGCGGGATGAAGGCTTATTGTTGTTGTTGGTTCTACAAAATAAGGTAACCTACTAAAAAGTTCTCAAGGAACCCCTGTCCAAAAGGTCTAGGGCCAAACTAAAAGCCTTAAAACTCCTGCAGACAAATTTATACATGACTTGAGCTTAAGCAAGTTTGTACATAACACCATAATTTGCTCAACTCCATTAAGAGTCTTGTTGACATAGTAGACAAGCATTTGCTCTTTTTTTCCCTACTTTATAGTCGTATTGAGCTTATTGTCAAGTCACTACTTATTCAATCAGCAATGGTATGTCTAGGTTAAGATTGCTATGGGGTAACAAAGAAGCCAAATTTGTTTAAGGAATTTGTATAATTCTCTAACTTTTTGAGTACCTTGCAAAGTGGAGCTTTCTCCTAACTAAGAGATAAAATGGCTCAGACCAGCGAACTTTCAAGCCAAGTTTCAAACCTGCTTTACCTAGCTAAGGGAGTTCATATCAAGTATGCTTGAACTTTGTCTAAGATGATGTAGATACCATCTTGAGTTATCATTTGACACATAAACTTCCAATAACTCATGTTAAAAACATTGAACCTCGTATTGTATATCCTTAATTAATGCTATGAATGTCTTTGAGAGGTCTTGAAAATGCCTGGTCAAACTGATATTTTTCATGAGAGTGTATCTAAATATACTTCCAACTAGAAATCTTTAGACTTCAAAATTGCTTATGGTAGCCTTCACGTCGTGCACATCTTTGAATACATTTTGGTGACTAGAATGTCCTCATATGTGAAGAAAGACATCAAATGTATTGAGGTTTGTATTATTATATTGAAGTCACCATGAACTTCTTTGCCATGCTACTTATGAACCAGTTCCTATTGATTGCTTCTATAATGTCAATAATTTTTATCTGCTCAAATTAGTTAGTTTGAATGTGGCAAAATGATGGTTTATCGACCACATAGAAAATTGCAAAGGAAATTTATATCAATTCTACCCAATTTAGAAAAATTAGATTACAACAAATTTAATAGTTGATTTCTTGCTACAAATTTGGGCATATTTTTTTAATTTTTATAGAGATGTGGATGAATCACTCTTGCATATAGGCTTGTTTATGGACCAACCAAGAGATCTCTAAAATTCGTCATCAATAGTAGACATGCTTTTATCACCGGTAATAGCTTTGGAAGAAGACCAATCTGACTGGCAAGCATGTAGATGATATTATTCCATAGAAACCAGGAGGAATCTTATTATTTATGGTTGCTCATGGAAGCCATAGCATTTTTTTTTTTTGGCTCGTCTGGTTGTTTTTCTTTTTTCTTTCCTATTTGGTTTAATACATTTTAATCTTCTCATCCCATTACTCATTTTTTGAACTCTCGCATCATCATAAATTCCCGTATAGTACAACAACAACAACAACAACATCAAGCCTTTGTCCCACTACGTGGGGTCGGCTACATGAATCCTTTTTCGCCATTGTGTCTTGTTAAAAGTCAAAATCTCATTTAAATCTATAAAGAAAGATCATTTCTAATATTTTCTAACCAAGTCTTTTGAGGTCTACCTCTACCTTTCTCACCATAAGACAAATCTAAATCCTCAACTTTCCTAACTTGGTCATCTGAAGGCCTCCGTTTACTATAACCAAACCAACTAAGATGACTCTCTCTAATCTCATCTTCCACTGGAGCTACTCCAACCTTTTCACGTATATGCGCATTTCGCATCTTATCTCTAAGGATAAGCCACTCATCCACCTGAGCATCCTCATCCCGTATAGTAGACATTATGTTATATATATGTAGCTGGTTTTGCCTGCTTTATATTTATATTAGCCTTGTGTCATCAAATAAAAATTGAGAAAATGAGATAGATCTCTACTTTCGGAAATAAAAAACATATATTAGATTCTAATTATGTATTATTACAGCTTCCATAGTGAGCTGCAATCTGACTGCTATAGCCAGCAATATCAAATGTCCCATTGTAAGTTTTAAGGAACCTATTTATACTCTGTTGGTATTCAATTATCTGTAGGCATTTACACTTTCTGAATTTTAACTTGGAATATCATGAGAAAGCATACGTTGTGGATTGGCACATTCATCAGATGATATGATTGAGCCTGCCGAGGGTGCCATAATGTCAAATTTTCAGGTTGAAAAATCTGCAGGCAAGTTATTATATCACACTTTCTTTTGTTTTCTCTATCTTATATGCTAATATTTCTTATTCATGGCAACTACAATATGTTTTTTTCTTATTGATGGTCTCAATTTTTTTATTTTGCTTGCTTATGTTATAATTGACCAGAGAGTAGAAAGTTATCTTATTGTTTTTTAAATAACTTTTTAGAATAAAAGTTTTTAGTTCAAAAAATTTGTATTAAAAAGTTATTTTATAAAACAGTAAGAAATTTATCTCAAACGAAGCCTATGATTTCGTTTGGGATGATTTTCGTACTACTTCTTAAATTAGTTTTCTAGTAAAAAAATATATTTTTCTTCCCGTTCAATATCTAATTCAATTTTGAGATTTTTCCAATATATATCCATATATATGAATTATAATAAAGATAATATTTACTAAATACTCTTGTCCCATCAAAGAAATATGGAGTGAGTATGATTAGGTATTTCATTTGAATATTCAAAAAATATATTTTTTCCCCCCTCCATAGCAGGTAGTTTATGGAACTTTCAAGACTTCTTGAATGGTTTATCCTTGTTGCAATCTTAACTTCTCTCCAAATGTAACAGGTTTTGTAGAAAACATATAGTATGAGCTATTCAGCTTCAATTTTTTATCTTTCCATCTGCCATTGTTGAAATGGTTAAGTTTCTCAATGGATTCTTTGATACTCTAATTTTTTATTTTATTTATATATTATATTTATTCAAACATTTTGATATAAAATTTTTATAGATGTACTACCACCACCCACTAGTATTACTTATAATTGACTGCTCTTTTATCAACTTGGCTTGGAAATTAATTCGCTCCTCGAGTTATATGAGTTAAGTTTGAGCTAGTCTTGACTCTATTTGGCATTAGATGTTAATTTGAGAATCAAAGATTAAGGCTTCGTTTAGGATGTTTTTTTTAGTACTCTTAAAGCAGCTTTTTAGTACAAAAAATTTAATTTTTGTACTAAAAATTCGTTTTAAGAAGCTATAAAAAAGTCGCCCTAAACGAAGCCTAAAGTTTCAATTATGACGGTTTTTTTATTGTTTTGTAAAGGTGTTGGTTTTTATTGTTTTGTAAAGGTGTTGGAGAACAATTTTTTAACGATGCAAAAAATAGTTTTCTAGCAAAAATTTTTTAGAATGGGCAAAAAAGTAATGTCCGCATAAAAATTGTGATTGCGGTCTGAAAAATAAAGTAATAAGAAAATTCTCCAAAACAAAACTTAAATGTAAACAATTTATGAGTCAAGAGATTAAATTGAATTTAGTAAATAAATTTAAATTAAAGCAGCATTTATTTATTTATTAATTTATTTTTTTTTCTAACTTTTTATTTTTAATTTGAATAATTTATGTTCTAATTTGATTAATTACATTCTTAGAATTTGTTTGAGATGGCAATAACTTTTTTAAAAGGTTATTATACATAGTTATAAGAAAAATAATTTTCTTAAAAGTTATTATAAAAAATTGAAATAAAAAAAAAGTCTCAGAAATATATTTATGATTTTAAAAAAATTGATAAGTTTTATCTTAAACAGACCCTTAATTAAGTTATAAAAATATCAACAGCTCAGCTCCCAAATCCCACCCAACACTTACCAGCTTCCATAGCAGGCCTGGAATGACAAAGACAAAGGCAAAATGTATGTAATTATTATCAAATGTTAAAACAAAATAATAACTATTGGCGTACTTAACAAAGCTCCAGCGTGTGACAAATGTTAAAGTTTAGGGGTTTTATTGCAATTTTAAGAAAATTTAATTGGATAAAGTCAATTACCTAACCAGTGGCCTCAAACTCTATTGGATAGTCAACTTATAAATCACAATGACCTGATTATTTGTGCCTGTGCTAATATTAAAGTTTCCTCTGAAATTTTGAAATTATAAAAAAAATGTTATTTATGATAATTGTTGGATTGAAATTTATTCATAACTCATCGTGGCTTATGGTGGTTAGTGGGCGAGTACGGTTGGAATCCCACCTACTACGGCCTCCCCTCTTCAGTGGGGCAAAACAGGTGTGGGCCCGATGTTGGCGGGTGGCCTTGCTAGGTTCCGCTGAGGGATCAATTACACTGCCAAGCGCCCCCTTAGGAGTGGCAGCGGATAGATACTCCTATTATAAAAAAATGTTATTCATAAATTAAATTTTATGAAAATGTTTTTTTTTTAATTTTTATAGAGGGAATTGTATGCATGTACATATAATCCAAAAATATTATAAACTAATATTGGATATTCTAAAAATAATATTTATTTAATAATATGCATGTACTATTAATAATAAATATGCTTATTTTCTTATAAAAATAAATATAATATCATTTGTTCTAAAAAAAATTATAAAATATTGTAAGAGATTTATACTTATGTTATGTAATAACTTTTAATGATGTATACTAATTATTTTAAAATGTTAAAGGATGTATCATATAGGCCATGGTTATCATGGCTGTCTGGCTTTAGCAATATGTTTTTGTTTGGTGTGAAGATTTATAAAAAAAAAATTAAATTAAATAAGAGCTTTGAAGTGGTAAATTTTCACTTTTTCATTCCAATCATTGAATTTTAATAATCTAATCAAATTAATTAAATATATAATTTGGTATTTAGATAATAATAAATTTGTTTGTAATCCGACTTTGTATACAATTAATATATATTAATTAATTTAAATGTTAAAGGGTTTATCATATAATAATCTAATTAATTAATTAATTATATTTTTTTTGGTATCCTTTTCTTTTATTTTGTTTAAAACACTACATTATTACAATGCAATTGTGATGAGATAGATTTGTGATTGGTTCAAAGTATTTATTTAAAAAAAGAATAAATTGAAAGGTTCGTTATTTCACCTAACTTTGTGCGCTAGTAATCATTCTCTTTGATTTTATTTGCCTTAGTCTCTTTTGATATTTTCTCTCATTCTCTTACATCTCTTCATGTCACAGTAGCTGTCACCCCACCCATTCTTAGTGCCCCCATCCGTCTGACCAACCACCCATCTCTCACACTACTCATCCTCTCGTCGCCTTCATTCCCCCACCAACTCATAACCCCATCCCACTCAACCCACCACCCCACCACATTCCAGGCACAATCCCACACCTCTAGTTACCAGCCCCCTTTTGTTGACCCCATATGTCGTATCCCACTCTAGATGCCACCAAACCCTTCCTGCCACCAGCATTTCACAAATATGATTTTAAAGGTTACGTCGAGGAAAGAGGCTGGTCATATATCAACTTGCTATTGCCCTAAATAAGTGAAGCACATCACCATTTTAGACTTCAATGCTCTACCAAGAATATCGAATTGTCTTTCATAGCTATAGTTGTCGTACAAAAAAACCAACAAAAAATTATCCCAAACAAAATTTCTGTCTTGAATAAATAATCCACAAATACAAAAAAAACTATCCCTTATAAAAGCTGAAATGAAATTTCAATACATTTTTCCAAATAAACTAAGATATTTTGTTAATGAATTATAAAACAATTAAATTTACATATGATAAAATTATTAAGTTTTCTTTTTGTATTTTTTATTGTTTTTTCCTAATTTTTTCATAGTTATGATCGCTCCACCATCTTTAGATAGAAATCTCATACATAGATATACAGAAAAATTAAAAACAAAGTCAAAAACGCCTCGATCATTCTTTAATATTGTTCTGCATAACGATTGCCGCTATTAATCAATCTAACGGTCTGCCAGCGAGCCTGAAATCTCATCCAAATCACTAAAATTTTTTCAATAATTTGTCTTCCTTTTCCACGTCGCTCGTCTTTGAAGCGACCGTCATAAATGGTCCATCTGCTACGGCTAGGACCTTCTGCTCTTCTCCAAGTTCTTTGAGCTCTAAGACTCAATCCTCGTCCATGGACACGAATCGGCCACCCGACACGCTACCGGCGAACCGGAGTTTCGGAGGCGGCAGATACCGCCAAACCGTCGTAGTGTCGGCCACCGGCGGTCTCATTCCGAGACTTTCGTGCGCCTCCCGACGACTTGCTCTTTGACTCCGATCCCGACTTCAACATCTAGACATCGACTTGCCATCTCTCTCAGATGACAATGTTTCTGGCGGAAGTGCCACTGTGGCTCCGCGATCCCAGTTGAAACGGTGGAAAGATCGGAACGTCAGGGCGGCGCATCCTGGTGGTAGGCCGCCGGAGTTGGTGTTCATTCGAGGAGCATGTCGTCGACGCGCGCGTTTCTTCGGGGCGTGGGGATTCAGGAGGTTGGTGTTGCCTTCGGCCCTGGCGCCGGAGAAAAGGGTGCATCATCGGCACAGCAGCTCCATGGATGGGAAACGTCGCCTTTCGAAGAAGAGTCCACCGGGTTGTCGGATTATGCGAAGAAGACGATGTCAGCGGATAAGCTCGCTGAGCTGGCGCTGCTTGATCCTAAGAGAGCCAAGAGGTACGATCCTTTCATCTTGTTATATGCTTTTGTTGGCTTTTTGCTGTATACGTTTTCTGGGTTTTACTTGGGTTTATTTGAATTTGATTTTTGATTGCTTTCGACAACCAGTGTGTTGACTTGTGGAGGTTTTTGTCGAAAGTTTTCTCTAATACGGAGTTCCTTTTGATTTTTCCACTTTTTTTTTTTTTTTTTTTTTCTGTAATTTTGCTTAACTTGGATTTTGTTATGATGCAACCCATCCCCTTAATTTACTGTATACCAGAAGAAAATATGGAACATGGGTAGCATATGAACTTGAATGAGAATGGCTCTGAAATTGATACTCCGTTATATTGTCTTGTTAGTCTACAAATTATCAACATTATTGTTTTTGTTGTTGTAAATCTCGCGAACAGCAATCTGCAGCTAGGTCCAAAGAAAGAAAGATCCTCAACACTAGTGAACTTGAGCGCAAGGTTCAAACTCTTCAACAGAGGCTACTACTCTCTCAGCGCAGGTTACCCTGCTTCAGGTTGGGTCTAGTTCCAATTAACATGCTCATGGGCTAATTTTACTTCTATGCGCATATTGCTTTCAATTTTTTCCCTTAAATTTCAATAGCCTCCCTGGCATTTGTTGGAATTGCTTATGGCTGTTTGATAGGAATCCTTTTGAGTGTATTGTATTTATTTATTTGGGTCAACTTTTTGGTCTTTGGTTTGAACAAAAAACAAAGTAAAAAATTTAAGGATTGAAAATACCCCAAAACTCTGTTTTTCCATGTATTTGTAAATTGCACCAATCAAGCGATTTCTAGATCTTGCATTTGTGTCCACTTGTGATTTTCATCTGCCACAACCTTTCCAGTCTCCACTGTTACATCACCGCTGCCACTGTCTCTAACCGACTGCCCAGTTAATTACAATGCATTTGAAATATACATGACAAACACAAACAAAAAAAAATGTTGGCGAGGATCCAACCTAAGCCCTAACATAACCTTGCATATCATAGCATATGTACATTTCAAACAAAGTGAAAGTGCCAAGTGAAACCTTGTACAACACAGCTGCATTTATCCCATGCATGCTGGTCAAGCAAGCTGGACTATTAATAATTAAATAATGGCTGCCTTAGTTTTGATTTTGGACACTTTTAATGAGCATCAAGCAGTTTTAGATGTTGTTGTTGTGTGGCTGGATTATATCTCAATCATATGAGATTGTGTAAATAATCATCAGTAATCTTCTCTTTTTTTATTGCTTATAGTGTTTACAGATGTAATTTGGGGTGATATATTTTGATGTATGCTTTTCACAAATGATCTAGTTTTAATTAGTTTGACCTTAGTTTTACCCGTTGTGACCTTTTTTGAAATAAGTAGAAGATTATAGGAGAATAAAAAAATATTTCAAAAATAAAGGACTTGGGATAGTAGCACAAAGATTAAGCATATGGCAGAAATTTAGTGGAGGGGATAATAATTATCAACAATATTACTAGAAGTTTAAGTGATACTAAGTTGTGGCATGCTTAAGGATCCCAATAATCATCATCAACAACTTCTATAGTTAAGATGAAGTGATAAAATGAAGTGTTTCAGATGGGCATATGCATTGAAAGCTAGAAGTTGTATCTATAGGATGAGTGGATAGAATTAAGGTTAATGGATAATGAAGAAATAAATCTTAGGCTAATGATAACATGGATTGATGTTTTCAATAATATTAGCACAAAATAGGCATAGCACCTTGTCAACACTTGGCAAGAACTTTGTAGTTCCTTAGATGGTACAATTGTACATTTGTTCTAAATATTTATGTAAGAACCAATTTATATTACTAAAATAGGAGTGAGAGATAAGTGTAGAAGAAACGGGGGTGCATATGGAGTAGGAAGTGAGAAAACAATGGTAAGGAGAGGGGTTTAAAAACAACTGAAACATTGCATTGTAAAGCACAGAAAAAGCTTTGAATGATTCAGAATACCTAAAGTATGAGAAAGATTGGAGGGAGGGTGTAGTGATAGAAAGGAAGATGAAAAGTGAATAGAAGTGAGCATTAATAGGGGAAACCAAGAAAAACTAAGATTCAAAATTAGGACACAAACACATTTTTAAAAAATAAATATAATTGTAGTAAGGTTTTTATTGTTACTCTAAAACTAAAGTATTATCTAGTGATCAAGAGTCACGTTTGTAATTTATCCAAGGATTCAATTCATCGTGCACTTATTACACTTTATTTAAGGGTGAATTTTTCATTTTAAAGATATCATGGAATGTCAATGTCTCTATGTTTAGTTTTCAGATTTTTGATAAAGATTTGAAGGTTTTTATGATGCTTCAGTGCAAGTATTTGAGGTGTTTTAAGTCAAGAAGGCATCCTATCACTTTTTTTAGTGAAAATCAAATGATGCTAAGCAAAATTATACTAAACATATTAGAGAATTTTATGTTGTAGTATAGGCTCTTAGATATTGTATCTATTATCTAAAGAGTTTGTTCTTCATTTTGACTATAAGGCCCTTAAGTGTCTAATTTTACATTAAAACTAGACAAAGACATATAAATGGGTTAGATTTACAAAAAGTATATATTCTATGCTTAAATATTACTTTAGGATAAAATCAAACCAGTTAATTTGTTAAGTAGGTAGCTATTCATCTTAGATACTATGGGCATCAAAGTAATTGGCTGTCTATATCAAAAAGATATGCTAATTGTCTTGATTTTATGAACAATGATGTATTAACCAATGAATCACATATTCTAACATTCATATTCATAATTAAATATAGCTATCTTTTAAAGAGAACTCTTCTTTATATTTCTTGATTCTTCTTAAGAGATTTTTGTATTCTTCTAAATTACTTGTTGGTATTGAATCGCTTTAGTAGGGATGTAATTATAGCTATAAAGAATATAGATATTACTAGCCACATTTAAAGTGGGATATAGCATGAAGAGTATCACATTGTAGACTTTCCAAAGTTAAATGTTAAAAGAATAGTGCTGGTTAGGTACCTCCTTATCTATCCTTAAAACCTTGGGAAGATGTGTGAATATATATATAAGACAATCTCTAATTTTTCATGGAACATTTTATCTTTTTTGTATTGGATCATTTTTTGAAGTGGTATTTTATTCTTGTACTAAGATTATAATGAATCACATTAGTCAAGTTATATATTTAAGTTGTTAATTGTGCGATTTCTAAAACTACTGTGTTTGGCACCGCTCATTCAACGTGAGGGTCCTGAAAGGATGCACATCGACAATACGGGATGTGATGAGGAACTTCTCAACTCATGAGGTAAATCTCAAGAGTTAAGGTGTAAATAGGAAAAATTTCATGTGTAAATTGCAAGTAGAAATATACAGCATAAGAATAGGGAAATAGTTAATATTTTGTTTTCATCAATATTGTCTTTAGAATAGTTTAATGGGAAAACATAACAATTAATACAAAGAAAATAGAACAAGTGTTGCAAGCAAGCCTAAACCAATATAAATTTTAGTAAAAGTTATAACATAAACTCAAATACAAACTATTACTACTAAAAGGACTGCTTTAGCGGTGAAGATCCACCACCCAACTGGGTATAATATGTTAAAAAAAATGTTTATGGCAAATTAGTTTGACTTTCAAACTTAACAATCAATTCTTATTTATTAAACATAAATGCCAAGTTATGAGGCATGCAATATGAACAATGAACAATAAAAAGGTACAATTTTTAATAAAAATAGTATTATGAATGTCATCATATCAAGTTAGAGTAATATTATACATAAATAAAAGTTGTCACATATTCTATGATAATTTACATTATGGCAATGTTAATTATAATTTGTGTAAAGTAATGCATTTTTATGTTAATATAACTATTTGCAATTGCATCAAATATGGTTATATATATAATATATCTATTGTGACTCGTCAATCCTCTGTCATACCATCTCTATTTATGTATATATTTATAGTAAATTTTATTAAGACACCTTGAATTGGGAGGATATGCATCAAACCATAAAAAAATCAATTATTCTTTAAACAAAAAAGGTTCACTTTGAGGACCCATTGGCCATGGGTTTCTACCACTTATCTACCACTTCAAACAAACATATATTTTTGGTTTTTGTAATTAGTATTTATAGTATTTTATAATTAATGTGACTGCGCAAGTTACATAATAATAATATGATTTGTATGAGTAAGAGTTACTTTATTTAATTAAGGCAATGTGTATGAAAGTAATATTTCTATCATAGCAGTCATTTTTAAGATTTAAGGATTTATTCAACATTAAGACAAATTTATTTACATCACATGATATTTCATTATGAGAAGAATCTAGATGAGTATGTATGGTAATAACTGAGTGTGAAATGTTGAATTGGCAATCGACAAAAGATGTAAAAATGTATTACAATCATCAAGGATAATGCACTTAATGAAGAAGGATATGCTTATTTTCTAATAAATAATGTTATTTCTCAAACCAGGTAGTTGCAAATTCTGGCTTAATTAAGATCTAACTAATTATATGTTGAAAGTTCGTATGGGATGTTAAGCCCTTATGAACTAGTCCCAAGGCTAACCAAGAGGGAGTGTCAAAATTCACCACAAAGAAATTCAAAGTGCGAAAATTAAATGCGGAAATAAAAAAGGAAAGGAACACACCAGCTTTATAGTGGTTCGGTCAAGCCTTGACCTAACGTTCACTCCTCAGAGGCACCCTCTGAGTAGTGCACTAAACTCGTGTCTCTCCTTTAGCCCCACAGCTAGGCGGAGAAGCCCTACAAAATCACTTCCACTTCCCCGATGCAGAGGAGTAGCCGGCCCTTTGACACCAAAAAGATCTTTTCCCAAAACTTCCTTCAATATGAGCCTTGATTCCAATGGTACTAAGGTGCAAGCTCGTCGGAGCAACTTGTGGAACCCCCTCCACACTCCCTTGAAACTCCCTCCCAAGGATCTTCTCCCTCTCTCAAACTCCATCATTTACTCTCTCCCTTTTAAGCTCTCTCTTCAAGTTTCCTCCTAGAAGAAAACGAAGCCTCAATGGTTGCCAAGACATTTCCAAAGACTTTGACAAAGCTTAAATAAAGAAGCTCCAAAAAGGCTCTTAAAAGCACCAAACCGACATTATCGTCCAGGACGATCGCCGGATCGTCCCATACGATATGCTTAAAAAGAGGGCTTCTGAAAACCCAAAAACTCAATTTTCGCGCCAAATACCGTCTAGAACGATCTCATCAGGCTCGTCCCGTACGATGTGCTTAAAAAGAGGGCTTTAGAAAACCCTAAAAACTCAATTTCGACGCCCAGATCATGCTGGACGATAGAAGGATCTTCTGGTATGATGTGCAGAATTGACCTGATAGTCCTGGACGATATTAGATAATCCGACGATTAGTACAAAATTGTACAGATCGTCTAGGACGATATTGTGGATCTCCCAGGATGATTAGAAGATAAATTATGTTATTTCGGCTTTAGACGATTTAGGAAAATCAAGTATTGGCAATACATCGTCCTGTACGATATACAGATCGTCCAGAATGATTGGATTTTTTAAAAATTTATCAATAATTAATCCATAATCAAAGGATCAATTTAGGCATGATTTGTATTGATCGTTCTGGATGATCAAGATCATCCGGGATGATTAGAACAAAAAAATAAATCTTAAATTTTGCCTAAATTAGTATTAGCGGCTATTTTCCAAGATTATAAAGGATCGTCCTGGACAATCCAATAATCGTCTAGTATGGTATTTTAAAACTTGATCTTCTGGATTTGACTAGAACTCACTCACTTGAGTGTGTGTGCATGATCACCAAGCAAAGCATCACCCTTACAAGACTTAACTTAAGAAATTACATAATGAATTATTACGACTCTTTATAACATAACATTATTCAACCCAATCTTGAGCTATATTCTTTACAGGTATTCCTGAAATGTTAGTATACACCACAAACAAATATAATATTGCAAATACAGTAGTCAATAGAAAGTGAGCCATAATATTTGTTATTATCAAAAATATAACTCATAAGCTCGAGTTGCACAATCCCCCCTTTTGATAATGACAAATTAGTGGTTGAATTTGCAAAATTGAAAATATTTTTACTAATCTTCCTCTCACTAAAATAAAATTTATAAAATAGGGGTAGACAATTTTTGTTGTTTTTATTTTCTCTGAAAAAAGAGTACAAATACAACAGTATGCTCTTCTCCCCCCTTTGAAATTATCAAAAAAAAGAAGGGGCACAATCAAACAAAGAATCCTGATCAAAGAGTTTTTAAACTGAGAAAATTACCTCTTGATTTTATTCAAAAACTTTGTAAGAAATTGATTGACAACGCATAATCCAGAAATGTTAGAAATTTAATTATTTTTACTCCAAGTGTCAAGTTCTTTTAAAGGCTCAAATTTTTTTAATCTAATATCTAAATCAATGAACAAATGAAAAAGAGACACTAATTTTTTCAAAACTCCTTTCATAAAACTATCTAAATAAAAGATCAATGCAAAAATTTGGTGAATCATGAATCATGATTTCGAGCTCAAGTTTTGAAAATATCAGGTGTTTTCTTAAGCTTTTAATAGTACAGAGAAAAGTAAGCATACTTTTTGTGGGCTCATTTATTGTCTATGTCAGTTGTTTGACGCACTTTGCGCATCTTTTAATATTGATACACTTTGTGTATCTTTTTCAATTTGATGTCATGACGCATCTTTTGATTTGACATCATTGGCCACTTTTTTTTATTTCAACCAAATTGCTTCATTTCTTATATTTTAAAAACTAAAGCAAACTCATACTATTGACAAACGAACTACTTGATTAAGAAAATTATGAGTTTGATTCAACAACTTGCAAAAGATTCCTATGCGATAGATAAAATGTAGGGAGATGAAAAAGATTATTTTCAAAATCCAATTTAAAATAGATGAAGATTTTGAATAAAAGTAGAATAACGTCTTTTAGAAAATAAAGTTTGAGAGTCAAAATCATAAGATCCCCTTCCTTTGACTATTTTTAGAGAAATCAACCACAACTTATATAAGAATTCAAGAAAAAAAAGAGGGTACATCCAAAGAAAATAACGTCAGAAGAATCTTAACATTTTTATCATTTTACCTTTCTTCCACTTTTGTTGTGCTTATGTTTTAGTGAGCTTTTCAATTTTCTGATAAGTCTCGCTATCGTCACCAATTAAGCCACTTTTCTTTGAGTCTTCAACATTTATTATTATCGTTTCACCTGCATTCAAAAGTCTTTGGCCCAAGCAATTGCTCGTAGGCAATGAGTGAGTCCAATTAGATTATCAACTGAATATTCAATTCAAATTTTTTGATTCATAAATAGCAAACTACTTTGGCATCAAACTTATCAAGAAGACAACGTAGAATTTTTTTGACTTTTTCAAAGTTTGAAGATTCTTTACCTAAAGCATGTATGATGTCACAATTGAATAACCTAATATACATGTCTAAGATTGTCTCATAAGGTTTCATGCAAAATAATTCATAATCATGCATTAAAGTATTCATCGGATTGCTTGATTTCACTAGTGCCTCATATGTAATGTGTATTTTATTCCCAAATTTTTTTGCAGTAGTGCACGTGGATACAACATTACAATCTTCAGAATTTAAAAAAGCTACATAATAAATGTTTTACTGATTTAACATTCAATTGAGCATTGATTTTGTCTTTCCTACTCCATTGATTAAAAGGAATATTAGTTTTAATTTATTTTTAACACTTGACGTACAGAATAACCAGTTAAAATCATTTGTCACATTCGGTAATCAATAAATTGCAAAAGTAGATATACGAATTTTCCAAAATCAAAGTAATATTTTCAATAAAGATGATCGGGTGATTGAATATCCTTCGCAATATTACCATTACAAAAATTAGCCATGGATTAAATTCAAAAGTTTTCAAAATTTTGTTTTTATGAATTCCGCTCTGATACCACTGAAAGTTCGTTAGGGATATTAAGCCCTTATGAACTAGTCCCAAGGCTAACCAAGAGGGGTGAATTGGCATTTAAAAATCTTTCAATCAAAACTCAAACAAAATCAAAAATTCACCACAAAGAAATCAAAGTGCGAAATTAAATGTGAAAATAATAAAGGAAGAACACACCAGATTTATAGTGGTTCGGTCAAACCTTGACCTACGTCCACGTCATCGGAGGCACCTCCGAGTATTGCACTAACTCAGTGTCTCTCCTTTAGCCCCCACAGCTAGGCGAAAAGTCCTTACAAAATCACTTCCACTTTCCTCGGTGCGGCGGATTACCCGGGTCCTTTGACACCAAAGAGATATCTTCTTCCCAAAACAACCCTCAAGATGAGCCTTAAAATCCGATGGTACTAAGGTGCAAGCTCGCCGAGCAACTGTGTGGAACCCCCTCCAAACACTCCCTTGAAATCCCCTCCAAGGATCTTCTCCCCTACTCTCAAACTTCATCCTTTTCTCTCGCCCTTTCAAGCTCTCTCTTCAGTTTCCTCCAGAAGAAACGAAGCCTCAATGGCTGTCAAAGACCTCTCAAAGTCTTTGACAAAGCTTAAATAGAAGAGCTCCAAAAAATGCTCTTAAAAGCACCAAACTGACATTATCGTCCCTTACGATATGCTTTTAAGAGGGCTTTTAAAAACCCTAAAAACTCATATCGACCGCCAAATATCGTCTAGGACGATCTCAGGATCGTCCCGTACGATCGCTAAAAAGAGGGCTGCAGAAAACCCTAAAACTCAACTTTGGCTCCCAGAATCATCCTGGACGATAGAAGGATCGTCCAGTACGATGTGCGGAAATTTGACCTGATAGTCCTAGACGATATTAGGATAGTTTAGGACGAATCATAAAAATTGTACAGATCGTCCAGGATGATATTGTGGATCGTCCAGGATGATTAGAAGAAAAAATTATGTTATTTTGGCTTGGACGATTTAGGAAAATCAAGTATGTCGGCAAATTTTCGTCCTGTACAGATCAGATCGTCCAGGACGTCATTGAAAAATTTATCATAATTAATACCATAATCACAGATCAATTTAGGCATGATTTGTATTGATCATCCCGGATGATCAAGATTGTCCGGGACGATTAGAACAAAAATAAATCTTAAAATTTTGCCTAAACTAGCATGGCGGCTATTTTCCAATATATAAAAAAGGATCATCC
Organism: Dendrobium nobile; assembly: GCA_022539455.1. Classification (NCBI taxonomy): domain Eukaryota; kingdom Viridiplantae; phylum Streptophyta; class Magnoliopsida; order Asparagales; family Orchidaceae; genus Dendrobium; species Dendrobium nobile. The sequence goes on along the minus strand of CM039733.1, from coordinate 14,857,698 downwards.
TAGACGATCCAAAATCGTCTTGTACGATTAGTTCAAACTTGAACTTCTGTATATTAGATTCACTCCTTGAGTGTGTGCATGATCATCAAGCAAGCATACACCTACAAGACTTGCCTCAAGAAATTACATCAATGAATATTACAGACCTTTACAACATAATATTATTCAACCCAAATCTTGAGCTCTGAATCTTTGCATGGTATTCCTGAAAGTGTTAGTATACACACAAACAAACATATATTGTCAATTACAAATAGTCAACAGAAAGTGAGCCATAATATTTGTTATCATCAAAAACATAAACTCATAAGCTCGAGTTGCAACATATGTCATCCCCCAAATCAAAATTGGAAAGAATTAATCTTTAATCTTTTAGTAATAAGAACCAATACTATCTAATTTCTTTTAATAATATACAAATCATGTTAAAAAAACTATTGATAAAATATATCAATATATATTGGCATTTATTTTTTCCAAAAATTTAATATATAAAGCTAAGAGTCATATGATTAACATATATTATCCACCCACTTGACTATGATAAGGATATCTAACCAAAAGAAAAAACAACAGTGAAACTTGAGGAATCCTGTAATTGATTAATCTCACTTTGATCCTCTTCCTTGACCTAAAATCATTAAACCACATATAATGAGTTAAAAAGCTCAGTAGGTCATCAAAATTCTATTACTAAACTCAATTCATGAAAAAAAAATATATGTATGTAATCACTCAGTTCCATAACAATGACAATCATATGATATGATCTGTGCAGAAATAGTAAAAACAATGCATTAACAATGAAGTATAGTGAACAGTAAATTAGTATAGTACGAAGTCAGTAAAACAGTGTAGTGTATATGTATACAAAGCAATAAAACAATAAAACAATTATTCTCAAATCATACATTCCAACAATATTTATCCAAAATATTAAAGAAATCATATAAACTAGTAAACGGAAGTATCAAGGAAATTACGAAATTCATAGCAGTACAATATAGTATATCTAGTAATTCATATAAGAATGTACACAAGATGCTCAGTTATTTAATATCAGTGTCAAGCAATAGTATATCTCACATGCTCAGTAGAGGATCACATATTTAGTAACATTAAATAAGTATGGTGAAGGTATATTAGTACAATTGGCAACAAATCAGTACTGTAAATCAGTATTTTTAATATCACATTGAACAAGGAGTTCTACCTTTCGAGGTGTTTTATAGTAATTATATACTGGTAATCATTGGTTCAGTAATAAAGTCGTCATTCTTGTCCATCGATACAGTAATTAACTCCTTATAACTCCCAATCAGTGAATCACATGATAAGTAGAGGATAGCATTCAACCCCAATATTTAAAGGAAAGCTATCAGTATACATTAATCTCTAGCCAAAGTAGTTAAATTACTAGCCTTTGCTTGTTTCCACACATATATCATTATATTATTATAAAAGTATAGCAACAAGCCATTACCTAATCACAAGCTCGTATTCATTCATAATGATTGCATTGATAAATATAATCAAATAAAATGCCAAATCGCATTTCTGTGTAATTCGAACAAAAACATATAACTAACTTTTGCTTGTGAATTTCAAAACCAACCAATCAAAATATCCAAAATAATCCAATACTACGATATACAAAAAGATTAGGCATAGAAGTTCACTAAATTAGGAGAAAAAAAATAAAATTATTTTGGGAAAATTAAGCGATCAAAAGAAAATATTTGAAAAACAAAAATAGGAAAGAGTCATCCATCTACAATGATTTGACAATTTTTGTTAAAACAACAAAATGAATCGGCACTCAAAACCTCGTTTCCTTTCCCTCTCTCCTCCTTCCCTTCCTTCCACGGCCGCCAAAAACACGCGTGTGAGAGAGAGAGATAGAGGAGAGAGAGAGAGAGTGGAGAAAAAATATATAAAATCTCATTCATTGCATAGTGTTGTGGCACTCCGACCTAGTGTCGCTGCACTGTATGCTAAATCCAGGATTATTGTAGAACATAAACATGCCGCGGTGGTAATCTTTAGTGCGTTTCGCTCACAGGCAAAACAACCGTTGCACTCCAATTCATATAGAAATTTAGATTTTCATTTTAAAATATTTTCAAAATTTTTTAAGTTGTACATTATATTAGGCGAAAAATCAACTCAAATGTATTGCACATTAGAATGATAATCTTTCGCACGAACATACATGAGCATTTTAAAAATCAATAGACAATAGCTAACTAAGATAGGTGTAAGCTAAGTTCTCATAAATTACCCCAAAGTCAATCCAAATTAACTTGATTATTATGAGATGAAACCAATAATATTAACCTAATCACTTAATCAATCGTAAAAGTTTATCAAATAAATCCTAACCTAAGATCAACAATAATAATAATTTATATTAATTTCTTTTTTGAAATTAAGAGAAAGGATGGGAAGCTCTTCAACATTTTATGATGATAAACCTAACGAGCACTTGAAAAAAAAAAAAGCCTTAATAGATAGGATTTGTTGAAAAGTAACACAGGAAATAAGAGTTATAAAATTCTGGCTTTTGATAAAGGAGATAAAGGGGTTCATGATGTTAGGTTTTAGGACTCATGATGGAAGGCCTTGAGCGGCTGGAGTAGTGAAGCGGAGAAAGAAGCTTGCAGCCTGAGACTCTTGGTTGAGGAAGGAGACGAGAATGTTTGTCTGTTGTCGTTTGTGAGGGAGAAAAACAAAGAGGAGGTGCAGGGGGAGGTTTTGGTGACTACAAAGGAAGGAACCATGAATAAGTGTGATGCCTAGCAATGTCCTCTAATCACAAGTTGAGGTGGCTTGTGAACCCTATAATAGGCCCTACAACATTATCAAATTATGCGATTTGCTCTTGGGAAGGGCAGGGTGAGAGAATGGCTCATGAATGGCTCGGTTGGTTTTATTGGGTTTGGTTTATTAAAGAAATGATTGAGATATTTTTGTGATTAGACTACAAGTGGTGAAATAGATTTTCAATTGTTTTTGTGAATTAAATGCAGATTTAAGGTTTGTACTAACTTATTAATTAGTAGATGAGAAGTTTCTAGTTAGATGTGCAATTATTTTTTTAGCTTCCTTGATTCAATTCCTTGATTAAATTAGATACTTGAAGATTTAAGGGAGCATATTCTTGTATAAACATGAGGCTTGGAAGTATGGTGAATTTTTTACCATCTTCTTTCCTCTTTCTTCTTCTCTTTTTTTTATTTTTTATTATTTGGTAAGGTGATTTTATTAGTGGGATTTTCTATAATCTAGGTTTTTCATTACCCTATTCTCGTGTTTAATGTATAGTAGTAGACTATTATTTTTTGTATGAATTTTTTTCTATCGCATGTTTGGTTCTATCAATGAAGTAAATAATTCTTTATGCATACCAAAATATATTATTTTGCTTCTAATAGAGTTTGGTAGAGAGGATTTTGGTCATGAACACCAAAAACTACCCATGGTTGACTCCCTATGGCATCATCAATATAGTGACGTGACTGTCGTTGCAAGTGTTTTTCGTATATTTCTCCGTCTTCCCTTTCACTAATTATTGCTGGAGTCATCAACACCTCATATGTAGTGGGATAAGACTTGTTATTGTTTTTTTTTCTTGTTGTAAAGTGATAAATAACTTGAAGCGGAAGCATAATAGGATTAAGATGATTGTTTACAATAATCATATAAAGAGAACACAACACGGAAGATACCAGATTTATGTGATTTAACTTCAAAGCAAACTTATGTTTTCGTGGAAGAGAGGATCTGATCTATTAGTAAGGCACAAATGTAATCATTATATGCAAAGTAGGAGCATTCAACGCACTTCACCTTATCTCAATTACATTCATGCTCAAAAGAACAAAGAAGAAGATAACTCCGAAAAATACTCATTACCAATAGATTATTTTCTCGAACAAATTTTCTTTATCTTGCTCCGTTGAATCAAACAATCCCTCGACAGGTCTTCGAATTGAAAGGGTTGATGCATCGAGAGATCTCTAATTTTTTTTCTCTAAATCTTCGAAGAGAATTTCTACATATTTTTTATGCCTCCAACCATTGAATCCTAGGCGTTTATGTATGCATCGACTGGAGGAAGGCCACTGATCCTAGACCAATGCAATTCCCAAGATCAGGAATCCTTTGGCAATGTATGTTTGTGTGCACCCAAGGATAAGGCGGGCAAGGTGTTAATCCCAAGCAAGGTTTGAATCTCACGTTTGATCAATTTGATAAATTTTTTGTGCAATCACTTATCCAAGGATCCAATGCAATTGATGTAATTCCATATACAAAGTAATTTAGTCAATTATAACATTCACCTTGATCTCACAATACTTGCACAAGATTGGTTGGCATTATTCAACTTAAAATTCAAGTTATTAACTAAAATAATTCCGAATCATGTTGAAATAAAAAAAAATATTTCAATACAAGTCAAGCATAACAAACTATCTTGAATCAATAGGATAAGCAAAGATAATGCCTGACTTATTGTGAATATAATTGTCAGGACAAATGCTATTTTAGGCAAGTTATCATATGAACCTTCCCTTTTGCAGTTGCTATATTTTATAAACCTCTGATATTGTAACTGTTGAAACTTGATTTTTATGAATTAGGTTTTAGACCTAAGCTTATGTCCCACGTCTAACCAAGAGGGGGTGAATTGGTAATTTAAAAAAAAAAAACCCCCTCTTTTTTTTATAATTTAAACGAAAAATAAACTTAATGAGTTTTGTAGAAAACGTTTTTTTCAACCACAATTTTAAATTAAAAAACACAAAAGTAAAAGGCAGCAGAAAAAAATAAAGACAAACGAGATTTATATGTATCGGTCAAAACCAGACCTACATCCACTCCTCGGAGTCACCACTCCGAGTATTGCACTAATACCAAAATGAACTCTCCTTATGCACCCACAGCAAGGCGGAGAAGCATTTACAAACACTCTTTTTTTCACCACTACCCCCGGTGCGCAGAGAACCGTCGACCTTTTACACTAATCCCAGTGTTGGTAGACGAAACCGTCGTCCTTTTACACTAGTCCCAGTGTTTTGGCAAGAACATACGTCCTTACACACTCTCCAATGTGATCAGGAGAACCCTTCGTCCTTTCACACTCTCCAAGTGTGGGCAGAGATCCCATCGTCCTTGTCAACACTTCCTAGTGTGGGCAGAGAACCCTTCGTCCTTTCAACACTCTCCAAGCGTGGGCAGAGAACCCTTCATGTCACACTCTCCACTTGTGGGCATGAAAACCCTTCAGTCTGTCATACTCCTCCAAGTGTCCGGCAGAGAACCCGGATCTCCTTTGACAGACTTCTCACAAGAAATCTAGAAGAAAGAGAGAAAAGAGTGAAGTAATCACAAACCAAGAGTAAAGACTCTTACCTTTGAGTTACCAAGTGAAAACCTTCACGCTCCAATGGCAAGAAACTCCTTCAACACTCCTCTCTTACTTCTTCTTTCAAAAGGCAGCACGAAAGATCAGTAGGCAAAAAGATTATGTGGCAGTTTAGTTTTAGACTATTTAAGGAAAAGACACAAAAAATCGTCCAAAAACGACAAAAATTCAAGTCATATGTATTGGATCGTGCCCGTACGATCATGGATCCGCCTGGACGATTTAACAGTAATGCGTTTGAAACGAATCTATATTATATGGGTACGAAATGACTTCGTACACACACTCATCATCCCGTACGAACTAGGTTCGTCCCGTACGAACATATTTCCCTATTCGATTCCCCAAAATTGCAGAACGACACTTAAATTTTCAGAGTCGGTTTCACTTCGTCCTGGTACAAGTTAAGGTTCGTCCATGATAGAAATTTTTTTTACAGAGAGCAAATCTCCCGGGAAAACGAATACACTTCGTCCTGGATGATAGCAACTAGAGAGCAACTTGTCCTGGAAAACGAATCCACTTCATTTTTGAACGAAAATTTTCCAGAGAACCCAATTTGTCCTGGACAATACACATCGTCTTAGACGATCAAGACTTAGAAAAATTTCGCTTGACTCCTGCTCGTTCCATTGCTCTTATGAGAAGATACCTGTTTTTATCGTCCTGTACGAATTATGATTCGTCCCATACTCCCATACAGATCATAGCAAATTGTCACAAGATCTCTTTAAGTGTGTGTGTAATCACTCAATTACAATCACTCCCTTTCAAAATTTAATTCAAATAAAAAGTACAAGTTTTAATTACACAAAGTATCCTCATGCTGAAATTATTTGGAAGTCTCTTGTAGTCTGGAGTTTGATTTTTCTAAAATGTTAGTACACACAAAGCAAAAACAACTCTTCCAAAAGTGTTTAGAGATAACTATACATAAAAACAATAATATTTTGAAATCATCAAAATTAAAAAAGTTGCAATAATGTAAAACATCAAATAGCAACTCTCTTAACAGTTTCTATCATTAAACAATCTACCGTACAATTATTATATAGGAAATTTTTATTGGTTTTTTACCACTCAAACACATGAATTTAGTAATATATCACTATAATTTTTCAATTGCTGGTATCATTTTTGAGTCCTAACGATGAACTCTTACAAAAAATGCAACTTTGGTTAGTGTTAGGTTAATTTTAAGGCTAACAGGAATATTCTATTGTCTGAATGAGTGTTTAAAGGTTCACTTAAATTGTAAAACAAACTTCTTAACCACTCAATCAGATTGGTCAGTAAAATTGTCAAAAACAACGTTTGTAATCAGGAACTGTAACCGTGTTGTGCATTGGTTTATCCTGCAGGATTTATTTTTATCGCCTTTCTGTGTTTGCACTTCAAAAAACCTCAACGAGTTTTTATTTGATCCTTAGAGAGCTATTTATGTCGTCAACTAAAAATCATTAATGATTTTATGGTATTTGGAGCAATTCACAGGGGGGAACTGTTTTGGCGAATCAGCCATAAATTTGCTTTGGCTTGTTTCATCGTTACTCAAACAAAGAATTACATGCAGAATTTTTTTCTGTGTTTTGCAGAGAGATGCAACGTTAAACATCTGCAAACAGGGAGCTCAAACGCGTTTGCAGGCTAGGAGAGTAAGGCTCGACTCCGAGATGGTAACTTAAGCCTACCCCAAATTGTCATCTTACTTCCATCCAAGGCACTAATACTTCATCAATCCATTCAAAATTTAGCAACATCGAAGTCCCTGAACCTAATTGTTATTGAGTAAAGACAGTTAAAATAAGTTAATTTTTTCACATTCACAATGCAACTTTTCGCATACTTCTATATCGTGATTTCGGATGCAATAGATAATAATAAACACTAGAAATATTTGCCTACTTAAATTAGTATTCTGTATACATACTAAACGACGAATAAGAAAAATAAGATGCCTCATTTATTAACAAGGTAAGAACAAAGTTATAGGCATCCATCCACAAATTACCCTTCTCCTAGTTAACAGAAGCAACCAGCTACAAACTATGAAGGCTATGAGTAGGTAGATGTTTACAGAAATGGCATGTCCTGTGACCAGGGTGGAATCAGCACAGTCACCCCGCACACCACCACACCAAACCCACCCTACACCAAAACACCAACAACCAATGTACAAAGTGGGGATAACCC